>CM077441.1:31568063-32308063 GCA_039654765.1 Mylopharyngodon piceus | reverse complement strand
CAATATAAAAATAATTTCCTATCAAATTCTTCTGAGATCAAATGATCTTCATGAGCTTTATTGACATTGATGGTTCTTTATAGTGGAAAAAGTTTCTTTAGATTATTAAAATGTTCTTTACACTAAGAAAAATGGTTCTTTTAAGAACTGTTAACTGAAAGGTTCTTTGGGGAACATTTTAATAATCTATTCTTCCACTATAAAGAACCTTCTGTGGAATGGAAAGGTTCCGTGGATGTTAAAGGTTCTTTATGGAACCATTGATGCCAATTAAGAACCTTAATTTTTAGGAGTGTTGCTGCAAAAAAAAAAATACTTTATTTTTAATAGAGTGTATTGCATGTATCCGAATGTATATTCTTACTGTAGGTCAACAATTGAATCATTTGTGTCTAATTATTTCTCTTCAAGATTTTCTGGAGAAACATCCGAGACAAACTCCATTAAGTCTATGAAATATGAAAGTGTAATTTCTAAGAAATAACATTTTCCCTTCCCATAAGAACGAAAACAAATGAGATCTTTTTACTGTCTCAGTTGTTTCTAGACAGTAATATGATAAAAGGAAACATGTTTCACATGTGTCTCCTGAATGTCAGAAGAGATCTCAAAAATGTCTCAAACTATGCTCAGATTTGACGACATACCAATATCATGTCATTATAAACTTCCCTGGATATAAAATTCTCATTAAAAAATATTTCCCAGCAAATTCTGCCTAGACCAAATGATCGGATTTTTATTGGCGTCTATGGTTTCATGAACAACCTTTAACATCTGTGGAAACTTTCTGTTGAACTAAAGGTTATTTAGTGGGTAAAAGATCTTCAGAATATTAAAATGCTATTGACACTATGTATATCTCTTTACTCTTGCAGTATTTCAACAACTGACTCATTTGTGTTGAATTATTTCTTCTCAAAATATTTAGGAGAAACATCTGAGACAAACTAAGAAATAACATTTTCCCTTAAGAAAGAAACAAATGAGATTTCTTTAATATCTCAGATGTTTCTCCAACAATATAATCAAAATTGACTTAAATGAAACACAAGTGAGAAGTATGAAAGTCCACTCTCTGATAAATCAAATGTTTCTCTGCTGAATCTTGTTTAACCCTTCATTCACAGCAGCATTATAGCACATGATATTTATATTCATCAGTTCAGTCCATGTTTTATCAGCAGTTGAGTCTGTTTGAGATGATGGAGAAGTGTGATGTGCTCTTGGAGGATATTATCTCCAGTGAGCCGTGATCAGATGCAGTAATGACTGAATTGGGTGTGATAATACGGCATTCACGAGGCCTAATTTCGGTACCTCCAATTACAGAACAATACATAACCTCTGCATTCACAGGCAAATTACTGGAGATCAGAGTGGGTCGCAGCAGACCATCTGAGACTGAGAGGAAGAACGCAAACACAAAGCCCTGGATCTCTGATCCAACGCTGATCCAAAAGGAAACCAAGGGTTTGCATGTAATACAGCGCGTCAGTGCATGCATGTAAGCATGTTTGACCCCGGCAGACCCGTTAGTCTTTATTAACACCTGCCTAACGGAGCGCTGCTGTTTGGTGTCGGCCAGCTGATGGGCCCAACCTGGCACAAACTCAACCTGTGACATCGGCAGTTAGCAGCCTCCATTTCACACATGATTAATCTGAGCGAGGGAGGGAGAGGGAGAGAGGGGAGGAAAGGCTGGCCCGTGTTCGGTCCGCATGGCTAAAAGGTCTTTAGAATTCCTGCGGAGAGAGCTGCGGGCAGAGTGAATGTAACCGGTTGGGGGTCACTGAGTCTTTGTGTAATTGAGGCAGTGGCAGCCTCTCTATCCTCTCCTCCTTTCAAATGGAGCGAGGGATTGTGAAGTGTGGGGAAGAGTGCCTGGAGGAGGGGTCTTTTTTTGAATGTTTTTATGAAGGGGAGGTTAAGTTGACAAGAAGAACAGAGTGAATGTGCTCTGCTTATTTCTGCAGCACAGCGTCATAACAGTCTCTACATCTTTATTGAAGCAATAAAGCCACGAGAGGATGTGTGCTATAGAGATTTTAACACATTAAACATGCGCAATACTGAAACCCCACATTATCAGGGTAACATCACTTGAGATTATTCCTTTTATAAAATGGCAAAATGCAAAATGGTACATAAATAAGTAATTAATATATGAAAAATAATTAAATATAGGGGAAATTGGGAGTGTTGCAACATTTTTTTTACGTTTCGTGCATGAAATTATTGTGGTAATCAAAGTTATTCGTTTTTAATTTTAGATACAAAATGACAAATTATAGCTTAAAAAAACAATGTGTTTGTCTCTATTGTATAAATTGTCAAATGTTGGCTTATACACTAGCACATTTTGCGTATGTTTGTGGGTTTGTGGGTGATATTTTATGAAGTTTTTAGTTTTTTTTTTTTGAACGTTTAATTGAAAAGATTGTGTGGATATTTAATTTTTAAATTAAACAAGACAATCTTCTGATTCACCCTTGTGAAAAAGAAGTGTGCTTAATTGTATTTAATGTTCAAAGTTTATATATATATATATATATATATGGGTCAATGACGTAACAGGTCATTTTTTTGTCCAAATGCCTTAATAATAATAAAAAACAAAGATATGACATACAAAGTATGTAAGGTAGTACAACAAGATCTCTTTTATTGAATCCAAAAGGTTTTAATTATATTTTGCTACATATAAAGGTGTTTTAAAGATTTTGAAGTGTCAAAAGGTCATTCGGTTTAACCATCCAAAGGCCAATACAGCCATTTCATTTGTGATTAAAATATCTTATAATGTAATAAATGTATATATTTTTTATTCTGGCATGATTTTATAACATTAACATAGTGCAAAATGGTATTAAAATTATGTGTAGAAGTCGTTGCTTTGTTATGAGAAAGAATGTCCGGAAAAATGAATTTCATTAATGTCATTCGGAGTAACCAATATAAAGGGACCATTTTGGATCAGTCATGCAGCCAATATCATGTGACAGGATGTGACATCATTCAGACACCTGCAAAGGACCACATGGTCATGAAGCAAAGTAACTAACTCTCTCTTAACTATTTGAAAAATTCATGTTTTCACTCGCTCATACGCATGTCCCGAAACATCAGGTCATTCGGTACAACTGCTATAAAACATGGAAAATGTTGTAATATTTTAAAAACTTGTACTAAATATAAAATGTTTGATTGTCCTTTTGCTAGCTAGCTAGATATCAGCCTTTTAGCACTGTTTAAAAATATCGTCATTTGGTATAACCAAAAGTGTCATTCTGTAAAACCGAATTTTTGGTTAAACCAAATGACTTTTTTGGCGACAAATTTTGTCCATCTTGTAAAAAAAATGACAAAAGCAGTGTTAATTGATTATAAAAACCACATAATCTCATTGTTAACACTTAATAAAACTTAAAAATTAATTATATCTCCATTATGTTTTTTTTTACACTTTTAAAAACCTTATTCATCAGTGACCCATATATTAAAAATGGTATTTACAAATAATAATGAAATAAAAGACGACTTAAGTGCAATTAAAGAGTGTACGCTTTCATGACTATGTTTCTTAACCAACATGTCCTCCAACCAATACGCCTATATAGGTCGTTTGTCACTTCCCTGAAATACGACCCATAGGAGCGTTTGCTAAAGTTGCGCCCCTATCGACAACAGGGCGCTTTCATTTTAATGCATTGTTCCCTTTTATCTGCGTCATATTTCGGATTTCGCGTAGCTCAATTGGTAGAGCATTGCAACAAATAACAATATGCAAACATGTGATCATGCGGTCATGGGTTCGATCCCAGGGAACGCCTTTGCTCATAAAGTCACTAAGGGGTGGGGTGAATGTAGTTGTTAATAAAAAAATTAGTTGTGCTAAATGGAAATAGGACAAAGGGTGTAAAGAGTCCACACGTTGCATTTAAATGAACACGCATTTTGATTGGTAACGACAGTCATACGTAATTTCATGACGACAGACGTAACACGACACTGTCATTATTTTTACGCCGCTAGAGGGCGCATGACTTTAAAACGTAAATATAGGTCGTAATAAGGTTCTTGAAAAAACAACCTATAGGGTCGTTTTTTTTTTAACACACTTAAGTACACTTTTAAAACGTGCACTTTGTAATAATGCCAAATGAAATGCTTTACCTTTACAGTACCTTTTAAATCATTATGTTTTAATAATAATGTTGTCGTGCTTTAAAGAAGTACACTTATTTTGATGTGTTGACTAACATACTTAATAATAATTGTAACTAACAGCGTTATTCAATATTACATTTAAAGTTAATATATTTTAAATGTACTAAATTGCAACTTTATCATTACAAATGTGTAATTACAAATATATTTAAATACATGACATACAAGTTTCAATAGAAATTACAGTGTATTTTAGTTTACCATAAATGTTTGTCAGTAGGCTACAATTTAACCCTATTTCAAAGCAATGATTACAATGATTACTTAAGTCCTACTGAAGTGGGTCAAAAAAGCACTTTAAAGTTGCATTTAATATAAATTTTATTTCATTTAATTGTACATAACATGTAATTGTCAGTTCACACTTAAGTATGTTCTTCTAAAGTATATTATTTCCGTAATAAGTATTCTTTTTAAAAGTATGGTAAAGAGTACTGTCATATGACACCCATTAACTTGATCACAAATCAAATTAAAAATATACAATTGGAATTTTTTGACCTGAAAGTCCTTTATAAATCATGATTCAACATTTGTCTGTCAATAACAGGGTTCATTAAGGCTGTTTACACTTGCCAAGCAAAATTTAATTTTTTGTATTAAAATAGAATTCATCTGATCTCACAAGAATGTCTATATTGGGTATTTTAGAACAGCTTCAACTCATTCAATGGCAGTTTAGAGACTGAAATGTCCTTTTTATAATACAAATGTTATGACTGTTTCCCAGACGTTTATATGCACACCATATACAGCCAAACATGTACAGTGTAGAGACATGCACTTAAGGGTTTACCCTATTTTTACTGTTTTTACTCCACTGCATAACCACTGAAACCTTAATGTAGTTTGTCACACTAATCCTTTAGTACAACACTGTAGTCTGATACGTAAACTTTTAACAAGAATAACAAGTATTTGTGTTGTTTGCGCAGGGCTGTGTTTCTGCGGTGAAGCATCTGCTTTTCATTTTGAGTGTGTGTGTGTGTGTGATGGAGTATGTATGTTCTGGTTTGGCTGAGTGTGTGTGAGAGAGAGAGAGGGAGAGCGTGTGCATGCCATCTCTGTCATACCTGTGCCGTGCGCACTGCAAGGGAGCCACATTGTTCAGTGCAACATCAGGATGTCGTGCATTTAGGAAATAATTACCCAGCATCCTGCTGTTTTTAAACTCTTTTTCATCTTCTCTAATGGCTTCTTCTTCATTGGTCTCTAATCCCAAACAGGACGTAACGTGCAGAAGGAAGACGCGGCCGCTGCTGTCCCCACTGGAGCAGAGAGGACGCCAGCCTTTGATGTTCCACTCAAAATTATTAATTCCCCGCGTCAGGTTCTGTGTTTCATCTACATTTAAAGTCCAAATCTCGAGTCTGAGCAAAGCTTCTGTTATGCAAATCAGCAGTTAATGTGCATGCTGGGTTTGCTGGGGTTGTTTAATGTATTATTTTTTGAGAAAATTAATGACATCTGCGTCAGTTGATATTGATCTAAAATCTAGATAGATGCTCCCTGCTGCGCGTCAGATGAGCTTCATGTCTTAGTATGGCCTTCAAATCACTAGGATGAACGTCTGAGCACATGACTCAAAAATGAAATGTTCTTTCAGATTCTTTCAACATTCACTCACCCTCATGTTCAAAACCCACGTTGCATGACTTTCTTGTGTGGAACACAAAATGAGAAGTTTAGCAAAAGTTCACGCTGCTCTTTTCCATAAAACATAAAGTCATGCATTCACAGTCTTTTCTTTTAAAAGTCTTAAATCTCATCACTCTAACAGTACATTCAAAGCATCATAATGTGTTGTGTTAAACCTGGGTAAACATATCTTGAATATCCAGGTTTGAATATGAATGAGATATGAGAGAGCAAAGAACAACTTAAAGGTTCACTCAGTATTTTATCATTATTAAAATGTTTTACACATGAAAAAACAAACAGGCTACTTTCATAAAATATGTATGTAATCATGTATACCCTTGTGAAAAAACTTTAAAATACTTTTAAAAAGAGTACTTATTACACAAATAATATACTTTAGAAGAACATTACATATGAGCTGAATGTAATGTTATCAGACACTTGCATGTTAATTCCAATTAAATAAAAATGTATTATAGTTTACATATTAAATGCTTTTAGCTTTTAGTGAACTTTTGACCCACTTAAGTGCACTCTTGAGTAGAACTTAAGTACAACTTTATAGGTAATTTCTTAATTCAACTTCTATCATCTTTGAAATATGGTTAAATGTGTACTGCTGAATGTACTGACAAGCATTTTACCATAAATTATACTTTAATGTCATTTCTATTGACATTTGTATGTCATGTATTTGTGCTTTAGTAAGTTAGTCAACAGCAAAAATGTGTACTTCTTTAAACCATGTCAAAAGATTATTATAAAACATAATGATTTAAAATGTATTTTAAGTTAAAACTTTTAATTTGACATTATTACAAAGTGCCCTTTTTAAAAGTGTACTTGAAACATTGTCATGAAAGTGTACTCTCTTTAAGTGCACTTAGACGGCCTTTTATTTCATTAATATTACATTATCTAATATATTTAATATACGACTGTAGTCAATTTTATCACTTAAAACTCATTTTTGATCAACAAAATTACATATTAAAACTTTTTTCCTGTGAAAAAAATGTCTTCATGCCTTAAAATAGCTTGAATGTAACTCTACACCCTTGCCTCATTTAGTATACTGGATCAATGAATATGCTAATTAGCCCCGCCTCCACTCACTCACACAAGCTCAGAGACCCACTTGGTCAACTTACTGATGTAAAAGCTGCGCAATGGTAGAACTATTGTTTTTTTAATAATGTCCGACACATAACGGTAATTAATATGATTAGCCTTTTGCTTGACTACGTTATCAAACAGCTAATAATGTGTTGCTAATGTTACACAAACCATGTTCCCGTTCGCCATCTCAGAGTCAGACAGCTGCCTTCTAACAATCAGTATCCTTACAAACGCTTTGAGCAACTCAGAACGTCAGTGGAGAAGGGCATATAGTTGATCATATACCCACTATATTGCTAAATCTACACAATTTTTCATATCAACAGAAAAATATACCAGGATAACCTGGCTTCTCTCGTGACTTCCCTGCTTCAGAGCGGTAATAGTTAATGATATGCTAAAACCCACCGGCATGTTAACGTGATTGGTTACAAGGTAGTTTGTAACACCAGCGATTTCAAACCGTGTTTTTGAAACTGTCTTTAGATCACTGCAGTTTTAAGGAGAAAATACCATGGTTTGTCATGGTTGATTTTCACCACAGGGGGTCTTTAAGATTTCATGTATACTACAAGTGCACATTTAATACAAATAAGCACACTTCTTTTTCACAAGGGCACTCACATGAGACAAAGACTCCAGTCATATATCAGTAGCCTAAAAAAAATACTGATTATTTGAAATGAAGAAGCAGGTTCGCAGCACACCTTATCAGAAACCCCCTATTAGATAATTTCACTCAAAGAAATTAATATTGAATAAATTAATCCTATCTGTGTATATATTGTGAATGTCACATTTCTACAATTACAGCGGTAATTGAAAATAAGAGGCCAATCTGATTGGACTACATTTATAGTCAATGTGTGTTAATTGAGCTTTTTTGGTCATTTGAAGCTTGACAGAGACTGATCACTGAATGATTTCATTGTAAGGCTAAAGAGCAGCCAGGACATTTTGGTAAATGTGTACTTTTGTGTTTCACGGGGAGAAAAAATAATAACAGCATACAAAACAAGGACAGAATTGTCATTTTTGGATTCTCTTTAACTTAGAAAAAAGTTTTGGTTACACTTTATTTTAAGGTGTCCTATTTAAAGAATTCTATTTATGCATTTATATTTAATGTTTGGTGCTTTTTATTTGTATTAAATAACTTAGAGGTGTGAAGTCATTCTGAACTGTCTGCTAGCATTAATCCCTCTCACCCTGAGGCTGCAGACAGCAACTGCACCATAGCTGGATGCTCACCTAATTTGACTGAAAGCAACACTGTTCCCAGAACAGACTGAATGAGCGTGCTTACTGAGCCACAGGAAGTGACCTCCAACATCAGCGGCTGAAGTGCACTCAGTGTTTTACTGCAGGTCATTCCAGATAGACTGATGATGTTAAGGATCTCCTCCCTCGAGTGGCACCAGACAAACCCCGCCCCAACCAGACTAAACCCCGCCCACAAACTCATCTCATCACAGCTGTGTGCTCACATGGTTTTGATTTCCCATTAAAATGTCTCATTTCCATACAATATCAAAGACTAAAAGAGACTCAAAAACTTGAAAAGACTCAAAAAAGACTGAAGGACTGGAAGCCAGCACAGTAATTCACATCATATGGAAAACACCAATGAATCATTGCAAATGATCTTGCTTGAGTATGAAAATGTTTTTCTCCAGTCTTTGGTTTTGTCTGAATTCTGATGCCCTTCTGTGGAGATGTTTTTAGTGTTGGGAAAATATTTTGAACATGCTGTGTTAATTTCATTTGCTTGATTTCATCCCAGTATTTGAATTTATGACTGACAAAATATATTAGCTAAGCATTTTGTTTTTTAAAACTCTGACTTTTGTGGGAGAGACATTGGTCTTTGAGTGATTTTATTGCCAAGTGTTGAGTTCTGCAACACATTTATTTTGCATTAGACACTTTTTAACAATTATTTCCTCACTTATAGGTACCAGAGGTTTCTGACCACATAAAACACAACTTGCAAAATTTGAAAGGTGATATGCAAGTGTTACAGTATTTAAATGGAGAGCCACATTATTTAATGTGCGGTGACACTGTTACAGTTACTGTTATTTGTTTGCTGAAACAACGTGCCTTAAGCAGAAACATGTGAGAGAAACGTTCTAAGAAAATCATGTCAGGATATTTAAGAAAAGTCATACATAACCTACATCACCCATAATGCATTAGTGAAAACAGCATGGTAGACTGTAGATGGCGCACATGTTGGATCATGTTTGGAATGGCATACTACCATACTATTATTACAATTTCTGCAGTATGTACACTATGCTAATTTCTGTGCATAGAAAACCAGATAACAAACAACATTTGCCAAAATTTGCAGTATGTAAAAAGAGCTTCAACCGGAAGTAATCAAACTGCCAAAAGTTAGCACATTATGCTCTTACTAGTTCTGCCATAGAAAGATATGGTAAAAGTAGTACGAGTAGTATACTATTATGCAGTTCAAATTCAGCACGTCACTCGCAAATCTGTCTCTGATTGGCTCATCTGTGTCCAATAAGTGGCAGTAAACCTCACTTCCTTTAAAGATGACCTAATGTAGAGTGACATTCCTTTACCAGAGTCTTCTTTTTACTGTGTCCGTTAATTTAAATGAACGTGTTTACACACACCATATATCCACAGGGCCTTGTGAAATCCCCCTAACAAGAGCTCCAGAGTATGGACTGATCTACAGATGAAGAGTGACAGTCTATATGGTTGTTTCTGAAATCGAAGGCAGCTAAACAGGCAGTGTTTTCTGTATAGGTACCTTGTAAGGAAACATGCAGACAGGCTTCCAAGGCACAATAACGTCCCTTTAAAATATTCTAGAACAAGTTCAGATGAGGTTACAAAGGATATATTTACTGACTACAATGCTTGGTAGCAGTAGAAAGTTGAATTCATAAGCTGAAAAAAAGTTTTTTTTGCCATATTCTTTCAAATTACTGCTGAACCACAGGATTGTGGGATATTGTAGGTAGTGAAGGATACATCTACGTTACCTTCACATTCCAACCAGATAAAGGCATCTTAGATAGGATGTTATGCAAGCACTGGCCATATCTCGTTACCTTCCTACTAGCATTTTTAAGCAGTCTAACAGATGGCCAATGAAATCAAAGAAGGCAGGCTTTACTGTTCACAGAAGATGAGCACGAATTCTATTGTGACACTTCAGTTTAAATGGCAAAAGAGCATGAGGTAAGTTAGTAGCTAAACAAAACTTTAAAAACTAAACAGTTTTCAAATATTTTTAAATGTTTAGCCACTATGTTTAGCTACTAACATCTTACATCATGCTCTTTCACCGTTAAAACTGAAGCGTCACAATAGAATTCATCCTCGTTTTCTGTGAACAGCAGAAATATTAAATGACCAACAGTAATTTTCAACGTTTTTGTCAAATTTCGCCATTTTGAATTGAAAATATAGACTGTCATTTAGCCTATGTGATTCATGTAGGCTAATTCATAATTGAATGTGATGAGACAAGAAACTTTTTTTTTTTTTTTTTCATTTTTAGATTATCAGGCATAGAAATAATTATTTATTTGCAAACAATTCTTATTACTGTTCTATTATTGTTCTTCTTTATTCCCATGAATCCATTTAAATTGTTTATTTATTTAAATCCTTTAAATAAATGCCATTAACTTTGGGGTCTTTTAAATAATAATAATAAAAAGGTTCAAGACATGGTTATGGTGTTGCTTAAAGGGATAGTTCACCCAAAAACGAAAATTCTGTCATCATTTGCTCACCCTCAAGTTGTTCCAAACCTGAATTTATTTGTTCGGCTGAACACAGAAGAAGATATTTTGAAGAATGTCGGTAACCAAACAGATGGGCCCCATTGACTTCCATAGTATGGGGGGGGTAAAACTATAGAAGTCAGTGGGGCTCATCAGCTGTTTGGTTACCGACATTCTTCAAAATATCTTCTTCAACTTGAGGGTGAGTAAATGATGACAGAATTTTCATTTTTGGGTGAACTATCCTTTTAAGTTACATGTAGTTATCCCGCAGTCTCTAGCATGCCTCTTGAGGCCAGGGGATTCAGGTTTACACGCACAGCTCTTACTAGCCTGCATCCATTACACTCACCCCCCTAAACCTCACTCCCATCCGGGTCACGGCACCAAACGTAACCGGTCCTACTCAACCTGCTTGGAGCGGGATTCAAACCGGCGTCTCTGTCATGGGAGGCAGGCACGTTAAAAATGACGTTAAAGACTGTAATTTCTAAAGTGCCTCTTGAGGCCATGGGATTGACGTTTACATGCACAGCTCTTACTAGCTTGCCTCTGTTACACTCACCCCCCTAAACCTCACTCCCATCTGAGTCACGGCACCAAACATAACTGGTCCTACTCAACCTGCTTGGAGAGGGATTCGAACCGGTGTCTTCGTCATAGGAGGCAGGCACATTAACAAGGACGCTAAAGACTGTAGTCTCTAAAGTGCCTCTTGAGGCCAGGGGATTGAGTTTTACACGCACAGCTCTTACTAGCTTGCCTCCATTACACTCATCCTCTAAACCTCACTCCCATCTGGGTCACGGCACCATATATAACTGGTCCTACTCAACCTTAGAGCGGATTCGAACTGGTGTCTCCGTCATAGGAGGCAGGCACGTTAACAAGAACGCTAAAGACCGTTGTCTGTAGCGTGCCTCTTGAGGCCAGGGAATTGAGGTTTACACTCACAGCTCTTACTAGCTTGCCTCTGTTATACTCACTCCCACCCGGGTCACGGCACCAAATGCAACCGGTTCTACTCAACCCGCTCGGAGCGGGATTCAAACCGGCATCCCCGGCATGGGAGGCAGGCACGCTAACAAGGACGCTAAAGACCATAGTCTCTAGCGCACAGCTCTTACTAGCTTGCCTCTGTTATACTCACTCCCACCCGGGTCACGGCACCAAATGCAACCGGTTCTACTCAACCCGCTCGGAGCGGGATTCAAACCGGCATCCCCGGCATGGGAGGCAGGCACGCTAACAAGGACGCTAAAGACCGTAGTCTCTAGCGCACAGCTCTTACTAGCTTGCCTCTGTTATACTCACTCCCACCCGGGTCACGGCACCAAACGCAACCGGTTCTACTCAACCCGCTCGGAGTGGGATTCAAACCAGTGTCCCCGGCATGGGAGGCAGGCACGCTAACAAGGACGCTAAAGACCGTAGTCTCTAGCGCACAGCTCTTACTAGCTTGCCTCTGTTATACTCACTCCCACCCGGGTCATGGCACCAAATGCAACCGGTTCTACTCAACCCACTCGGAGCGGGATTCAAACCGGCGTCCCCGGCATGGGAGGCAGGCACGCTAACAAGGACGCTAAAGACCATAGTCTCTAGCGCACAGCTCTTACTAGCTTGCCTCTGTTATATTCACTCCCACCCGGGTCACGGCACCAAATGCAACCGGTTCTACTCAACCCGCTCAGAGCGGGATTCAAACCGGCGTCCCCGACATGGGAGGCAGGCACGCTAACAAGGACACTAAAGACCGTAGTCTCTAGCGTGCCTCTTGAGGCCAGTGGATTGAGGTTTACATGCACAGCTCTTACTAGCTTGACTCCATTACACTTAGCCCCCTAAACCTCACTCCTATCCGGGTCACGGCACCAAATGCAACCGGTTCTACTCAACCCGCTCGGAGCGGGTTTCGAACCAGCGTCTCTGGCATGAGAGTCAGGCACGCTAACAAGGACGCTAAAGACTGCAGTCGCCATGCCAGAGCGCCTCTTGAGGCCAGGGGAGTGAGGTTTACACACTTAGCTTGCCTCCATTACATAAGCACTTCAAATCTTTTCCCCAATTACATCAGCACCATAAACTCCAATGTTGATTGTTTTTTTATTTAAAGACAGACATAGTTTGTTCAGTCAACCACTGGTTTAAAAAAAAAAAATGGTTTGTTTTTTCCCCCTGCTGTACTGAAATCATACCAAACCATGGCTTTAAAACCGAGGTATGTACTGAACCTTCATTTCTGTAGAACATTACACCCCGAGTTTTTAGTTAAATGCCTGAAATAAGGTCAGTGGTTAAAGATAGTCACGTTTTATCCTACAACATAAGATACATCAGTAATTCCCCTTTGTAAAGCTTTTATTTGTCATTAAAAAAAAAGGCGGTTGCAACCAAATGGCTAAATGGGAATACAGAGGTTGTCGGGGATATTAATCATCATCACGCCAAACAGGTAAACTCATCTACTCAGTAGTCCTTTCACAGCCTCTTTGTGTTTATAATCACACTCTTGCAAACTATTATAATTCAAACTTAAAGGGAAAATGTTTTTAATAAAGACTGAAAGAGTTTAATGTTGGTGACGTTGAAGTCATAGTTCGTTTATAGCCTTCGTTTAGCTTTTTCTTTCTGATGATTGCAGTTAGGCTTCATAAAAATCCATTTGTGAAGATTAGCATGATGAACAAAACGTGTAGGAATCATAAACTTTTGTTGGTCACAGAGCTTATTTTCTGCCAATGGAAAAATCCTTTTGGGTGTTTGTCGAGGGAACCTGGGTGATGCGAACTTCAGGGCTGACCTAATGCGTCATCACTACAAGTTCTACTGATTCATGACATAGGGAACTAGGGAGACAGACTGAGACACAGCGCATACGTCGTACAAGGAATGCTTGTTTTCTCCTCTGGTATGTCAGCACTACCCTGTCCCTAGTAAATTATATTGTCATATTTGTTTTTCAGTCTGACAGCAGTGTTGAGAGCTAAAGGAAATGATTTACTTATGACTGATCAAACGCTCCTCGCAGAAGAACGCAGCTCTATCTCTGTCAGATGACACGCTGCGAGAGAAACAAATAAATCACATGACTCATGACTTCAGGAGCATCCGTCATCGACAGGAAGGCATCTTCATGTGGCATGTCTGCATTTCTGTATGTGTGTCTCACAGTGTACTAAGTGCAATAAATCTCCTTGAGAGCTTGTAGCGGAAAGGTAAAGTCTCAGAGCCGGAGAAGCTCCAGGCATTTCTTGCTCTTGAACAATGTGAAGATCAAAGAGTTGATCTCTGACAGCTGATGACTGGCTTCCCATGGCCGGGGCACCAAAGGAGGCTCACACCTGTAGCAGGTGATTACAGGTAGATCTGCCTGCCTCTAATTGGACAATAAACACCACTCTCCGGCTGTTAATGGCAGCAGTCTGCCTCTCAGACGCCACATTGCCATTTGGCCGTCGCCAGAAGTCCCTGAGTCTCCCCCGCACGGCCAACATGATGACAGGCTGAAGGAGTATTCGAAGCAAACTGTGAGATAACTTGCAATCTCAGCCTTTAAGACAAGCTAGAGAGAAAGAGAGCTATTGGTACTTGGGTAAAGTCATGATCGCTCATTATTTTGATGTTATGCTCTGTTGCGATAGCTTGAATGAGCCCTAAAGCGGTTCGGTCAGTTTGTTAAAGGCCATCCAGCTGTAATGTTGTTCTTGTCACATGTTTGTAAGTGCATTGAACATTCTTGAAATGACTAAAACAAACCACAACATTCCTGTGACGCTCATGCTGATTCTTTCTGTAATGCCTTTGCTCTGAAATGTATAAGGATATGTTTGGAATAGCATAGTATAATATTACTCATTTTATTTTCATAGAATGCATACCGTATTTTCTGGAAAAGTCGCACCGGGTCAGAATTGCATTTTTCAGAGAATTTATCGGTGTATAAGTCACATTTTATTACTACATTCGAAAATAATGTAATATATAAACATTGTAAGTATAATAATACAAACATAAACGTGTTTTAGTTCCCCTCACTCTACAAAAAAATCATTTAAATTTAACGAAATTCAGAACAGAACAGAAATTAAAAATTTAAGTATAAAACAGAAATAAATAATTGTGCCATTTATTATAAACACAAAACCTAAATTAATTTATTTAAAGTGAAATGCGCTATACTAATAAACTTTTTCGCATGTTTTAAGCGCTTGACGTCAATTGCGTCAAAGTCGCAGCAAGTTTCAAATGGTAAAAAAATGCAATATTCTAGAAAATACAGTATACTTTATACAATATTTGAATTTGCAGTAGGCGTAGAATATACAAGTCACCCACTACATTTTGTCAAAATGTGCAGTACACTGTAAAAAGTAATACGCTCTATCGACTCAATAAAATTGTGGCAACAGATTGCAAGCAATACTATTAATTAAATTCAACATATAAGAATTGAGTTAGAATTAATCAAATGAATTCCTTAAAAGTCAACCATTTAAAATGTGTAAAATTAGCACCATTACAAAAACCACAAAGTGACATAAAAAGCAAATAGTCAAACTGCCCAACTAAACGAAACACTGATAACCATAATGGCGACCAAACATTTTCAATAAAATCAACATCTAAACCTCTGTTAATTCTTGTGTTTCTTTTTCCTTCAGTGATTCTGCTTATCATCAGGTGTCTTCAATGCTGTCTGTTATTCAGATATTTTTGTTTAAATTTTACTTAAATTTTACTCGTTTTAAATGGTTGACATTTAAGGAATTAATTTGATTAATTCCAACTCAGTTCTATTTGTTGAATTTAATTAATGATATTGCTTGTAATCTGTTGCCAAAATTTTATGGAGTAGATATAGCGTATTACTTTTTACAGTGTATGCAGAAGAACACCTTGTGTCTTGACAGATCAACAGGAGGAATCTCCTTCCTGACTCATTAATTGATCAGAATCGCAGTTTTTGACAAATTTTTGCATTAAAAGTCCAAAATAATGAATGAATTGACAACATTGGGAAGCACATTAATTTACAGTGTCCTTGTTACTCATGTTACATGTAGTTATTATAGTAATAACTATAAATTAATCATAATTACATGCAACTAATCCTAAACCAAACCTAATCCTAACCCTAACCTAACCTAAGTACATGTAGTTAATTAATGTATAATTACATTGTAACAAAGACACCATAAAATAAGTGGGTTACACTTTATTTTAAGGTGTCCGTGTTACAGTGTAATTATACATTTAAGTACTGTGTAATAATAATGAACTACATGTACTTACTGCCAGGTTAGGATTAGGGTGTGGTTTAGGTTAGTCGCATGTAATTAAGCACAATTTATAGTAATAACTATAGTAACTACATGTAACGTGTGTAACAGACATTGTAAAATAAAGTGTTACCAATAAGTGTAACCCAACATTGTTGTACACTTCAGTTTTATCCATGTTAATGCTATGTACTGTTTCACATAATAAACGCAGTAGGCAGTATACAGTACATACTCTTCGGTATGCATACTAGTATTCCATTCCAGCCATTACCTATACTTTCTGATGTGGAAATAGGTTTTTCTCAACACAATTTCAATTAACTATATCACGTTTTGGCAAATTGGTGGCTAATTGGTGACATTTTGTCCTCATAATGTAGGGTCTACCTGAATGACACACACACACACACACACACACACACATATATATAGGCTGCATCTGAAATTGCATACTTTGCTACTATATAGTAGTATGTCCGAATTCACAGCACTTATAAGAGTTGGCAAAAAGTCCCCGGATGACCTACTACTTCTGGCGAGATTCTGAAGTGCACATATGATGGACACTTTACTATCCCATGAGGCCACAGGAGAGGATTTATGAATGGCAGTGAAGTGACGCAACTGACGCCATAGGTCACATGATAATAACAGCATGGCTAATGTTGTATATCAGGATTACATTCATATTACACACATTCATACTCTATAGTACATACTTTTTTAGCGGTCGTGAAGTAGTAATTACTTATTCAAAATAAGTACCTACTCAAGACAGTATGCGATTTCAGATGCAGCCCTATAAAGTCTATACATAACTTTAACTTTGCTTTTGTTGGCATAATCTAATATAGTTAGGTTGATTCAGTAATACTAAATTATATTTGTGACTAAAATAAATAATAAAATCAGTAAATATAGATAGGTTACCTGACTAAACATGTACAGACCATTTCCGCTAACTTTCCTCCTGAAGCTCACTACTTTACACAGCACTTTATAAATGTGTGTGTGTGTGTGTGTGTGTGTGTGTGTCTGTGTACAGCTGAGAGTGCATGTGTGTGAGAATGTGTCCATGTGCATGTTTGAAGTCTGAGGCTGGATGCTCGTTTGGATGTGAATGTAATTACGGTAGGAAGATCAAAGACGGGCCGGGCGAGTGATGTTTCGGGGGAGACTTTAACCACACAGCGCTCTCTTTCTTCCGCTGTTCTGTTCTCCCCTCCAGCCCTGCTGCTGCGCGCACATCTCTGCTCGTAAAAAATGATGAGGGCTGTATTTGTCATGTTTATGAGTGAGACGTATTCTGTGATGAAGACTTTATGAGAGATGGTCTCTCTCTCTTTGTGGCGGTACCATGATAAAACGATAGTATCAGAAGGACATACCATGGTATCACATTGTTCATACCAAGAATACTGTGGTTCTGCCATGTTACATGTTGAAAAATATTGCACACTAGTAGGATTTGCTTTGAAACAATTTTTACTCTGAAATTGACGGCAAATTTCACAAATTACAAAGGAATGGCAAGTGACACATTCAATTAAACAAGAAATTTGGAAGTAGCCTAAAACTTACTCCAATAACCTTTATTTTATTTACAACTTCACTCTAAACAAATGCTGGGTTTTTAACCCAAATTTGGGTCAGATATAGACATTTAAAAATTTAATTTAAAAATTTAACCCAACGGCTGGGTTTGTCCATATTTGACCCAAAGTTGGGTTGAAACCCAGCATTTTTTAGAGTTTTTGAAGATAAGTCAAAGGTTTGGACACAATCTCTTTATTTTTGATATTTTCCACATTTAATGTTAATAATACACTCTAAAAAAGGCTGGGTTAAAAACAACCCAAGTTGGGTTGAAAATGGACAACCCCAGCAACTGGGTTGTTTTAACCCAGCGAATGGGTTGTTTTAACCCATATGGTTGGGTTAAATATGTTTGCCCAACCTACTGTGTAGTTTTATTTAACTCAACTATTAACTCAACTATTGCTTCTAGTAATTATGTGTCTGATTTTTCATTTTCAACCTATTTTAGGTTCATTTTAAGCAAGCAATACAGTAATTTTCAAACTACCCAGCAAGTTGGGCAAACATTTACCCCAACTGCTGGGTTAAAACAACCCAATCGTTGGGTTTATCCATTTTCAACCCAACTTGGGTTGTTTAAACCTAGCATTTTTTTAGAGTGTAGTGTCATCAAAACTATGAAAGAACCCAAATGGAAGTATGAGATTAATGTAGTGACACAAATCTGAACCATCTTATATTTGAGCTTTTTCTTTGTCTAGACTCAACCATCTTCATGAGGCTCATCATGGGATGCTTTTACACAGTATTGAAGGATTTCACATGAACTCAAAAAAATATTTATTATTGCAATTTCTTAGAGAAATCCATACATAGGCCCAATTCTTATTTGTCTAAAAACTAATTCAGTCAGTGTCCAAAGTTTTGACCGGCAGTGTAATAAGCCATTGTAATATCTTTTTGTATTTGAGAAAGTGTTAGATCTCTCTTTGAGCGTCGAACTCAATTGATTACACAGTTGCATACAGTAGTAGTTAATCAATTAAAAAGCATTTCTGGAGCTTTGTTTATGAGATTTAACCTTTATTTAAGTAGCTGACATCTTGTCTTTATACCTGAATGCAGGTTATTTCATTTACATTAGGCTGTCTGGCCTGGGGTTTTAGTGTGTAAATGTGAGCCCCTCCGGCGCGGGCAGCTGCTTTTTAATGTACTCGAGAGGTAAATTGGTGTCTCTTGAGTAGGTGTGTTGACCTTTAAGAGACAGGGAAGAGGACATGCAGTCGAACAGAATGCCACAGCACTAATGCCTCACAGTGAATGTCTTAGCAGGACGCTTCGCATAAAATACTTGTGCATTAGTGTGTGTGTGTGTGTGTGTGTGTGTGTGGCGGGGGGTGTTAAACTTTATACTGGGGGCAAAATTGTCCACACTCATCCCAATTACACAATACACAATATAATTTTTTTAAAGAAATTAATACTTTTTATTCAGCAATAATGCATTAAACTGGTCAAAATTGACAGTAAGGACATACACTGTTACAAAAGATTTCTGCTTCAAATAAATACTGTTCTTCTCAACTTTCTATTCATCAAAGAATTCTGAAAAATTGTGTTTCCACAAAAATATGTTAAGCAGCACAACTGTTTTCAACATTGATAATAATCAGAAATGTTTCTTGAGCAGCAAATCATCATATTAGAATGATTTCTGAAGGATCATGTGACACTGAAGACTGGAGTAATGATGCTGAAAATTCAGATTTGATCACAGGAACAAATTACATTTTAAAATATATTCACATAGAAAACAGTTATTTTAAATTGTAATAATATTTCACAATATTACTGTTTTTACTGTATTTTTGATCAAATAAATGCAGCTTAGGTGAGCAGACTTCTTTCAGAAACGTGAAAACATCTTTTGAACATTAGTGTGCTCTATAGTCAGTACAATTATTATTTTTATTTTATAAAAGTAGTTCATAAATAAATAAGCAGTTATGATATTATATAATTTTTTTAGGGGTAGAGTTAGGGTTACGGTTTATTCTACAACAAATATAATTATTTTATTAAAATGCTGGGTTAAAAACAACCCAAGTTGGGTTGAAAATGGACTAACCCAGTGGTTGGGTTAAATGTTTGCCCAACATGCTGAGTAGTTTTATTTAACTCAACTATTGTTTTTAGTATTACTGTATTTCTTGCTTAAAATGAAGCCAAAATGATTATTTATTAATAAGTTTAATGAATAATAATTAAACAATAAACATTTATTAAATTGCTTATTAATAAATGTTCACCTTTTGATTATTATTGTTGCCTCTAGTAATAATGTGTCTGATTTTTAACTTCCAACCTATTTTGGGTTCATTATAAGCCAGCCATATAGTCATTTTTAAACAATAGTTGAGTTAAATAAAACTACCCAGCACGTTGAGCAAACATTTAACCCAACCACTGGGTTTGTCCATTTTCAACCCAACTTGGGTTGTTTTTAACCCAGCATTTTTTTTAGTGTATGTCCCCTCCCCACTATAGATTTTTGCCTGTAAAATAAAGCAAAATTCTGTACAGATGCTGAATATGAACTTGATCCACAGCTGGCTTAAGTCTCAGTGACAACAGGACATATTTAAAACACAGAGAACACAAAGCTCCTGTCGTCCTCTGCTACTAGTCTGAAAGAGCCCAGCCAATCAGAAGAGACTTTATAGAGTGCAAAACCACTGGCTCCAGCCAAGGTCTTAGGAACTGCTGTTTCCTGTGGCGTCAGTGGGTTTCAGCTGTATGAAAAAGATGTTGGGAAGATGTCTGAGGGTTCACACGCTGTGACACCCCGTGGGTCTGTCTCCTCTGGGAAACTGTGGTGTCCTGAAGGGAAAAAAGCCCCCTCTTTCCCATGAGGAGCAGCGGGTCCCTGCTGAACGCTGGGCTTGTGGCTGGAGATCAAGTAATGAGACGACTGACACGGAGTTTAAACAGAAGCAGATGGCATTATTAAAGTACTGTGGGAGTGTGTGTGTTCACAGCTGTCCTTACAGTCATCTTAAAGACTCTCAGGTGTGTGTGTGTGTGTGTATGTTTAGGGCTATTGTTTGTATGAAGTAACAGTGACACTTTACATGAAAACTCTATTTACAGAATAATATATTATAAAGGTGTTATTAACGCATTATAATAGTATTCAAAGCGCTGTATAATATACACAACTATTTAAAAGTTTGAGGTTTTTAATGTTTTTGGAGAAAGTCTCTTCTGCTCACCAAGGCTGCATTTATTTGATCAAAAATACAGTAAAACAGTAATATAGTGAAATATTATTACAACTTAAAATAGATGTTTTCTTTATGAATATATGTTAAAATGTAATTTATTCCTGTTATCAAAGCTGAATTTTCAACATCAGTACTTCAGTGTCTTCATGTTTACGCTGGCAAAATCATGTATTATAACACAATTTAACACATGAAATACTCAGGTATAAATATTCTAATATATTATAACTATAGTCAAAATTAATAATGACAACAATATACAAGCAGATGACTTTAAAAAGTGCTGTGTGACACTGTATTGTGCTGTATAAAGTGTGTTACTGGATTAAGAATGTACTATAATGCATAAAGACTGTCTGTAATAGATTACAGGCTTGATAAAAAGTGTTGCATCTTGACACAAAGGTGTGTGTGTGTGTGTGTGTGTGTGTGCGCGTGTTTTCTATCCCCGTCAAGGTGTTTGTACCTGTGTTATCAGCTGTGAGCTCTTCACTGTGATTTTCAGTGTGTGTTGTTCAGTTAAATACTCTGCCAGTATGATTGATTTGAGCATTGATGAGCGGCAACAGATACTGATCACAGCTCTGAGAGAGTCAAATCCACCCCCATCACAAAAAGTGTTAGCTGTACCTTGGACAGAATCAATCTCAGCTCACACTGAGATTCTGTTGCAGTTGTTCACCTTGCCAGGACTTTCCTTTGCATTTATCCACATGCAAAACTGTGTAACATCAGAAACAAATACTATAAAAGTACACAAACCCGTAATCAAATGCTTGGCCAATGCACTGTAAGCCTTACTTTTGTGTTATTTTGGCAATAACAAACCTCAGTAGCACTCAAGGAGTGAGTTTCCTATATATATTAAACCAAATGTATCATTATTCCCCTTGTGAAAAAGAAGTAAACTTTAGCATACTTTCAAAAATACTTATACTTAAAAATATACTTAAGTGTGGAATGAATGTATTTTTATGACACTTAACTGCCTGTTATTTATAATTAAATTAAAATATGTATTATAGGTTAAATGTATATGAAATTCAATTATAGCTGAACTTTAGAGTGCTTTTTTGACTCACTTAAGTAGGACTTAAGTACATCTTTATTGCCTGGTTTCACAGACATATCTTGAGACAAAACAATGGCACTGACATATTTTAAGATGTCAGTGCAAGATGCTTTCAGTTAAAACAGCTCAAACATGCATTTTAGTCTGGCTTAAGCCTTGTCTGTGAAACCGGGGGCTTATGTAATAGTCAAAATTACTTCTATTGTCCTTGAAATATGGGTAAAGAGTACTGTACCGACAAGCATTTATGATAAACTAAAATATACTTTATTTTAAGGTGACGTACTCTAGTTACATGTTACTACATGTATTTACTACAGTAATAACAGTAAAATATGCATAAAGTTACTTAATATGCATTAAGTAACTAACCCTAAACCTAACGTAAGTACATGTAGTTAATTAATATTACTCAGTACTTATTTGAGTAAGTGCAATGTAACTACATTACCTTAAAATAAAGTGTAACCATATACTTTAATATCATTTCTATTGAAACTTGTATTTCATTTATTTAAATATATTTGTAATTACACATTTTACAAGTTACAATTTAGTACATTTAAAGTATATTAACTTTAAATGTAATATTGAATAACACACTAGTTAAAATTATAATCAAGTACTTTACATGTGCTTTAGTATGTTAGTCACACATCAAAATAAGTGTACTTTAAAGCATGACAACATTATTATTAAAACATAAAGTGTACTTTACAATAAAACTTTTAATTTGGCATTATTACAAACTGCACTTTTTAAAACTGTACTTAAGTGTGTTAAGAAACATCAAAGTATAATGAAAGTGATGAAACTTCATTAATATTATATTATCTGTAAGTTCATTTCTAAAATATACAGACCCACTTTATATTAAGTGTCTTTAACTACTATGTAGTAACATTTAAATTAATGGTTACACTTTAGAATAAGGTTCATTAGTTAACATTAGTTAACTACATTAGTTAACATGAACTAATAATGAACTGCACTTATACAGCATTTATTAATCTTTGTTAATGTTAATTTCAGCATTTACTAATACATTATTAAAATCTTGTTAACATTAGTTAATGCACTAACATGAACAAACATGAACTAACATGAACTAACATGAACAAACAATGAACAACTGTATTTTCATTAACTAACGTTACCAAAGATTAGTAAATACAGTAACAAATGTATTGCTCATGGTTAGTTCATGTTAGTTAATACATTAACTAATGTTTAACTAATGAACCTTATTGTAAAGTGTTACCAAATTAATCATTTGATATAATGCATTTATTGTGTACAAACATGTTTTTACATTGTACTTAAATTTAAAAATACCTGCATGTACACTGTAAAAAAAAAAATTACGGTAAAAAACGGCAGCTGTGGTTGCCAGAACTTCTCCGTAAAAAATACGGAAGCAACGTTTTAGATTTTACGGGACAGCACTTAGTTTACTGTCTATTTTACAGTTCAAAACTGTATAATTTAAAGGTTTATATTGTAATAATTACGGTTTATAACTGTTTATTTTACACACTGTAAAAAAAATTCTGTTAAATTTATGGTAAAAAACCCAGCAGCTGTGGTTGCCAGAAATTTACCATGAAAAATACGGTAGCAACATTTTAGGTTTTACAGATTTAACTTAAATTTACAGTAAAAAAAAAAAAAAAAGTTTTCATTAACTGATGTAATGTTAATTTACCAACCTATTGAAGTACCAATAACTGTTTTGTACCTTTGTAATACACTGACAACCACCAAACACGGTGGTGATGAGAGTCACATGATGAATCAAAGCTCATCAAGCTTGCGTTACAGTTATGGAAACGTTCTGTAAACCAATTAACTGTTTTTCACCGTAGCATTTTTACAGTCTTTTACCATTAAAATCATGATCATTTTTTACAGTATACAGCTGTAATTAATTTACTACAGTGTACTTACGTTTATAATTACACTGTTGACTTTCCCTTACCCCTTAATCCACCCTTAAACCACCAAACCTGTCCTAGCCTTACCCGTATCCACCTCAATATCAGCACAAGTGTTTCACAATACATCAACACAAGTACATTGTACCTAATAATAATTATTATTTTTTAACGTAAGTACATATTAAAGACACCTAATATAAAGTGTGACCAAATATGCTTTTAAGATTTGAAGTACTCTACAAATGCACATTCAATACAATTGTGCATACTTATTTTTTCACAAAGGAAATGGTTGATAGTCTGATAAACTTCAACAGGCTTGCTCAGCAAATACTCTTCAAACTAATGCTCCACCATGACAGTAGTTGACCTGAAAGAGAAAACTGATTGTAGAAGAGAGTATACTCTAACACCCACCATACTACCCTTTTTGGCCATGAAAATGCAGATCTGGAATTGCGTTATGAATTGCGTTCTGACACATTTGAGAATGAAATGTTAAACACTTACAGTTTGACTGAGCACTTGATGGACATGAGCGTGAAGACCTGGGCCATCACTGTAAAAAGTAATACACTCTATCTACTCAATAAAATTGTGGCAACAGATTACAAACAATATCATTAATTAAATTCAACATATAAGAATTGAGTTAGAATTAATCAAATTAATTCCTTAAAAATCAACCATTTAAATTGTGTAAAATTAGCAAACACCATTACAAAAACCACAAACTGAAAAGCAAAGAGTCAAACTGGCCAAGTAAATGAAACACCGATCACCATAATGGTGACCAAACATTTTCAAAAAAATCAACATCAACATCTAAACCTCTGTTAATTCTTGTGTTTCTCTTTCCTTCAGTGATTCTGCTTGTTATCATCAGGTGTCTTCAATGTTGGCAATAAAAAATAAAGAGTTGTTAATTCATTTTTGATGTCTGTCTGTTATTCAGATATTTTTGTTTAAATTTTACTTAAATTTTACTCGTTTTAAATGGTTCACATTTAAGGAATTAATTTGATTAATTCTAACTCAATTCTATTTGTTGAATTAATTAATGATATTTCTTGTAATCTGTTGCCAAAATTTTATGGAGTAGATATAGCGTATTACTTTTTACAGTGCAGTATGAAA
Source organism: Mylopharyngodon piceus (assembly GCA_039654765.1). Taxonomy (NCBI): domain Eukaryota; kingdom Metazoa; phylum Chordata; class Actinopteri; order Cypriniformes; family Xenocyprididae; genus Mylopharyngodon; species Mylopharyngodon piceus. The sequence goes on along the minus strand of CM077441.1, from coordinate 32,283,046 downwards.
TCAAGTAAGCTGCAGTACATTGGAGTTCTGAAATAACAAATTGTCTTGCATGTCTGAAATTCTCATTTTTCAATGTCTACGACAGAGTCACAAATTCCTGAACATTTGGTTGCACAGTGGAGCATCACATTGTAAGTCTCTTTGCAGCGCGCCATCTCCATTGAATGGGTTCACAGTGTATCTGACACTAGTAAACTCAATGCAGTGATTCTCAACTGCTGAGTCACAACCCAAAAATGAGTTGCAGTTCTCTTCGGATAGAGTCATGAACAGCAGGGGGAAAACAATGCTAAATCCAAATGTCAACATGGACAGAAAACATGAACAAAACTATGCAAAATAAAAGCCAGTATGATCCATCACTGTCTCATAACAGTTCAAAACTATTTCACGTGCTAGCAAATTTGTACAATCGCATCTGACTACGAACCACATTGAAATTGTGTACATTTGTCAAATATTTATTAATTAATTTATTTATTTTTTTAGAAAGAGAGAGATTGGGTTGTATGATCCAGACTCATTTGCTGTACAAACAGTAAAAGCATTTGTCCCAACTACAATGTGTTTTGTGTAAAGAGTTTTCACTTGTGAAAAAAAGCGTGTTGTACTGAATGTGCAGTTGTAGTGTACTTTAAATCTTAAAAGTATATTTTTAAAGAACTGTGCTTGCATATATTTAATGAAATAAAAGACCACTTAAGTGCACTTAAAAAGAGACACTTTCATATGTTTCTTAACACACCTAAAGGTTAGTTCACCCAAAATTGAAAATTATATATAATAATTTACTCACCCTCAAGCCATCCTAGTTGTATATGACTTTCTTCTTTTAGCCAAACACAATCTGAGTTATATTAAAAAAAATATTCTGGCTCTTCTAAGCTGTATAATGGTGAATAGTGAGTGAATAGTAACCGAGATGAGATTTTGAAGCCCAAAAAAGTGCATCCATCCATCATAAAAATAATCCATACGGCTCCAGGGGGTTAAAAAAGGCCTTCTGAAGCGAAGTGATGTGTTTTTGTAAGAAAAATATCCATATTTATAACTTTATAAACTGTAATAACTAGCTTCCAGTAATGGACGTCCGCACATTCACGAGAGAGTCTAATTCTGCCATAGCAAGTATAGTGTAGCCCCTCCAGTTCGCACCTGCCCGCTCCAAGCGGGATGCGAAGTCGGACGCTCTAACAAGTAGGCTAAAGGCTGAAACCCCTAGCGTCAGTCGCTAGATCATCTCTTGAGATCAGGGGAGTGAGGTTTACACACACAGTTCTTACTAGCCTATGTCTGTTACACTCACCCCCCTAAACCTCACTCCCATCCGGGTCACGGCACCAATGTAGCCCCTGCAGTTCGCACCTGCCCGCTCCAAGTGGGACGTGAACTCTGGCCCGTCCGCATGGGAGTCGGACGCTCTAACAAGGAGGCTAAAGGCTGCAACCCCTAGTGTCAGTCGCTAGAGCATCTCTTGAGATCAGGGGAGTGAGGTTTACATGCACAGCTCTTACTAGCCTACATCTGTTACATAAGTTTAGGTGAGAATTGACGAACGCGGAAGCGCAGAGGATAGAGCAAAACAAAACGCCGGTCACAAATTAGAAGTCTAAAATGACAAGTTTAAAAAAAAAAAAAATGTCAGAGGATTTCAATATAAGAGAAGAGGAGCTACGTCATACATCGGGTCCAGGAGGGATTCCCGCTCACGATGCTGTAGAGCCGCCGGACCTGTTTGCCCATTCAGGGATGCACGTGTCCCCACGTCAGGCTGGGAATGGCCGGGCCGCCTTGCCCCTCAAGCGCCACAGCCCTTGGGAAGATGAGCCGCTGGAGAAACCACCGCTCCTCGCGCCCCATACGCATATGTATTTCCATCCCTCCGTGCACCTGCTCGCGCAGACATCACACGTCATCAGCGTGTTCAGTAAGGCTAGTTGTAGACAGACAGTTACTGAGTGCCACAAACAAACAGCAGCCACCTTTTACAGTTCCTCCTGAACCAAAACAACGAGCTTATGCTGCGTTCACACCATGTCATAACCGTAAGAAGAATAATTTCAAGAATAATTTATGCAATTTTATTTGATTTATTTTAAAGAATTAAAAGAGCAGTTTCATGTCCATCCCTGTATTTGTAACATGTATGTTCTGTTTTGGTTTAGTTTCATTGTGTATTGGTTCTGTTTTCCCTGTTCTGGTTTGCCTGTGTTCCCTAGTTAGTTTCCTTGGTTGTTAATTAGTTCTACGCACCTGACAGTATTGTTCCACCGGTCGAGGTTGAGATAGGATTTAGAAAGTAATTATTAATAAGCAGTGCAATACGTTTTACAGAGAGTAATTAGTACAGTAATCTTACGCTGTTGAAGATGCAATTAGTAGCTAGTCATTAATTACTTTTTTAGAGTAACTTACCCAACACTGGCTAATTGTATTTAATATTGGTAACACTTTAGTATGGGGAACAATTCTCACTTTTAACTAATTGCTTATTAGCTTGCATATTGGCTGTTTATTAGTACTTATAAAGCACATATTAATGCCTTATTCTGCATGACCATATTCTACATCCCATAATCCTCCCAATACCTAAACTTAACAACTACCTTACTAAATTAAGTAAATTAAGTAAATTAAATTAAGAGTTTATTGAGGCAAAAACATATTCACATAGTTAATAGTGAATATGTGTTCCCTATCCCAAAGTGTTACCTTAATATTAATTTCATTTAATTGCAATTAATATGCAATTAAGTGTCTGATCAGTTTGCACTGATAAAATATAAAATAAAGTATATTATTCCATAATTAGTAATTATTTTAAAAGTATGCTAAAGTGTTCTTTTTATCAAGGATTTGGTTGCTGAGCTTATGAAATTACTGAAATTTAGAAACCAAAATTGTTAATTTTCCCATTCAGCCATATTTAATGATGATAATTTTGCATATTATTGTGTGCGTTTTATTATAGCAATACATTCCAATGTTTGGTTTTAAGGTCATTTTTGTATGTTTATTGTACAAAACCGAGGTACTTGGGTCGGCACTTGATGTCCAAAGTAAAAATTATGCAAAATCATAAAGCTTAAAGGATTATAAAAAAGAAAATGAAAATTCTGTCATTAATTACTCACCCTCATCATGTCGTTCCACACCCGTAAGACCTTCGTTCATCTTCGGAACACAAATTAAGATATTTTTGATAAAATCCGATGGCTCAGTAAGGCCTGCATCACCAACACACTCCCTTTTTCAATGCCCAGAAAGCTACTAAAAACATATTTAAAACAGTTCATGTGACTACAGTGGTTCAACCTTAATGTTATAAAGCAACTAGAATACTTCTTGTGCGCCAAAAATAACAAAATAGCGACTTTATTCAACAATATCTAGTGATGGGCAATTTCAAAACACTGCTTCATGAAGCTTCGAAGCTTTACGAATCTTTTGTTTCGAATCAGTGGTTCAGAGCACGTATCAAACTGTCACATGAACTATTGAAGTTTCAAAACACTTATGACGTAACGAAGCCTCATTTACTGAAATCATGGGATTTTGGCGCTCTGAACCACTGATTCGAAAACAAATTATTCGTAAAGCTTCGAAGCTTCATGAAGCAGTCTTTTGAAATCGGCCATCACTAGATATTGTGGAATAAAGTTGCTATTTTGTTATTTTTGGCGCACAAAAAGTATTCTCGTCGCTTTATAATATTAAGGTTGAACCACTGTAGTCACATGAACTGTTTTAAATATGTTTTTAGTAGCTTTATGGGCAAAAAGGGAGTGTTGTTGCTGGGCCTCACAGATCCATCAGATTTTATCAAAAATATCTTAATTTGTGTTTTGAAGATGAATGAAGGTCTTACGGGTGTGAAACGACATGAGGGTGAGTAATTAATGACAGAATTTTCATTTTTGGGTGAACTAACCCTTTAAAAGTTTAGGCTCCCTTCATCAGCTCTTCACCCTATATGTCTTTTTCTCCGCTTCCTCTCTCGCTTTAGCATCAGATAGACTCCTCTCGCTCTATTTCTAAACTCTGTCTCATCTCTGGTGTTTTGGCTCTGGATGGGGCGATTTTTCCCAAACTACAGGTGTTTTCATTAGGGCTAATGATAGCATGCGACGCCCAGCGCCGTGGTGATCGCGGTTGTTTATTAGTTCTGTGATAAGCATTATAACAAAACACACATGTCACAGCGAGCGTCCCGCGGCCTGCCGGCACTAATGAGATAAATAAATGAATTTAGTACAGCCACAAATGGCTCCTGAGAGCTAGTTACCAGAGACGGAGAGGAGAGAGAGATGAGGTGAGCACTCTCGCGAGGGCAAGGCAACGGCTGATGTACATATGTCCTTGATTACCGCCGGTTCCCCTGCTTTTATTCTAATAAGTGACATTCTTTGTACTCCTGTGGACAGCTAGACAGTCTGACAGTGGATGGGAATAAATATTGCATGTGGCTCACATTAAGCTGTCAGCTGCGGGCCAAGAGAGAGACGGAGAAATTCACGTGACGTTCGGAGCAGCTACACTTTCTCGGCTCTTGTCACAATTGTCACATCTTGATGATCTCTCCCCTCCGTATCCCCCCATCTCTCTCTCTCTCTCTCTCTCTCTCTCCTTCACCCCCACCCCCATCCTCTCCTTCACTCTCTGTCTTGCTCTGACACTCTCTCTCACTTCACCCAGTGACATCATGGCTTCTCTGAGTACTGTAATATTTAGATGTGCAGGATTTTGAAGGGTGTGTTTGATTTCATTCCTATTTACAGATCATTTTTTGTCACAAACTGTAAGTGAGTTGCTCTCTGATGGTGATGATGATGATGATGATGCATCACATGCTTGAAGCCGAATGTTACTTGCTACATTTTCATGTCACTGATTTCCAAATTCATGCAGTGGAAATCTGAGATTTCTTATGACTTTGTTGACCTTTAGTGTTTGGGGATCTGGTTTTGTCTTCTAGTGTAGACGCAATTACAAAAACAGACATTAAAAAAAAAAAAAAAAATATTTTATATATATATATATATATATATATATATATAGAATTTTATCATTTAAATATTAAATTGAACTTTTATAACATAACTATTTTTTTTCTCGGAAGAAAGAAAATAAATTTCCCCAGTTGCTAAGGTGTTGTTGTTTCCAGGGTGCTGATGTGCAGTTGCTAGGGTATTGCTATGCAGTTGCTAGTGAGTGCTGAGTCCTTGTAGTGCATTACTGTATGTTTGCTAGGGTGCTTTGAGTGGTCGCCAAGGTGTTGCTATGCAGTAGTGTGTGTTGAGTGCTCTTTAGCATGTTACTATGTAGTTGAAAGGTAGTTGCTAAGGTGTTGCTGGGATGTTACTATCCATTTGCTAGTGTGTACTGAGTGGTTGTTAACACATTAAAATGTGGTTTCTATGATGTCCTGGGTGGTAAGGTGTTTCTAGGGTGTTGCTACACAGTTGATAATGTGCACTGAGTGCTCATTAACTGTTAGTATGTGGTTGCTAGGTTGTTCTAGATGGTTGCTTAGATGTTGCTAGAGTTTTGCTATGCAGTTGCTAGTCTGCCTGTTAGCATATTTGAATGCAGTTGCTATGGTGTCTGGGTGGTTGCTAAGGTGTTGCTACACAGTTGCTAGTGCTTCTTAGCGCATTAGAATGCAGTTGCTAGGGGCTTTCGGGGGTTGCTAAGGTATTTCTAAGGTGTTGCTAAGCAGTGTGGATTGCTCATTAAGTGTTAGTATGCGGTTTCTGGTTTGTTCTGGGTGATTGCTAAGGTGTTGTTAGTGTGTTGCTATGCAGATGCTAGTGTGTACTGACTGCTTGTTAGCACAATGTGGTTGCTAAGGTCATCTAGGTTGTTTTAGTGTTTTGCTAAGCAGTTTGAAGTGTGTACTAGTGTTCAAGCTAAAAATCTTCTTTACTGTTCTACTGAAGAAAAAAGTCACCTACATCTTGGATGGCCTGAGGGTGAGTAAATTAACAGCAACTTTTCATTTTTGGGTGAACTATCCCTTTAATATATATATATATATATATATATATATATATATATATATATATATATATATATATATATATATAACTATCCCTTTAATATATATATACCTTGGTTGGTAAGGTGTTTCTAGGGTGTTACTACACAGTTGATAATGTGCACTGAGTGCACATTAAGTGTTAGTATGTGGTTGCTAGGTTGTTCTGGATGGTTGCTTAGATGTTGCTAGAGTTTTGCTATGCAGTTGCTAGTCTGCCTGTTAGCATATATGAATATCTCACTTTTAACTAATTGCTTATTAGCTTGCATATTGGCTGTTTATTAGTACTTATAAAGCACATATTAATGCCTTATTCTGCATGACCATATTCTACATCCCATAATCCTCCCAATACCTAAACTTAACAACTACCTTGGAAAATCCAGCATTGCTGGTCACCAGCAAAAGGTATTTTTTACATGCTGGGACCATCTTGGGATGCTTGTGTGCTGGTAGACCAGCATATGTTGTCTTTTGGATGCTGGTATGATCCCAGCAAGACCGCAACAACACTTGTGCACGTGTTACATACCAGGTGTCTTAGTGTATGTTCGTAGTTAAGTAAAGACCAAGACACTTTTCCAAATTAATTTTAATAAATTATTTAATAAAGAAAAACGTGTGTTTCTACATATACAGTAGAATCCCCAGTGCTAAACAAACACTGCTCAGTTTTCATATGGTCCCAATCTATAGAGAGTAAAAGTAGCACTGAAGCAGTGTTGCAGTTAGTGAAATAAAGTAGATTCACTCTACAAGTGATGATTGAGCATTAGTGATGAACACCTGCGGTTAACAAGCAGAATCACTGAAGTGGAACAACAAGAACAGAAAAAAAGAGATGAGATGAGCAGATTCACAACAACTACAACTGACTCACAGTCACACAACCTTAGCTGAAATCAACTGCAAATAAAATCAGTAATATCTCACCAGAGGATAATTACAGTTTTTTTTACAATCGTTAGGACACATTTCTCAATACTTATGTCACTTTTTCAAAACTCTTTACACAGTTCTCCTAACCAACTTTCATCTTGCCACAGCAGTTCATTTCACATTCAAAATGCACTAAATCTACCAAAACACTTCATTCATGTCTCAAATCAACTCATTCTTTCAGAACACTAGCAAAGGTTTTCATCCAGCAAACACACTTTGTCAGTCATAAAACACTGACCTAAAAACACTAACATCAGGTATCATTATACAATGTTTTCTTTTGTAAAATTTATTAACAAAACAAGAATAACACTCTCTATTGTTTATAATTCACTGCAGTCTGTTACATGAACCAAGTTTACATAACAGTACAAAATTATTCCGAAGTTTTCCCATTTGAATGGATGATAATGAAATTGAAAGACTACTGCTTGTGTAGGTGTTCAGTTTCATCTAATTGCTTTGATAGTATTTGATTTTTTAGATTCAGAATATATTTCATTACAATATTACTGTAGAAATACAGCATATTTCTGTCTTATTCAGTTTTGTATTGTTATTGTTTTGAACTTAAGTTAAGTTTTTTTTCAAATGCTTACACACATTTTCAAAACTTTGCCTTTTTTTTCAAAACTTTGCCTTTTTTTTCAAAACTTTACACACAAATCCAACAATTGCACACACAAAATGCAAAATGGCTCACATCTCTTGCAAAATGAAGCACTGCATTCAAAATATCACAAACACATCTCAAAAGCAAACATTTGTCTTACGTTGCAAACACCTTTGCCATAATATTCTATTTTTGGATATATTATGTACATACAGTAATTCAAAACCTAAAGCTCTTCTTTCATGAGCACCTGTGTACATTTCTGTACAAGATTGAAAGTAATTGGCAGAGAGATGTTGAAAAATTCACAGTAAACACGAAAGCAAGACTGAAACCAAACTATTTATTTTTTACTGTAAGCATTTGTGGTTGTGAATACAGTATTACACAGTACGAAAGAAAAGAAATACATCAACCATATGTAGTAGGACAGAAACAATGGTTGTGTTTAAAAAAGGAAATCAAGATACTTCCTGTTAGATTTTTGTGTGTTACATAGAGAATTGTGTGTTGTGTTTTGCAAAAAGTGTATTATGAAATTGAAAAGGCCGAGAATTCGTGTATGGTTTTGCAGATTTGGTGTGTGATTCTGGTGTTTGAGTGTCAGGTTTCAGAAATTGTGTGACAAGTAAGGATTTTGTGTGTAAGCAGTTGAAAAAAAAAACTGTATTTACTGCCTTGTGTCATTTGTGACCAACAAAACTTCAGACTTCCAAAACAGCAACTGAAATTCACAGATGATGATCAGCTTTGAGAGAAAGAGAGAGAGAAAGGAAAGCAGGCAGTAAAAGAAAAGGACATTTGGAGTGGAAGAGCACATCTGCAGTTTCTCCAGTGCGTGCATGTGCGTGTGCGTGTGCGAGTGTGTGTGTGAGTGTGTGTGTGAGTGTGCATGAGTGTGCGCATGTGAGTGTGTGTGTGTGTCCACAGGGTTCAGTCTGCGTCTGCTCTTGTGTCCTTCCAGTTGTTCACTGCTGTGAGGATGAAAAACATCCCGCTGTGATCTCCATCCCACTTGCACTCCTCCATCAGCTCATCCCTCTTTCCTTCATCTCTCCATCACACTCGCACACGCAGATCTGACATAGTTAAGAAAAACATTAGTTACACTGCTACTGAATTTTTGTTGATCATTAAGTGAATGACATTCATTCAGATGCTTAGCAGTGAAAAATACATATACAAAGTTAACAAAATAATAATAATATATGTTAAAACCTTTTAATATAAGGCTTATGTTTAAATGCTTGAAGTGGATAGTGAGGAAAGGCAGCTGGAATGAGTAAATTGGTCTTTCTAGCATGTTTATTAATAGTATAGAAAGGATGTGATGGGAGAATTAAATGGGAAATGTTGTACTAACAAACAGGCCATGACTCCAACACCCCTGCATATTCTGACTTCTACTTAGCATAAATATTCTATTTGATTTAAGTGATTTTTTGTTGGAAATCAGCACATAAAGTGAGTAATAAATACTTAACGAACTTAATGGGAAAACAAAGAATGGCAATATAAATCACAAAAGTGCAAAATGTCACAACACAATCTAAATGATAATTAGTCTTAATATGCAGTGTTGGGTATAACGCGTTACTGTAATTAAATTACTTATCCACTGAAAAAGTAAAGTAAGGGATTACTGTTCATTTTTAGGTAATTTAATTACAGTTACTTATAATGTATTTGCGTTACATACTGTACATTAGTTCAACAGTTCTGTATAAATCAATATTGAAATTAAAATCTAAATTTGTCGTCTAAAGGTAAAAGTGAACGCTGCCTCTTTAAAATCGTTAGCTGTAGTGCAGTTGCACGTGAGTTCGCAACGTCGCACCGGCTGGCTGTGTAGTCGCTGTCTGAAGATGTCGGCAGAAGCGAGTGGCTGTTTTGCAGAATGGAAATATTCCAATTACTTCACTTTTTTGGCACAGGTAGGCAAGAACATTACGGTAAAATGTAAGCTATGTCCTAGGGAGAAAAAAACTACTCGCGCGCTCTCTGAGAGACGGTCTTCAGTCAGTGCGCTCTCAACCAAAGCGCACACACATAGCCGCCTCTCGCGAGTGTCAGATTTTCGCGGTTTATTACACATAAACGTTCAAATACACACACAGTTATGTCATAATGCCCGTCTTGGCGTATATTCGCGTTGGTTATGTGAATGTGAACAGCATGTGTAACAGCATATTGTCTCCGTCCATTAGGTCTTAGTGACAGCAGCCTTTAAAACATGCTGCTGTCTACTATTGGCTGTCTGTATTATAAATGATAATCAAACAACAAAAGAAAAGCTTTATGAGGATTCATCTATAGCATTGTTTTATTTGTATCTTTAAAGGATTAGTTCACTTTCATATAAAATTTTCCTGATAATTTACTCACCCCCATGTCATCCAAGATGTCCATGTCTTTCTTTCTTCAGTCGAAAAGAAATTAAGGTTTTTGATGAAAATATTACAGGATTATTCTCCTTATAATGGATTTCAAAAAGCTTACGCTGTATGTCCTACGCCTTCCCTATTCAACTTACGGAACGAACGCAGCGCCAGTTACATTTTTTCCGTAAGTAGAATAGGGAAGGCGTATGACATACAGCGTAAGCTTTTTGAAGAATACGAAAGTGCGGTTTTGGCGGAAGCACTTGGAAGGCGATCATTTGTTTATATAAAGCATATACATTTACTTTATTTTTATTTTTTATTTTTTGAAAATGACCGATCGTTTCGCTAGATAAGACCCTTATTCCTCGTCTGGTCTCGTTTAAAGCTCTTTAAAGCTGCACTGAAACTATAATTTTGACCTTCAACCGTTTGGAGGCCATTGAAGTCCATTATAAGGAGAATAATCCTGGAATGTTTTCATCAAAAATCTTAATTTCTTTTCTACTGAAGAAAGAAAGACATGAACATCTTGGATGACATGGGGGTGAGTAAATTATCAGGAAAATTTTATATGAAAGTGAACTAATCCTTTAAATATTTTTACCTTGGTATCGAGTATTGTGCACTTTTGGTGGTACCGGTACCGAATACTAGATTTTTGGTATCGTGACATCCCTATTTGTTACTAAAAAAAATTAAGTATTATAGTATGTTTTAATAAAGCTAAAATGTTGTAAAAAGCTATAAAAGGCTAAACTATTCCATGTTTGACTGATATTTAAATTATTAAAAGGATTTCCTTTCTATTGTCTATCCGGTCAAGGTTTATAGGGATTTTAAGAAGTAATTAGTAATGAGTTGAATTACTTATTAAGTAATTAAATTACTTTTCAGACAGAGTAATTAGAAAAGTATTTTAAATACAACATTGATGATGTAATTAGTAATTAGTAATAGTAATTTTGAAGTAACTTACCCAACACTGGTAATATGTCCAACTGTATTTGAACTCTAGTTCTCAGTGAATGCAACTAAGTGCATTACACTGGAGAGATGAGCAGAAACTGTCAGCCATACACACTTTTAGACATTAATTGTATAAAGGCAAATATTATATGCCACCAAACTACTGAGGGAGACTTGCTGACTTGCTCTGTCAGTACAGCTGAAGTGCTAAACCTCTTTATCTGTCCGCCTTAATGACACTCCCTCTTTCCTCCAGCGCTGAAAGCCTGATACTACAGTTTAAACCACCTCTAAATACTTTCCTTTCCTTTCCTTTCCTTTCCTTTCCTTTCCTCTTCATTTGAGACATTTGCAGAGATCAAAGCTTAAGCCCAAGGCCATCTCTGGCATATGAAAACACTACACAATTAACATACACCTCCTTTAGATCGTAAATGTGGATCTTTCTTCCTGTATTTCTCTAATAATGCTGTTTCTCTCTCTTCGGTGACATTCATTTGGTGATCTGGACACAGATGCAGTGAACACACACACTGATTTCTGATTTCATAACAGACTCGGACACTTGACCTGTTCATATATACTCATCTAGGGTTGTCAAACGTACCGGTGCTACCAGTACCAGTCGGTACTAAAAAAAGTTGACGGTACCAGCATTTCTGCAGTACCGGACCAGTAATACAGAGTACTGGGTATATTCAGTACCCGCTGATAGACGCTGCTTTGTTTGAGCTCTATCTGAGCATCAAAGGTTTCTATTTACAGTGTGTTTTACAAGCGTTGAGCATTGTAGCCAATCTCAATCATATCTGTTGAGCGCTTGAATGCAAAGGCCAATCAGAAGTGCTAGTCAGCAAGTTAGTCAGAATCTGCTGAAAACGCAGACGGTTTTGTTTTGTTCAATGCGAGCTGCACGCTCGCAAATCCTTTCATTGTAACCAACAAAGTGTAAACACAATGTAAATAAGAGATTTTACAATCAAGACAACTTTTTATTATTATAACAGGAGTTTTCACGAGAGTGCAGAATTCAATGAGCTTGCGCTTTAGAGATTGACAGTCTTAAAGGAGAAGAAAGGAGGCTTATCTCTTGTTTTCTGTTTATTACCCATTCACAATCTGAATACAAGTTCAGTTTTTCATGCTGCTAAGTACACTGCAAAGTTTCTGGATTGAGAACCGTATTTAAATGCGTGATTGAAACGGAAAATTGCAATGACAGTGATAACCAACGGACCCGATAAAACAGGACTTTTGTTTTTAAGTAGGCTACTTAAAGAGTTTTTGCTTCGGTCATAAAATTGGGATTCACTTTATTTTAAGTTGTCTTGTGTTACAGTGTACTTATACATTTAAGTACTGAGTAACAATAGTTAACTACATGTATTTACTATAGGGTTACGGTTTAGTTTAGGGTTAGTTGCATGCAATTATGCACAATTTGTAGTAATTATTTTAGTAACTACATGTAACATGTGTAACAAGGACACTGTAAAATAAAGTGTTACCCAACATTGGTACAGAGAACCGCTAAATTTTACTGGTATTGGTACCGACTACTGAAATTTTGGTACTGTGACAACCCATCTGTACAGAGAACATCTGAAATGAAAAATAAAACATGCATCAAATGTAGGCCATGGTTAATTGATTTATTACATCGACATGTTTATGGTTTCTGTTAATGTCAAACAATTTTACTAAAAGCACATGCAAGCAATGCAGCTGAACACTAACCGGCGTGTGATGAAAACCTTCACCAGCGGAACGGCCCGTTAGAGCTCGTCAGCACTGAGTGATTAGCTGAAATAATGTCTCTGTCAGCCTTAATCACATTAAAACGTGGTTAACATTTAATTTTTCTCTCTTCATATGCAAAAATTTCCACTAGATTTGCAGTGAAGGCCATTGAAATTCCATTATAAAAAGAATAAAAATTTCAGGCATCATTTATTCAGAGAGAAAGAGTGGAAGTGGATGGAGAAAGTGCTGAATCTTTCTATTAGCACAGGGCTGAGAAATGATCTTCAGCAGTTCAGGATGTGAGGGCTGAGACCGGACGCCCCGAACACACATTCACTCAAACCCTGACCCACATCATCTGTGACCGCACTGACTGTCATTTACATGCGTTTGATTGTGAAATTTATGGAACAAGTGAATCAGTTAAATAGCATGCAGTAAGATGTACAGAGCTTTAGTGATGCTTTAATAAATCTGTTATATACACCAAAAATTATTTCGACACTTGACTCCTTCGAAAATGTAAAATGTCAAACCCAGAAAACTGGTATTTTGGTGATTTTTAGTGGATGTGTGTCAGTTCTCCTCAAGTTCACACAGCTCTACAAGCAGAGTAAAAACAGCAGTAGAGAATCACATTAAAGGGGAACTTCACTACTGGCAAAATGGGTTTTCAATAAAACTTGGCTGCCTATACAGTAGAAAAGTCCAAGGCCACTCCCACCAGTCTGCTATGGATACACTTACCAGAGTCAAATACCGCTTTGCTTTAGTAGGAAATACTTCTTAGCAAACTTTTAGTCATAATGGTGTCCACTTGTATTTTTCCCGGGTGAAATAATTAAAAGAGAAAACGTTTAGCAAGGATGAGTTACTTTCGGTTTCAGTGAAGGATCCAGCGCGTTGTATGGCAGTGGCTAAAGGCTGCAAAAAATTGTAAATATGGAGAGAACGCCACGACGGAAAATCTGAAAAACCTCCATGTTTGTAGTGAACATTTCAAACTGGATGAACATGAACATTGTGTTTTAGGCCAAACGGAGAGGAATTGAACCGCCGTTCTGTCATTTCCGCCCGAAGCAAAACGCTGTTGCATACAGGTAAGAAAGCTTTACCATAAGGCCCCGTGTTTTCATTGTTTTCAATGGGAGCGCCGCGTTTTTTAAACGCCAGGAGCGTAACGAGGCGCTGAGCGTCTTTTTCACGCTAAAAGCGCTGAGCGTTGAAGAATGTTCAACTTTGAGTAAAACGCTGCGCTCATTACTGTCACTTTTTAGCCAGCCGTCCAATCAGATTGAAGGAGGGGCGGGACAAATACAACACCGACCAACTGTCACAACATTCTTGTTGTACAACGACATCAACAAGCAGAGAATGGAACAAAATGGATGAGAAATTAATATTGCTGGTCTCTGAACATACATAGCAAGTACTCGACATCGTGTCGACATTTTAAGTCTGAAACAAATTACCTGCAAAATTAGTTAGAAGTAACAGTGCTGTGGATATTCCGTATCATGGCAACAAAGCATCTCAACTGAAAAAAATGTTGCGCTGCGGCGATTTAAGAAGAGCGCCTAACGTTTTCAGCTGGCTAAAAACGCTTTGGTGGACACACGGCCTAATGCTGTTTAAAGAGTACAAATACGATACAATTTTCAGTGATTAACATTAACTGTTCTGTTAATAACCCTCTGTTGGTCCGACTGTTCGTGGGCGGGGATACAAAAATGCGGAAGTATAATTTGTAGTGTTTACGAAAGCCCATGACGCATTTTGCGTCATCCGGCGGACTTTTGCTGTCAAATAAACGTGAATTTCTCAGTCCAGGTAACACAGAGAACGTGTTCATTTACACATACTACTAACATTGGAACAACACAAAGCGGGTTGAACATCAGCGAAGTTAAACCCTAACTGTCAACATAATCCACTGACATGTGAAAAACACAATACTTGTGGAAATACTTTTTGACTTCGTTTTGAATAACATATATATATATATATGTATATATATATACAACATGGCCTAGAAGGTGAACAGGGTCACACAATTAACATTCACTAAATAAAAAAAAATGTAACACAAAACACCCTCATGCACATGACTGATAGCAAAAAATATAAAAGAAACAATACTATTTAAATAAAATTTGTGATTATATGTAAGGGCTTCTGGGAATTACCTGGTTTTTACATTAAATAATATGAATTACTTTTTTTTTTACTTCCAAAAACCATACATTTTACTTAAGGTAGCATTTTTATAATAATTTTCTGTAAAAACTCTAAATATTTTTCAAACATTTGTGAAACATTACTTGAAAAGTGTGCTATTTTTCTTTAAAATTAATCACACTAACTTTGTTGAACGTATTGTACATATTGCTTTAACAAATTGTTGACAACAGTGAAATATGCTTGCTAAAATGTCCAATTTTTCACAAGGCAGCCTATAACAGCAACCTTTTGACCAAGTGTTTCCTGTCTCATGCTGTCATGCATATATGAAATTTGCGTAATGTCTGTTTTGGGGCTTATTGACGTCAATTTTTTTTTTTTCACAGAAAAGAACTGATAAGATATGACATATTCAAAAGCAATTATTTCTATTTCTTAACAACACTCCTTTTCAAAATAACAAATCAGTAAAGTGACTAAAATGAAATTTGTTTGATGTTTCGTCACCATTTGTCAAGCTGTTTGTTGGGGGGCAAATAATTGGGGAGACTTGTGCTATTCCTGTGTCATAAAGTTGCTCAAATTGGTGGTGAAAGTGGTGTTGACAGCGTATCAGATTCTTTAATTGACAGTGGTGTGTGTGGGGCGTCGCGGTGAGAGCGTGTGTGTTTTGCTCTTCTCTTTCTATGTGTGTGTGCGCGTCTGGGCCCGTGTCACTCAGTGCCAGGACCTCGAGACCTCCGCGCTCATTTAGCGCTAACATTATGAAAATCATCCCTCAGCCCTAAAGCGAGAGATCTTTGTTACGACTCCCGGCTCTGTCAAGCCTTCACCAATTACACTCGCAGGTACAATGGTCTATTGAGCGGAGCGCAGCCCTTGACTGGCGCGGCGACAGTGATTTGTGAATCGTTACCGCGTCGCCAGAGGAGAGCTCCGTACCTGAGGAATGCAAATAATGTGCCGCGAAACCAAACTACAGCTACTATTACCGCAGATTGGATTTTTCTTCCTTTCTTCGCCTCTCACGAGTGTGAAGTTTTCAACTAAATGTAAATTTGTCTCCATCAGAAGTGGCCACTAGCTCAGAATGATGGCTTTGACTCTCAGCTCCGGCTGAAGTGCTTCTGGTGGAAGAGCGATCTATAAAAACGCAGATACGGGCCTGTAGATACTGTAGAATTACTTTAGAATGACAACATGTACTGATTGCATGTTCTCAGGAAGATGTGCAGTCCACCTGGAGGAGACTTCTTTATACGCCAAATGCAACAGAGCTGAATTTTAACGTCTTATTTAATCAATCTGCCACATTCAATCTGACACACACTCGATACACAGATGGAAATCACTCTGGTTCAGTGGTGTGAGCGGACGATAGTCTACTAAGAGCAGCCTAGTTGATGGGAATATTTCAGGCAAAAATGAAAATTGTGCCATCATTTCCTCACCCTCATCGTGTCATTCCTAACCGTGGCTCGCAAAAGACGAAGTTTCACAGAATGTTCACGGTGATCTTTTCCATATAACAAAAACATACAGGTGGCCAATCTCCACAAAAGTTACAAGTCAAATATCATAAAATTAACCAATACCACTCATATGCTAAACTGCAAGTCTTCTGTGTAATTCATTACTCACTGAAATTTTGCTGGAAAACTTTGCCAAATATCATTGTTTCTCATGTCTTGTAACCAACCGCGATGCATCAAGTTTGGATATGAATATGCCCACATAGGATTTGAAAAGATTTGCGATTAATAAAGATTATCAGTGTGAATAACAACTGAAATTTTGGTCTGTTCCTCACACAACGTGTATGCCTTAAGAAGATTTGAATATAATGGATGAATCATATGGACTACATGCTTTTTTTTTTTTTGGAAAAGAGCAGTGTGAACATTCTTTCAAATATTTATTTTTCATTCTACAAACGAATGTTGGTCATAAGGGTAATATTGTAATTCTCTTTTTGAGATTAATTATTCCTTTAACCATGTAAAGCCTAAAATATGAAATAATTAAATAATAAAATAAATGTATTTTTTGGAACATTTTATTGAACCTTTAGACAAAATCTACAAAATAAAATTTCAGTGTGTATCATATTTGATACATCAGGCTTTTCTGGCTCATATAATTTCATATAGTGAGAATATGGAGCTCATACTTGAGGAGGGAAAAAACACCTCAGTTTTATTCAGAGGCCCAAACTGAGCAGAAATATGCAATTTGGTGCAGTTACTGATATTTATATGGCCAAAAAGTAGCATGACATTCTGATCTCAATGTAAATCAAGAAGATCTGTGTAACAGAAATACGTAAAATGCATATAAATATCAGTCATCACTCTGTCTCCCAATAATATGTCTTAGTAAGATGTTTAAATCTTTAGTTTTATGATCAAAGCTCTGTAGTTTTAAAACATATAATGCAACGCAAAACAATGATGATTGAGAGATGAACTAATAAACCTTCCTCAAAAGCCTGATGATCATATTTGATACTCACATTTTTACATGATTTTTAAAAAAATTCATGTTTAGATAAGCAAGTAAATCTAAGTTGCTTCAGTCCAGTGAGTGTTCATCTTGAAATATTACTAATCAGTAAACATTTTACAGACACACGTGAACCACGACCTGAAGGTGGACGTTTGTACAATTATACTAAAAGAACTTTAACTTGCTAAAAAAGTACAAACTATCAATCTGACAGAAGGCATGTATTAGATTGTGTACAACAGGACTGGTCATGTTGATGATCTGGCTTCAGAAATTTGCTTATCGGATATAATACAGTAGACTTAATAGGGTTAATCGATTCATCTAGGAAGCTTTTTTGTGTTGCATTGAATTGAGCCAAAATGTTGTGAGGATCAGTGTGTGGAAACCAGTCAGAATCCAGGTTTGGTTGTATGTGATTTGACCAAATACAACATGTTCCAGGATCAACAAAGATGTTTCACATTCCAATCAACCAATCAGATTTGAGGGAAAAGTTTGCAGTTTATGTCAAGTTTAGGCTTACAACCAGGGTTAGGTGCTTCTACGTCAGTGTTATTCACCTATCATTTCCCTCTGATTTTAGGGAGAAGTTATGGGTAGGGATAGGTTTAGGGGTAGGATTAGGGTTATGACTAAAATGTTGTTCCAGGATCCACAAAATATGTTGATCCAGGAACATGTCTTACTTGGCAAAATCGCGGTGACCCCAGGTTTGGTTCTTTGAAAGAAGTCCAGAAGTTCTTCTGAAAGCATATGGGTGTAATCTTATAATTTCCCGCCACACACACGCTCACACACACAGATACACACACGCACACATTGTTCTGACCATTTTCAAAAGGTGCTCCCGATTTATCCCGTTGTGTCAGGTGTCCCACTGTGTGTTAAAAGCAGAGAAATCCATTTAAAAGGATTGCTGAGTATGTGATTGACAAAGAAGGTCTTCATGCACTTCCACTGAGAATGACTGTTTTCATTTTATAAGTATGTGGCCTATAGATACATCCTAACCATCCTCTAACATCTTAATTTAGTGGAGTTTGCTAAAGCAAGCATCACTGTTTGGCTTGGAAAGCTGTGTAAGAATGTAAGAATATATAATATATATATATATATATATATATATATATATACACTACACTCCAGCGATTGATCGGTTGGGTTGGGTTTATTTAACCCAACTATTGTTTAAAAATGACTATATGGCTGGCTTAAAATGAACCCAAAATAGGTTGGAAAAATCAGACACATGATTACTAGAGGCAACAATAATAATCAAAAGGTGAACATTTATTAATAAGCAATTTAATAAATGTTTATTGTTTAATTATTATTCATTAAAAACTTATTAATAAATGTTCATTTATTAAACATATTAAGAAATGTTAATTTCCAACATACTTTGGGTTCATATTAAGCAAGCAATACAGTCATTTTTAAACAATAGTTGAGTTAAATAAAACTACCCAGCAGGTTGGGCAAACATTTAACCCAACTGCTGGGTTAAAACAATCCAACTGCTGGGTTTTCAACCCAACTTGGGTTGTTTTTAACCCAGCATTTTTTAGAGTGTATTTTCCTATGGTTCACCAGAGGAAGTAATACAATTCAAGTAACTCAATGTGATACAAGTGTGCGGCGCGACCTTGGAACATCATGGTTCTGACAGTGTGGTTCACGGGCGTGACTGCGATCATGAATATACAAACGCTTGTGAATAATAAATACCCCCTATCTGTCAGGCGCTCTGTCTGCAGATTCTAGCGGAGATGACCATGCAGAAGTTTGGACCTGGCCGACCGGGTCACGGCACCACCAGACGGCCCACAGAGGAGCTCGGGAGGATGGCAGCAGACGTGAAGAGCGAGGAGCAGCCATCCCTGAGGTTAATTAGCATTCTCTTTCCCTTCACTTTATTATCAGCTGTGTCCTCCACACACCCGTTTAATTGCGTGAGCTGATCGAATAATAAATGGCAGAGTAATTACCATTCTAAAGGAGAGATCCCTCTCTCTCTCTCTCTCCACCGCACAACTCAGTCAAAAGAGATTTTTATTCTAAATTAAGTTTTTAACTGTCATCTGTCATCTTAGGTATAATTATAACTTAGACATTTCGGGTTCATTGTTCTCGCACTGTGAAATTCTCGACGGAGAAAAGACATTGTGACAGCGGATTTTTAGGCGCATGGAAAATGATGTTTAGGAGGAATTCTCAATGCCTCTAAATGAGAAAGCAAATATGCTAATTAATCAAACTCTCTCACAGGCCAATAACGCAGTTGAAATCCTGCTCTTATTTTAATATATTTAATCAGTCTCCGGATGAGGTAATGTGGCTGTCTTTCCAGGACGACTTCATTGTATTGAGTGTTTTTTTTTTCTTTCTTTCTTTTTTTCTTCTTCTCCCAACTATGGGCACAATTAGAAAATAAATACATTTTTGACATTCTCACTAATTGAACAATTTCAACCACATCTCAAATCACCTTTATTCTATGGCTTTATTTTTATTTTATATTTTAATCTTTGGAATAAAATGGCCAACATCTTTGTCTTGCTGAGGCTATTTTTAAATCTCTAATTGTATGTATTAATAATAAATCAACACAATTAAATAATATTGTCACACTTGCATAAATTGACAAAATTACTGCTCGATTGGAAATAATACACAAATAGTTTGTTCAAACATCTTTAATATTTAAATAGATTTTCTTTGTTTTCTGCACAAAATATAAAAAAACTATTAAAATCATTTTTGATATACAAAAATATCATATTTAAATAAAGTTGAAATATAATAAAATATAAATATTATATGAAAAACTTGAAAAACCAAAATTACTTACTGTAAATAAATAAAAACTAAAACTGAACTAAAAATAAATTAACCCTAAATAGTAATATTTAAAAGAAAACTAATAAAAATGACTAAAATGACTAAAAAAAAAGTAACTAAAAATAAAATGAAATAATTAAAAAAAAATCATTTAAAATATTAATAAAAAACTATAATAGTATATAAATAATAGTATATTTTCATGGAAATGATGCCTGAGGGACAGTTGTTCATGTGTAATTTCCACACAATAATTATATACAATGGTTTATGATTATTCCACCTTTTGTTTTGAAATTGTAATGATTTTATACATTTTTTTATGATGGATTATATTGAATTAAGTTTACAAGTTTGGGTCCGGGTCAAAAACAAGAAATAATGACAGGATGGAGGAAAGTTTATCCAGTTCCATGTCACTTTTTTTTATTTATTTATTAATGATCACTGTGGACTCTCTCTACCCATAATGCTCCACTGTGTTTGGCTTAACCAGGTGTGTCTGTATGAGAAGCATCCAGGTGAGTCGTATTCTACTCCACCTGCTCCCGCTGTTCCGAGCCGTAGGCACCTGGCCAGATATCACCGGCCTCCACCCCGGTCAAGCCACCATCCCACAGCACGGAAAA
This sequence comes from Mylopharyngodon piceus, assembly GCA_039654765.1. NCBI lineage: Eukaryota > Metazoa > Chordata > Actinopteri > Cypriniformes > Xenocyprididae > Mylopharyngodon > Mylopharyngodon piceus. The sequence goes on along the minus strand of CM077441.1, from coordinate 32,262,199 downwards.
CTTCAATTACAGCGGGATTCTCGGAGCAGAGAGCGAGGGGGTCGCATTGATTGAGGAGGGCAACAATTGATTTTGTCCATTACGTGGTGAGAATGTTTCCATCCTGCGCAGATCAGGCTGCCCTCCTCCTGTGGGTGGAGATAAGAGCCCACTGCATTGTGGCTGCCTAATCTGTGTGACGGCGCTTGTCTGTGCTGAAATTGATGTGGCTTTTCATGCGGCCGCGTGTGGCTCTGCGTAGGGGGGGTCTGTTCCTCCACACCCCCGTCTGGGATCCACTCACACCGCTGAGTGCCGCTCACATCAGCAAACACCAGAGGGATTTGCATCGATACAGATATTTGCCTTTGTATTTGTTCCAGAGAATGTTTCTTAAGAGAATAAAGGAGTTTGTAATGATGTCTGCGACTTGTTGAATTCCTGAGCCTCCTATTGTCATTACAGTGGGATGCGGGTCAGAAGAGGGTCATAAGTATTAATATAAAGGGATTTAAACTATGCTATGCTATATGAATTTGCGTTCAGCTTTTTAACAACCATAATGCATTCAAAAGCAGCCAAACACAAAAAAATCCTATAAAGTCAACATGAAATTAAAATATTCCTACTCTCTTAGTGAACAATCTATTTTTGTCTTTTCTTTTCTGTTGATGTCCTAAACTACACTCTTAGTAGAAAAGGTTCTATATAGAATCTTGAAGTGTTCCATCAGGCGCTTCATATATATATTCCCATCATGGGATTATTTGATGGAGGTAGATTTAATGAATTCATTCTTTTTAAATTTTAATTACATTTTATGAATTAAGCAGCTCGTAAACATACTTTATCACTAGAAAAAAATGACCTATTAAACATGAAATTATTATGCAATCATTTAAGACATTTCTCCTTGTATAAACTTTTTTGGCATAAAGCGTTCTTCAAAATTGAGTCAAGAACCCTAAATTTCTACAGAATATAGAACCACTGAACCTTTTTTTTCTTCTTCTTAGAGTGATATGTGGGCTTTGGATAATGTTAAGCAAGACAAATATCTATTTAGACATTATTTCAGCAAACTCACATTCACGTCTGACTTTTTGTGCTATGTACAACAAGTACATAGCATAAAACACCCACTTTGCATTCAATTTCCAGTGGATAAAATGTCCTGCTCTGTATTTTTTATTTCCTGTTTCATTTAGAAAAAAGCCTGAGACCACTATAGTGAAAATTCCTCCATTTTTTTTTAAATGAAAACAATACAAAACAATATTGTTTTCATTAAAAAAAAGAAAAATATTTTATTAGCATAATTTGAGTAAACAGATCTGTATTTTTTAAATTAACACTAAAGCCTGCTGTATCATATTTGACACACATTCTAAATCCTCTAAATTATTAACATGATCAAAACGGTTGTACACAATTTTCTGCAAGCCTTCTGTTGTCTGATTGAAAGTTTATACTTTTTTAGCAAGTAAAAGGCCTTTTAGTATAATTACTAAAAGTTCATGTTCACGTGTCTTTTTGCGGTGCAATCTTTACTGATTTTTATTTGTAGATAAGAATAACTTTTATTTTGTTAGTAATATTTCAAAATGAACTGGACTGAAGCATCTTAGATTTACTTGATTATCCATACATCATTTTTTAGAGAAATCATGTTACATTTATGTGTTCATCTCTCAGTCATCATTGTATTGCATTGAATTATATGTTTTCCCCCAGAATAAAAACTGGGATCATAAAACTAAGCAATTAAAAATCTTACTAAGAGTGACAAATGATATTTATATGCATTTTATGTAAGTAATCTGTTAAAAAAGATCTGATGGCCTTACATTATAAGCTATCAGAATTTCATCTTACTTTCTGGCCATAAATATCAGCAACTGCACCAAATTCCATATTTTCCTCCTCAAGTCAGAATGCCATATTCTCCTATATCATATATGATACTCAATATGTACTCAATATTTTTTTTTAGATTTTGTCTAAATTTTCATTAAACAGTTCAATTTCAAAATTAGATTTTTTTCTGACTATTATTTATATATCAGGCTCTACAGGACTAATAATTGTGTAATTAATTCATTTTTATTGTTTTATTTTTATAAAACCATTAAACATTCAGTTTATTTTAATTATTTAAATAATATTTTGAATCCCAGATTTTCAAAATGGCCTCAGACTTCACATTCCACAAGTAAAATGGGCTGTGAATGGCAATTCATGTTCACTTTAAAGCCGAACAACAGCAACAAGAAAGTCAGCTCATTAGGCAAAGCCGGGCCGGCCGCATAACTGATTACAGGCAGCCTTGCTCCCGAACGAAAGGCACTTAGTCAGGTAAGCACCAGTGAGTAGCTATATTAACCCAATACATCTTACACTGTAAAAACTGCACTCTGTAACGCTGCCCTGCTAAGCCCTGTAACATGCTTTATTAGGCACCCTTGAGCTGAATGTTATCTATCAGCCTGCTCTGCATCAAGACCCCCCACCCCTTCCCAGAATGCCCCACACAGAGAACATCGCACGCTCATCTGTTCCTCTCTAACTAGACAAACCCTGATGCTGATTAATGGTAGCAAAACTTACAGGCACTCTGTCAGAGATGTTACACAGGGAAGGTAATATATGGGAGCCATTAAATACACATCATTTTCCTGGCATGAAATATGTTGACCCCGATCTTATTACACACATAATTAAAAGCGTTCAACAGTTCTGCGGCCGTGTGCGGTAGAGCAGTGTTGCTCACCGACAGCCGCAAGTCAAATTGATGCTTCGCCGGAACGTCATTTGTTTTATTCATCTGTCAAAGCTTCGTTCCCTCGGCTGTGCATATAAATTGTCTTTTATTGGAGAGTCTGATTCACAAAACTTGATTTCATTGAGACAGATGTATCTTGTAATTGCTGCTTTTGTAACAAAAGCAACTCTTCAGTTGTTTACATGTGGGTTTTTAATAAAGTACATCAGTATGTTATAAACTTGGTGATTGTGTAAACAAAAACTTGGTTGTACAGAAACATCTGTGTAACAGTCAAAAACTCTTAAAATACAGACTGATGCCATAAGAGAACTTTGTAATTTGCACAACCAACTTTTTATTCTCTCATTCATTAGTAAACATTATGTTTTTAAAGAACCCTGAAAACACATAGCTGAAGAACCTATCAAACAAGATTAAGAACCTTTTAAACCTCAAAAACTATATACAACATCAGAAACTCAAGAACCCTACACAGACAAAAAAGGGTTCTTGATAACATAAACGTGCAATAAATAACCATTTCATCTATTAACAGAGGTTTAGATGTTGAAAATGGTTAGTTTGTGTTAGTGTTTGCCAAAAGTCAAGGGTCAAGAGCCCAACTAAAGCAAACGCTGTATACGTCTACGATGTTTGCTTTAGTTGGGCTCTTGAGCACTTACTTTTGGCAAACACTGATCACCATCACGGTAACTTCTAACTAAACATTTTCAAACAAACATCAACATCTAAACCTCAGTTAATTCTCAATAAGAACTGCTGAAGACTTCTGACAGAAATAAAGTCAATCTGGTAAGTAATAAGTGAAGCTGGTAATGCTGTTTGTGGAGTTGTGCATCCTCTGCTGAGATCTTGAGAGATTTAATGTCTTCTTTTATCTTCAGTAGATTAAGGCTGAAGAAAGTTGTTCTTATTTCTCGTTCTTTCAGTGCTTGTTCACAGCAGGTGTTTGAATGATTGAAAGAATGCTTCAGGAACATCATACTAAGCTTTAAATAACATTCTATTAAAATTAAGGAAACTGGACATTTTTACATTCTTAGAATGTTACAAATCAATGTTTCTAGAATGTTAAATTGTTGATTAAAATTAAGTTGAAAGAACATTTGAAGAACATCATACCTTTTAAAACACATTCTTCTAACGTCAAGAAAACTGGACATTTTTTACATTCCCAGAACCAATACTGAATATTTAGAGAACGTTCTTATAACAAAAATCTGTTAGCTGGGATGGTAGTTTAAGTAATCACCTGTACTGCCTTATCAACCACACACAACATCTGAGCTGCTGCATAAACAACACTTTTGGCAATCCTCTGAACATGGCATTGAGTGTTGCACAACTAAATGCAACCAGTTCTGCTCAAACTACCAATAGCCAGTATGCTAAAGGCCATAAAACACCAAGCCGACATCAAAGAACTAGCACAGATGAAAGATCACTGTGTTGTCACCTCACGTCTCATGCGTCTGGGCCAAAAAGTTGTGCTTGAACATTCTGTGAAGACTACAGCCAGCGGGCAACTAGTATGTACATTCTTCGCCTGCATGAGAAGAAAAAACTCTCCATACCAGCAGGTGGCAGTACTCTATATTCGTCATTCAAAAAGGGAAACCGGAACAAGAACTGTGGATATACAAGAACTGTGGATACACCATGGCTGCATCCGAAAACCTAGGTAGCTGACTTGTTGCCTCGCTGCCCTGTCAGGCAATGACTTAGCAGGCAGCGTTTGCGCACGAAGGTACCTCACGAAACTGATTTCGGACAGACTTCTGAGGCAGCGTAACGATTTAATGATAGATAACAAAACAGAGAGTGCTTTGGTGACAGCAAATTGAATATTTAATTACTAACTTCTCGCTAGAAATGTCATCAAAAGTGGGGAAAGTTGGTCAAACTGTAGACTTTACACAATTTCAGATGCCATCTTTATTTTTTAGCTCAACAGTCAGGGAATGGAACGTGCAGGATTGTGGGATATCAAAGGCAATGAAGGATACATCTATGCTGCCTTCAGATGTGCCTTGTTACCTTCCTACCTCCTTATCCTGCCTGCGGAGGCAGCATTTTTCAGTTTTCGGACGCAGCCCATAACAATGCAGCACTTGCTTACCGTGTTCAATATGAATCATGTTGATCAGTTGCTGTTATGAAAATATTGGAATGCTCACATAAAATGTCAAATGAGAAGAGCTATCTGTGTGTGCTAAGCTGAACAGCCAATCAGATTGATCTCTCTCATCGAAGACTTTGTTGCTCAATTGGCCAAAAAGCCGACGACAGCGTCGACGGAACACACTGCAAAAACTCACCTGAGAGACGCTCAATGATGCCCGACATTGGTCGATTGTCGGCTTGGTGTGTCATGGCCTTAACATGGACACTAAAGACTGCAGCACTAGTCACTAGAGCAGCTCTTGAGGCCAGGAGAGTGAAGTGCACCTGCACAGTTATCTTCTACCAGTTCTGTTACACTTATTCCTCTAAAGGCCAAAGTATGCTTCAGTTTTGACGCAAACATTGGTTCTTGACACATGCGCAGTAGAAAGTTATCTAGTTGTCTGTGCTATTTCTCTCCAGAAGTTATCATCTATAAAAATGTCTTTGTACTCCTTTAAACTAAACACTCATCAACGCAGAAGGCTGTTGTTGTCTCCAGTAGTTTGTTGTTGTTCCCTCTCATTGGTTTATTTTTCGACTGTGAAACAGTGGTCCTGGCCATTGTTGCCACCTTGTGGACAAACTAATTAGTGAAAAAAAACAACAACCTCAAGGTACATATGTGAGCAGAACGCGCATTGCACGCGCGGTTAGAAAAAAGTGATTGTGTGCGTACTATGCTGATGATGAAATCTGCGTCACATGATATACCTTGCTTGATTGAGGCTGATACAGCGGTTCCTTGTATCCTCTTCTACTTGCCTCACCCACGTTTTCTTTGGTGCCATTTGCTGGACTTTCCATTGAGAAGGTTGTGTTCTCCAGAGGAATCCGTATGGTAGTCTGTTATCGGTCATTCTGCAGACATGGCCAAACCATCGCAACTGCCGTTGCTGTATCTGTTCCTCTACCTTCGGTTGCTGCTCGCATCGCTGATGGATGACTTCATTCCGGATACGATTGCAAAGTGATACTCGCAGTATCTGTTGCAGGCATCGCATCTGAAACACTTCAAGCTTGTTCAGGCCTGGTTTGAGCAGGGTCCACATTTCTGATCCGTAAAGAAGAATTGGCATAACAAGGGTCCGGAAGAGGCGAATTTTGTTTGTTTTGGAGATGTTGGTCCTCTTCCACAGGCACCATTTGAGGCAAGCGAATGCCGCGGCTGCCTGTCCATTTCTGCTATGAATCTCTACAGTGGATGCCACTTTCTTCTCCTGGACTAGCGACCCTACGTATTTAAATTTCTGGACCTGTTTTATCTGGGTGCCCTCGAGGTAGACAATGACCTGAGAGCCGTCTGTTGCCATCACTTTGGTTTTGTCTGCATTGATTTTTAAGCCATATAAATGAGCAATGAGAGTGATAGTTTGCAGTATATTCGTAGCTTCAGCATCGCTGTCTGTGAATTTGGTGCTGTCGTCTGCAAACATTAGATCGGTTAAAAAAGTGATCTTTATCGTACTGGACAAAAATCCAGCATGAATTCCATGTTGGTCCAGGCTGGTTTATGCTGGATAGAGCTGGTATAGTCCTGGGGACCAGCAAATCACCAACATCTCATGCTGGTTCCAACATGCAAAACCTTATGCTGGTGACCAGCAATGCTGGATATTCCAGGAGGGGTTCAGGTGTGTTAAAGGGGACCTATTATGCCCCTTTTCACAAGATGTAATATAAGTCTCTGGTATCCCCAGAATGTCTCTGTGAAGTTTCAGCTTAAAATACTTCACAGATCATTTATTATAGCTTGTCAAATTTGCCTCTATTTGGGTATGAGTGAAAACACGCCATCTTTGTGTGTTTCCCTTTACATGCAAATGAGCTGCTGCTCCTGGTCCCCTTTCCAGAAGAGGGCAGAGCTTTTACAGCTCACGCTTCGGTTGCTCAACAACAACAAAGCTGGAGAATCTCACGCAGCCAAAATGACAATTGTCAGTAACGGTGTTCAGCTGTGGAGTTGATTCAACTCATCGACTAGCATGTGCCGTCATGTTAAACTTTTGTGCAAATCCAGCGTGAATTGACCCTCGTTTGTGAAGCAGTCCGACGTAAAATGACGGCATGGCAACAACTCTCTACTACAACAACTCTTCTCTAAAGCAGCCCAACATGGCCTCACCCACTTTGTTGCGTGTTCTCGGGGGCAGGGTTTATGTAAATTTTAGGGTTAGTGATGTCACCAACCCGGGAAGAAGCTCGTTGTAGTCCCTACCAGCTGTTTGTTGTAGTCCTTAAAAACGATTTCTGTAAAAGAAAATATCTCCTTTTGCATTGAACTTTGAGCGTCGTAACTTTGCAGATGTTGTTTATGCTCAAACAGCAACATTACACACTAACTAAAGTTAAAAAAGTGAAATCATAATCAAGACTAAACTCTGCTGGTCTCTGTCGCATAAGTGCCAGAAAATTCAAAATATCTCACTCTCAGTACAGCCCGATTTGATGTTCGCCAAACCAGCTCCATAAACCAGACGTTAAAGTCTGCTTTATCACAAATGTGTACTTATGGTCTCTCAATCAATCAATAACACATGTCTGAGACTGAAGGCTGGTGTGTGTTGATAGCAGGACTGAAGCTCTGAGTTTTCAAGAAATCACCTGCAGCCACATGTCCCTTATACCCATAAATCCTCACTACGCCCACAGAAACCCTAACACACACGTCTAAGTCTAGCTTATTCTGTCTCTAGCCCCCTTTCTCTGTTCCACAAGCCGAGTTCTCCGCAGGTATCCTGGAGTAATCCGTGAGGACACGGAGGCGGGCTTTATTACATCTGATGTGATGAAACTGGGTCGTTATAAAGAGGCCGGCGGAGGGAAGGATGTCAGGGCCCAGATGAGCACGGCCTCCAGTGATCAGAGAGCTCAGACATCTACACACATCTTCACTTTTACACAGGGGGAGAAATTACTGCCCTCAGCTGACAAAATGTCCAAATCCAATCTGAAATCCACTCTACATAGACTCATATCCACATCTCGGACTGGATCCTCAAAGCCGTCTCTCACAAAACAGACCCCGTGACTGATTTCTTTTTATCAGGAGAATATGTGCTTCATCCCTTCATCTAGTGCACTGCACTGACACTGATACCAACAGGCAAGTTAAATAAAGTGTGAAATTCTTAACATAAGGACTGTTACACGGATGAAGGGAGCATGGATAAAGGGTTGCATATCTTTTTTGTGACTGCTGATGTGTTGTGACCTTTTAACACAAGCGCTGTGTTTTCGCACACAGACAGATTGGCCATATGTAAGTGAATTTTATGGTGGATTTGTAATGACAAAAGCATCGCGTTAAAGCACGAACAGGTCTTAAAATCTGACTCATGCGGCTTATGGGTGTTAAAGCTTGATTCCAGCTGTAAACCTAACACCACTGCTCAGTCTATCACTCCTTACAGTGTGTGTATACAGTAATTAACATGTTACAAGTGCTTCATGTTCTTTATATATAGTACTGGTTTCAAGCTGCAGTGTATAATCTGGCACCAAACATGACTGCAATAATCTACTTGCTTTTTTGAGGAAACGTGAATGATGCTTGACTATGCAAACTCACCACCACAATACGAGGTTGTTCTGAGTGGTTTTACCACACTGTTATGTGGTTGCTAGTGCAGTTGCCAAAACATTTTTATGCAGTTCCAAGCATTTTCCCCCTATTTTATTGCACATCAGTTGAAAGTGGTTAGCTTGGTCATTGAGGCATGATTCATGTCTAAAGCACAAACGATGTGGGGCTAGCTACAAAAGCTTTAAACTTTAAACCAATGAAAGTCTTGTGTGTCACCGTTCCATTTATCATATTTGATGTGCTTTGTGTCTGCATTGATCTGTTTATATGTGAATAAAAGCTTAAATTAAATCTGTTTGTCATATAAAGTAATCGTGTCTCTTCACTGTAAACCTGAATAAGTTGGCAAAACTCAAATAATTGAGGCAATCAGTTGCCTCAATATTTTTAGGTTAAGTAATTCAAAGTTTAATTAAGCAGAACTGGCAGATTTTTATTTTGTACTCATACATTTTAAATGTTCTTAACTTCAGATGTTTGAGTACACTAATTCATAAATTTAACTTTAAATGTCTGAGTACACTCATTTATACATTTAACTTAAAATTATCATGTAACCTCAATGTAAACATTTTTATTTGTGTAAACTTAGCTAGCTATAACATGGTAATTCAGAAAAAGCTAACTTGCTAATTTGTTAACAATCGCATGGTATAGCACTTGCTGAATGAGTATACAGCTAAACAAGTATAAAACATTTAACATACTTGCTCTCAAACCAAGCCGCATGCACCACTTGTCACCATGATAGTAACTCTCCAAAAACCCACATTAACAGAAACTCTTCTAAATTAGCATAACAAAACATTAATCACTACTAAATCTCCCACTTAACATTAATCTTGCACAAAAAACATTACATAACACTTAATTTTAGCATTTACTCTCCCTTTTGAGTGCCATGGGCAAAGCATCCTGGGAAATAGAAATCTCAGCCTAGTTTCAGTTAAACTTTAGTTTGTTTAAATTAAAGAAATAAGTTCATAAAACTCAAAACAATGAAACAGTTCAGTTTACTTAAAATATATCAGTTCTGTGAACTTGAAAGAAAAAGAAAGTGCTAAATACTCATAAAAGTTAATTTAACTGAACTAAATTGTTTAATTTAAGTTTGTCATACTCAAACCAATTAATTATTTTGAGCGTTAGGGTTTACAGTGTTTAGAAGACTTATGGACAGATTTACTAAACAGGGCAAATTAGCGTGAGAGCGAAATTCCAAAAAGCGCCGATGGGAGTGTAAAGTTCTACACGTGATCTACTGACGACGCTCAAATTAAGAACACAGATGCAGCGGGACGACCAACGCAATCTAGCAAGAGCAGCGCAAACTAGCGTCTGGTTTAAGACATGCTTTTTGGGGGGCAGTAAATAATGGCGCAAATACCAGTAAATTGACTAGCACAAACCTTAGTAAATCACCTTGCATGATTCATTTAAATACTCTCCTGCCATAAATTCTGCATCTGAAAGGAAAACTCCTACAAATGCATATGAAATAAGGTCAGCCACAAAAATAACCCTGTCCACAGCTTTTCAGCGCTATTTTTTCAGTGCATGACTTTAGTAAATCCTGACAGTAGTTTTTTAATGCCAAAAGAGAGTTTGCACTGGAGCAAGCTATTAGTAAATCTGGCCCTTAGCTCAAACCTCTCGATTCACTTTTACAATGTCTTTATAAACTTTTTGAAGCATCAGAGTTTTGATGGAATTGACTTTCAGTGGAGGGACAGAAACCTCTCAAGTTTCATTAAAAATGAACTAAAGTCTTTGGAACGGCATGAGGGCAAGTAAATGATGACAGAATTTTCATTTCTGGAATTAAACTGGGGAAAACTGGTTGTCCCCACCCAAATTGGCTGAGCCAATGTTGCTATGTCGAGTTGTTCAAAGTGTCACAATGTTTCCACACTGAAATCAACCCAAGAATGGCTTTATATAGTATAATATACATTGGAATATATAGTATTTATATAATGGCTTTATTTTCATAGTTGTGTCTTCATATTAAACTGTGATAGGAGGAAGTATTTTAACATCGAAAAAATGACACACTGCAACTTTAAGTCATAAATTGAAGCAGTTGATGTCAGAGTCAGATGTGTGTGTGTGTGTGTGTGTGTGTCTTTGGTAAGAGTGAGACATTTGTTTTAACTGGCTGAGGTAATGCCATTGTGACACATCTTGGTGTTTGCAGGAAATGCCCAAGGCTGGGAAAAGCATTCCAGAACCCATCACGTCACAGGATACGGACAGCACAGGGGTTGGTGGGGGGTCTAGGATGATTGCTGGGTGTGGAGGATATTCTGGTGGGATTTCAGGGATATTGCATCAGGGGAATAGAGGAAGTGGAGATATAGTGGTCAAGAGACAGTTTTTTTTGGATCAAACCACTTGCAACCCAATTCCTGCTTTGCACTCTTAAAACATAAAAGTGAGAGTATGATTTCAACATTTTTGTATCGGTCCAAAATGAGTATAGTTTCACATACTATTTTTTGAGAAATAGTAGGAAATATGCAGGTTATATTGTGCATAATAATCCACTCTGAAACCAATGTGCAGATCTGAAAAACACAACTTATTCAATCTCCAAAGAACCATACAAGGATCCACTGACATCTACAGACCACAGATGAAAACAGAAGGTTTCCTCCTTGTGGAAATTCTCCTTAATACCTGTGGATTTGCATTCTAACGCACAGCATTGTTGTGGCAGAGCGGCTGTTTAATGCCGTCCCTGAGGGAACGTGAGCCCTGCAGGTATGAAGCCTACTGCACAACACCTGTTTAAACTAATGAGGTCTTAAGAAGAGGACAGAAGCAGGGTGTGAGAACAACCTGTGCATAAAGCTCTCAGCTGAACCTGAGATAAGTACACAGCTCATTGTTTACAGTAGGCATCACAAATATTTGGACATTTAAGTCACATTTAAAATATCTTAATGCCGTTCCATTAGATATTAAAGCACGTGTCATAAGCATTTAAATGCTGCAAGGGCTTTTCTCAGATTTTTTTTTAACATACTTTTAATAAACAAGTGTTTTGGTGATTTTTAGTGGCTGTTTGAAGTCAGTTCACACAGCTGTCCTATCAGAGTAACTAAAATCATTTGTATCTATTCCAATGACAATCAGACATTTAAAATGTGACTTACGTTTTCAAATACATTATAGGGCCACTGTATATTTAAAGTTCTTATTATGAGAGTATTATAAACAGAAACGTGTAAAGGCAGAAATGATAGGTATTATGTTATTTATAATCATATAATTATAATAATGAACTAATTATGCAAGGAGTCATTTCATAAAACAAACTAATCATATCATTAAATAAACTCCATCTGTTCAAAGGTAACAGTATTCCAATAAATGTTGTCATGTTTTTTTTTTTTTTTATATATATGTATGTAATATACCATAATATAATACACTATATAAGGCTGGTTTGTAATTTGGAAAAGTCATAACACAAACCACTTTGCATTTATAAATAAGTTTAAAGTGTGAAAAATTCAATCAGTGTGCGAACTGAGAGATGTTAAGTGATATTTTATCAGGATGGATCAGGTTAATCAGTAGCCTGAAGGAGATTGAGTTAAAGCGTCTTAGGCGGTAATCCCTGTGTGTATGTGTGTGTAATTGAGACAGCCCTTTAACCCTTATTAGCAATAGCCCAAGGGATCTGACACATACGGTTTGTTGTCCTCATTGTAATCTCTAAATATACTCTACTTGTCTCCATTCATCCTCTATATCCCTTGTAAATCAAGGATGTTATGTGTTAAATAAGCCGCAATTTAACTTTTATACAGAAAATATTTTTGATGATTTTAACAGTTTTTGTCTTTGCAGAAACTCACTGCACAGTGGAAGTCTAAGGAGCAACGCAGCTAACAAAATTATATTCTAAGAATGTTTTTTTAACGTCCCCATTAAGTTATTTAAATGTTCTCTGAACGTTCAAAACATCCAGTCTTTTTAAACAATTTTTTTTTTTGGTTATTGTGATCGTTAGGGAAAACATTGAGGGAATGTTTAATTTTATTATTTTGCAAACATTATGAGAACAATTTGAATGTTCTCTGAACATTCTGAAACAAGTAGTTATTAGTAACGTCTAAATGCATTAAATTAAAGGTGCAATATGTAATATTTTCTGTCCGCTAGAGGTCACTAGAGGCCTATTCAAAACAAAGGCGTAGCTTGATGACGCCAAGTTTGAGTGCGGAAACTTGGGACATGTGGTCTTCAACTCACAAGCCGGTGGAAAATAATCAGGATAGGACTCGGGCAGAAATCATGTTAATGGATGCGATTATTAACGTTACTGTAGTATGAAGCAGAGCAGGACCGAGTGTTGTGGGAGCTGAACGAGGCCGCTGGAGCGATTGCGCAACACACGCCGCGAGCAGCGGGACTTTTATTATTTCACAGTCGCGGCGCCGCTTCCGCTTTTCCGGTCATGAGTATGAGGTAACGCAGCTCTGTTAATCATATTAGATACATTTGAGTGCATTGAAAATGATGTTATAATGTTACTCTGTGCGTTCGCTTGGCGGCTGCTGTGAGACACTTGTTGCACACTGCAGTAAGCTAGATCGATTTTAGAATATCATATTAATAAATGCTGGATGGCTTGTGTTGATAAATGGCATGCAATTAAGTTTAAAATGTATTGCATGACGGAGAAAATGCTGTATTACTGTTACTAAAAATAAAGCTGCATCTGATTATGCTATGTTAGCTACTTGACAAAATAGTGTTTTTCTCTGAGGCATGGTAAAGCATGGTACTCACAAAAAATCAAGAAAATTAGATTTAAACAATAAGACTAAATGTCTTGAGCTATATAACAATAATTAGTTTTCTGTCTATAAATATATCAAAACAGTTGTTCCCTTGTCTATTAAAACATGTAAATATTAAAGCGTCTTTGGTGTTTCCATGATTTCTACAAAATAAAACCGGAAACCGAGGGTAATGACGCAATTGACAGGCGACTCCTCACACATCCTGGAGCCTTGGTTAAAACTGCAATTTTCTCAAGATTTACAAATAGTTGGAAACATTTGGGATATTGTAAGTACTCAAGTGAACAAAATATATAACACTGGCCTAGTGGTTTTTGGATATTTTACTGCAAAATTCTTACATATTACACCTTTAACTTGCAACTAAAATGTTTCAGAAAAAAACACTCAATGAATAATGTATAAATAATGTTTTGACAACATTATTAGAGATCATAATCATGAATCATGTTACTGGAAGAAAGTTTGTTCTTAACTTTGAGAGAACCTTACCAGAACGTTCAGTTCAGAGAATGTTCTCTATTATTTGGGAATGTGCCCAGTGTTAAGGAAAGATACTTTTAAAAGTAATGCATCACATTATTACGTTATTAACTAAAAAGTAACTAATTGCATTACTTAGTTACTTTTTATGGAAAGTAATGTGGTGCATTACTTTTTGCGTAACTTTTTCTCATGTGGGTTGGGCTTGCTTGTGTGTTTTTTAATAACAAAAAAGTTCTATTTTTGGCAAATGTAAAGGCCCTTTCACACAATGCGACGCCAGGTGTGACGCAAGTGTTTTTTTGTTAGTTTCAGCCCGACGCAGTTATCATTTTCACGATGTTTAAATAGCAAATGCACTTACGTCCATCTGTTCGCCCATCGGCGTGCTGGTCTGAAAACGAGGTGTGTTTATTTTTAGGCAACTGAAAACGACTGCGCCATTGACCAACTGAAACCTGGTTTGAAGTCAATAGCACAGTATTTTTTCATTTTATTTTTTTATTTATTTATTTTATTTAAAGGGTGTGTTAGTAATATGCGCCTATAGGTGGCTGCACAACACACGTACACTCTGCTTGTTACACACACAGGGACGCGCAGCAGCACACAAACATGCAATATTAAAAATAAAAGGATTACAATGTAAAAGATTATTATTGTGTACTTATACTACGGGGCTGTTGAATGCTCGAATCTGATTGGTTGACCAGTGTTCTAAGGCGTGCACTTATTTTCAGGGAAACGCACGGCTAAAGTAGTTCTAGGCAGGTCTTGACCGCATTACATGCCCATATCATTTCACCAAATGACTCCAGTTATTTCAAAAGGTCCTTACAGCCTACAACAGCAAAAGAAACAAAACCCACAACAACACCGACCAAGCAAATACATATAGTAAACAACAGGATGAAAACGACAAATTATTATCATGGTTTTTGCCACAAAATACGTTTTATTTTGTCCTGAAAGCGCATTCTCTCTCTCTCCCTCTCTCTTGTCAGCGCTGCTCTGACAAATTAATCAGTAAAACAGTTTAGCAACTTAAAAGATACATGACTCACCAGCGAGGTAATAACTGTGTGGGTCTTGAGGTAGATAAACTTATAGTTTCGCTATTAGTAGAGACACTGCTGCCATGAGAGACGCACAGACTCAGGTAGGCTAATTCACATATGCTGCTTATTCTCTCTCTCTCTCAACTGCGTTAATAACTGTATCAACGGTATTATTCTGCTATCAAGGCTCAAGCCTTCGTTACTAGTTCTGAAATGATGTTTTGGAATGAGCAACGGAGGCTTGGGATGAGATGCATAAGAAATTAGTCCCTCACACAAGAGTGTTTTAAGGACAAAAACCTGACAAATATATTGAAATACACCGCTTCGCGTCGTGGCCGCATTACCACCTCGGGTGTGCATTATTTTCTAAGAATTCAATGGCCCATCGTCAATTATTCCTTACAGATAAAAATGCCCACATGTCATAATGGATAGTCATTGCATGTATCAGAATTAGCTATTTGCAGTAATGATGAATGAAATTGGCTAATTATTTGACCAATTGTGGCAATACACACATGTATTTAAACTGACTCGTCAGGTTAAGGGGGTCTATATTCCTCCATGTAAATAGCGAATCCGCCATGGTGCAAGCGCACCTGACTTTTAATGGGAATAGAAGATGACACTCTGGGCACGTTATGCCCAAAACACACCCATGACTTATTAAGAGACTAGGCACAATCCTTTTGGACCATACGCCTTGTGGCGCTGACCATATTTAATTATTGCAGGCTTGTGTAATATTGTGAGTTTGCATTTCACTGTTTTTATTCATTTAGAGGAATACTGAATCTGTTTTTGTGCAAGTGAGATGCCAGAGAGTAAATGCTCCAGAGGAGTAAATGCTCATATTTTTAAATGCTCATATTTTGTCTATAGAATTACATGAAAAATGTTACTTGAAAATGTAATCTGATTACCTATCTCGCATTACTTGTAATGCGTTACCCCAACACTGAAAGTGCCACATTGACTTTCAGTACAAGTGCGTAACTGTCAACTCAATTTTGTTCATTTAAATAAGCTGAATAATAAATATATTATATTTGATTTTTGTGATTGTGTGTTGATACATAACATGTCACAGATGCGTCTATACTATACAGACCAAACCAAACCTACCCCTATAAGAAGCAGATTTATGAATCCACTGAAAACCAAAAGGGAGGTTTTGTCAGATTTAGCTAAGCAAAGTGTATCTAAGTAAACATGCATTCATGCAGGGAAGTTCAGAGAGAGTCAGCGACGGCAAACTGCTGAAGGCCCCTCGGTGCGTCTCTTTATCCCCCCACTCCAGCTCCACGCATGCAGGCTGTTTATGCATCCGTGCGTGTTTGTGTCTGCATGTGTGCGTCCCTGACTTCTCCCAAGGCAGAAAGCAGCGCTTTTTCATTTCAGCAGTGGGAATAGGGCGTCTGAATAGGCCAGTGTACGGCTATATCACATTATTAGTAATCATATCTGCTTAAGCCAAGCCTGCTGCTCCAGATGGCTGCTTTCAAGTGCAAATGAAGCAGTGAGACGAGGCCGCCTTTAATACGTACTCACGATTCACAAATAGCCATTGATTTTTTCTGTGTCCCCCTCCATCCAGCCAGTCTGCCGGTATTGAGCTCGGATTAAATGGTCTCCTGGGTTTTTAAAAGGAACATTGATTCTTCTAATTAATTGTGCGCCGTTCTGAAGCAGAATGCATAAACTCGTTCGTATTTGCACTTCAAGTCAATTATTTTGAGTTCGGCCGGACAGGGAACAAACAGGCCCGACATATACGAGGAGCTGATGGGAGTCATTTTGTTTCCTCGGGAAGTGTGAATACTCAAATGAAAGAGAGTTATTTCCATTTTAGTTGTACGTCTGAATGGGAATTGACAGAGGAAGAGGTACAGTCGCCCTCTGGGATTTCAGATGCCGTATGAATAACACATGGACATTTTTATGAGCGCGCGCGTACGAGAGTGCAAATACGGCTTGTTTTAATGTATTGACAAATCCCTACTTTTCATAGCCTACCTCGTCATTATCTTAAATGAAATATTTTCGCGCTGCTCTCAGAAGTACCCTATTGTTTTATGAATTCAAACAACGGCGCGTTGTGGGAATTAGCTTTTCATAGCTACCTGCCAAGAGGCCGCCGGCTCGCCCCCACCTGCATCATCGGTGTCCGTTCTTCTCGCGAGCGCTGTACACCTCTGCGCCGGAGCGAAAGGTCCTCTCAGCGCTGACAGCTTTGCTATTTAAGACGGGGACGGTCCGTTCCTCCAGATTGTAAGAGTGCTCGAAGAAGCGTATTACTCTCCTGATACTTCATTAATCTCCATCAAACGCGGCGACACTGCCACGGCTGACAGCGGGGACAAAGCAGGGTGCTGCTCTCCTCCCAGCTCAGATAATGCGTGTTTTACAGTAGCCCAGATGTCCACACTCAATAAAACATTTGAGGGAATCAGGCGAGGTGTGTTTGGGGATGTCTGTATTGACTGGCTGCTGTGTGGAGACAGCGATACGGGGGCTGCTCGACTCTGATTACAGAATTAAAAGAGTGGGCTGACAGAGCGACTGGCAGGCCGAGGGACGGGGATAATTGTATCTGTGGAGGGATTTGGATTTGACCAAAGTGTGCCATCCTGATTATCTCATGCAGGAAGAGCTGCACGACTGAAATGAGACTTGGATTAACCTTTATTTCCTTTTCTTGCTTGAGTGTGGAGAAAAAGAATATGCACCGTTGTGACGCTGTTATTGTGAATGAAACGATTGTTCAACTTTTTAGGAAGACAGTGAGTGCTGACGTAATAAAATATTAATTTTCTTCACAACTTGCCTCTCAGTTTTTAAAACTGTGAGATTGGGATGCGTATGAGTGTGTAGTGGGGTAAGATGAGCCACCCCCTGTGATAAACTGTGTGTGTGTGTGTACACTACTGTTTAAGTTTTTAAAGAAATTAATACTTATATTCAGCAAGGATGCGCTAAAGTGATACAAAATATTTCTATTTCAAATAAATGCTGTTCTTTTGAACTTTCTATTCATCAAAGAATCCTGAAAAAAATGTTTCAAGGTTTCCACAAAAATATGAAGTAGCACAACTGTTTTCAACATTGATAATCATAAATATTTCTTGATCATCAAATCAGCATATTAGAATGATTTCTGAAGGATCATGTGACACTGAAGACTGGAGTAATGATGCTGAAAATTCAGCTTTGATCACAGAAATAAATTACATTTTAACATATATTCACATAGAAAACAGTTATATTTCAGTATTTTGGTATGTATATATATTTTGATTTGATTAATCTTTTATATTCCAGTACAATATGTTTGAGTATGTAGCTACAATAAATATTGGAATTCTTTTAAATTCCATTTTTTATTCTTCTTTTTGTCACTGTACAGAAATTTGGATGATTATTTTCACTAAACTGAATCCATTATCCAAGGGTCACAGAGATGCTGGAGCCGCAGTGTCTCAGGCCGTACGCTGGGAAACACCCTGGATGGAGGGTCAGTCCATCACAGCGCTCACACACAGACATACACACATTCACACTTATGGCCAATTTAGTGTCTTCAACTCACCTGTCCTTTGGATTGTGGATGAAACCAGAACACCTAAAGGAAACTCCACACAGAGAGACCTCCAAGCTCAGTTGGGACTCAGTTGGGACCTTTTTGTTGTGAGGTGACAGTGAGCCAGCTAACTGAAATATTTTTCGGTAACACTTTATTTTAAAGGATTAGTTCACTTCAGAATTAAAAGTTCCTGATAATTTACTCACCCCCATGTCATCCAAGATGTTTATATCTTTCTTTTGTCAGTTGAAAAGAAGTGAAGGTTTTTGAGGAAAACATTCTTGGATTTTTCTCCATATAGTGGACTTCACTGGGGTTCAACGGGTTGAAGGTCCAAATGTCAGTTTCAGTGCAGCTTCAAAGAGCTCTACATGATCCTAGACGAGGAATAAGGGTCTTATCTAGAGAAACCATCGGTCATTTTCTAAAAAACAAAAAACAAAACAAAAAACACAAATTAACCACAAATGCTCGTCTTGCACTGCTCTGTGATGCACCACGCATTACGTAATCACGTTGGAAAGGTCATGCGTGACGTAGGCGGAAGTACCGCGGTAGGGCGAAAAACTCCATCTCATTTTCTCCTCCAACTTCAAAATTGTCCGACATCGTTGTTTTCTCTTTTTTGTAAAGGCTGTTTGACTTAGTCTTTGCACGTTCACTTTGTAAACATTTTCTCAGTACTTCCGCATACGTCACACATGACCTTTCCAACATGATTACGTAATGCGTGGCGCATCACAGAGCAGTGAAAGACAAGCATTTGTGGTTAAAAAGTTTTTTTTTTTTAGAAAATGACTGATCGTTTTGCTAGATAAGACCCTTATTCCTCATCTGGGATTGTGTAGAGCTCTTTGAAGCTGCAATTTGGACCTTCAACCCATTGAACCCCAGTGAAGTCCACTATATGGAGAAAAATCCTGGAATGTTTTCCTCAAAAACCTTAATTTCTTTTCGACTGAAGAAAGAAAGACATAAACATCTTGGATGACATGGGGGTGAGTAAATTATCAGGAAATTTTAATTCTGAAGTGAACTAATCTTTTAAGTTGACATACAGTAGTTACACGTTACATGTACTTACTAACAGATAATTATGCATAATTATAAGCAACTAACCATAAACCAAAACCTAACCCTAACCTACATCCCTAGAGTAGGTACTTAATATCCCTCAGTACTTGTTTGTGTAATTACACTGTAACAATATCACCTTGAATTAAAGGGCTGGTATAATGCCATTTTTACAAGATGTAAAATAAGATGTCCCCAGAGTGTGTATGTGAAGTTTTAGCTCAAAATACCCCACAGATAATTTTTTATAGCATGTTAAATTTGTCACTTTTTGAGGGTGAGCAAAAACGCTCCATTTTTGTGTGTGTCCCTTTAAATGCAAATGAGCTGCTGCACTCAAAAAGAGGGCGGAGTTTCAAGAGCTCATGTTAGCACATAGTGTTAGCAGCGCCGATTACCTCACGAAGACTCACTGAAAATGTCAGAAACTGTTCAGCCTTTTATGTTCAAACCGGAGTCGGACAATGATGGAGAGACTCCAGAAGATGTGACAACATGTAGAATGCAACAGGATGTTTCTGAATGGTTAGTTGCTTAATTTACGCTTGTGTGGGAACTGTTGTAAGATGCCTACAGAGCCAGAGAATATATGCTGCATGAAGATAGAACAGGTATAGTTTAGTTTAATTACAGTTATAATTTGTCATGTTGGCATCTTGCTTTTATGACATGCTATTGCATATGTGTTATGTACTGTATTGCAATAACATGGCCTCACCCCCTTTGTTGCGTGTTCTCGGGGGCAGGGTTTATGTAAATTTTAGGGTTAGTGATGTCCCAACCTGGGAAGAAGCTCGTTGTAGTCCCTACCAGCCGTTTGTTGTAGCCCTTAAACAGACAATTCTTTAAAAAAAAAATCTCTTTGCTTTGAACTTTGAGCATCGTAACTTTGCAGATCTTGTTTGTGCTCTAACAGCAACATTACACACTAACTTAAGTTAAAAAAGTGAAATCATAATGAACCACCCCTTTAAAGTGTATACTATTTTTCTTATTTATTTAGTTCAAACCCTAAGTGTGAGCAATAGTAACAGTAGCAAACTAATATGTAGAGCTAAATATTTGGATTAGTATAATTATGTTTTAGGATTTATCTGTAATAACATACATATCTTTACTGTTAAATGTAAATAGTTTAATTTTTTTTCATAAGGTACAGTTATAATGCCATATGGATGCTGTCTTATCATTTCTGTTGATAAGAAGCATACCAAAATATAGTTCTACCTCTATATCATTTTGAATTACCTAGAGAACAACTTAAGCATAAGCCGGCACACCTTACCCCATGCACTCTCCCATACAGTATATGTGTGTGTAATGGAATGGTAATGACTCTACGGTGTGATCACATTCTCTGCAGGAACCTGGAAGAAAAACACACACAATCGGCCCTGAGCTCAGAGTATTCTCTACCACACACACACACACACACTCACTCCACAGAGAGTCTGCATAAATTGTCATCTTTCTCATATTTACGAGACAAAGTCAGTGCTGCTGATGCAGTGTAGTATAGTGTTCCTGGCTGAAATTGCACTCTCAGATATGGGAAAACAAAACCGTTTCTGTATTACTGTCTCTGTACTTCAGAGGGAGATTGAATAGAAGATGTGTATGATAAAAAGAGAGAGAGAGATGACAGAATATTTTAAATTGTAGTACTTTACATGTTTTGATTGTAGGTCATAGAGAGGGATATTTTGGCTCGCTCCACGGGAACACAGGGAAACCATGCATACTGATTTCACTGCCTGATTTCCATCCCGTGAAAACATACACACGCACACATTTCTTTGTGATTTCAGCCATTTATTGTATAATCCCTGTTTTCTCTTAGGGAAAGATGATTTTAGATATACGATTGATGGGTCCAGACTGCTTTTTATTTTTTAATCTTTGTCCAGGCCCCGCCACAGCGCCTAAACTTCTGTACAATCACATGTTATATTTCCAGCCCTCGAGAAAATGGGTCAGCAGAGCCCTGGCAAGGAGGAAACGTGCACAGGAAAGCGAGGAACATTTTCGCTCTTTTAGATCGGTCTCTTTGCAGCGTTTCTTCAGCGGCCACAGAGGTTTCTCCCATTAAGAAGTTCACAGGGAGATAAGTAGAGGTTGGGTTTCTTGTCTCACTCCCAGGGCTGTGCTAGCCAAAGCTGAAACCCATTATTGAGGCCTGTTTGTCCGACCTAAATGAGCTAGGAACGACAAGTTGTTTTCTGTGGCTTGGCTATAATGTTTTGTTTTGCATACAGTGACACTAACATTTCTGGAACAATAATAAAGTTATTTAGAACGGCGCATATGTAATTCATAAGACAGAACATAATAAACCGCTCTCGCATGTCAACACGTCATTGCGCAAAGATGTCTGGAATGTACGGGCAGTGAAGAAAACTCAATTGACTTTGGTGGATAAAATACACATCAGAGAGACTCCAGTTGTGTTCTCCACTCTGGGCTGCTTTCATTTGATTTAATTGTAACAGATTTGTGAAATGAAGAGGAAGGATTAGAAGATATCAAAGACCGATTAGTGGCTGGTTTTTTTGGTGTCTGCGCTACAAATGTTGTCATAGCCATCCATCAGCTGGTGCCACTCCGCCCGGAGGCAAAAACCACAATGGCACCACACCAAGCAAGACAGACAGAATAAAGGACTGCACCCATGAAAGGCCAAATCCTGCTGCTATAAATCATACCAGCACAGCGCTTACCCAAAAACATTCGGAAAAATACAAACAATCTTCAACATTAAATGTTATGGGACGGAGAGAAATAAACACATAAATTAATGTGACAGTTCTAAGAGCAAACAATACCTTAGAACGACAGCAGTCAGGGAAAGACATTTCATTAAAGGTGCATTTTTTCTTTTATTTGACAGAAGAGAGAAGTTGGGTCACTGTTATATGTTGGAGTGATTATGGCCTACAAGACTTTGGCTCTGACATAAAAGAATAGCACTTTTGAAAAATATGTTTAAAATGATGTCCACTTACATAAGACTTCAGTCATGTTTTGTAGCTTAAAAAACATGTTTTATTGTATATGGAGCAGGTCGCCTCATGGAGGCCGACATATTGAGATCACATGACCAGCGATTTTAAAACACTGCTTCATGACGCTTCAAAGCTTTATGAATCTTTTGTTTCGATTCAGTGGTTCGGATCGTGTATCAAACTGCCAAAGTCACGCCCCCCAGTGGTGAACCATTGAAATTTCGAAACACTTATGATGTAACAAAGCCTCTTTTACTGAAATCACGTGACTTCGGTGCTCCGAATCCCTGATTCGAAACAAAAGATTCATAAAGCTTCATGAAGCAGTGTTTTGAAATCGCCCATCACTAGATATTGTTATAAAGTCGACGTCTATTTCAGGGAAGGCCTTGTGTATTTCAGCAGGACAATGCAAAACCACATACTGCAGCTATTACAACAGCATGGCTTCGTCGTAGAAAACATTTGTTATGTTATCTATGTTCTATTGTGAATAAAATATTGGCTCATGTGATTCGAAAGTCTTTTAGTTTTCATTTTATTCAAATTTAAAAAACATCCCAACATTTCCGGAATTCGGGTTGTATGTAAAAACATTACCTGTAAGGAAAAATGTGTTCAACCCTAACTTTGCTTCTTAGTTGTTGAATGAACATGAAATCAGAGTTGATACTCTTTACATTCTTAAAGACATCATGAAATCAAAATGGACAATTCTTGTTTTTTTATGCAATATTCTTATAAAGGATTTATCCGTGCACATCTTTTTTTTTAATCCATGTGCCTCGTAATCTTTAAAACAAATTAGCACCCCACCCCCTCCCCCCATCAGCAACATCTCTTCTCTGATGACGTGTTTACTGGCGAGAGGGTGGAGCAACCTGTCACTCACATGAGTTCCACCAATAGCAAACAACAACAATCCAACCATCCAATCAATTCCCCATGGACAAAATCAAGCCCCACCCTACATTTGTTCTTGTTCCAGAAGCCGTTTCACTCAGATATACGTTACAATAAGGAAGAAATTACTATCACAGCTTCCATTTCATGCTGACTTTAATCCATGTTTCTAGTCTTATTATTGGTGCACATTATTCCAAATATTTGCCATTGTAATATTTCATCTTTCAAGTCATTCACATTAATGAAACAACACTGAAATTATTTTCCTTTTTGAATGAATTCACAAAGCTTATTTTTCATCTCCTCGCATCTAACCGATGTATTGTACAGAAGTTAGAGCAAAATGAATGCAGGGAGGGAAATTCACGTGAATGCTTCCTCCTTTATCATAACTACATCTGTGGGAGCTGTTTTTTCCTGCACGAGCAGACGTTTAGAGAAAGACATGAAAAGAGCAACATTTTACCCTAATGGAGATATTTTTCTTTAAACATGAGGCTAAGCTTCTAGCGCAGTAAAGCCCTCTCCCCTGAGCCTCTGTCTCCACCTCAGTGGTGTCCGAATGGTGGTCCCTTCTCTCATGTGTCATTGAGACACATTTGATATTCTGTCCGCAGTCTTTCCTGTGGTGCCATTTTGAAGCTTCCCCATTGAGGATCCATTTACCCAGGCCACCGGGAGCCTCCAGCCGGGCAGACTCTCTCCACGCGGTCCCTTCCACTGTAGATCGGCCCCAGCAAGCGGCTTCGCCAATATGTTAATATGACGCTTTCAGAAACAACTCATATTCATGCGGTAAGCAGGCCCAGCTATTTTCACCCCAGTAGACGAAGAACACGTCTCACCTCTGCGCTTTACAAAATACCAGAAAATGACTGATTTTTTCTCTCCGAACTAAGCATGCAGATTTTTGAAAGGTCATAAATTACAGAATTTATATTCCTCAGCTTTGAAATTTTGAAAAGCATTAATGCATGTACAAAAGAAACATTCAAATACAAGTTTTGGTAGTATTTTTTGGTGCATTTTCATCTGATACTTGGTAGAAGATCAAAAGGTGTTGCTTGGCATGTTCTCATCCTTTAAAACTGTGAACTAAACTATGCAAGGTCAAATAAAGTACGACTCAGACAACACTGAATACAGAGTAAAGCATTGGGTCGTCACTTGAATTGCCATGAAGTAAAAACCAAACTAAGGCCGTGTTTCCACCTGGTATTAAGATGTGTTTTGGTCGATCGGATCACAAGTAGACGAGGGAGACACATTCCCGTTTACACCTGGTTTTAATCCGTCTCTTTTGTCCACTTTCAACCAATTCTGTCCTGATTTCTTCGAGGGGAGGGTCTATGGGCCAGTAAATGTATGTTGTTGTTTTTTTTTCAGATCTTTCGATCTAATGGACAAAATAAGCTCACACAATTTACATATGAATGCGTCCAGAGATAACGGAAAAACATACAGAGATCCATCCTTTCGTTTCTGCTCTGACAGCGTGTATCAAACTGCCAAAGTCACGCCCCCCAGTGGTGAACCACTGAAATTTCGAAACACTTATGATGTAACAAAGCCTCTTTTACTGAAATCACATGACTTCGGTGCTCCGAATCCCTGATTCGAAACAAAAGATTCATAAAGCTTCATGAAGCAGTGTTTTGAAATCGCCCATCACTAGATATTGTTATAAAGTCATTATTTTGTTTTTTTGGTGCACAAAAAGTATTCTCGTTGCTTCATAACATTAAGGTTGAACCACTGTAGTCACATGAACTGTTTTAAATACATCTTAAGTAGCTTTCTGGGCATTCTGTCCTGATTTCTTCGAGGGGAGGGTCTATGGGCCAGTAAATGTATGTTGTTGTTTTTTTTTCAGATCTTTCGATCTAATGGACAAAATAAGCTCACACAATTTACATATGAATGCGTCCAGAGATAACGGAAAAACATACAGAGATCCATCCTTTCGTTTCTGCTCTGACAGCCGCAAGGCCAGCTGAACGCTGTGAGTATGTGTTAGAAATCAGGAATGGTGAGAGAACATTGTGCTTGGTACATTTTTCGTCTTCAAACCAAACTTGTGTCTTCAGCGGACAAAGTTTAAATCCTGTCTGGCTAGTGCGCTTCCCATAATGTTTACACATAAGGTCAGAAGGTGGAGAGTAGGCGATCTTTTGCACTGTTCAAATGCAAGTTCAAAATGTTTTACACCTCATTTACAGCTGTATTTACCATCGTCCACTTGTGAACCAATCGACCAAAACGCATCTTAATACCAGGTGTAAACAGGGCCTAACTCCCACAGATCCCGTCATTCCCAAGCTGCCTGGGAACAAATCAATCAATAACACTGATACTCCATGTTCTGTATTCCAGCTAGACTTGTTCAACGATCAAGACTCGACTGGCCAATTTGTCAAACTGTAACTCAACTGTAACTGTAATTTTTTTTTTTTTTAAATAAAGACTGAAAGAGTTCTCACAAGTCTAATGGTGGTGACATTAAAGTCATGTGACCATGGTATAAAGCATAGCCGTTAATAGTTGGGCTGCCCTCGACTAAAGATTTTTCTGGTTGACTAGTAGTTGTTGATTTTAAGCATTAGTCGACTAATCGCACGTTTATTAATAAACCATATAAATCATAATAAAGAGCCTTTAATGCCTACATAGCCTAATCAGCACTCAAGCGCACTCATAAAGCTTGCCACAGCGCACCGGCAGAAGTAATGATTATGAATGCGTCGGGGAAAAACAGCAAGGAGATTGCTTTAACATTTTAATAATTAATGGATAAACTAGTGTTTTGTGTGTTTTCAGCTGCAGTGATGAAGTGATGATGCTGACTCGTCATCTCCGCAGTAGTGCACGCACCTATATGCACGTTTCATACGGATTACATAACCTGAGAATATTTGTTTTCTATTTGAATTGGTTCATTTAAAATTTTGCTTTTTATAGATATATTTTTCATGTCTGTGAGGCAAGTTTACATGGAGTTTCGGTTCTTTTTTTGGCGCGCTCAAGTTCACAGAGACTGAGACAGCAGAAAGCACAGACTCTTCACAGATTCAAAAGATGTATTACTCTTATCTGTATGACCAAAAATGATGGAGTATTTTAAGTGCAAGTGATCTCACCGGCACCTCCATGTTAGCTGTCATACAGTAAACACGCTACTATTCAGCTTTCACACTCCGCACAAACACTTGAATAGCCCACATTTTTCTAGGTTAACGTTAAAGCGAGCGGCCATGTAAAATTGTTACAACTTACATGTTTCAGATGATATTTGAGGTCGATGAATGATAGTCGAGTGTTTGGATGTCCTGTGCAATTACCACATACAGGTGCTGGTCATATAATTAGAATATCATCAAAAAGTTGATTTATTTCACTAATTCCATTCAAAAAGTGAAACTTGTATATTATATTCATTCATTACACACAGACTGATATATTTCAAATGTTTATTTCTTTTAATTTTGATGATTATAACTGACAACTAAGGAAAATCCCAAATTCAGTATCTCAGAAAATTAGAATATTGTGAAAAGGTTCAATATTGAAGACACCTGGTGCCACACTCTAATCAGCTAATTAACTCAAAACACCTGCAAAGGCCTTTAAATGGTCTCTCAGTCTAGTTCTGTAGGCTACACAATCATGGGGAAGACTGCTGACTTGACAGTTGTCCAAAAGACGACCATTGACACCTTGCACAAGGAGGGCAAGACACAAAAGGTCATTGCAAAAGAGGCTGGCTGTTCACAGAGCTCTGTGTCCAAGCACATTAATAGAGAGGCGAAGGGAAGGAAAAGATGTGGTAGAAAAAAGTGTACAAGCAATAGGGATAACTGCACCCTGGAGAGGATTGTGAAACAAAACCCATTCAAAAATGTGGGGGAGATTCACAAAGAGTGGACTGCAGCTGGAGTCAGTGCTTCAAGAACCACTACGCACAGACGTATGCAAGACATGGGTTTCAGCTGTCGCATTCCTTGTGTCAAGCCACTCTTGAACAACAGACAGCGTCAGAAGCGTCTCGCCTGGGCTAAAGACAAAAAGGACTGGCCTGCTACTGAGTAGTCCAAAGTTATGTTCTCTGATGAAAGTAAATTTTGCATTTCCTTTGGAAATCAAGGTCCCAGAGTCTGGAGGAAGAGAGGAGAGGCACACAATCCACGTTGCTTGAGGTCCAGTGTAAAGTTTCCACAGTCAGTGATGGTTTGGGGTGCCATGTCATCTGCTGGTGTTGGTCCACTGTGTTTTCTGAGGTCCAAGGTCAACGCAGCCGTATACCAGGAAGTTTTAGAGCACTTCATGCTTCCTGCTGCTGACCAACTTTATGGAGATGCAGATTTCATTTTCCAACAGGACTTGGCACCTGCACACAGTGCCAAAGCTACCAGTACCTGGTTTAAGGACCATGGTATCCCTGTTCTTAATTGGCCAGCAAACTCGCCTGACCTTAACCCCATAGAAAATCTATGGGGTATTGTGAAGAGGAAGATGCGATATGCCAGACCCAACAATGCAGAAGAGCTGAAGGCCACTATCAGAGCAACCTGGGCTCTTATAACACCTGAGCAGTGCCACAGACTGATCGACTCCATGCCACGCCGCATTGCTGCAGTAATTCGGGCAAAAGGAGCCCCAACTAAGTATTGAGTGCTGTACGTGTTCATACTTTTCATGTTCATACTTTTCAGTTGGCCAAGATTTCTAAAAATCCTTTCTTTGTATTGGTCTTAAGTAATATTCTAATTTTCTGAGATACTGAATTTGGGATTTTCCTTAGTTGTCAGTTATAATAATCAAAATTAAAAGAAATAAACATTTGAAATATATCAGTCTGTGTGTAATGAATGAATATAATATACAAGTTTCACTTTTTGAATGGAATTAGTGAAATAAATCAACTTTTTGATGATATTCTAATTATATGACCAGCACCTGTAGACCAGCTGTTAACGATCTGTCCGTCATGGACTGCGTGACTTCACCACTTCTAGTGGAGTTTTTTTTTCCCCCCTGCGACTAAGCGACTAATAAAATTTTGGTCGAAGCCTCTTCTCATTGACTAACGGTTAGTCGACTATTAGGGGGCAGCCCTAGTTTATAGCCTACGTTTTCTTTCTGCATTCATAAAAGTTGTGTTCATTTGTGAAGAAAAAAACAACTCCCACAGATCCCATCATTCCCATGCCTTCTGGGACCAAATCAATCAATAACACGATTCTCCATGTTCTGTATTCCAGCTCGGCTTGTTCAACGATCAAGACTGCGTTCTTGGTTTGCAAGCCAATTTGTCACCTTGCCTGAAATCACATCCTCTCACACATCAGACAAAACCTCAAAGCAATTAACTTATTGTGTAGTACTTCAATCTAAAGATATGAGATAAGATACCGCCGCCATTGTACAACAGCTGCGTTTTGCCTTTTCATTTGAGTGTGGGTGTCTTTGTGCGTTAGATTGTGGATAAGCCAGCGCAAGGTAAGGTAGGAGAGCGAGAGCCACAGATGCGGGCCTTTCTAAAGGCTCTGTCTGCCAGCCTGTGTTTACCTGACACTCAGATTGACAGAGGAGTGATTGGAAATATCCCCCACTCACTGGTGCGAGCCCCTGAGTGCAAGGAAAGTGCTTTTGTAGTCTGGCTGTAATGGCCCAAGTTTGAATTGAAGGTTGAAGGAAAACGCTGCTCTCTGGTCACTCTCGGGGAGGAGCTGACGCAGTGGAAACGATGCAGCGAACAGAGTCTTAGATCAGGAGCGCAGCTGAGAGTGCAGAATGTCTCTGGGCTGTTATCTCAATGCAATCGTGCTAATCTTTTGCCGTTTATAAAAGCAACACCACTGCCGCGGACAAACTTCCGAGACTCTTTCTCCTTCTAGACGTGTAGGACGATACAAAGCGATTTTTTTTCTATATGATCTTGGTGAGATCAACTTCCACCCAGTTTTTTCCACTCATGCTCTCTGGTGAATAACAAAACAATCTGCCGAATTTGCCCCCCAGACAGTCTCATTTCCTAAGTTAATTTCCTCATTCTGTGCTGTTGAACTCCCTTGACGCACTATGAATCAGGTACATCAGTTGTCTAAGTTAGGAAAAATTAGAAACGGTATTATCCATTTTTTTTTCTTCTGTGAGACGGTGATGCTAACAAGAATAGTAGAACACAAACTTTATTGTTGTTTTACCATGTCAATAGTCAATACAGAGTTCCCCATTTGGTAACAATTTCTTTTAAGGTGATGTAGTTACACGCTACTGCATGTACTTACTATAGTAATAACAGTAAATTATGCATAATTACAAGTAACTAACCCTAAACCAAACCCTAACTCTATAGTAAGTACATGAGGTTAATCAATATTACTCAATACTTGAGTAAGCACGATGTAACTACGTCACCTTAAAATAAAGTGTAATCCCCATTCAACTTCAAATCATGATTCCATTTCCTATGCTTAAGCATGGGCAATATTAGTGGGATTTCCCCTCAAACCCCGCCCCACAGCTGATTTCACTGGTCAACTCAATCACACAGTCACCTGGTAAGAAAGGTTCTGACTTCATGTTAAAGTTCAGAAAAATAATGGGCCCTATTTTAACAATCTAAGCTCATGGTCTGAAGCACATGGCGCAGATGCATTTAGGGCGTGTTCGAATCCACTTTTGCAAGTTTAACGACGGAAAAAATGATCGGTCCAAAAGGGTTGTACCTACTCTCTTAATAAGTCATAGGTGTGTTTTGGGCGTAACGTGCAAAAAACCAATCAGAGTGTCATCTTCCATTCCCTTTAAAAGTCAGGTGCGCTCGCGCCATGGCGGATTCGCTATTTACATGGAGGAATATAGACACCCTCAACCTGATGAGTCAGTTTAAATACATGTGTGTATTGCCACGATTGGTCAAATAATTAGCCAATTTCATTCATCATTACTGCAAATAGATAAGTCTGATACATTCAGTGACTATCCATTATGACATGTAGGCATTATGTACACAATAATAATAATCTTTTACATTGTAATCCTTTTATTTTTAATATTTGGCATGTTTGTGTGCTGCTGCGTGTCCCTGTGTGTGTAACAAGCAGAGTGAACGCGCGTTGTGCACTCGCCTATAGGCGCATATTACTAACGCACCCTTTAAATAACAAAAATAAATAAATACGCATTGTTGGCGTGTTGCCATTTTGAGGCTACTGAAAATGACTGCGCCATTGACCAACAAAAACCTGGTCTAAAGTCAATGGCGCAGTCATTTTCAGTTGCCTCAAAATAGCAACACGCCAACAATGCGCCTGAACACACCTTGTTTTCAGACCAGCACGCCCATGGGCGAACAGATGAGCGCGAGTGCATTTGCTGTTTAAACAAGGTGGGCACTGGATGTGAAAATGATAACTGCGTCGGGCTGAAACTAGCAAAAAACACTTGCGTCGCATCTGGCGTCACATGTGTATGATGGGGCCCAATGAATGGTTTCACTTGAGACAAACAGTAATGCTATCTATCAGGATGTGCTACCAACGCTATACCATGTTTAAGGTTAGGGTTAGTGATTCGTATTCGTCGAGCTGACTGACGTGACCAGTGAAATCTTTAAAATCAGGTTTGAGGTTAACTGAATTGTGATAAAATTATGTGTAATATTCAATCTGATCTCACAGAAAAATGTAACTGGGGCGTAAGCAGATCATTCGAAATGTACAAATGGGATCGTACAAATTAGCCACCAATTCGCCAAAACATAAAATAGTTACGAATTGCCACAAAATTGTGTTGGCAATATTATGATGCGGTCATACTTTGGATAATATGGGATAATATGACGTCACACTCTGTGGCCTCTTTTTTAAAAACATAATTCAACATATAATGCATCCAAAACTATACATTTTATTCCACTTTACAGCAAAACTGCAAGTTTACATAGGCCTACTTTTAATTCAGCTGAGAGGTCACACCGTGACACATCAATCTTATATCAGTCACACTACATGATTTCACAGGGCAGAGTTCACAAAACTTGAACTTTGGAACCAGTGAAATTCACAAAAAAAATGTTTCCCGTCTACTGTATTCGCATGCTTATGAACGGAAGTCAATAGAATGAAAAGTGTATTGTGACAACTCCCTTTGTAGTAAAGCTTTAGCATAACTAACCACAATTATTGAATGTTTTACTTTGTAGTCATGTAATGAATTAGGTAAAGTTACCTTTTATTTAACTGAATTGTATAAAATTATACTAAACGTATCTAACCATTTTCATTAGTACATTTTGTAAAAAATAAATAAATAAATGCATACATAAAAATAATGCATGACCATGACCAAGGTCATTTGCCATCGGATGGCACGTTTCATATCAATCTTGGATACTACAGTTGTAAATTACTATTAGCCTATATAAGCCAGAGATCTTACCATCTCTGTTTGACTTATACACATTCACAATTGACATATTATGTTGCACTAGAAAACCCCCTAAAACTCTTTCATGGTTAAATGATTTGATGTGATTTATTTATTATTATTGTATATCAATATGTCTATGTTTGTATGTGAGTGCATTCTCTTTTATCACCTTGTATTATATTTGTGTTGTTTCTCTTTGTGATATGGAGTATGTGAGAGGTTTTTCATGTTCATGTCTACTTTCTGTGTTCTGGGAAGATTTCTAAAAGGGTAAACTTAAACTTTTACCTAATGTATACATGCATCAGTTTGACTCATTCTATGACACATCTTTGTGAAAGATGCTGCTCTCTTCTGCGTTCAGGCTGAGCTGCAGAAATGACTGATTATCATTAATCACTCCTGTTACTTGAGAAACACTTGACAGAGCTCAAGTGGCCTCTTACATGAAACCATAAACCTCTTAATTGCTGATTATAAAACCATGAAAAAAAATGATGTATCATCAGTTTCCCTGCTTGTTTGAATAAACACTGGCGTGCAAAGAGACTTATTCTTGCAAAATATGTGAAGGAAAAAAACAAGGCTTTCGTAATAATAAACTAAAAAGACAAACAATTAGGTAAACGTCTCAAAAACAATAACAAAACAAACCCTGTCGTTCACCATACTGACGGAAACTGTTCATCTTCACGGACAAAACTTGAGTTACAGGACAACGAAACATAGGAAGCAACCCGGTCAAAGTAACAGACATCCCGTCCATCCAATCAAAAGGCGAGTTCTCCAACCTAACCTCCAATGAGATGAGAGACGAAGGGCGGGACTTCCTGTTGGTGACGCAGTTGGCGAAGTGGAAGCCCCGCCGTCAATCAAATTAGGAAAAAAACAAACTGGACTAAAGCGAGCGCAGGCACCGATTAAAATAATCATGCTCGGAGTGTAATTAAACGCAGACATCAGTCTTCTTTAAAGAACTCACGTAATGACCGGTATGTAGGATTTGAAGAGCGTGAGAATGGTGGCTTTGAATCTTTGTGCAGGCTATGTTTATGCTAAGCTAGGCTAACGTTAGCAGGCGGGTGAATCTGAGAGAGTTTAAGATCCGCGGAGGAAATAAATACAGAGCTCAAGTGATCCATAAAACAACAAAACGCTTCTATTATACGCGATGAAGCCGTCTATGCAGCAGGCGCGCAGTGTAGACGGGCTCTAATAGCTGTTTTGTATTGTTGTGTGTTTAAGCGCCTGAAGGGCCAGTGAAAGCGGGAGTCATGGCGGACAGCAGCAGCGCTCAGGACGGCGGCGGCGCGGATCAGGTAAATCAGATCAAATCCTCTCTTCTCTTATTCTCTAATGCATGTGCTTTAGTGAAGTTTTCACTTTGTTCTGTTAAAACACTGGTACTTCCTGTGTGGCCACCCCCTTTCATGTATTAAACCCGCCCATCGTCAGGACGGACAGCCCTCGCCGCTCGCCCTGCTCGCCGCCACTTGCA
This sequence comes from Mylopharyngodon piceus, assembly GCA_039654765.1. Taxonomy (NCBI): domain Eukaryota; kingdom Metazoa; phylum Chordata; class Actinopteri; order Cypriniformes; family Xenocyprididae; genus Mylopharyngodon; species Mylopharyngodon piceus. The sequence goes on along the minus strand of CM077441.1, from coordinate 32,228,829 downwards.
CCGGCCTCGGTTCGCCCGCCCCCGGAGCAGAGAACGGGGCAAACTCGAATAATGCTGCTGGGGTGGTAAGTCTGCAGCTACAGATGTATCACCTTTATTCGACCTTACCGTGGTTTGAGTGTGAACTAGGGCTTGTTTACTTTGAATGAGTGCGTGTTTACTCCCCAAACTTAAAGCGCAGGATATAGAGAAGCACTTGATCTAGTTGAGCTTCTTCTTAGTTTAGCCTAAATGGAGTAGAGTAAATTATAGTGTGGTTCACAGCGCATCTCGTTCTTACCAGGAACTATCCACAGGAAGACCAATCATATTCACAGACCAAACGGACCAATCATAGTTTGTGTTTTACTTGCTTATTTGTTTATATCAGACCAACATGGAAAAAAAGTCAAATTAATGGGCCGTGTCGTTTAATTTTCCCAGAAAGCAAAAATGTGAGGGATACATGTACAGTCTTTTCAGTCAGTTGGAATGCTATCGATCATTCAGCTGTCACAGCATGAAGAGAGGAAAAAAAATAAATAAAAATAAACAAATAAATATATATATTACACACACACACACACACACACATATACATATATATATATATATATATATATATATATATATATATATACACATACATTATTTATATATATATATGTATGTTTGTGTGTGTATATATATATATATATATATATATATATATATACACACACACATATATATATATATATATATATATATATATATATATATATATAGTGTGTGTGTGTGTATATATGTATATATATAATATATATACATACACACACACACACACTCACTTTTTTTTTTTTTTAAAAGAAATTAGTACTTATTCAGCAAGGATGGATTGTAATTGCAATTAATCAAAAGTGACAATTGTTACAGTTCTATTTCGAATAAATGCTGTTCTTTTGAACTTTCTATTCATCAAAAACTTGTGAAAAAAAAATATTTTAAGCTGTTTCCAAAAATATGTTAAGCAGCACAACTGTTTTCAACATTGATAATAATCAGAAATGTTTCTTAATCATCAAATCAGCATTAGAATGATTTCTGAAGGATCATGTGACACTGAAGACTGGAGTAATGATGCTGAAAATTCAGCAGGAATAAATAACATTTTACTTTATATTCACATAGAAAACATGTTTTAAATTGTAATAATATTTCACAATATTACAGTTTTACTGTATTTTTGATCAAACAAATGCAGGCTTGGTGAATAAAATCCTAGTGACAAAAAAAAAACTCTGGAAACTTTCTTTAGACCAATTTTCACTTGTGAAAAATTAAATGTAGCGTGTACCTTGATTAATGGCAGTTTCACAGCTGTACAGAAAAACAGAAGAAATTATTGGGTATTTTTGTAGCATTTATGTTTGTCCCTCCAGAAGTAATAAGTAGTAGTAATAAGTATTATTTTACAAACAAAACAGAACCTTTTTTTAGTTGACATAGTTTTGATTAGTTCATCTTTCTCTAGAGTGAAAACATTTAACTTTTAAGCCTGCTGATGTCATTTTTTGTGTGTGCATCAGGTGGCCAATGAATGGACTGGGACCAATAAATGTCTGGTGACTTAGAGAAGCGAGAATATACAAACAAACAATTAATCATGAGACAATACACATGAAGTGAAGTGAAAGTGCAGTGAAAATGTTCAAGCTAGTACACAAATGCAGATATTAACACAATAGTGTTGTCAAAAGTACTGACTTCGATACCAAGTCAGTACTGGAATTTATAAAATGTGACGCTTTGAGCGCTGTTGAGTGGATTTGTAAACGCCTCTGATTGGCCATTGTGTTCACACGCTCAACATGTATGTCTGTGATTGGCTACAATGATCAACGCTTCAAAAACATGTTGTAAATAGTCGTCATTGATGCTCTTCACCAAGCGCTTACACAGATACACACGGAAGTGTTTGAAAGCAACTCCGCTGATAGACTTCTGCTTTCAAAACACTTTCAAATTCAAACACTTCCGTGTGCTTTCAAACGCTCACATGTGTTGATCATTGTAGCCAATCACAGACATGTATGTTGAGCGCGTGAACACAATGGCCAATCAGAGGTGTTTACGAATCCACCCAACACTGCTCAAATCGTCACATTTTTAAAAATTCGGTACCAACTTGGTATCGAAGTCGGTACTTTTGACAACACTAAGCACAACCAAATGTTGTTTTCCATTGATGAGACTTAATCCAGTGATGAAAAACGTCCATAATAAATCCAAATTCACAAATTCCACTCTATTTTATTGTATTTGAAACTCGCTAAGCCTTTTCCCCATTTCATTGATTTTTTTTCTTGCTATTTAGTTAATTATTGCTATATTAGTGGAGAATTGGGTTCTTTTGAGGGTCACATGATACCTTTCAGTGTTTCAGACCAAATTCTAACAATTCTCTCACATAGGATGGGTTTGTCCATGTTTTGCGTCAGTCAACATAGTAACAGCAAGATATTTTACTGTGTACGTGCAATGTTGTGGCATCACTTTGAATATTTTTTTTCTTGTGTGAAACTATTTTGTTTCCCTCCCCAGAACGCAGACCTCTCAGTGCAGTTAACAGGGTCGTCTGAAAGGTGGGAGGCGGTAAAGGACGACTCGGGCGTCCTGCATCTCCCTGGCACGGGTATCGTCACATCCAACGGACAGTATGTTCTTCCTCTCCAGAGCCTCCAGGGTCTCCAGAGCCAGCCCATCTTACTCACGTCAGGGACAGACACGTCTGCCGGCGCAGTGCCTAACATCCAATACCAAGTCATCCCTCAGGTGCAGACGGCCGACGGGCAGCTGGGTTTCTCTGCCTCTGCCGTCGAGGGAGCCTCGATGGCGCAGGACGCCGCAGGGCAGATCCAGATCCTCCCAGATGGCACCCAGACCATCAGCGTCACGGGGACGACGGCAGCCGACGTTATCCGCAACAGTCAGCACCTCATGACCCAGTCTGGCCAAGTGCACCAGATGTCTCTGGGAAGCTCCGCCTTCAGCAGTCAGGGTCAGGTGGTCACTAACGTGCCTCTGGGTTTGCCTGGTAACATTACCTTTGTGCCCATAAACAGCGTGGATCTGGACTCTCTCGGGCTCTCGGGGGCCCAGCCAATAGCCACCGGCGTCACGGCTGACGGACAGCTGATCATGACCAATCAGAGCGTGGAGAACTCTGAAGGCTCGGAGAAAGCAGGGGAACAGCAGCAGACGCTCAACTCTAATGCAGACATGTTTGTGCCTACCACATCTTCAGCATCCTCCTCGTCCTCACAGCAGCAGGCCAGCACGATAGACGGCACGGGTGTGTTGACGCAGCCTGTGGCGGGAGAGCAGGGAGACGGGTCGGGCTACCTCAGTCAGGGCACGGTGCAGGTGTCGGGAGGACAGCAGGTCATCCAGTTACAGCAGCTGCCCTTGCAGACCGGTGAGGGTCAGGTGTCTGCACAGGCCCAGCAGTCTCTGCAGAACATCCAGCTCATCAACCCAGGAACATTCCTCATCCAGGCCCAAACCGTCACACCGTCAGGACAGATACAGTGGCAGACCTTCCAGGTATGTAGCCATAATAATAATAATAATAATAATAAACATTTAATTGTAAAGCACTTTTCATACATGGAATGCAACTCACAAGCATAAAAACAAATATTGGGAAAGACAATTTCACACAATATCAATATAAAAATATTCGAAAACATCTATAAAAGGTTCACAGTGTAAAATAAAGAAATTGGCAATACAGTTTCACCCCAAAATCAATATATAAATACTCAAAAACAACTATAAGAGGATCAGGAAATAAAATAAAAACATAAACTTACACACAACTTCACACAATATTGTTATACTCATAAGCAACTTTAAAAAAAGATATGCCTTAACCCGCCTTTTAAAAATATGAATGCTAGTAGCCTCTTTTACTTCATTTGGTAGACAATTCCAAATTTTTGGAGCATAGTGGCTAAAAGAAGTACCACCGGGTCCAGATTGCTTATGATTTACTGTATAATGTGCCAAAAAACCAGCACTAGAGGATCTTAAACTACGATTTGTCTCAACAGACAGTTGGAAATGTAAAAAGGTGCTGGATTATGCAGTGTTTTATAAACTAGTAAAAGAAAATCAATCATTTGGTTATAAATCATTTGTGACAGATTTGTTTAAATTACAGTTTTAGGGTTGGGAATTAAGAACCATTTTTTTTTTTTAAATTCACTGCTTCTGTAACGATTGCCCTGCTGATGCAGACAGAGTCCAGTAATAAAACAGTGACTCCTGCACCAGTATTCATCAGTGGCCCTGCACTCGACAACAAACATACTGTTTGACCGGCAACCACCACCCAATCACAAATAGGCAATGATTTATAATAAAAACTGATCAGTCTTGATCATGATTGATGTTACTGATTTTGAAATGCAGTAAAAAGTCTACAAATATGTCAAAAACATACATTTTTAATTTTGAGATTGGTTACTGTTGGTTTCAGTTGTACCACCGTGACTTACAATGTGACTGAATGTAGGAATGCAGGCGGGCTCTTTAAAAGAACTATTTTTAAATTGGCAGATAACACTGTGTGCTTAAAGGGATAGTTCACCCAAAAATGAAAATTCTGTCATCATTTACTCACCCTCATGTCATTCCAAACCCATAAGACTTTGGTTCACCTTCAAAACCCAAATTAAGATCATTTTTAAAGAAATGAAAGTCCAGGGCCCGTATTTATCAAGCCTCTCAGAATTACTCACAAGAACACTGCTAAGAATTGACTTATGAGTAAAAAAAATTCTTGGCTCAAAGCTGTGCTTAAAAGTTAGTTATCAAGCATCTCGGTCGTAATTTAAGTGAAGTGTAGGGCTAAATCTTAAGTGTCAGTCTTAGAGATGATTCACGACACTTTGCTGTGCTACAAACGGGATTTTGGATGAATTCTCAGCACTTAAGACTATAATGGCACTTTGAGAAACTTGATAAATACGGGCCCAGGTAACCAAAACTTAAAAGATCCAAATAGGTTATGAAGGTGTTGTAAAACGAATCCATATGAATTGAGTGGTTTAATCCATCTTCTGAAGAGATATGATCGCTTTATAAAATGAACGGATTTAATTTAGTTATCACGTTACTTAACAATCACTTGCTTAACCAACACAAAATAGGTGTCGTTTTAAAGCCTAGAAGCTTGGGTTTACAGTGAATATAAGGAATATGACCATCACTTAACAAGTGCTTTTAAATTTGCTGACTTAGAAGTGCTCTGTTTTCATAGTGTGAAAAAAGAACTGCTTTACATGAAAATGTGATCTGTAAAATCGTCATACATAACAGATAGACTTGTCATTTATCGTTGAAAAGGTCTCAATTAGCAGAATACAACAAACATATTTGTTTCAGTTACAGACCAAACTCTTCCAAGTATTTGTATGAAAAATCGCTGTCGATGCATGTGTAAACAGTATACACATGATGTTTTTGCCCCACGTTTTGGTTTGTAACTTTGCAAAACATTAGTAAACCATAGTAGATCTCATCTGTTTAGGGCAGGTGGTGTCAAAAGAGCCCAAACACAACATAAGACAACAATGCATAGATCACGGAGTGACATGACATGCTGCTTGGCTAAAGATATAGGACATCCGGGATCTGATCACGATCATGACGCAATGTTTTCAAATGTCATTTGAAAGTTCAACCAATGGAAACTGGATATCGGGTGTGGTGGGTGGGTATAGTGGGTAGGGACGATGTGTCGAGACCAGTCGGACACTGTTTTACAGCTGGAGCACGGATTGGTTTGATCACTCAGAATTTACCAAGCGCCATAGAATAGGAGCGCACAGCTGAAACAGCGCTGGAAGATCGTCACTCATCAACCAGGATCTTTTTATTTTTTTAATTCTACGAACTTTTATTGTGGCGTTTACACATATAAGTAGTTCTTATGTTCAGTAAAATTGCTTGTTTAGGGATTTTTTTGGACCCTTGGTTAATTGTTTCAAAATAAATGGCTAGCCTACCTAATCCATTGCATGGCTTGAAGACATTAATACACTTAGAATACGTAACTATGGTGTGCTGGCTTCATTTTCCCTCATGTGTCTGCTGCACGCACCTCAAAACCATGCACTCTAATGGTGACCTTGCTTAATCGACCATTGATAAGTTTTATAGATTAAATTATTAAATAGTTAGCATTAAATTAGTTTGGAACAACACGAGGGTGAGTAAATAATTTTCATTTTTGTGTGTTACCTTTAACCTCTACCAATTCTGCTGTCCCAATCTGTCCCCGCAGGTGCAAGGAGTTCAGAACCTCCAGAACCTTCAGCTCCAGACGGCTCCAACTCAGCAGATCACTCTTGCCCCAGTGCAAACACTGTCTCTGGGTCAGGGCGGTACACCTGTCAGCCTGACCTCAGGACAGATGCCTAACCTGCAGTCGGTGACAGTTAACACTGTGGGCCAGGCAGGCATTCAGTTCCAGCAGTCCGAGGACACAGACAGCACTGGAGGTACAGCAGCTGGTGCTTCAGGAAGGGTGATGAAAATGTCTGTAGTAAGAATTTTACTCAGGATAGGGGTTCCCAATCCTGGTCCCAGATTACATTGCTCATTTTTGATGTCTCTCTTTTCTGACACACTTTTTTGAGATCTTGGAGCAGGGGTGTCCAAACTCGGTCCTGGAGGGCCACTGTCTTGCAGAGTTTACCTCCAGCTTGCCTCAACACACCTGCCTGGAAGTTTCTAGCATGCCTGGTTCAGGTGTGTTTAATTGGGGTTGGAGCTAAACTTTGCAGGACAGTGGCCCTCCAGGAGCAGGATTGGTGCAGTCCTGGGGTTCCTCCAGGACCAGGGTTGAGAACCACTGATTTAGGGAAAAAAACATGGTAGATAGATGCAGGGCCCTATGAAATCTGTTTCATTCTTTTCTAAATTCTTTTTCTAATTTAATTAGTCTGGATTCTGTTTTAATGTCCTTTGATTAAGATTTGTTAAATTAATCAAATTATTAAACTAATTAAATTAATAAAACAATTTAATAAACAATTTAATAATGCATTAAAATGTTAACAATAATAGTGTCCTATGAAACTTTTTATTTATTTTGTTTCAGAATTTCGGTCTGTTTTAAATAAAATATTTTAAAATGTAATTGGAAAAAAAATGAAAAAATTCATTTCATGGCAAACAAAGTGCTGCACAATAGAGGTTTACTGATTAAATTAAAATGTTTTTATATTTTGTGGTATTAAATGTTTTAAACTATTATTATTATTATTATTGTTATGACTTTTTTATGTACAATAGTAATATATTTCTGTCATGATTTCTTCAAGTTAAATCAAAGTTTTATTTTGATGGGATGTAGTGAGTTTCTATGTGCATCTGACAATAGTTTTATCAAAAAAAATAGTAAAATGCTCATAAAATTCATATAGAGTGTCCTCGTATAAGCCGCGTTTCCACCGCAGGAACTTTCCCCAGAAACTAGGGACTTTGGGGTGGTACTCGGCGTATTTCGACCGTAGGAACCAGGGTCTAAATGAAATTCTGGGTAAAAATTTCCCCCTCAGAAAGTACCTGCTCGTGAGGTAGTACTTTTTCAAAATTCCACAACTTTCGGGGGTGGGACTTGGGCGCTGAACATGCTGATTGGTTGAGTTCATGCAGCATTTTGATTGGTTGACTCCATGTAGCGTTTTATTTCAACCACCATTTTTAAAAGTCTGTTGTGGTGCGTGCAGTATGAGTTGTTTGCTATTCGAATCAATGGAGTTTAAAAAAATACGACCGATGGACCGACAACGAAGTTCAGGCTTTATTAAGCTTATATGCGTGCAGTCCTGCGTCACCGGACTAATCTTCACAGTGCTTTAGACTGCAATGGAAACGCAGACAGCAACAGGTCTGGGGGAGAAAAGTTCCTGGGAAAAAAGTTCCTCTGACAAATTGTTCTGGGAAATTTTGGTGGAAACAAGGCTATAGTGAGTCTGCAGACGCAGAAAACGCCTCGAGCACCATGCGTGCTTCAGCATGTGTAGTAGACCAAACATGCGATGCTCATTCACACAGAAACGCAGAACAAACAGACTTCGTTTAAATTTCATGTTGGTTTTATTTTCACACTTGTCCTTTTGTTTTTTGGTAAACCCCTACTTTTGATTTATTCTTCAAATGCTTGCCGAATTCCGTGACATTCCACGTCACACTGTAAATTCCATTTTCTTTAAAAGTGGATTCTGTGATTCCGCAGTGTTTTCGTGGAAATCTTAGGGCCCTATAGAGTAAACAAGATAAACAGTGACATTACAGAGGGAAGATGTGTTTAGCAGGTAAATATGCAGTGCTGTTAGTGTAACGCTGATCATACTATACTCTATAGATATTCAGATTAAGGAGGAGCCTGATTCGGAGGAGTGGCCTCTGGACAGTAGCTCTACGCTGAATGCCAATGACCTCTCTCACCTTCGTGTTCGTTTAGTGGAGGAGGAGATGGAGGGATTGAGCCAGGAGGGCAAACGTCTGCGCAGGGTCGCATGCACCTGCCCCAACTGCAAAGAGGGAGGTGGGAGGTGAGATCAAACTGCTGAGAGAACACATTTCCTTTAGCAGCTTATTTTGTTTTGAGACACAGTGAAATTTATATTCATGTGTAATACAGACACCCTATGGTGTGTGTTTGACTACATGCCTTCATTACTGGATGTGAGTAATATATTTCCATTCTGACTGTACATTTCTAATTATATGTTGTAGGGGATCTAACATGGGCAAGAAGAAACAGCATGTGTGCCATATAGCTGGCTGCGGGAAGGTATACGGGAAGACATCTCACTTGCGAGCTCACCTGCGCTGGCACTCGGGAGAGAGACCCTTTGTCTGCACCTGGATGTTTTGTGGGAAGAGGTTCACGCGCAGTGATGAATTACAGCGACATAGGAGAACACACACTGGTACTCTTCCTCTCTCTCTTTCTCTCTCACACACGCACACAAGTAAACTGAGTTTGGAACTGAGTTTGATGCAGCTGAAAATGTATGGCAAACACACACACACACACACACACACACACATATATATATATATATATATATATATATATATATAAATAATATATATAATATATATATATATATACATACATACATACATACATACATACAGGACCTAAAATTAAAGCACCAAACGAGAGTAAAAATCTACGTTGGCGAGTATATGAAACTGTACTCAGTCGCCAATTGGCCAGTAACAATTTTTTGAATTCTAACAATGCAATGTTGTGATAACACAAACGTGAACTATTCTCTGTACATTTTGACGGGTCAGTGCTTCATCATCACAAAAGTTTCAGCCTTTCCAATGTAAATATTCAAGCGCTGGAACACGCAAAAGGGAATTTGTTACTCACGCGCTGTGTCGGAAGTTTAATATCCGAAGCTCGTGACCTGAAAGCCGCGTCTCTCAGACAGCGCACAAACTTGAGCTCTCTTTCATGCCTTCCTGTGCTTCAATGGACAAATTCACTTATAATTATGTCAAAAAACGCCTGTCTCGGCGAGTATCCTATTAATGTCAGTTATGTCTTAAGTGAACGCAAACATAAAACTCATGATCCATGTGTGCATTCGGTCTTAAAGTGACAGCATCCTAATAATCCTGCAGCTGTCTGCATTTTTAATGTAAACCAAACAACAAAGGACAATCTTATGTCATTCTGCCTGTTTTTATGTCATGGCTGGTAAAAAAATATTTTTGGCTGGTAAATTTTCTTAAGTCACTGGCCATTGGCAGGTGTGGCAAAAAATTAGTTTTGGCCCTATATATATATATATATATATATATATATATATATATATATATATATATATATATATATAATATGTATATGTGTGTGTGTGTGTGTGTGTTATAACACATTTTAATTGATGCTTTTCAGTATTCTAATTTTTCCCAACTTTCTTCCAACATCACGTTTAAAAAAAAAAAAAAAAAAATCATATTCATTGCTGAAAAATGTCTGTAAATAATGTCAGTACATTTATTAACATACGATGGAGCAGGGTTTTGAGCAGCTTCTAATTCGTAGTTGGGTGCTGTCAACACACATACACTACTGTTCAAAGTATAGGGTCAGTACTAGGTTTGTTAAAAGTACCGACTTCGGTACCAAGTCAATACTGAAATTTTATAAATTAATAAAAAAAACGAGCGCTTACATAGATACACACAGAAACATTTGAAAGCAGATGTCTATCAGTGGATCCTTCTATCAGTGGAAATATTAGAGATTCGCTGATAGACGTCTGCTTTCAAACTCTCCCGTGTGTATCTGTGTAAGCGCTCGGTGAAGAGCGTCAAAGATGTCTATTTGCAACATGTTTTTGAAGCGTTGATCATTGTAGCCAATCACAGACATATCTGATGAGTGCATGAACACAGCCAATCAGAGGTGTTTACGAATCCGCTCAACAGCGCTCAAAATGATAGGGGCAAATGCTGGTATCGTCATGTTTTCCAAATTTCAGTACCAACTTGGTACCGAAGTTGGTACTTTTGACAAACCTACTCAGTACCGTAGGGTTTTTTTTTTTTTTTTTTTTTTGAAAGAATTGATTCCCCTTTATATTAAGTGTCTTTAACTACTATGTAGTAACATTTAAATGTATCATTTGATACAATGTGTACTGATACAGTGTGTACTGTGTACATGCATGTTTTTACATTTACTTATATTTTAAAAAATGCCTACATGTAATTACATCTGTGATTAATTAACTACATTTATAATGACACTGTTGACCTTCTCTTACCCCTAACTCACCCTTAAACCAACCTATACCACCAAACCTGTCCTAGCCTTACCCGTATCCACCTCAATATCAGCACAAGTGTTTCACAATACAATATCAACACAAGAAGTACATTGTACCTAACAATTAATTTATGAAAGTACATAGTAGTTAAAGACACCAGATATATAATATGACCAAAGAATTTAAGTTTTATTTGCATTAAATTGATAAAAAGTGACAGACTTTGTTACAAAAATCCTACTTCAAATTCGCATGTTAGAATGATTTCTGGAGGATCATGTGACAATGAAGACTGGAGTAATGATGCTGAAAATTCAACTTTGTTCACAGGAATAAATTACATTTTGATGAATGTTTAACAATATTACTGTTTTTACTATATTTTTGATCAAATACATGCAGCCTTGCTGAGAATAAGAGACTTCTTTCAAAAACATAAAAAATCATACCGACCCCAAATGTTTGAATGGTAGTGTACCTAGAAAATGCTGCCTTAGATTTGGGCTAAACAAGGTTTTTTTTTTTTTTTTTTTTAAAGATAAATAATTATTTTAAATGAGCTTTTTAAGCAGGCTTCATGTAGGGAGCTCACTAGGTTTTGTAACCGCTTTTTTCTGTTCTTTTTCTCATTTCTGTATCATTCGTCGTTTCACCATTATCAGGAGAGAAGAAGTTTGTGTGTTCAGAGTGTTCGAAGAGATTCATGCGCAGCGATCACCTGGCCAAGCACATAAAGACGCATCAGAACAAGAAGGGAGGCGGCGGAGCCGTGGTGGCCAGCGTGGGCGGGGCCATGTCCTCGGACAGCATCATCACGGCGGGCGGGACCACACTCATCCTCACCAACATCCAGCCCGGCACCATGCAGGGCCTCGCCACCGTCAACGCGACCGTCAACACCTCTAGCTCACAGGACCAGCTGACCACAGCCGAGATCCCTCTGCAGTTAGTCTCCGTGTCCGCCGGGGACGTGGCCGAGTGACCATGTGATGGCTGCGGAGACGACCCGTGAAGAGTCTTACAGGAGGAACGTTCTGCCAAGGTTCCGCCTCTTCCTGTACGACATCACGTCCTCTTCTCCCGCAACCTCAGACTTCATTTTGACTACATCGATTCCACGCTCGCGCATATACCTTGCTTTTATACCTTTACATATTTACCCTCCTTTACGTAAATATGTACATTTACGTGAATGCATATATACACACACACATATATATATATTTTACAAATATAGAATTATTGGGGGATTTGTTCATCTTTTTATGGGGGAAGCATTATTTCTTGTTTTCACATACAACACTGAAATGCCTTATATTGTATTATAAGCTGTCGTGTACAAAGGCCGAGTTGTTCATGGGTGTCAAGCATCTGTTTCAGTGTGTACTTGTTGGAATGGGTATAATCGTGTTGTATAAAGAATGCAGCGCTGATGATAAACGGGTGGCTGATGTTAAAGGAACAGTTTAGCCAAAAGTGAAAATTCTCACATTATTTCTTCCCCCTCCATTATGTCATTCCAAACATGTTTGCTTTCTTTGGGAAAGAAATGTTTTTGAAGAATCTTTACACACAACAACAGTTAAAGGGTTAGTTCACCCAAAAACTGAAAATTCTGTCATTAATTACTCACCCTCATGTCGTTCCACACCCGTAAGACCTTCGTTCATCTTCACAACAAAAATTAAGATATTTTTGATGAAATCCGAGAGGTATGTGACTCCTCCATAGACAGCAATATAATCAACACTTTCAAGGTCCAGAAAGGTACTAAAGACATTGTTAAAATAGTCCATGTGACTGCAGTGGTTCAACCTTAATGTTATGAAGCGACAAGAACACTTTTTGTGCGCAAAAACAAACAAAAATATCTTCTCTTCTGTTTCATTCTCCTTCACTATTTACGTTCAGTGCTTCCAGGTTCTACGCCAATAATGAGTCGCCGTTCTGACGTAGGACCTGGAAGCGCTGCACTATGTTTACAGCGTGAACAGCGTAGGAGACCGACATGGAAGAGAATAAATTGTTGAATAAAGTTATTTTTGTTTTGTTTTTGCACACAAAAAGTATTGTCGTCACTTCATAACATTGTGGTTGAACCACTGTAGTCACATGAACTATTTTAACGATGTCTTTAGTACCTTTCTGGGCCTCGAAAGGTGCAATGATGTTGCTGCCTATGTGTGGTTCAAAAATATCTTAATTTGTGTTCTGAAGATGAATGAAGGTCTTATGGGTGTGGAACGACATGAGGGTGAGTAATTAATGACTGAAATTTAATTTTTGGGTGAACTAACGCTTTAATCTCCAGAAGGGACAAATTCTCCATTTAAAAACAGCCAGTTTATGACTCAAGCACTTTATTCAAAATAATCTGAAATCATATTGTGTGAGAAATGGACCAAAAGTTAAGTTGTTATTCTGTGAAAATCCCATCTGCCGCAGCTTGTTTACCGTTTGTCCTGTAACGTTTAGTGACTATATGTGAGAACCTGATGTCAATGACGTTGACTCTGCATTTTTGAATGTGGTCGTGAGCTTTGGGTGGATGGGAAGTTGCAAATCTGTTCCTCACACAAAGTTCCAGAAGATTGGGAATGTGGCGTCGTAGGTTTGAACTGCTTTTCAGGAAGTGGGGGAGTAAGTAATGGCAGAATTTCCATTTGCGGGCGAGCTCTTTCTTTCATTGTAATTCTAGGTCGTAAGTGATATTCGTGGTGTAAGTTCTCCATACAAGGAGGAAGATGTAAAACAAGAGAACTTTAGAAAGAAGCCTGCCATTTTGCTGTTGGGAGTCATGAAGGTGTCCAATAGTGTCTTTAAATGTGTCTGATGCTCCTCATGAAAATGCATTTGTTTTCTTTTGTGGTTTTATTTTGTGTAGGTAAACCCAGGCCCGACAAATGGGGCAAATATGAAACAATCATGTAATTAAAAGCATTTTATGTACCATAATTCTCAAACCTCTTGGAGTTGATCAGATCTTTCAATATGAATTTGTTGTGAATGAAGTCTTTTTTGAGCAAAAAGATATTTATATACATTGTAATCTGGATTTGTGGTGCTTTTCTAAGGAAAAACTCCCTTCGGCTTTACTTTTTTAAAGGACTGGACTGTAATCAGCATCAAGAATCATTTGTATGAAATGAATCGGTTTGTAGTTTGCCAAACTGAATTCGCACTCTTTGATAAAATAGAGAGAAAAACTGTTCGTTTATGTCTGATGGTTTGCAGCATTAATATGTACAACTGTGTTTCAGGACCAAAAGAGCCGCTCACAGTCTCTGGCGTCGCTCTAGCAGCGCTGTGTCAAAATCACAGCCTATAGGGACGTGTTAGCCAATGATAAACAACCAAAAGCTTTGCGGGACAATATCCGTTCACGGTGGTTGTCACCTAGGTTTTGAGCTCCCTCTCCTCCATTTGCTTACTGTAGCCGTGAGTCTCAGACGCCTTTATTCAAAGGGAGGGATTGTCTTCGTAAGAGTTTGATAATGAACATTTTGTAGGAGTTGTTTTTCATACACAGCAGGTCATCAGTCAGGACGCACTCATTTGCAGTCAGTCCAAGTACAAGTATGGCTTTGTTTCCATGTGGTACTGTTATTCTCAGTTTATGTTTTTATTCCTTCAACTAATCATGATTGTCTCTTTATCTGCCGATTCTGAGTACCATTGCCAATTTTTGTGTTGGGGATTTTATACCCTCCCGTAGCCAAGTTTGTAAGGTCCAGAATGAAACACTATTTTGTTTTCTGAGTTGATAAGGGTTGTTCTTCTGTCACAGTGATCCAGAATTGCATTTTTTTTTTTTAGTCTTTTAGTTTGTGAAGTCTAATTTGATTTTGTTCATTATAAATAGCATCTTAACATGTCACTTTTATTTTATTTTTTATTTGGTCATTTTTCCAAGAAAGCTTCGGACTATTGTACAATGCCCACTTTTGAGGGCAGCTGTTTATTTCACACTAAAATGACTAAACATAATCCTGGGCTTGTCAGTTGTCTTATTCTCACAGAACACTGATGCACATACTTACATACAGTACTTTTTCTTTTTTTTTTTTGAAAAATTATTTTTATTCAGCAGAGACGCATTAAATTCATCAAAAGTGACAGTAAAGACGTTACATTGTTACGATACATTTCTAGTTCAAATAAATGCTGTTCTTTTAATTTATTCATCAAAGAATCCTGAAAATGTATTATAGTTTCCATAAAAATACAAAGCAGCACAAAGTTGTTTTCAACATAAGAAATAAGAAGAAATGTTTCTTGAGCATCAAATCATCATACTAGAATGATTTCTGAAGGATCATGTGACACTGAAGACTGGAGGAATGCTGAAAATTCAAATTATTTTAATTTGTAATAACATTTTGCAATATTACTGTATTTTTGATCAAATAAATGCAACCTTGGTAAGCATAAATTTCTTTTCAAAAACATTTGAACAGTAGTGTCTTTATCTAGTCACCATTTACTTTACTATTTTCACTATTATTAATTGCCTTTTTTTTTTTTTTAATACAAATGTTCCTTGTCTGTAAATTGATATGAGGTCATAAAAACTATCATGTCACATGTATGACATCAACCACCTGCATTTACTCACATGTAAAACTACAAACATCAGAATGAACAGGCAGAAGCATTTATGCAATTCAATCCATCTCTTACTATTTGTATTTAGACCACAAGTTTTGTGATTGAAATGTTCGACCCCGTTATGTTAAAAACCCATCACTACTTCTACCGCCTTGGTGTGTGTGTGTGTGTGTGTTACCTTTGTGTGTATGAAGTCCAGTAGATGTCACTGCAGCAACAGCACCAGAGCTGGACATCCAGCTGAACCTCCACCACTTCCTGCCCTCTCAGTCCGTTGATATATTCCTCACCTCAAATGGGTTTAGAAGCTTCTCTGACATAGTCGATGTTAAATATGTATAAAAAGAGCTGGCACGAAGAGCATCCACCCACAGCTTTACCCTCTTAAATTGCATATGAAATATGTTGTTTTATTTTTGAACTTGCTCAAGTGTGAACAAAATTCCCCTTCATGCGTTTTCATTTTCACTTAGAAATACACTTAAAGCAATTTCCTCTTAGAGGGGCTTATATATTAAAACCACATCATTTTTCATGATCAGAGTCTGTTTTATATTGTTTTATGTGAATACTAAATCCAGCTGTGTGGAAATTGATTTGTTTTGTGTGTTTTTACATCAAGGTTTTAGGTTCAAAATTTATATTAATGTACAAAGAAACATTTATATTTTAGATGCTTGACCAAGTAATATAGACCTATATATTTTTTCACTTCAAAGGATAGTTCAACCAAAAATTATAATTCTGTCATCATTTACTCGCCGTCATGTCGTTTCAAACCTGTATGCATTTTCTTTTTTCTCCTGCGGAAAAGAAGATATTCTGAAGATTGTTGGTAACCAAATGTTTTGGTTCCAATTGACTTTCATTTTATGGACAAAAAAACACAATGTAAGTCAGTGGTTACCAACATTCTTCAAAATAACATTTCACAATAACATGTTCCTCAAAATAAAGTAATGTGGGTTTGGAATGACATGAGGGTGAGTAAAAGATGACAGCATTTTCATTTTTGGTGAACTATCCCTTTAAATAGCCTTGCTGTGTGTGAAATTAATTTTTAAAAACACAAATACTCCACATACTCTTTCAATTAAAGGTACACTATGTAACTTTTACTAAACAAAACTGCATGCATTTTGTGGAAGAACGTTGTTTTTGTTGTGCTTCGGTCCTTCCATGACTGTGCGGATGAATATGGTTATCCTACTGCTCATAAAACATTCACTACTAGGCTGAACAGATATAACCAGTTTAGATGGAAATGATCTCAAGCTGACTAGCTGAAGATGTTACTGTAGCCTTACCCATTCAAGGGTTAGTTCACCCAAAAATGTTCCCATGATTTATTCACCATCAAGACATCCTAGGTGTATATGACTATCTTCTTTCAGACAAACACAATCGGAGATATTTTTAAAAATATCCTTGCTCCTCAAAGCTTTATAATGGTCGTGAAGCAAAAAAAAAAAAAAAGCATCCATCCATAATAAAAGTAATCCATACGGCTCCAGTGGGTTAATAAAGGCCTTCTGAAGTGAAGCGATGCATTTTTGTAAGAAAAATATCCATATTTAAAACTTTATTAACTATAATAACTAGCTTTCGGCAGACAGCTTGGAAGAGCCAGGATATTTTTGAATATATCTCTGATTGTGTTTGTCTGAAAGAAGATAATCATATACACCTAGGGTGAGTAAATAATGGGATAATTTTCATTTTTGGGTGAACTATCTATCCCTTTAATAGGCCTACTTCCTTGAAAATAAATTCCAGCACAGCACTACAACAACCATAATGAAATGACTCTGTTAGAGAGCTACATATGGCAATTTATCTTTTCAAAAAATACCTTACTTGTAGAGTAATAAAAAAGCCATCATCTCTGCGTCACTTTTACAACATTTCAAATCCCTCAGTTCTTGCCATCTCTGAAAAGCCGATGTTGATTCTTGTTTTATTACGAGCTCTGTCGCGTTCTCTTTTCACCAGCAGACTCTCCTCTGTTCGGCGTTTGTTTAAAACAGGTGATTCTCCAGAGGTTGGAGATTTAGCTGCTCCATGTCAACCTTTCTCACTCGTTGTGACAACTAACCTATGCCACTCAAACTTTTCTCTATTTACGGAAATGTTGAGACACTCACTGGCGAGTGACGCATGTATGCAATTTTCCGGGAAAACCATCCCATCGGGTCTGAAATATAAACACTTACAATAGGCTTACCATAGTGATTTAGGTTTAGACAAAAACACATTTTTGCAGGATTGATGATGTTTTGACTCATTATTTAAATTTTGTATATTTTGAACAAAAAAAGTAACAGTGTAGGCCTACCTTTAATATACATTGCACTTAAAATAATTATAAAAGAAAACTTGCTTAAAATGGTTACCATAAGATGGTGTATAGCTTGACTTTTCATAACTATCTGGCATCTTAATTGCAAATGGTCACAGTATTTGCTCTATTTTTACCTCATCATGGTTGCAGCTACACATAATCAAAAGTGTGTCCACTGAAATCCTTTATCTGTCAAATCAAGGTGAAAAAAAGCACATGCTCCTGAATTTGACGTGATTTGTTGCAGAGATTCAGAGAAAACAGTCTATTAAACGTTCATATGGAGCCGTCCGTTGCTTGCCACCTTTCATTTGCATAATTTAATGAATTCAATTCATTGTAATGCAATACAGAGAGCACGGTGAACATGAAATGACAGTTTGAGTTAATGAAATGTGTTAACGGTATCATCATTTACTTGTATGTTAATTAGTCCAATTAATTTCCAGTGCACGGTAATCTGAATATTGTAATAGCGGCGTGCGTATCTGAAGTCAGGTGGGGAGCGGGGCATATTGAAACAAGGCCTATATGAATCATCACCTCCTCACCTTTCCAAGCCATTTCCACAGATTACCCAGAATCCTCAAACATCTCCAGTCACCGAACTGGCCTTCCTCATGGTGGAGCTGCTCAGCTGGCCCCTCGCCTTTATACCGACCGATAAAAGCATCAGCCGTCCAGCTGATAGGTGAGTTTTGTTTGGATGACTTCTTTCTGCTTTTTGACCTTGTGTGATGTCCGGTTCCTCTGATAGAAGGAAAAGAGAGTGGAAAGTGATATATTCCTGTGAAAGCAGCGGCCGCGGTGCGAGAAGATCGATGGGAGGCCCGCCGCGGACCCCCGGCCACGCTACAGCTCTGATAAGTGAAATCGCTCTAGTGTGGATGGGCCACTTTCTGCTGGACTGCACAGATAAAAGCTTCCGTGTTTTCCAGCAGGATCTGGACGGGGAGGGCGGCTCAAAACAGCATGAGCAGATGCAGCTCTCTAGCTGTTATTGTTTTTCAGTAGTTGTTGTATCTTGTTATTGTCATATTCAAATTTCAAGATTTGAATTGCAGTAAAACAGGGTTTCCAAACCAATAACTATAAAACATTGTTTTGAAATACATATTGAAAAATATACTTTTATGAAATTTCTGTATGTTTTAAGTATCAGTCCACAGACCCCTGCAGTAACATAATAGACACCCAGTGTCCCTGAAAACCCTGCTTCTAAAACAATACCTTAAAGTCACCATGAAACAATAGTGGCGACAAATGCGATGGTCTTTTCTCCCATTTTGTGACGTATATCCAAGTGTAATGGCTTCTCAAACAAGAGCAAATGTAGGGCGGGGCTTGATTTTGTCCATGGTGAATTTAATGGATGGTTGGATGGTTGTGGTTTGCTATTGGTGGATCTCATGTGAGTGACAGTTTGCCCCACCCTCACGCCAGTAAACACGTCATCAGAGAAGAGATCCCCTGCAAGAGGGAGGGGAAATTATTTTGATTATGAGGAACATGAATTTAAAAAAATTATTTGTTATTGTTATTAATTATTGTTATGATTAGGGCTGCACGATTTATCGCACGATACGAAAAATAATATTGAACTTAAACACGATTATTGCTTAAACGCGATTCTTAGTGTGGTTATGAAATCGCAAAGGCTGCGATTATTTTTTTTTATGCGCAGCTTGTCAATGAAGTATGGCTCCAAATGCTAATCCATCTGAAAGCACTGCGAGTTTGCGTCGCTTATAATGTACATTTGAAAAAGCAACACACATCATCTTACCAGACATGAGAAGCATTTATTAACATCTTGTCCAACAAAAGACATTTAATAACATGTTTTTACTCCAAACTCACTTCATAACGACAGTTGAGCATCCTTCTGTTAGATGATGTGGCTTCTTACACAGAATAAGGCATTCATGTGTTTATTAGTCATGTTTAATCAATCAAAGCGTTTCAATCTTCTTTTTATTCAGCTACAGCGACATGACGTATGTTATTTTCTTCTGTGGCAGGGCATATTATGAGTTTCTGCGCAAGAGCGCCCTCTGGCTTTCAGATGGAGAAGCATTTACTACTGATCACAGAGCCGTACAGCTCTGACAAGATCGCAAATCGCGTCCAAATCGCGTGCGGTTTAATCGCGATAAATCTTGCAGCCCTAGTTATGATTATGATTATTATTTGTGATCCTGAACCACAAAACCAGTCATAAGTCGCACAGGTATATTTGTAGCAATAGCCAACAATACATTGTATGGGTCAAAATTATCGATTTTTCTTTTATGCCATTAAGATATTAAGTAAAAATCAAGTTCCATGAAGATATTTTGTGCATTTCCTACCGTAAATATATAAAAAATTTATTTGTGTGAGTGGATATGCATTGCTATGAACTTCATTTCAACAACTTTAAAGGCGATTTTCTCAATATTTTTTTTTTTTTTTTTGCACCTTCAGATGATGTATAAATCTCAATTTCAAAAAATTGACCCTTATGACTGGTTTTGTGGTCCAGTGTCACATTCTGCACACAGATAAATCATTTTTAATCATTCTTATTTCAAAAAGAAGAAGAATTGTCCATTTTGATTTCATGGTCACTTTAATTGATTTCTGTAGAATATTCCTTGCCTCTATGAACTGTGTACACTGTTAAAAAAAAAAATTATTTTCCTGATTTGTTATCACAATTTTTCTTTTTCTTTTGTCAAATCAACTTAGATAATTAATGTAGTTCAGATAACATAATATTTTGAGTTTCTGTTGATTAAACCAATCGCCTTCATTGTATTAACTCAATGAACTCAAAATTTTAAGGCAACCAGGTTACTTTTTTAAGTTAAACCAACAAATCTTTTTTACAGTGTGGGGATTATTGCATTTTTACTTATTTATTTATTTATTGCAAATAATACTAAGCATAAAGCTGAAAGGTAAAGGGAAAGTTAACTTAAAATTAACAAAAGTGCTGAGAAAGTCAAGTTGACGTTACATTTATTTATATAACAGACTGTTCACATTAATAAACAGGAAAATAACAGTATTAATGTTGTAAACACTCATCAATTCTTAAATGTTGATTCAGTTCAACAGTGTCGGTGATGCAAAGTTAGCGTCATTATCTAGTTGAAATGAGTTTAAATTTTGGTAAAAAAAATTTGTTCAATTTTGTTTAAATATAAATTGTCTTTTAAACCCCAACTGAGCAAGCCAAAGGCAACAAGCAAGGAACAAAAGAAAAGAAAAGAAAAGAAAAGAGCATTAAAGTATTAGTAGCCTATTAAAGTTTTGAGGAACAAGTTCTGTAGATGAAAGGGCAGAATGCAAATTTACCCCAAAGATGCTAAATGGAGGTTATTTAAAAATGTGAAGTTATAGCCTACTGGAAAATGTTCTGTAAGCAATCAGAATTTTGTTTTAAGGAAATAAATGTATATAATATACGATTGAACCCTGTGGTGTGTACAAGGTTTGTTGAAGTATAGATGCAGCTGTTATAATACTGTAATATATAATACTTTGGGTAAAAGACTTCTTCCCGTGAGCTCAGGGGAATCATCTGTAGCAAGATACAGTAGGTTTTAAAGTAAAAGCAATGGAGAATTTCGCAATTTAGCGCAAGGCGCGTGAGGCTGAGTGTAATTTCAGGTATTCTCTTTCATCTGTGGAGCTGTTTGTGGTTTGAGCTGCCAAATGGCTGTCTGTGAAGTGCTGGTCCTGGACCGGCCCTCTCACTTCGAATTAGAGTAATTGGACCCAGTCTTCCACTTTTTTTTTATTTCAATTCATGTGCAAAATATATAAATAAGATAACTGAAGATTTGGCAGGGCGGTAGAAAGCCCACACAGAAATAACATAAAGGCATTTTCAGCTGCATTTGTGACACAATTTGATATTCCTGAGGGAAAGGGCTTCTGTGAAACAGGACCATAATGAGAACAGTTGGTAGAAATGGTTTATTTTATTATATTTACCTCAGGATATAGCACATTTCAAAAAGCCTGAGGTTTCATCTCGGTCTCTCCCATTTAGTCTAACTGCTCCTCTCTCGCGCGCTCTCTCTTCCTTTCTGTCGCTTTTGAGGTGGTTAAATATGAGGCAGTAATTTCCCAAA
Source organism: Mylopharyngodon piceus (assembly GCA_039654765.1). Lineage (NCBI taxonomy): Eukaryota > Metazoa > Chordata > Actinopteri > Cypriniformes > Xenocyprididae > Mylopharyngodon > Mylopharyngodon piceus. The sequence continues at coordinate 32,206,927 of CM077441.1, read as the reverse complement.
ATGGCCACTATTCAATGAGATTGAAAGAGCAACAACTTTGCGAAGAGGGTCTTAAGAATCGTTCTGAGAGCTGCATTCATATGCCATGTGCTCTGTGTTTCATTCAGCCACTTTGTGCTATTCACATATGGTTTTACCCATGGTGTCTCTCAGCTCTGGTAAATGTGCTGATATGGAGGCCTAATGTATATTCACACATGTGCCATGAGAATCCCTGCCACATGCACAGATATGAAAACATACTGGTGTGATATCTAAAACCTGTCGTTTATGTCTATATTACACATATGTTTATATTGATGATATATATGAATAAATGCAGGGAAGTTTAAGGAACACTCCACTTTTTTTGAAAATAGGCTCATTTTACAACTCCCCTAGAGTTAAACAGTTGAGTTTTATCGTTTTTGAATCCATTCAGCCGATTTCCGGGTCTGGCGGTACCACTTTTAGCATAGCTTAGCATAGTTCATTGAATCTGATTTGAATCTGATTAATATCGAAACTCTTTGGTCATTTTTGAGCGAGATGCTAACGGTCTAATCAGATTCAATGAACTATGCTAAGCTATGCTAAAAGTGGTACCGCCAGACCCGGAGATCGGCTGAATGGATTTGAAAACGGTAAAACTCAACTGTTTAACTCTAGGGGAGTTGTAAAATGAGCCTATTTTCAAAAAAAGTGGAGTGTTCCTTTAAACTAGCATCTCTGCTTATAGTAATGCATATGTGTACGAGACAATACAATGAAATTGGTGTTTTATGGCTTTTAGTCCAGCTCTGAGTCATGTACTACTTTTAAAGCCCGGAACACACCAAGCCGACGGTCGGCCGTCGGGCAGTTTTTGTTTGTCGGCCGACTAAGTTTTCTCAGTGTGTTCCGCACTGTCGGCTGAAGTTGGTCCTCGTCTGCTTTTTTCGGCCGATTCGACATGTTGAATCGGCATCGGAGCTCGTCGGTCAGTCGGGCCATCTGATCATTCTGATTGGCTATGCAGCTACTGCCACCTGCTGGTACGGAAAGGCATTTCTTCTTACGCAGGCGCAGAACGGACGTGCTACTTGGCCGTCGGGTGTCGAGCATCGGTTTGGTGTGTCAGGGCAACTTTGGACCCAGACGCTGTCGACGTGAGCCAATCCCGCAGTCTGCTTTCATCGCCACTAGTTCATCGGCATCGGCTTGGTGTGTTCCGGGCTTTCGAGTTTACCAAACTAACTTTTTAGTGGCTAGTCTTATTCGTCTGGGAAAATGGAACACAAATCTTTATTGCTCAACATATTTTTGTTTAATACTTAAATAGCAAGTAGCAAATCATGGTTTGTTGGTGTGTGCACTAACACTTCTATTCTCAGTCATGTTAATTCTGACTGAATAAAATTTAGTTCCTTTTGTTAACCACATTAGTTAACATTAACTAACAATGCAAAGTATTTCTAAAGCATTTATTAATTTATTTATTAATTTGAACTATTGGAGATTGCCAAAGGTGTCCCCCAAGGATCTGTGTTGGGGCCCCTTTTTATTTACTATTTACATAAATAGTCTTGATTATGACATTCAGGATGCTAATTTTTACTTTTTTGCAGATGACACTGTCATGTATTGTAGTGATTCCTCAAAACAGCAAGCCCTGCATAAGCTTCGATTAGCTTTTGATGTCATTCAGTCATGGCTTTATAACTTAAAACTTGTTTTGAATGCTGATAAAACCAAGCATATGTTATTTTCAAGTTCACAGAAAATGGTAAATAATCTAATTTCTCTCCAGACCTTATGTGATTGAGTCAGTAAAACAGTATAAATACCTTATCTTTTAGCTCTCACATTACTCAACTAAAGAAAAAATTAAAAATAAAGCTTGGGTTTTATTTCAGAAACAAGTTTTGTTTTTCATTTAATGTAAGAAAGAAACTAGTTTCTGCTTCCTTTCTACCTGTACTTGATTAAGGTGATGTAGTGTATCAGTTTGCTCCATCTTTCTTCTCTGGATGCTGTTTATCATGGGCGCTGTAAGATTCATATCAGATTGTAAACCTTCAACACATCATTGTACTTTGTATAACAGAGTAGCTTGGCCTTCTTTTTCCACTTAAAGAAAAATGCACTGGTACTTAATCATTTACAAAACCATTTTGGAGTTGTTGCCTTCATATCATGTTGTCTCATTCAACAGAAAAGTGTTGGGAAATATTCCCTCCGATTCAAAATCGTCATACTCTCTCTGTTCCTTTTGTCCGAACTGAACTGGGAAAAAAGGCTTTTATGTATGCAGCTCCGTCTGACTGGAATTTTCTCCAATCAAAATTGAAATTACAAAAACTTGGTGTCTATGGAACATTTTAAATCTATTATTTGGCAACTGGAAGATGACTCAATGATGTGTAATTGTTTTTAAGTGTTTTTAGTTTGTTGATTTTTGTTTTATAAACCTGTGACTGAAACTGATTGTACTGCTGTCCATCTTGGCCAGGACACTCCTGTGAAAGAGATTTTTAATCTCAGAGAGAATATCAATAAAGGTTAAATAAAAATAAATAAAATCAAAATTATTGTTAATTTCTGGATTCTACTAACACATTATTAAAATCAAAAGTTGCATCTGTTAATATTATTTAATGGACCTAACAAAAAATTTATAACACAATAAAATAGTTAAGCAATATATAAATCACACATATTTTTAACCACATATTTCTAGCTATGACCCACCTTAATTTCATACATCATCTTCATAAAAATCTAAAATGGCAGTCAGATTGAAACCAAGGACCCTCATTAATGACAGACAGATCATTCATATCAAAACAGACACCCCTATTAACATCATTTCCCTTGCGAAAAAAGAAGTGTTCTTAATTGTACTGAATATGCACTTGTTATGTTGTACTTCTTAAAGTATTTTTTATTTTTTAATGGACTGGCAGATAATGTAATATTAATGAAATAAAAGGCTATTTAAGTGCATAGAGAGTACACTTTAATGTTTCTTAACACACTTAAGTACACTTTTAAAAGGTGCATTTTGTAATAATGTCAAATTAAAGGTTTTACATTAAAGTACATTTTAAATCATCGTTTTAATCATCTTTGTCATGCTTTAAAGAAGTACACTTATTTTTGTTGACTGACATACTAAAGCGTGTTACTTTTCTATAACAGCAGTGTATAAATTCAATATAAAGTTAATATATTTTGAACATACTAAATTGCAATTTCATCAATAGAAGATGTGTGATAAATATATTTAAGTACCTCACATACAGGTTTTAATTGAAATGGCATTGAATTATATTTTAGTTTACCATAAATGCTTGTCAGTAGATTCGGCAGTACACTTTAACAATATTAAAAGTGATTTTGAAATTACATATCAAGATGTACTTAAGTCATACTGTACTTAAGTGGGTCAAAAAACATGGTTTCACTTTATTTTAAAGTGTCTTTGTTACACTGTAATTTTACATTTAAGTACTTCAAGTAACATTAGGTATATATACGGTTAGGGTTTGGTTTGGTTTAGTTGCATGTAATTATGCATAATTTATAGTTATTACTAACTACATGTAACATATGTAACAATGACACTGTAAAATAAAGTGTTACCAAAAACACTCTAAAGGTCAGCTGATAGCATTTAATATATTTAAATTATAATGCAGTTTCATTGCAATTTAGTGTCCAAAAACGTTCAGTTTGCACTTAAGTATTCTTTTAAAGTGTATATTTCTCTTTAAAAATATGCTAAACCCTTTTCACAAGGCTTCCCCTAAATCTATCTATTGTGTTTGTTTGATTTGAATGTAGTGACATTGTGTTTCTTTGGATGACGGAGTCAAGCTGCTTCTAGCAGAGAGTTTGAGAGTTGCTTTCTCCTCCAAGTGTCTTTAGGGAGCGAGAGCTCTCTGCATTCACCACACACGTGTGTCCTTGATCAACTGCAGAACTGGCGTATGCTGAAGCTGATCGTTTTCCGCAGGCTAGTAGACTCAGCATGGACCAACTCAATAACCTGATATTCCCCCACAGCTGAATATGGCCAATTTTGCAGTAGGTCAGTGATTTTTTTTCCTTTCTTTTTTTCCAAGCAGAGACAATTGTGTGACCTCCCTCTATGGTGCCAGCAGGGCTCAAGGGTGTGTGTTAGTGTGAGTGTGTGTGAAAGAATAGCTCATTGAATTTCTATGGGAGTGGTCCGAGTTAGTGTGTGTGTGGCGGTAGTCTCAAGGTGGTTGGGAACCTGTGGAAGCTGAGGCAAGGTGGGTATTATGCAAACGATGCCCCTGCAGTCCCAGAATGCTTTGCTCTGGATTGTCTCTGCCTGAAAGTTTCCTGCCATTATTTGTAATCTGCATTAAACTGAGGTGTTTGGGTGGACGCGAGATTGAGAGATGCAGAATTTTAAATGGAAGGAGGGGGGAAAAGAGCACAAACACCCCGGGTTGCAATTGCTTGATGTGTTTTGCTCTGGCCGAGAGGTGTGTTTCTATTCACAGGGTCTAATTAGGTGCTTTCTTGTTTCAAAGGAAATTACAGGTTTTGTATGTCCCTGCTCTTCCAGGGAGGAAAATTTAAATAGTTTATTCTTTGTCATCATTGTTTGTTTAAGAGTTGTTTAAGCGATACTTTACCACCATCTCAAGTCTTTGTTTTTAAGATTGTGTTCTGTTTGTTGTTGCATATGCATTCGGACACATGCCATCAGAATCAGAAATTTCTCTTTTGCAGTCTTTTTTTGTTGTATCCACTTAGTTCGTCACTATTACTATTGATCTTAGGATAAGCAATTACAACAAACCTCTGACTCTAAGCATTATATGTTGGTGTTTAACTGTTTGTGCTAAGGACGTGAATATCGCAAATTGTGAGAACACCCTAGCAGCTTTCTAAAAAAACATTCAGAAACAGCTTAGCGACTGCATAGCCACACCCTGACAACCACCAAGAACACCCTAGCAACAGACTTAGAATGCTCAGAAGCACTCATAATCATAATTGTTACAGAGTGCATTAGTGCCCGGCCCCTTTTTCAACAGCGCTGGTTACGGAAGAATTTTTCCATTCATTTTTCCTATAGGGATGTCCTATAGGAAAAGTCTTCGTTAAAGAGTTATAAACCCTGAACCAAGCCAACCAGCTACAAGGAGAATCACAACACTACAAACTTTGATTTGAAGCAAAAATGTATTTGAAAATCGGACAAAAAGACAAAGGTACAAGACTGTGAACTTAATGGGTTAAGTGATAGAAAGAACTACAATCCCATGAAGCATTGCAAACAGCATAATTGAATTTAAAAAAACGATGGAGAAACATAAAACTACTCATTTACAAATGTTGATTATATATATAAAAAACAATATATTTTAAGTTTATTGCAAAATATTCATATATATATATAAACATTTAAATATTTTGAGAGCGTAGAGAGATCAACACAAATACGTCATTCGCAGTGTGTGACGAGCAGGGCGGGCGAGAGCCGTGAGGGAACGGCGTGAGGCCGGTGCGCGTTGCACCGGTCTCGAGTCTCTCACGGAGGAGCTCCGGAAGCATAAAAGGGGAGCGACGAGAGAGGACCAGGCCTGGATTTTATTTTATGGTTTTATTGTATTTGTTTATTTTGAATTAAAGTTTGTTTAAACGTTCGCCGGTTCCCGCCTCCTTCTTCCCCTATTTATGAACTGCGTTACACAGTGCTTCATGGGAGTGGGCGGAGCTAACCAGATCTTTTGGCACTTGTTTTGCTTTTTTCGACTTACTGATTGGTGTCATTTTCTGTACAGCATCATGGGTAATATTCATCACGGGTAATGTAGTTTTTCACCAGGAATTCTGCTGTTAAACATGATTATTTTAAGAATAAGCTGAAATAATGCAGGCTGACGGCTTTAGCAGAAGCAAATACCACTGATTAACAACCTCGTTGCTCACAGTAGGTCCGTCTCTAAAGGTTTATCATTTAGCATTCAAAATCAATTTCCCTATGGAGAAAATGAATGGAGTATTTACTTCCGGAACCCGACTGTCGCACTCTTTTAACAATCAAATAATAGTCAGATCAGGTGCATGAATATGCTGTTGTGGTTTTTAATGCCTAAAACAGTCAAGAAAGCATTCTGTTTTCTTCAAGACACACATCCTAACATGTGCTCCTCATGTATGTAGTTATTTTCCATATTTCCATTTAGTGCCTCTGAAAGCTCAATTTTTGCTGTGCCCTCTCACAGAAAAATTGCCACGTGTAGCCATTCACCGAAAGAGAGCGAGCTTCTGCCAGTGAGGAGACAGCCGGGAATCGTCTCTGTTTTGTGGAAATGTACATTAAATGGTGTCAGAGTCTGAATCGAAGGAGGTCAGGACGGGGTCCCCATGGTGACAGTTGCCGGGAGAACTCATTGAGAGAAGTGAAAACTAACCCCTTTCCTTTAGACTGGCAGGTGGCCGATGGCTCTCCATATCTCCCATCATGTCTTTGGCAAGGTTGACACAGGTAATGCGTGAGAGGCAGTACTATCCATACGGAGAATGATGTACATATCATTTCCCAGGCTGACTGATTGAAGACTGTAATCTGGACAGAAGTCTTTCTCCCTTTGATTACAGTCGTCCATCTACCGCAAGAAAAACATGTTGAGTGCACGGCCTCCTCGGCGCTCCCACAACGCCATCAGCTGCTACAGCGCTGCCCTGCGGGCCACAACAATCTCCATACCATTTGTACAGCGAACACAACACATGGATGGCGCTACGACAGCAGCTGACAGACACGTACAGATTCATTCGGCTCCCAAGGTCGTTGTATTTCATCCGTCAGGACACACAAAGAACAAGGAAACTTCAAAAAATACCTCTTTCTTTTCAGATGTGCGTCTCGAGAGTACCTGTGATTACTGAATAGGCCTCTTTAAGGGACTGACCCCAAACGAAGGTCCGCGAGCGCTCGCGCGCCGCTGAAAATGCCAGCGAGTAAGTGGATGGTAGAATAGGTGTTTTACATGAAGGAACACTTTTCTTCTGAAAGCCCGTCTCACACACAATTCCCTCGTCTCAAGCACACGCAACCCCCAAGATCGACTGAATCTATTTTCTCCGAGATGTTCTGTCTACTCCCTCCTGCTGTTGTCGGCTTATCTCTCACATTAGGCCTGGCTCTAAATGGGTGAGATTTCACTGTTGACAGTCGCTTGCCGCTCAGCAGACAGACTATAGCGCATTAGCACACGTTCCTTAGCACATTAGCGTGTTCCCGTGGGAGAAGTGGGATCAAGATGATTGCCCTCTCTTACACGCGTTACTGCTCTTATGCCGCGTTAGGCCTGCCATCATTACCGCTTTCCGTTGGTTCCCACAGCAACTAGCAGCCAAGCAGAGCGGCATTAGCAGGTGTCGCTTTGGTGTGAGGTGAAGCTGTCAGGCTAAAGTCGGGCCTTGCCTTCTGTTAGGACCTTTCGAGCACAGATTCGATTGGAAGTCAAGAGTGGAGGTTAACGTTTTTGATTTAAAGTTTTGTGAATGCTTGTTTTTCCAAGCAGGTAAGGAGAAAGGATATAAACAGCAGATATTGTTGTCTAACAGGTTTGAAAAGAGTTGCCCTTACTAAAAGCAATGATAAAATCGTGGTTTATATATATATATATATATATATATGAACCATGATGCTGTATGATTTTTCTTCTACCATGGCAAGTACTTATACCATCATGGCACTGTCCAACCATGGTAATGTAATAAAGAGAGGTAATATAGTAATATTATAAGAGAGTAATATAGTAAGAGAGGTAATAATCATAATAGTACTATAGTATTTTGGTAGTTGATGCGTAATTTGCCAATGTATCAATATATTTTAGGTACTATTACTGGTTGCCATTTCATTTTTTTCCCCCTCCCCACTGGTATTCTTCATTACTTCATTTAAATGGACCTTCAGCGTGACAAATTAATTTTAAAAAACAAAAAAACATGGTATTACCATTGTACCATGCCCATCCATGGTACCAAATCATAGTAAAAAGGAGTGAATAAGGAGTTGTTTTGTTTTTTGGTGGTTGATGCATAATTTGTCCATGGATCGACATCAAGATTTGAAGTTAAATCGTATAGATTAGGTCCTGTAACTGGTCAGCAGTTATCCCACCATATTTAGTCAATTTTTTCCTTCACTAGTTCATTTAAATGGTCCTACGGCATGACAAATGCATTATTAAAAATATTCCATGTAGTGTTTCAACAAATATGAGTTTGACAACCTTAGTAATCATGTCCAACAATCAAAAAATAGTCAATAAATATGCAAATAATTACACAGTGGATCCTTTCTGATAGTACTTTGAAATATACCATTGTACTAAATAATTATTCTAAAAAATACCATCAAGTAAAAAGAAGAATGTCACAAAGCTTCCTCACCTATTATCAACACAAAACAAAAAGAAAAATACATTTTAACGCCACATTTTAAATCCACACTGGCCAAAAGAAATCCGAGCGGCTAAGTCATTGTTTTATCTGATACACATCAATCATGTTATCTCATTCAGATATCCTCCACATATATTTGATAAAGCGTCTTCCGAAACTCTTTATTCTTGTAAAGTAAGCATCAAATTAGTTTTTGACTCATCTTGTTTTTTTCCCCCTCCCTCAGTTTATCTCGTCAAGTCTTCTCCTCCGCCCACTCTCGTCTCTCTCCTTGTTTTTCTCCTCCAAATGAACAGCTTGAGAAATAAAGCAGAGGAACTTTACATTGTGCCAGAGAGGGGGGTGAAAATTACGGGCAGTGTCAGATAATTGAGCTTGTCTTAAGAGACGGGCTAATAACAGACACAGATGCGGAAGCCGTGTCAGTCTGAGAACGCGCTGACAGACTCTCTCTGTCGCTGATGAGCTGCGTAGGGGAAATCGTTCCATGCAAACAGCTTCGTTATTACGATCTGGCAAGCGCCGCGCATGTGTGTACCCAATTCAGCCTGAACTGACAGAATCCGATTGACCGGGACACATTCATGCCCTTTATTCTCTTTATACTCGCCAACAATGCAGATAATTACTGCGGCAAGAAAAACTGAAAATAGAATTTCGCAGCATGCAGTTGGGAGGAAAACAATGCAGGCGCTGTCACCGGGAGCATTTCTGTGTCTGATGAAATTGGCCCAGTCACTATTTACTCACAGTGGGAGAATGTCTCAATCTTAGACAGCCTCCTACATTTCTGCCTACCTCACGAACGCGAGCTCAAAACTCTGGCGTGCGCTCGAACCTTCTGCGGCTGCATTTACAGCCGGTGACACCTACGGATGCTTCTTGATGTCAGGTGGTCAGGGAATTATGGGGAATTGCTCATCCCCATGACGTCATGATTTTAGCAATGATATTGCTGCTTTCGCATCCCTTTTCGGTCCATATTCTACTGATTTAGTGGCAATATGACCTTTGACCTGACTTTTTCAAGCAGGCTTTTAGATCTGGTGAGAGGGTCACCTTTCTGACCTTAGAACACCAGAAATTGTTTTCATGTCTGACTGAAATCTGATGTCTCCATGTTGCTATCAGTGGTTAGCGTGGTCCCAGTTGGTCGATGTCGTAACTACAAAGTTATGAGGGCAAAAAGAAATTTTATCCATTGACGGTCATTCGAAAGCAGTACTGTATTTTGACAAAACACATTTTTTTTGCAATCAACATATAAATACTTATTAAAGGGACACTAAGTAAATTTTTGCCGCTAGAGGTCACTTATTCAAAACAAAGGTGTAGCTTGATGACGCCGAGATTGAGCACGGAATCATGGGAGGTCGACAGACGACAAAGATTAATTAAGAATTCTTTATTTTTGATTGCCAACATTAAATACACCTGATGATAACAAGCAGAATCACTGAAGGAAAGAGAAACACATGAAGTAACAGAGGTTTAGATGTTGATGTTGTTTTTATTGAAAATGTTTGGTCACCATTATGGTGATCAGTGTTTCATTTAGTTGGGCAGCTTGACTCTTTGCTTTTTATGTCAGTTTGTGTTTTTTGTAATGGTGTTTGCTAATTTTACACATTTTAAATGGTTAACTTTTAAGGAATTAATTTGATTAATTCTAACTCAATTCTTATATGTTGAATTTAATTAATAATATTGCTTGTAATCTGTTGCCACAATTTTATTGAGTAGATAGAGCGTATTACTTTTTACAGTGTCATAGATGAGATTATTAACGTTACTGTAGTATGAAGCAGAGCAGGGCCGAGTAGAAATGAGGCCGCTGGAGAGATTGCTAATGAGAGACGAGCGCAACACACGACTCGAGAGCAGCGGAGCTTTTATTATGCCACAGTCGCCTTCCGCTTCTTCCAGTCAAGCGTATGTGGGGTAACACAGCTCTGTTTATCATATTAGATATATTTGTGTGTTGAAAGTTGTTATAGTGCTACTCTGTGCTACTATGAGACACTTAATGCGCACTGCAGTAAGCTAGATCGATATTAGGCATGGTTAAAACATGGTACTCGCTGAAAATCAAGAAAACTAGATTTAAACAATAAGACTTACTGTGTTGAGCTGTATAACAATGATTAGTTTTCTGTCGATGAATGTATCCAAACAGTTGCTCACCTGTCTAATGAAACACATAATATTAAAGCGTCTTTGGTGTTTTTATGGTTTCTACAAAATAAAACCAGAAGCGTAATGAGTGAATGATGTCATTGATAGGCGACGCACGGACACGATCTGTGTCCTGGTTAAAATTGCTTATTTCTCTGGATTTAAACATTCTTGGAAACATTTGGGATAATGTAAGTACACAAGTCAACAAAATATATTACATGTTCTAGTGGTTTTTGGATATTTTAATCCAAAAATCTTACATATTGTGCCTTTAACATCAAGGTGTAGGATTGATCTAAAAAGTGGTGGTACATATTATAATATACTGTATATATCAGCTGTGATCTTGAATATTAATTAGGTTACAGACCATCATCATAACTGATTTGCTGAAAATCTGGTAAGTGGGCGTTAGCCATATCAAGCATACAGGTCACCGATTGGACAATCATTTGGCTGCCGAAGCAACCGGTTTAAAAAGTAACATTTTTAGGGTGGTCTGCCTCACAGTCTAATGGTGCTTTCAAGTCATGTCGGAAAAATTGTATTTACGAGTTGAACGCACATGAATGCCACCACAATGTCATTAATACGAGTGGGAAGCTCGGGATTTTCTTTAAGCCCTGGGTTTATGAGTTAGGAGCGTGTCAGGGCCAAAAACCACAGTTCTTTAGTAAGGTATTTAGCTGTGATATTGTCAGGCTTTTCTATTTACAATGAAGTAAGCTAATTGCTTGCACAATATATGATAGCATCGCAATATAACAATATAATATGTAACGATAAAGTTTACAGTGGCTTCATGAATTAAAACATAAAAAATCTAAACACACCTAATGCACATGGTCTTCATTTTCTAGAAGTAGAATTTAAAAACCTTGCTGTATTTTTGTGTAGATAAATAAGAGAAGATACACTGCCACCTTGCTCCGACAAAAGTGTCTTGACGTCATAAACACGACTTCCCACCTCATAAATACAAACTTCCCAGGAGGACTTGAACACACCATATCAGTTCTCGTCAATAGAGAGCTGCAGGGATGATGGTCATTTTTGTAGACTAAAACCCAGAAACGAGTTAGCATTTTAGCACTTTTCCGACATGACTTGAAAGCACCATTAGACCGTGAGGCAGACCACCCTAAAAATGTCACTTTTTAAACCGGTTGCTTCGGCAGCCAAATGATTGTCCAATCGGTGACCTGTAGGCTTGATAGTGAAGTCAGTGGGTTTTTGGTTAAACGGTCTGTGGTTAACACAAGATCAAGATATTTTCACGTTTATCCTATGACAGAAATATACTGTGATTTTTAAAAAAGGTGAATGCTCACAAGTGGCTAAATGGGACTTCAATGTTGTAGGGACAATAAACTCATCTACTCACGAGTCGCTTTCACCGTCTGATTGTGTTTATAATTGCACTCTTGCAAACTATGCTAACTCAAACTTTCAGGGAAAATGTTTTTTAATAAAGAATGAAAGCATTGTCAAAAGTTTAATGTTGGTGACGCTGAAGTCATGTGACCATTCGTTTAAAGCCTACGTTTAACTTTTTACTTCTAGAGATTGTATTTAGGCTTCAAAATTCATAAAAGCTGAGTTCAGATTATCTTGATGAAAAAAAAAAATGTGTAAGAATCTTAAACTTTTGTTGGTCACAGAGATTATTTTCTGCAAAAATCCAAAAGCTAATGGAAAAATCCTACTGGGTGATGCAAACGTCCTACAAAAATACATCATCACTGCAGCACTTTGTCAAAAAGATGGCATAATGATAATGATATAATTGTAATGAAAATATTATTATTATTGTAATTTTTGCCCAAAAAGTGTGGGGGACAAACTTTGAAATTTCTACAAGTTGGAGTGACATGGGTCCCCCAACTACAAAGGGTTTGAGACTCTGTGGCTGATTTTAAGGTGCTTAAGTCTGATTTTGTGGTGGCTGTGCTTTAAAATTAAATTATTATAATCTTAATTCAAGTGATGAAGGATTTTGAAAGTCTGACAGTAATCAGTGTTGAGTACTACTGTAAGGTTAACCCTGCCTGGTTTAAATGTTAGAAAATGATTAACAGTTGAAAAATATCCATTAGAAATGTAGAAAAGTAATCAAATAGTAATCAAATGTAATCAGTTACATTACTTTAATAAAGTATTTGAAATAGTTACACTACTTATTACATTCTTGTAATCTGTAACCTATTACATTTCCAAGGTAACCTTCACTAGTTATTACTTATTCAAAATAAGTACCTACTCAAGAGAGTATGCGATTTCAGACGCACCCTGTGCTTTCACAAAGTGCCATCAGCCAATCAGTGTTGCCATGATGTCATTTTCCTGCAGCTCAAAAGTGATTAGTCACATGGCATTTACGGCTCAGGCGATTGGTTCAAAAGAAAAATGTTTCCGCCCATGAGCAAAGATGCTATATTTTAAATCACATACTTCCAGGCGGTTTCTGTGCAATCCAAGCGACTGGCATTGAAATGGAAACGAATGCTAACAGATTTTCCCAGGTAATATGGAGCTGCTCGGTTGCTATCATTAGCCAGCGGGTCAGTTTAGTTCTGTGAGATCTGTCAGTATTGCGCCGTTTTCCGCTGCTATACGAGCTCTCCGTTATCAGGAACGGAAACGCTCTGTCCAGAGAGATGAGTGCCGCTTTGTGCTCACCATAGACCTCTTTCTCTGTCTCTCTCTCTTTGTTGCTCTAACAAGCCCTGCTCAAGCTCCAGTGAAGCGAGAAATTGTAAACTCTGAGAGTGTGGGTAAAGATAAGGCTGTAGTGTGTGTCTCTCCCAGAGAGAGATCAGATAAAGTGCACACCCGCAGCAGGACACTGGCGTACAGGCCTCCTCTGCTAATCCACACACCTTTTGTATTCACTTGCAAATCCTCCCGTCCCCATAAATATGCATTAGCACCTCCTCAGACACTTCTCAATAACCTCTCTCAATAGATCCGATCAGATTTGGGCCTCTCTCTCGTTTTGTAGCATTGTATCCTGTCGCGTGAGTGCAGAAAGCATTTAAAGTCTTTCTGTGGTAATACACAGATATGGGAGTGGATGTCGTGCCGCAGGTATTGAGGCACACAGTATGTTTTATGACTCTTGGCATACTGTCGTTTTTATATATAGACTGCAGAGCGCTGAGAAAAAGTGCACAATGCACTTTCATCCTCAAGCAGAGAGGGGCAGAACAAGCGCTAGTTTGGTTATTCATGCTGCTGTTCGCTTTTTGTATGTAGCAGATGCATTTTATTAAGGAGGACTTGGTTTAGACTCTGTTCGTGGGTGATACAGTACTTTGTCATGTCAGGTTTCATATGGTTATTTGGTCATATATTGGTTTCATGTAGTTTTGAAAAACTTTCATACCATTTTCAGGAAAGGTTTCAATTATTTTATGTTATTAACATATAATAACATATTAATAACACACATACGCCGTATATATATGAAAAACAATTTAAACATTGTCATTTGAAAGTTTGGGGGTGGTACGTTTTTAAAATATTTTTGAAAGCAACCTCTTCTGCTCACTAATGCTACATTTAATTGATTAAAAATGCAGTAAAAATTAAAAATAACTGTTTTGTAATATATTTTAAAATGTCATTTATTCCTGTGGTCAAAGCTGAATTTTCAGCATCATTACTCCAGTCTTCAGTATCACATGGTCCTTAAGAAATCATTCTAATATGATGATTTGCTGCTCAAGAAACATTTCTGATTATTATCAATCTTGAAAACAGTTGCGCTGCTAAATATTTTGTTCAAGATTCTTTGGTAAATAGATAAAAAGTTAAAAAACAGCATTTATTTGAAATAGAAATCTTTTTTATAAATGTATTTAGTCACTTTTGATCAGTATAATGTGTTCTTGCTGAATAAATGTATTAATTTCCTTCAAAAAATAAAATAAAATAAATAAAAAGCATGATTTTTGGGGGGAGTCACACCACCTGAGATCTTATCTTGAACTAAGCTTCTCATTAAAGAATCAAATTATTATATTTTATGAGACTTATTGATGATTGGCATTTTGTTTTGCATGTTAGTTCCTCCACATGACTTTGCTAGACAAAAGTTTTGACAAAAGTGAAGCTTTTTTTTTCGCACAAAAAAATTATGCCAAATTAGATTTTCTTTTCAAGAATTAAATTAATGAGGCTTTTTTCTTCATTATAATATCAAGACATTCAGTTGTATCTCTCTGATAACCTTTGTTCAAAAATGAAAGCATGCTCATAGTATTCAAGTCATTGTTTTCACTTTTGTAGTAAATTAATAGGTGCGGACAACAAATGTGCATCATGCCACTGAATCAGTATCTCTCAGTTTCACTGTGCCTTTTTAATAAATATCATTGAAAAAAATAACATTTCTCTCTCAAAACAGACAAATCTCTTTCTCTCTCTCTCTCTGGCAACAGCCATTCAACCCTGTTATGTTAAATGTTTTGGGTTGAATGTTATGAAGTTGAAGGTCAGCAGAAAAATGCTTAATTACAGCCTTGTGTAGGTGTACTCAGTAATTTCCTCCTCATTAAAGGTTTTTCACAGAAAGACATGAATAGTACTTTGGAAAAACGATGTACATTGAGATGAAGACTTTTTAAAAAGATGCGTGTTGTGCATGCGGCGTCCCCCTGTGACAGCATGTTTGCATTAGTGTCCCCTGTGTCTCTCTTTTGCAGTTATGCTGATGTTAGAAGAGCTCACACTGCTTGAAATCTTCATTGTGTCAGAATGCATTGCTCAGTTGGTGACAGAGCCTGTGTGTGTGTGTGTGTTTATATGGAAAAATAAGCACATCTCTAAGATGAAGCTGTTTCCCGGAGGAGCAGCATCACCTGTCAAAGATGATCACAATACCCAGGAGAGCACAGAACACACAGACACACTGTCATCATACAATTACACCACCTATTACAACACCACAGCTGCACCTCACACACACACACACACTTGCTATTCAGATCACTGTTCGTTTAACACTAAAATCTGGCTGCTGCAATTTTGCTCTCATACTCTTCTGTCTTTCTCCCCCTCTGTCCTTTTATGAATAGAAAAAGTATCTGAACGATCTTCATATGCATTCCATGTCATTTTGCCATCATCTGTCTGAAGGTGTCAATCATTCCGTGGATAATTTCTGTCTCTGTCCTTTCCATCTTTTTGCCCTTAACAAATTGGAGAAGAGGTCAAGTCATCGGTTATGTGTGGAATGGTATTCCATCTTCTATTTATCATTTATTAAAACAGTACCTATGAGTATGTATAGTGTACTGTGCAAAGTTTGCATTACCCTTGAGGAAAAGTATATTTTATTATTCTTTTAAAATGAGTTCTTATTACAGAAATAATATACCTTTTATTTACATTAGGTGTGAACTGAATGTAATGTTTTTGGACAGTTTATTTTATGTTAATTGCAATTAAATGAAAAATGTATTAAAGGTTAAATTTATATTAAATGCAATTAACTGAACTTTAGAGTGTTTTTGACACACTTGAGTAAATTTTATATGTAATTTAATAACCTTTATTTTCATTGAAATATGCTTAAAGTGTACTGCCAAATGTACTGACAAGGTAAGCTAAAATATACTTCAATGTCTTTTCTATTGAAACCGGCGTCATGTTTTCAATATATTTGTAATGATGGAGTTGCAGTTTAATACATTGAAAGTATATTTACTGTAAATGTAATTTTGAATAACACTACAATTAAAATTCTAATCAAGTACTTTACATGTTTGTTAGTGAATTATTTAACAAATGACAAAAGATTATTAAAGCATAATTTAAAATGTAGCTTAAAGTAAAACTTTTTTGACATTATTACATTGAACTTTCAAAAAGTTATGTTAAGAAACATTCCTAAAAGTGGATAACACTTTAAGGTGACATAGTTACACATTATATGTACTTACTATAGTAAAAACAGTAAATTATGCATAATTGCATGAAACTAACCCTAAACCAAACCTTTACTCTATTGTCACAGTTATCTGGACTCATTCATCTTTAGTTTCACTTTCATGGACTTTCAGTATATTTTCATCAGTCACATGTTTCTTTGTCTTTGTTTCCCACCACTCATCTGTTCCCATGGACACTAATCTTCCACCACAGCTGCACATCATTTAGTTTGTTATTTTTGTGTATTTAGTTACTCTGTGTTCAGTCTTTAGTTGTCGGTTGATGTCGGTGTGTGTGTAGTGTTTGTTACATTTATGCTTCCATGCACTCTGTTACTCCTGCCTGCCTTGTAAATAAAACCCTGTTTATATTTGATAATTCTGCCTTCAATCCATCATCCCTCATCTTCATCTTGTGACAGATAAACCAATCAAATGGAATATGCAGCACGATTTTTTGTTTTGGCTCGCGAGATCCAGGATTTTTGAACATTCACTGGACAATTCTGCCTTCTTGCCGTCACCTGCCCCTTTGACGACGAGACCCTGAAATCACTGTTCTGGATCGGGGCAAACTACCATCACCCCGTAGACCTCCCAGACACATCTGGACTGAACTGGAAGGACATTATCATCCGGTGTCTGAAGAGTGTTTACCCCCGGTCCAGAACATTGCCAGACCCAGAGTCCGTTCCTCCACCATCAACCACGGAGGAATCGTGCGTGCCCCCGCAGACGGAGAGCTACCACCCGGCGCAATGCGTTAGCCAGTGCCCGAAGGTAAGAGGTCAGCGCGGACCCTCACCCTGGAAGGGGAGCCCCCCAGTGAGTCTGACCAGGGGTGTGAGCCCATGACATCAGTGGCTGAGGGTATGTTGGTGGAATTTGAGACTGGGGACTAGCTGATTGACTTCACCGCATAGGTATCATCTCCCACCCTATCCCACCCCATTTCAGATTTTTCATCACTGTTCCTAGACAGCACCATGGACTGTTTTTATCTGTTCCTTCTGAACCTTCATTGCTGTTTTTTGACGGCACAAACACCTGCATGGACAATGTTGTGTTACCTTCGACCCTGTCTAGCCTTCATCTGCCTCTATCAGTACTCCAGCCCCGCTTCTGCAGGAGGTTGTCAGCCCTTTACCATCTCCTGCAATGCCAAGCACTCACGTCATGCCTCAGGTCCTACAACCACCATCAGTGCCTAAGCAGATTCGGAAAACCAGGAAACCAAGGAATGCAAGGAATACAAGGAACAAAACTGAACAAACTAACGAGACATCCATTCATGGACAACACCTGACACAAAGAACACAGGAAAAACAAGAGCTTATATACACAGGAGGTAATTGACAAACAAGACACACCTGAAACCAATCAGGGAGTAATGAGGGGAGCCAAATGAACTACGAAAGGACTACAAAACTGAGTCCACCAGTATTGAGACCGGAGTTCCCAACGGAGTTGGGAACACTGAGACCAACGGACTAGGGAAGGATGGAGGGCCAGGCCCATGAGGTGCAAGTGCGGAAGGAATCTGGGTCAGAGCAGGTAGCCAGAGCAGAGCCAGCTGAGCAGGTGACCAGGGTGGAGCGGGCGTAGCAGGGATCCACCAAGGCAGAGCAGACAAAACTGGAGAACACCAAGGAGAAGCAGGAGAACACCAAGACAGAGCAGCTGGAACTGGAGACCACCAAAGCAGAGCAGACAGAGCTGGAGACCACCAGGGTGAAGCAGAAAGCCATGATGGAGACGGCAGAGCTGGAGACCATGGTGGGGCTGGCAAATCTGGGAGCCCAGAGAGTTCAGATATGGCCTTGTGGCCTTGGCAAAGAGCACAGAGTGTTCAGATACGGCCTCTGTGGTTTTACCAAAGTATACATGGACCACAGAAAGTTCAGAATCAGTCTCCATATCCACACAGAGAGTCTATAGACAGACTCTACGGCCATAACAGGGAGTACAGAGAGTCCAGAAACAGCCTCTAAGGTTGAACAGGGAGCACAGAGAGTTCAGGGGTGTCTGCAGTGAACATTGCCATGTCAGGAGGAGCTGTAGTAGATGCTGATGCCTCAGGGGGTGTTGCAGAGGTGTGTGTAGCCCATACACACCAAATGATGGTTGCCATTAAGGGCAGCACCAAAGACAGTGGAAAGACCACTAGAGTCCACTAGACTTCGAACCACTGGACTTGGGAGCACTAAGATCACCAGAATAGGGACCATCGGACTTGGAAGTGCTGAGACCATGGGACTAAGGACCACCGGACTTGGAAGGGCTGAGACCACTGGATTTGGGAGCGCAGAGACCATGGGACTAGGGACCACCGGACTCGGGAGTGCAGAGACCACGGGACTAGGGACCACCGGACTTGGAAGGGCTGAGACCACCGGATTTGGGAGCGCAGAGACCATGGGACTAGGGACCACCGGACATGGGCGCACAGAGACCATGGGACTAGGGACCACCGGACTCGGGAGTGCAGAGACCACAGGACTAAGGACCACCGGACATGGAAGGGCTGAGACCACCGGACTTGGGACCACCAGACTTGAGACCTGCGGAGTTGGAAGTGCTGAGCACCTGACTTAGGACTACTGGACTTGAGACCACCGGATTTGAGAGCGCTGGGACCACCAGACATGGAAGCACTGGGACCAGCCACTGTCTCTCAGCTTAAATGAAACACGCTCCATGTTCCCTTTCCTTTTAGAGAGGTAAGGAAGTGATGAACAGGAAATTCCGATATATATATATATAAAAATATGTGTAGTTTGCATTCCTCTCTGTAATGGTTGAAACCGAGGGCAGTTTTACTGAACTGCCAGGGCATTACTTTCGCCTAGCTTTTGTATTTATATTCAATTCACATGTGGTAAACATGTATAATTAATGTTTTCATGATTAGCCTGATTGGCTCAGAACTGGACAATCAGTATATACTTCAGATTAGAGTCATCACAGTATGTTGTAGTCTGATGCATTAAATATTATTATTTGCATAGGCTTAAACATCATTAATGAGTCTAAATCTACTGTATTTCATAACAAATCACTGAAGTGACCATTTGCCCACACATTTCTGATGCAGTGCACAAAGGTCGTCAGTATTTGTCTCTTCTGCTTACTTACAGTTTTTGAGACTCTCTGCCTTTTTCTTACCCCTGTGTGTGTGTGTGTGTGTGTGTGTGTGTGTGTGTGTGTGTGTGTGTGTGTGTGTGTGTGTGTGTGTCTTGGCACAACCCATTCTCATCCTCACTCACCTGTGTGTAGTTGTTCCCCAGATGCAGAGATGTCTTGCGTCAGTAACTGCAGATTGAGCTGGTGTGAGAACTTGGCCGGCAGATTGGGTTTAACAAGCCAGATGGTTTGTAATTGTCTGATCAATTCAGTGTTTGTGAGATTTTATGCCTTTCATTATTATTTGTTTTGCCACTTACAATTTACCATGCAAATTCCACCATCCCTCATTGGAAAAACACTGCATAGTGTCCATATGTCCACAAACACACACGCGGTATACACATATTTGCGTTTTTTTCGCCCATCATATGTAGATGTATGTGTGTATAGAATGTGGCTGATTTTAGCGTCCTTCACGGAGGATTGTATCCACTGCGCAAATGTATGGCTCAAGCTCCTCAATGTTGCCAGCAATATTCAAACAATTCTGACACAGTTCAGAAATAAAAATATAAAATTATTATGCCATTTGGGATGTTTTTGAGTACTTCTTTATAGATAAGAAAATTTAATAAATAAATAAAATGTTATAAATAATTCCTGTTTTTTGTTTTGTTTTTTGTTTTTGATAATTAAATAATTAATAGATATTTTCGCCAAAAGGCCATTAGAAATATACATTTGCATTTTCTTTGATCTGAAATTGTTATTTACTCTTTGAAGGACTAGTCAAAAATGAAAATTCTGTCATTTATTTGAACTCAAATTTTATGACAAACCCATCTGATAATTTGTTAAATCTATCTAAAATATTGAAAATGTCACATTTCTTTTGTGTCACCAAGTGTAGTACCTTTAAACTTCAATAAAACTCAAAGTTATTTTATCAGTTTTTGTGCATTATGAAAAAGGTGATCTTGTTTATGCAGGAAAAAGACTTTCAAAGTCTTTGATGCACAATTACCCATTCTACTTTCAGGCATGTTTTACTGTCGCCATTTTTTGAGACACTTTTGAGACAATGTGTACGTTTCCTGCAGTAATAACATCGCCTGCAGTACTTGTGCTCTTCTGTCAATTGTGCTTCTTGGACTTCCAGGAACAGTTGACAAGTTAATATGAACTCCATACACAGGTATTCATTTACAGTGACGCTATCATATGATTGCTTTGCATTTTATGTTAAAATAGTCCTTGTCTGTCTCTGAACAAAGTGAAATGCAATTTTTCTAGCATAACATGCATGACATTTGATGGACCTTTACAATGAGAGTGTGCTTGATCTTTAGTTGCTCTAAAAGCACTTCGCTGAAGACATTTACCCTGTGCCTAAATCAATTAACCCACATTCAGAAGCATGTTCTCGATGGACTACATTAACATGGAGGTTTGGGTTTTGTGGTCACTGATTTGGTCAGCAGATACATTTTCCCCCTGAAATATTTGTAAATATTATATATATATATATATATAGGGTGATATGACTAAAATCTTACATCACGATGAGTAATTTTATTTCACGATAATGATATACATCACAATATAGTTATTTTTAAAGTTTTTATGATTACCATTGAAATTTCACATAACCAATTTCAAGATTACAAAAAAACTAATATTAGCCCAAGAAAAAAAAAAAAAAAGACAAGTAAACAATCAGTGATAAAATAAGAACAAAGAAACTAATTACAAGCAATAGGACAAAACTACAATAGAACAAAAACACAAATGAAATAGACCAACCTGAAAAACTTCAAACACTAAATAAGTGTACAAAAAATACTGCGTCTTCACTGTGTAAATAAATTAAATATAAATGTATTCTTATTCAAGATACAAAAGTGATTCAGTCAAGAGCAGTGAGAGATTTTCTCTCTGTCATTTGTTGTTTGATTATTAATGACACAGACAGATGCAGGTTTATTAGGCTGCTGTCACTACACCAAATACACGGATCCAATATCGTCACACTGCTGTGTAGATAATCTAACACTAACACGATGATGAAGAGAGAATAATATCTTTAATAAATCCAAAGGCATAAATCCAAACATAAAGAGCATTAAATACGCATAACACTGACGAGACCGGACAAAGAACAACAGAAAGGCAGGAACTTAAGTAGTGAGGATAACAAGGTGATTAATGAGACACAGCTGACAAACATGAACTAATAATGATGGTGACCATGGAAACCGAGTGGCGGGAACTTAACAAAGGAACACAGGAACCAATGAAAACTCAAACAAAGAGTCCAAAACTACGGAGCCCCGGACATGACATGCAGGAAAAAATAGTAGGCTAAATCGTTCCCTCGATTTACTAAAACGTGCGCACGATTTACTGTTTCGTTCCCTCGATTTATAAATCATGTGCACGATTTAATTTTTTTTTCTTGCATGTCATGTGCGGGGCTCCGTACAAACCAAACAGACATGTGACAAATATACTGATTCTGTTTTCTTTCTCAATTGTTTATGCTCACTTAAGACATAAACAACCGTGTTTACTAGGATACTCGCAAGGACAGGCATTTTGACAAATAAGTGTGCGCAGCTGCAACGTGATCTCATGAGAATACATGTGTATTTTTACGTACACGTACATTTTCATACACACAAAAACATACAATATTGACGTATTTATAGCACTAAAACGTAAAATACTTATGTATTGACAGCAATAAAATTTAAATTATTTAAGTATCCAAGTGTGAATGTGTATGAATTCCATGTATTAATATTAAAATCGTGGAATTAATGTTTTGATTCTGTTGTATTCAATTGTCATATCAATACATGTTTTTAGTACCATTTATTAAATGCAGTTTACTCATAGCCTATAATATGAAATAACATTTCTGTTCGTGACTTGTGCTGCAAACTCATTTCGGAGGATTACATAATGTTAAACAAGACTACACTTTAAAACTTAACAATTACAAAAATGTTGGTTATTTTAAACCATTTTGTAATATTTAGTTTGCTGTGAGACACAGAAGGCGTTTTCTCCTATGCAGCGACTGACAATACAACCATAAGATACACCAAAACACAACATAAATTAACAAATCACATCAATTTTATTTGTTCGCTGTACTCCAAATTTTTAGAATCCATATGTTTGTAAGGAACAGATCCAAATTCAGCCCTTTATCCGGAAATCTTTATCTTCATTCTCAGCAGCGACTGTCACAGTCAAAGCCCGTGCTCGTTATGATTCAAATTTGAAAGTTGCAGCGCCTTCGAGAAGCGTTACGACATGGTTTACGGCACTGATATCGAACGCTCATTGGTTCTCACCTGCTTCGTCACAGATTGCGACATGCCGTGTTTCAGTGGTTTGACATTTGAAATGAGTGTGCGCCTTCATGGAGGGAGGCCGGATTCATATTTTCATGTACCCCATAAAAAAACTATTACCACCAGAGAGGACTGCGACTGCAACTCATCATCATTTGAACTACTTTTGCTACCACTTTTGACATTTTCGCAATAAATAAATTATTGTAATTACGTTGTTGGTCTGTTATTCTTTTATTCATAACAGTACGTAGTTTTAAGAAATGGTTATGGGTAGGTGTAGGATTAGAGGCTCAAAATATCGTTTTAATGGTATATTGTTATTATAAGTGTCATTTTCCTACACATTTCTGTCCATTATGTTTTATTCTTTTAATATTCTGTATAAAACAGGTATGTTTAGATTCATGATGGGGTTTAG
The DNA here is from genome assembly GCA_039654765.1 of Mylopharyngodon piceus. Taxonomy (NCBI): domain Eukaryota; kingdom Metazoa; phylum Chordata; class Actinopteri; order Cypriniformes; family Xenocyprididae; genus Mylopharyngodon; species Mylopharyngodon piceus. Next base: position 32,183,486 of record CM077441.1, on the reverse strand, counting down.
GGATCTTACATTTATCTATATAATGATATAAGGGAAGTTATACATATTTCTTTATGACATGAAAGATTCGTAAATATTTTACGTTTTTTCGCCGTAAAAAGGTAACAATGCTACGTTTAAATGCTGCCAATACGTCTATATTGTACATTTCAGCACCTATCCAAACGTACCAAAATGTACGTTTTTTTTCTTTGAAAGTTACGTATTAATACCTACGTATTAACAATGAGACCAGGCTGGTATTTGACCGTTCAAGTCCAATAGGATGGCAATAGGACCTACAGTCTCCACGACAGCCATCTCTTACCTGTAGTATGTGCATGTTAACTTACAGAGAAGTCTCTCTAAATGTTCTTAAACTGTTCAGTTTCCGCTCTCACACATTATAGACTGCCACTTGTACCAATCAGCCATGTACAGATTTGCTCATGCTCGGCGCCCTGCAGTCGCTTGGCTTGATTCCTGTACCATGTGAAGTGGGCTAAAGAGTTTTGCATAGAGCGAAAGGGTTAACCCTTCACTTCAAGCCCAGCTACTGGCTTTGTCACTCTGTTCTTTATGTGGATAATTAAGTCACTTTAAAGCGATCTTTTGTTTCTTTTCTTAGGTGTGTAATGAGAGAGATCGCTTCAACACGCACCCAATCAGAAACAGCTAATCTGACCATATTGTTTGACAAGTGTGTTCCTTACTGCTCTCTGCCACAGGAGATGTAATCTGAAACAATTATGACAATTCCTCAGAACAGTATGGTGCTGGTAAGTAGCTTGTTTTCCACCTTCGTCAGGTTACATTCAATGGCCTCTCGAACAGCATCGTCTAGAATGGGAGTCTCAAGAGTTAGAGGGTAGTTAGCCGAAGTTTATGAGCTGAGAAGCAACTTCTTGGCTGCTCCTGGTTCGTGCTGGATTTTATTTTAATAGCAATCAAATCATTTATTAGAAACCTTAACTTATTTTGATGTTCTACTCAACTTATTTCTTTTTTCTACCACATCAGTTTCTTAACTGGTTTAGATCCAGATATTAAATTGGCACGAAAAGTAGGAACAAAAATAAAATTATTAAAACCACTAATTAGGATGAATGTCAAAAACAAAAGAAGACAGGGGTGTCTTCTTCTTTAAAGTTAAATATGCTTTCATTAGTTCTTTAGTTTATAGCGTTAGCATCACTGTACTTTAAGAACTGATACCACAATGGTGTTTTATTAACATAGATCAGTATGATTGTCTCTGAGTTTTATGTAAATTATACTGATACTAGTGAGTTTTAGAGAGCGGTCCACACAATAATTAATTCCCTTACCTGTCCAACAAAAAATAACAATCTTGGGCATCACTGCTCCGACCTTGTGTGCGCCATACCATTGTTTACGCTCATTTTTGTCATTGTCTGTCTTTTGCCTTCAAACCATTTCTGCTTCTTCGGCTATACAGGTACTGATTCTCCCATTGTCTCCACTGGAAAATCACAAAATAAATGTGTTCCGGTGTGCTAATTTTCATGCTTCGTAAAAAGCACTACGCTACTAGCGTATCTATAGAGGCAGCAGTCAATGAGCGTGAAGATTCTCTCTGACTTTTAGTGAAACTACGCGAGTCACACCATTTCAACATGCACAATACATAATTAAACCACATTTTATAGTAAACTATTATGAGATGGGTACATTCTTCATCTCATATGAGTGTACACCATTGAGATGACTAAAAACACACTTTATTTCCTAATGTGTAAAACCTTTTAAATTAGCACCAAACTAATGAATGCACCTTTTTATTCCCTTGTAAAAAAAAAAAAAAAAAAAGTGTGCTTAATTGTAATGAAGCTGCATATGTAGTGTAGTTAAAATCTAAAATATATATATTTTATTTATTTATTAACACACTTAAGTACACTTAAAAAGTGCACTTTGTAATAATGTCAAATTAAAGTTTTACTTTAAAGTACTTAAATCATTGTATTATTAATATGCTTTAAAGAAGTACACTTATTTTGATGTGTTGGCTTACTAAAGCACATGTAAAGTACTTGATTAGAATTTTATAATTTTTTTGTTGTGTGTTATTTAATATTACATTTAAAGTTATATTTTAAATGTACTAAATTGCAACTTCATCATTACAAATGTGTAAATGTGCAAATATATTCAAATACATAACTTGCAAGTGTAACTGGTTGTTGTCTGTGTTGTGGTGGAATAATAAATAGATGGACATCAACTGATGGGTCGACTTTTCATTTCATCTGATAAAAGAAACAACAGTCTTTTATAATGTGACATCAGAGAATTATTTTACATCTTGTAAAAGTGGCATTATATGACCCCTTAAGTCCTACTTAAGTGGGTCAAAAAGCACTTTAAATTTCAACTAACTGCATTTAATATCAATTTAAATTATAAAAAATTTTCATTTAAGTGCTCTTTTTAAAAGTATGCTAAACTCTACTTCTTTCTCAAAGGATAATCACATTAATTTTATAATCCTGACCAGGTGTCAAGGTTCGGCTGGTTAGTATGGTGTAGTTTGCCCCTGCTGGTAGATGACATAACTACACCAGTTGCCATGAAATGAGATAAAATATTTTTTGCAAGCAATATATAAATCGCAAATATGCCATTATATTGCAGTATATTTGATATATAGTGTATATTTTAGTGTTATATTATGCTCATTTTGTCAAAATTAAGTTGACTGAAATTGGTTAGACCATGATCTGTCCCATGGCAGAGGGGTTTTGCACAACAATTCAGATCCAGAGCAATCCTGTGAAATTTGGTTTCAAATCAATCAAACTTCAATCAAACAAAACTTTGAAGTGATTTTTCTCAATTCCAGTTTTGAAGTATTTACCATGTTTTGCCTTGTAGGGCCGTATAGTAGATGTAAGGGGGGTTTGTAGGGTACTACCTATGGACATAGGTCTACTACCTATGACATCACAACTCGGGATAGTTGCCGAGTGATCAGCCAATCAGCATTGTCACTGAGGTTCTAGAAGGATCAAGCACATGACATTTACAACTCTCCGGATTGGCTAATAAAAAATTCTGCCAGCATCTATGGTTGCTTGTTGTTTTTCTCTGTTCTCCGTGACCCTATTAGAACAGAACCACTCATATACATCATCATCATCATACCTTTCTGTCGATGAGTCTTTCCTCAAATGAAGCTCAAACCTCTAGTCAAATCTGACAGAAGACCTGAAATATCACACACACACAGAAAGTGGACCCAAGGTTGTAGGGAACCGCTGCCAACCAGGGCCAAATTTAGCTCCCTGTTGAGCTCTTAAACTTTATCACTCCTGGTATTTGTCCTCAATGGCAAATTAACAGCCTTCGCCCTACGCTTGGATTTCCTTTCAGGAGACAGAGCTTAAATTCTTCCTAACTACCCTGAATTTACTACTTTTCTGCTGTTCACAGGACAGAATGAATGCCGGGACTAAAGTAGAGGAGATAAAAATTTATGGTATCTTGCAATTTAATGGTTGAAAAGATGCAATTTGAAAGATCATAAATTGTGAAGGAGTGCATGCTCCATTGAGCTTGATTCAGTGCTTGCTGTTAGAAGTTGATTTGCGAGTGTCTGCAGAGTGTGATTAACGACCCGATGAGCCCGAGTGCCGCTAACCACGTTACCACTAATGCTGCTCATTAGAATAAATAAAATAAATTGACTGCAGCTCTATGAAAACTCTGTAATGGTTAAAAATCAAAGAACATCACCCGCCAGCCCGGGTTTAGCTCCTGGGCGCCCGTCGTCACCTCTGTCACGTCTACGGTGACAGGTCCGAGGGGGGAGCCTGCAGGGGCCCGGCCGGGGAAATACGACCGATGGGAAGGAGAGAGGATTGTTTCCTTGACTGGTAATCACATGTCAGGCCTTTTTTGCTTTGAAAACCATTTGAGGAGAAGGGAGTTATAATGCATAAAATTGCATTTCAAGCTGATAATCGCTTGGTAGAAGGAGTCGGTGTGAAGATTGCGCTTGTTGCTTTTGCAGTTTTCCTGCTCTTGGCCCGGGGTGTCGGTAATAGTGCGTGCGCTCTGAGCTTTAGCCCTCTCTGCTGTCACTCATTTGCACAGAGAAAGGCCCCTGGATCCCTTCAGACGCGATTGTTCGGGATGATGGAGTCTTAGTGCCTGCTGTACACTGGCTGCTCACAGAAAACATGGAAATTATTATAAGAGAAGTGAAAATAGACTGTGGACCCAAATGGAGCAGGTGAAAGTTCATGAGGAATATTTAGGATGTAGCTTTGACTCTCAAAAGACCTTATGTCTGTGCCTTGGCTCTGCTCTAAATCAGTCTTGCACCTTTTATTTCTCTCTTCACCTTATTTGAGATTCAAGAGGCTTTATTGGAATAGTAAAAGGAAGCCTTACATTGCTAAAACTTTAGTAATATCATATTACTAAAGTTGCAAAATGAGCTAACAAGTGAAAAATGTCAATTTTGGTCGAAATTGAGGTTTTCACAAAAATTAGTTCATTAAGCCCTCGTCTAGTGATCCCAATGCTCCAAATAGCAATTAAACATCTAAAAGTATCTTTATTTGTGCGTTTTCTGAGAGGAGTACCTTTCCTTTGATCATGAAAAATTACATTTTTCCTTTGCTCGCTTCTCAACGACTGGCGCTTCCCTCAGCACAAGTTTGGTATCGTTGTAAACCGCAGCATTCCAACTTATGAATATTCATAGTCAACTCTCGATGTCATGAGTCTGAACCAATGAAATGTGATTTTCAAACTCATGCTGATGTAAATAAAACGATCTTAATCGTGCTGACTGACCGATCCGAAGCGCTCACACAAAGACTCAGACAGCATGCGATCTCGATATACACATATACACAGAATTACAGCATTTCAAAAAATTTGTCTTTGCGAGTATTTACGCAAACATTATCTGTTATGTCTTAAGTGAACGTTTGGATAACTGTTGGGGAAAAACATCTGATGTGTAACACTATATTAGATCCGTTTGGTACAGTATGGAGTCTTATTATATAGGCTGTCTGTTTCATTAATGTTACTCAAACAATTGTGGAATCATGGAAAAAAGATGAATATATATATATTTTTCCTAAAGATATGGGTTTTGACTTGGTTTGTGCCAAATGTGGTGGTATTACCAGGAATTTTAAGGTTTGGTTGCTGGTGATTTTGTTTTGGAACCTTTAGAAAACTTTAACTCGATTTTTCTCAAAATTGACTTTGCTGACTCTATTGACTTCGAACAGGTGTAGCTCATTTTTTTGTCAGATTCCAACAAATCATACATCATTTTGAAGGTATTTTAATAGAGAATATGAGAATAATAACTCATTTTTGAAAATTTGCTCATTGTGACTTATTTTGCCAGTACAGGTCACATATACACAATCATACATATAGATACATGTAGATTTTAAATAAAATATTTATAAGTAGCAAAATTAGAACTGAAACAGTGCATTCTCCATCTCCATCTTTCTCCAAGTTTATTTTAATAAATTTGCCTGTTCTTTTGTGCTCTTGGGTAATTGATTTCTCTGATGAATTTCCCAACACATTATTAAAATCAATAACCAATAAGTCGTGTTATGCTGTACACTTATTTGAACCAGTGAAAATGACTTTTTGATTTTTCTTCATTGGGCCAGTTTCAGTGACAGTGCAGTCATAGGTCATGAAGAAGCTGATAGCTAACAGTCTCCTAATCATGGATTCACATTATGAAGCATGATGGCATGGCAATGCTTCTCACTGTGTTGGGATTCCACAGATAGCACTATAGACATTGTTGATGGATCTTTTTATTTACTTATTCATCACAGTTAAGAGGTGACATGTTGTTTAAAACCTTCTTAGCTGTCGTAAAAAATAACTAATGCACAGTTTCTCATGGCAGGATCAGCCATATGATACAAAGACTGCAATGTTCAATACATTATAGCTAATTATTAATATTTCTTAAACTCTAAGTGATATAGTTCGGCTGTTGGCTTGTCACACACCTGTAATCACATATTAGTTGAATTACTGCAGTATGTTCCCTAATTTTAATACAGCTTTGAATGGGACTCATCCAATCAGCATTTAGAGACAAAAATATCTGTTTATAATAGTCTGTTATTTGCAAACTGAATGCGTCAACACTGGAGAGTAAAAACAGGGTTAAAAAACCTGTGTGAAAAAGAAGTGTGCTTAATTGTATACTTCAAATCTTAAAAGTATATTTTTTAAAAACTGTACATGCATATAATATTAATGAAGTGAAAGACCACTTAAGATAGTACACTTTCATGACTACACACTTAAGTACACTTTTAAAAAGTGCACTTTATAATAATGTGAAATTAAATGTTTACTTTAAAGTACATTTTAAATGTTGACTAGTGCGTTATTTCATTACATTTAAAGTTAATGTATTTTAAATGTATAATCACATCATCACATATGTTACAATTATATTTAAATACATGATATACAAGTGTCAGTAAAAATGACATTAAAGCATATTTTAGTTCACCATAAATGCTTGTTTTCATAATTTCATAATTACTTCTATTGTCTTTGAAATATGGTTAAAGTTACTGCTGAATGAACTGCAGCAGTAACTTTAACCATATTTCAAAGACAATAGAAATAATTATGAAGTACATATAAAGATGTACTTAAGTGGGTCAAAAAGCACTCTAGTTCAACTAATTTCATTTAATTTAAAAGTAAACTTTAATACATTTTCATTTATTTGTAAGCACATAACATGCTGGAAGTTTTTGTTTAAGTTAAACTAAATATTAAATAAACTAAGTAAGGAAAAAATGACGACGGGCCAATGAATTATTAGAAAATAATGCACACCCGAGGTGGTAATGCGGCCAGGACGCAAAGCTAAGTGTGCATTATTTTCTAATAATTCAACGATCCGGAGTCAATTATTCCACTTAAACTACAGTTACCACACCTCAAGACACCGTTCAGATGGTGTATTTCAAGACATTTGTCAGGTTTTTGTCTTTAAAACTCTCTTGTGTGTGGGACTAATTTCTTACGCATCTCATCCCAAGCCTCTGTTGCTAATTCCAAAACGTCATTTCAGAACTAGTAACGGAGAGTTGAGCCTTGATAGTTAATAATGCAGTTAATCGCGGACAACACGTTTCTGTGCAAGTGTGTGTCCGTATTGTGTGTGCGTTTGAGTGAGAGTGGGAGAGGACAAAACAAAGCGTATTTTGTGGCAAAAACCATGACAATAATTTGTTGTTTTCATCCTATTGTTTACTATATTTATTTGCTTGGTCAGTGTCATTGTGGGTTTTTATTTCTTTTGCAGTTGTATGCTGTAAGGACCTTTTGAAATAACTGGAATCATTTGGCGAAGTGATATGGAACTGTAATGCGGTCAAGACCTGCTAGAACTACTTTAGCCGTGCGTTTCCCTGAAAATAATTGCACACCTTAGAACATTTGACAACCAATCAGATTTGAGTATTCAGCAGCTCCGTAGTATAAATATTAAATAAACTTCACAGTAGCTGTTGCTCGAAAACATATATGACGTCCTCTATTGTAAGGTATAAATGGCATTATTTCTACTTGTGTGTATACTAATACTTCCATTCCTAGTAAATAACTACTGGCAGTCTCACACAGGAAACTAAAGAACCTTTAGAGCTCCAGCTAAATGTAAATATGCTGGTTGGTTTTCATACAAAAATTCAAAAACATTTTTATAATAGAGGAAGTGGTGAAAGCTGTGGTGTGTGTGTGTGTGTGTGTGATGGGCTCCCTGAGGTGTTGGTCCTCCCTGTTGTTTCTTTTTCCCTTCTTTAAAAAAAAACAAATCCTGTGGTTGTACCACAACATTTATGGCAAATTCCATGAGAGAATTTCAGGATACCCTGAAGTAATTAAAGAGGAATTCATTTCAAATTTATGTTTTGTCCCTTTGAGGATTTCCCAGGATAGTTCCTTTCAAACGGAGAACAATGTGCTCAATGACTCGATTATGTTTGTTTGTATTTATTATGTTCGGAACGCTGTAAATAAGCCATGTTCATCTGTTGCCAGCCTAAAACTTCATATCTGAGGGCTGCCAAATGACAGGGTCAGACAGCCGCTGACACACACCACAGTGTTTTTCATATTGCGCTAAATTCTGTGGCATTTGCACATGAGGAAACAATGGCGCATGAAAACGGGGGGATAGTTAATTCAGAGTTTTTCAGAGCTCATTCACACACATTTGTTTGTCAGTTATCAGAGGAGAGCTTCAGGTTTACCGTGTGTGTAAATGGCAATCATGCAGTGCAATGCATCTGAATGGTGTTTTGTTTTACAAAACAATCCAAATCCAAAAGGAGCATGTCACAATGTAATCATTTATTTTATTGATCTATTTTGTTTCTTTTTGGGAGGTGAGGCGGTACATAGTAGAATGTGTTCTGTTCTGCTGCTTTTGTACAATTCACAATTGTGAATCAGGTTAATATTTAGTTGACCTGGTTATGCAGTGTCTGAACCATTAAATGTTTCTGGAAAGGAGAAAAAAAAAAAAAAATCACACTAAACTAAAAACTCCCAGCTCGACATCAGTCATGGTGACGTTTCCTCCAACACGTCATTCTAGTATCGGAGGATTCTATTACTTTCCAAAGACTAAACCTTTATGGTTAAAATGAACTCTGACATTCCAAACCCATTTGATTTTATGTCTTCTATGCATAAAGGAGCTACTCTTTTCCATCCAATGAACATGAACACTGATATTTACTGTCATGCTCCAAAAATGACAAAAGCACCATTAAAGTATCATAAAAGTTGTCCATTCTACTTGTATTCTGAGGCCACACAATAGCTTTGTATGAGGAACACAGTGAAATTTTAGTAATTTTCCCTGAAAATCTTCACCTGAGCAAAAACTCTAATATCTCAGTTTCTCTCATTCATAATCTCGACATTTGCCACCTCAAAATGAGCAGATTTGTTGATGATGATGTTGAATGCCATAGGCTCTGTCATGTGACTGATTTCAGCACGCTGGTTTTAATGTCTCTTTTGCAATGACATTTGTAAGCCTCTGCAAAACAAGTTTCTGTAAATAACAACCTCAATAATAATAAAAGAAAAAAAAATGTACAAAGTGATCAGATAACATAAGCGCTGAATTCTTCAGAGACAAAATCGGAAAATAAGAAATTTGCCTGATCATTTTCAAGTTCATGTAAAACACCTTTTTTTCCCTGCAAAACACTGATTTTAACAACCTGATAACATTGACAATTTGATAACTGTCATTAATGTGCAATGCAGTCCTACTTAAGTGGGTCAAAAAAGCTCTCCTAAAGTTCAGCTAGTTGCATTTAATATAAATTTGTTACAGTAGGCTACATTGTAAAAGTGTATTTTTTTTTCACATGGGTAGTGGGACCTTAATAGATTTCATTATAAAAATTACACTTAGCAGATAGCAATGTCTCTCAACATTTTAAAGTTTGTCATAGCCTAAGACAAGTCTGAGCAAAAACCAAAAATCCTGACCTTGGCCGTTGGTCTTCTGTGCTCGACTGCGTGTTCATGAGACTCCCCCATTTCTTTATGACTCATCTAGGAAAAGCACACAAGTTGTGGGAAATCAAGATGAATAAAAATGCGATATGAAATACAACACCTAGAAATCCCCCAAAAGTGTATACTTTCTTCAGTGAGTTAAATATATCCAGACCGGAACTCCGGTTGTCAATGACAGCTGACAGATGTGAAGAGCAACGGCTCGTGAAGGCAGGTGGGGCAGAGCCACACCAAAACATTCATCCAAACATAGACCTCTATATACACTGAATTAATAATAAATTGTAAATGTGTTCAGCATTCTGCAACAAACATTTTTCAGATTTTCTAGACTATTTTAAGTCGTAAAGTGAGCAGGATATTAAAATTTAGAGCATGGCTTCGGCAGGCATTTATTCATGATACTAAGCGGGGCAGCCGGTCTCTGAGCCCTCCCTAGCTCTACAGCGCCCCACTATTTTCCAATGTAAATCTGTGGTGAAAAATGGAACTGCAGCGCGCTCTAATTGAGAGCGACTGCCTCCCTTATTTTCACGTTACCTCACGTAAACCTCACTCCAGACCAAGACGATATCATTACGCTTCAGTTATGTGTCTGCATCAGGTCAGTAACTAGTTGGCATGTCTGTTCTTCCTATGTGGAGTAGCATATCAAATAAATGAAAGTATAAAACCTTTAGTTTAAACGTGATCACGTGAATAGCCTAGTTCTGTTGTGTTTTCGTTTTATGTTTGTTCTAAGAACAGACATGACTTAGTTTTCCTCACTGGAATTCCTTCATAACTTGCAATATTCTAAAACAACATTCGGAGGTAATAAATACTAATAATAGACAATTCTAAGATGGAATTCTATGCGTTTGTTGTGTGTACTGAAGTCTGTCAATCATCATTAGAGCGCCACCCTCAGGCTGAATAACGCAAGGACATAGAATTCAGCGATTAGAATATAAAACATAAAAAATGTTTATCATAAACTAGCAACCGCAGAATCTGGCCTACCTAAATTTATGGCCAGTAGCCTCTACTGGATGTGAACGCAATAACTTTTAAAAGATATTCACCTCAGGAAAGAAAGTACATGGATTGTATTTCATGTTGCGTTTCATAAATCTTGATTTCTCACAACTTGTGCGCTTTTCCTGGCGAGTCGGAGTGAACTGCGGCGCTAACAGATCATGAACCTGCAGTCGTGCACAGAAGACCAACGGCCAAGACCAGGATTTCCATTAAATTTATGTTTATTTTTCACCAAACCCTATCATATACCCCTGAACACTTGGAATATAGGACACGTGTTGCATAGGACTGCACTTTTGCTCTGACCACACAGGCCCTTGTTTAAATGCAGATCAGTTTTTTGCAAAAGCTCTTTTATTACTTAAGTGATGTTGCATGAACGTATAGCAGTTTTTGTATTGTCTATAACATTATCATGGGTTGACCTGTGCCACGTTTGTTTGAGCAGGTAATTGAGTGGCGCTTTATCCTTTGTGTGTTCTCTACAGCAGACTCCGTTTCACGCCGAGGTCAGAGAAACCCGCGCGGCTGCGAGCAGGTACAGCGCAGGGGAGCGTGGGGGTGGACGGGTTGAGAGGGGCTTCTGTTCTAATCGCACCTCGCTCCAAACTTTAACCAACACTCTCCTCATCACAGTGAAGTGGCGGTGAGAGAGGGGGGAGCGCAGGTCAGCGGTGCTGTGAATAGACCTCATCAGCGAGGGCCAGAGATCAAATCCTCACATTACTCCAAGCACAGTCACCTCTACGACCCCGCCAATATCGCACGCCTAACGCAATTATTTGCAATCAGCAAATGTGTGATTCATTATAAAAGATTTCTTACCCCGATATAATTTGCTATTGTTCGCAGGGGGAAAAAGCCACACAAAGGGCCTTTTTAAGTGTTATTGTAGAGAGCAGAACCCTTTGTTTAAGACACTTTCATATTGCGGCAGTTAAAGTCTGATTAAAGTCTGAAATGGAGAGATGAAAATGAGCTCGTGTAATGTAGCGAGTCTTGCTGGGAAGGAAATGGCTGGTGTTCTCGTACACACTCTCTATTGAACTGATTTGTAAATAGACTTTCTGACAAAAATCCTACAATTTCTGTGTCACTTTTCCTGCCGGTATATTTTTCTCCTGATTGTAGGCAAGAGAACTGCTGGGATATAATCAGACACAGTGTTTACCGGAAAGTTTGTCTCTCTAAACTGTGTTGGAGAGACTTGGGAACATGCTGGATTATATTTAAGAACATAAATATCAAACTCTGAGAATGTTGTTTCCAAACCTGTAATATTAAGTTTTCTTTATCACCACATTCTCAAGGGAACCCTTTTATTTAAGTGTTTCCTTAAAATGTTTCTGGAATGACTTGATATTTGTCTGAAGCATTTGAGTATTGGAGTCACATGCTATTTGTCCTTAGCATTTGCTTTGGCATTTGAAATCACTACAAAGTAACAAATGGTTCAAAGAAATGCAAACTTCCTGCGTGACTAAACGTGTAAATTTAATGATGTGCGGACAGACTAATGGTGGATTTATGTGTGTCTCGGACATGTAAGATTAGCAGGGGTTAAACATTTCTGTTGTTGTGCGTTTAAGTTTGAAACTCTGTCGTTCTAGTTTTGCTTGTGTGGCTCATTAACGAGGAACAAATATCTTTCTCATTTGCATATTTCTCAACCTCTATCCATAAGGCTTTTTTTCAAACCTGCAAAGACTATCTTCTGCATATCTCTACCTTCCAGACTGTAATGCAATTATGCACACTTTTCAAGAAACTGCTTAATGCGATGCAATTAAGACTGGTTAAAAAAAGAAAATGTGCTCATTTCAAGTTTTAAGGGAACTGCTATGGCCCAGTCTCTATCATATATGGTTATCATTTGACTATTTGCTTTTCTATAAAGGAAAGAACTTCAGACGTTTGCTTTGTTGCAACATTGTCATGTTTGAAAAATGTGCCTCCATCTACACCTCTGAATATTATAGATACAATTCACAGCAATTTTTTTTAGCTGAAATGAAAACACCAACCACTTTTATTTCTTTTCACATAAATTATGATTACACGGGCAGATTAATGATAAATAAAGACTTATTTCATGCTGTTCCTTTTACATTACTACGTTATGACCTCAAAACACTTTTACCTAGTGCAACATTTGTAAACTAATACATTTCCATCACATAATCAGCTCCATATGTATCACTTTTATGCTGTAGTAAACTTACTTGGTAGCTCACCTGGTACAGCACTGCATGTGTGATGTCGAGAGCATGAGTACAAGCTCAAAGACTTGTAGAAGCAAGCTAAAATGTCATGGTTGCTTCAGCAAATGCGTTTTTATTTCAGGTTTGCTTTGGTTAACGGGGTCATGACATGAGAAATCAAATTTGCCTTGATCTTTTGACATATAAGAGGTCTTTGTACCATTAAATCATCCTGCAAGTTTCAGAGCTTAAAATGTCCTTATTATAAACAAAGCATTCATTTAATCAAGCTTCAAAAATGGCTCATTTAGATATTGGGGGACTTGTGACATCACCTGTGACATCATATGCACATATACATTTGCATATGACTGCCTCCAGAGCAAGACATCAACCAATAGTTATACATCATTGCACCTTAGGCCCCGCCCACTGGCGTTCAGTCGCTTAACGGCTGAAATTCATCTAAACTGGATGTAAGAGTCACGTCGCGTCAAAAGCACATAGAACCCATTATAATCACTGACGCTGTCTACACTGGATACAGTGTACAGATGTGCGTTCAGTTTCTGAACCCAATATAATCGCTGACGCTGTCTACACTGGATACAGTGTACAGATGTGCGTTCAGTTTCTGAACCCATTATAATCGCTGACGCTGTCTACACTGGATACAGTGTACAGATGTGCGTTCAGTTTCTGAACCCATTATAATCGCTGACGCTGTCTACACTGGATACAGTATACAGATGCGCGTTCAGTTTCTGAACCCATTATAACCGCTGACGCTGTCTACACTGGATACAGTATACAGATGCGCGTTCAGTTTCTGAACCCATTATAACCGCTGACGCTGTCTACACTGGATACAGTATACAGATGCGCGTTCAGTTTCTGAACCCAATATAATCGCTGACGCTGTCTACACTGGATACAGTATACAGATGCGCGTTCAGTTTCTGACCCCATTATAAACGCTGACGCTGTCTACACTGGATACAGTATACAGATGCGCGTTCAGTTTCTGAGCCCATTATAACCGCTGACGCTGTCTACACTGGATACAGTATACAGATGCGCGTTCAGTTTCTGAGCCCATTATAACCGCTGACGCTGTCTACACTGGATACAGTATACAGATGCGCGTTCAGTTTCTGAGCCCATTATAACCGCTGACGCTGTCTACACTGGATACAGTATACAGATGCGCGTTCAGTTTCTGAGCCCATTATAACCGCTGACGCTGTCTACACTGGATACAGTATACAGATGCGCGTTCAGTTTCTGAGCCCATTATAACCGCTGACGCTGTCTACACTGGATACAGTATACAGATGCGCGTTCAGTTTCTGAGCCCATTATAACCGCTGACGCTGTCTACACTGGATACAGTATACAGATGCGCGTTCAGTTTCTGAGCCCATTATAACCGCTGACGCTGTCTACACTGGATACAGTATACAGATGCGCGTTCAGTTTCTGAGCCCATTATAACCGCTGACGCTGTCTACACTGGATACAGTATACAGATGCGCGTTCAGTTTCTGAGCCCATTATAACCGCTGACGCTGTCTACACTGGATACAGTATACAGATGCGCGTTCAGTTTCTGAACCCATTATAACCGCTGACGCTGTCTACACTGGATACAGTATACAGATGCGCGTTCAGTTTCTGAACCCATTATAACCGCTGACGCTGTCTACACTGGATACAGTATACAGATGCGCGTTCAGTTTCTGAACCCATTATAACCGCTGACGCTGTCTACACTGGATACAGTATACAGATGCGCGTTCAGTTTCTGAACCCATTATAACCGCTGACGCTGTCTACACTGGATACAGTATACAGATGCGCGTTCAGTTTCTGAACCCATTATAACCGCTGACGCTGTCTACACTGGATACAGTATACAGATGCGCGTTCAGTTTCTGAACCCATTATAACCGCTGACGCTGTCTACACTGGATACAGTATACAGATGCGCGTTCAGTTTCTGAACCCATTATAACCGCTGACGCTGTCTACACTGGATACAGTATACAGATGCGCGTTCAGTTTCTGAACCCATTATAACCGCTGACGCTGTCTACACTGGATACAGTATACAGATGCGCGTTCAGTTTCTGAACCCATTATAACCGCTGACGCTGTCTACACTGGATACAGTATACAGATGCGCGTTCAGTTTCTGAACCCATTATAACCGCTGACGCTGTCTACACTGGATACAGTATACAGATGCGCGTTCAGTTTCTGAACCCATTATAACCGCTGACGCTGTCTACACTGGATACAGTATACAGATGCGCGTTCAGTTTCTGAACCCATTATAACCGCTGACGCTGTCTACACTGGATACAGTATACAGATGCGCGTTCAGTTTCTGAACCCATTATAACCGCTGACGCTGTCTACACTGGATACAGTATACAGATGCGCGTTCAGTTTCTGAACCCATTATAACCGCTGACGCTGTCTACACTGGATACAGTATACAGATGCGCGTTCAGTTTCTGAACCCATTATAACCGCTGACGCTGTCTACACTGGATACAGTATACAGATGCGCGTTCAGTTTCTGAACCCATTATAACCGCTGACGCTGTCTACACTGGATACAGTATACAGATGCGCGTTCAGTTTCTGAACCCATTATAACCGCTGACGCTGTCTACACTGGATACAGTATACAGATGCGCGTTCAGTTTCTGAACCCATTATAACCGCTGACGCTGTCTACACTGGATACAGTATACAGATGCGCGTTCAGTTTCTGAACCCATTATAACCGCTGACGCTGTCTACACTGGATACAGTATACAGATGCGCGTTCAGTTTCTGAACCCATTATAACCGCTGACGCTGTCTACACTGGATACAGTATACAGATGCGCGTTCAGTTTCTGAACCCATTATAACCGCTGACGCTGTCTACACTGGATACAGTATACAGATGCGCGTTCAGTTTCTGAACCCATTATAACCGCTGACGCTGTCTACACTGGATACAGTATACAGATGCGCGTTCAGTTTCTGAACCCATTATAACCGCTGACGCTGTCTACACTGGATACAGTATACAGATGCGCGTTCAGTTTCTGAACCCATTATAACCGCTGACGCTGTCTACACTGGATACAGTATACAGATGCGCGTTCAGTTTCTGAACCCATTATAACCGCTGACGCTGTCTACACTGGATACAGTATACAGATGCGCGTTCAGTTTCTGAACCCATTATAACCGCTGACGCTGTCTACACTGGATACAGTATACAGATGCGCGTTCAGTTTCTGAACCCATTATAACCGCTGACGCTGTCTACACTGGATACAGTATACAGATGCGCGTTCAGTTTCTGAACCCATTATAACCGCTGACGCTGTCTACACTGGATACAGTATACAGATGTGCGTTCAGTTTCTGAACCCATTATAATCGCTGACGCTGTCTACACTGGATACAGTATACAGATGCGCGTTCAGTTTCTGAACCCATTATAACCGCTGACGCTGTCTACACTGGATACAGTATACAGATGCGCGTTCAGTTTCTGAACCCATTATAACCGCTGACGCTGTCTACACTGGATACAGTATACAGATGCGCGTTCAGTTTCTGAACCCATTATAACCGCTGACGCTGTCTACACTGGATACAGTATACAGATGCGCGTTCAGTTTCTGAACCCATTATAACCGCTGACGCTGTCTACACTGGATACAGTATACAGATGCGCGTTCAGTTTCTGAACCCATTATAACCGCTGACGCTGTCTACACTGGATACAGTATACAGATGCGCGTTCAGTTTCTGAACCCATTATAACCGCTGACGCTGTCTACACTGGATACAGTATACAGATGCGCGTTCAGTTTCTGAACCCATTATAACCGCTGACGCTGTCTACACTGGATACAGTATACAGATGCGCGTTCAGTTTCTGAACCCATTATAACCGCTGACGCTGTCTACACTGGATACAGTATACAGATGCGCGTTCAGTTTCTGAACCCATTATAACCGCTGACGCTGTCTACACTGGATACAGTATACAGATGCGCGTTCAGTTTCTGAACCCATTATAACCGCTGACGCTGTCTACACTGGATACAGTATACAGATGCGCGTTCAGTTTCTGAACCCATTATAACCGCTGACGCTGTCTACACTGGATACAGTATACAGATGCGCGTTCAGTTTCTGAACCCATTATAACCGCTGACGCTGTCTACACTGGATACAGTATACAGATGCGCGTTCAGTTTCTGAACCCATTATAACCGCTGACGCTGTCTACACTGGATACAGTATACAGATGCGCGTTCAGTTTCTGAACCCATTATAACCGCTGACGCTGTCTACACTGGATACAGTATACAGATGTGCGTTCAGTTTCTGAACCCATTATAATCGCTGACGCTGTCTACACTGGATACAGTATACAGATGCGCGTTCAGTTTCTGAACCCATTATAATCGCTGACGCTGTCTACACTGATACAGTATACAGATGCGCGTTCAGTTTCTGAACCCATTATAATCGCTGATGCTGTCTACACTGGATACAGTATACAGATGTGCGTTCAGTTTCTGAACCCATTATAATCGCTGACGCTGTCTACACTGATACAGTATACAGATGCCCGTTCACTTTACTCTACGCGCTTCAGTCTGTCGACAACAGGACAAATGCAAGAGTAAATAGAAGTGTAAAGGAGTGTTCACTTTGACACGTCTTGTTTAAAAAGCTCGTTTGTGTCTCTCAACCCTAACTTCAGAAGAATACCAGCGTCAGGAACAAGTGGATGGTTTATTTTAATGCTGTGAACCTCAAAGAACATTAAAATAATTTCAAAAATCCATGTTATGATCCCTTTAACATGACAGAGCATTAGCCTTTTAGTGCAAATCACCAGACATTTCATTTCCGAACTGCCGCGTACGTACAACAATCAACATAATAAAAAGTTTTCATGTTCTTCGTTTCGAAAATTGAACATCCTTTTAGTGCCACTGGACATTTTACTTTGAAAGTGACATGAAACGTCCAAGAAGCGATTTAATATTATTTTGCAGATGTTGCTGCAGGCATGTTTTTCTGAGCATGGGTTGTTTCTTATATCTAAGTATGCTAAATTTACCTAAAATGTAATTTTTGTAAAGATTTTAGAACAAAAAGAAATTCACTGATCTCTATTTACTCTCATTGTTACTTTAGACAAACAGTTGAGATGTTGGGATGTTGTCAGACATACACAACTGTTCAAAAACGTAGGGTCAGCAACTTTTTTATAAATACTTCTCAATACTTCTCAATAATACTATTGTTTTTCCTGTATGTTTTGATCAAATAAATGCAGCCTTGATATGCATAAGAGATGTCTTTCAAAAACATTTTAAAACTGTCACTGATCCCTCTTCATTTTCCCAAAGTCATAAAATAGACTCATATTAGGAACATCACATTTGGATCTTTAGGCAGCATCTTAATTTCAAATCAAAATTAAATGTTTTTTTTTTTTTTTTCACACACTCACATGTACTCAGTCTTGGTCTGGTAGATGCTAGCGGTGTCAGCAATAATCAGTCACACTAAACAGCTCACAACAGTAGAGATGACTCTAATTAGCAGGCTGTTCAGAGCACTGGATGAGCGTGTGTGTGGGAGAGAGGAAGGAAGCTGTCATCTGTCAGGAAGAAGAATTCAGAGGAACATGTGTATACAGTAAACTAACTTCACCAACTTCTCTCTAACTCTGGCACTGAATCACATCCTCAGCCAATAAGAATGTGAATCTGTTGCTGAACCAATTGAGGATTTTTCTTAAATAATCTGTCCTCAGGTTTCTGTTCGAGAGAAAAAAAAGTAATCTCTGATCTAGAATTTCAAAAGAGATCTCAACTATGTTTTAAAATAAATTCTCTGATTTGCCAAGATTCCAAAGTCTGCTCTGCAATCAAGATATTCAGTATGAGTTTAAACATTTGTCCATGGCAAAATGTGCTGAGCTATATGATCTACATGAATTTTATAGACCTCTAGTGTATGACAACACTTGTGTCTGCTTTTATCCTGAACCTTGAAAGACCAACTTCTAGAGAAAAAGTAATTAAGTAGTGTTCTTGTAGCTCAAACAGCAGAACATGGGTTTGATTCCCAAAGAATTAATAATAATAATAATAATAAAATGTAATGCAAGTCTTTTGCCACTTTAGCATACTTTTAAAAAGAGTACAGATATAATATACTTGAAAAGAACATACCGAAGTGTGAACTAAATGTGATGCTTTTGGGCACTTAACTGCATGTTAATTGCATTTAAATGAAAATTTATTATAATTTAAATTCATATAAAATGCAATCAGCATTTGTACTGACATGCATTTATGTTGAACTAAAATATACTTCAATGTCATCTTTACTGAAACTTGTATGGCATGCATTTAAATATATTTGTATATTTGTAAGTTGCATTATAGTACATTTAAAACAATATTAACTGTAATTGTACTTTCCATGTGCTTCAGTATGTTAGTCAACACATAAAAATAAGTATACTTCTTTAAAGCAAGACAAAATATTGTTAGATTTAATTTGACATTGCAAAGTGCACATTTTAAAAGTGTACTCTAAGTACACTTACAGTAAGTGGCTTTTTATTAATACTCATATTTAATTTTATATTATCTGCATATATTATATTGGTTACTATTGGTTACTCTTTATTTTAAGGTGACATTACAGTGTAATTACACAAGTACTGACTAATATTAATTAACTACATGTACTTACTATAGGGTTAAGGTTAGGGTTAAGGTTTGGTTTAGGTTTAGGTTGATTGTAATTATGCATCAATTACTGTTATTACTATATTAAGTGCATGTAATTTCAGTAACTATATCACCTAAAATAAAGTGTTACTATATGCCATTCTACAGAATTGGTGCAAACCGCTGTCCCACAACCAAAAAACACATTTAAAAAGCATTTAAGTATTCAAATTTTAAGTATTAAGTATTTAAGTATTCAACTTCTATTATCTATTGAATCCCACAATAATATTTAAAATATCAGTAAGCTTAATATATATATATAATCATCATTTATTGGGTACTTTCAATTGGGAGGTGTCTGTCCTGAACCCTAACCCCTAAATTTCAACTTGTGAAAATGATATTGAAATAATTTTTGCAATTCTTTCCATTGTTGTTTTTAATATTTTTGATTTTTTTTTTTTTTTTTTTTTTTTTTTTAAAAGTGAAGTTAAAAAAATATATATATTTGTTTTACATTTTACATTTGTTTTCCATTGGCTGAGTCTGATTTTAACCACACTTCTACATTTTTGATCAGGAAATATTCCTGTGTCCCTCCCTCTCATAGCCTCTCTTTCAGAGTAGATAGGTACCATCATTTTGAGTTAAATGTGTTCAAAAGTCTGGAAATCTTTGTGTAACTTTAAGGAACGTCACTACCAAACACCTTTTTTCTGCAATTAAGCAAACTTTTTTGGGTGTTATTCCATAAAATTTAGTTTTTATGTGTGAACAACTGTTCAGAACTGCGCTAGCTAACCATGTGCTGATCTTTGAGCTAGACTCAAAAGTATATAAAATTGTCACTACCGAAACTGTCATGACCGAAACATGTCATCATTGTTTTGGTAGTGACAAAAGGGAACACATAATCATTTATTTGGGGGAAAATAAACAATTTTAGTACAGTTGTGCACATCATTAGTATTTTAATATGTTTTAGTCATGTTTTAGTATGTGAATTAAAATTCTGTAATGTGATGTGGTCACCACCAACACATTACTGTCACTACCGAAAATGTGCAGTCACGACCGAAACATGGGATGTTTTGTCAAAAATAAAGTATATTATTTGAATTATCAACTAAGATGTGATTAGTGTTTGGTTCAATGTATATTCAAACTAATGAATCCTTCACTTTGAAATCAGAATGATAAACTTTATGCCTTTTACAAAGAAAGATTGGATTCAAAATACAACAAATCTCATAAATTACACTTGAAATATTAAAATTAAAATTGTAAGTGTTACTGATTTACCTGTGAGAACTTTTTTTTACAAAATAGCAAAAACATATATTTACAAGATAGATGTAAACAAAATCTTAATAGGTCAATGTAACCCTTTTTATTAAATTATTTATTATTGTGTTTCGGTAGTGACAAATTTGGGGAGACGAAAAATATTCCAAAACTTTCTGAAAATACAATATGAGAATTAACTACTAGAGGTAAATGTGTACCTTAGATATTATACAATTTGCATACATACAAAATTTGTGGAAAAACTTTTTTGTAAGATGTTTCCAACTATGACTTTGAACCAATTCTGTAGAATGGCCCATATATATATATATTAATATTCAAAGAACCCTATAGTGCACATGCAATATAATTAAGTATATTTCTATTTCACAAGGGGAATCAAATGCATTAATGTTATCTCACGTGTATCCTCAACAATGCCTCATGTACTCAGATTTGCCAAAGTCTGCAATCAAGTCAGAAATCTCATTATGAGCTCAAACATTTCTTATCTAATTCTTTGAAGACCAAAAGATCCGGAAAGAGTTTATGAGAAACATTTAATACAAAATTAATATTTGGTTAATGCATTCCTTTAGTGCTAGCAATGCCAATGTTGGTTTGCAGGAAATGCATGAAGTTATAAAATTGCTTTGCATAAACGCGTCTGCCAAATGCATGAATAAGAACTCCATTAAGTCTCCTGAGCTCTGAAAGAGAAACCTCTGAGCAATAAAGTTTTCTTTTATCATATTATTGATATTTTCATGTCTGTATGCATGACGTGAAGTTAACTTCACGCAGCGCTACAGATGAGGCTGTCATGCAGCTACCTGAAGGTAAAATGGCTCTGTGTGTGTGTTTCACTGAAGACAAAGAAGATGCGTGTGTGTGTGTGTGTGTGTCAGGGCCCGGTGGTGCCCGCCGTGTTGCGGGGACGTGTGTGGGAGGGGACCGCCTGTCAAGAGAGCTCATGGAAAGATAACAATAAATGTCTAATAATGACAGTTAATGAGCTTGATTAAGTTGATTTGTTATGGAAAAAAATGTGAGGGCAGAGGAGAGGCATGTAGGCACCGTAATAAGAGATTCATTTTAATAGATACAAATTCAGTGGGGTTTTGAAACACAATGGGGCTGCATGGAAAATTAGCTGGAAGTACAAAGGGACACTAGATTAATTCTGTCACAGACATATTTCTCATAATTGCACCAGCCATCTCATGTCTGAGTTCACCTGCCGCTTATGACTGTAAGATTCATATTATTTTATCCGCTTTTTTCGAGAGAGTGACATCGGGGGGCCAGAAACACAGTCGTGAAGTTTATACGTTTGTCGTTTATCTTTTATGCCATCCTCCAGCGAAGTTGTAGTGCCGTGACATTTGAAGCGATGTCACATCCAGCTGTGTAATTATGTTTTTTTCCCCTCATGCACAGGGACTATTGTATACCTGTTCTTTTGCCTTGCAACCAGATGAATGAAACCGCCACAATGTCTTCGTAAACAACTTTCTTTCATTTCGCTCCCTGCCATTTCCTGAAAGTTTCATTGAATGTGTTTGAATTTGATTTTTTCCCATCTGCGTAGGAGTGCATCACCTTTTGGGAGGGTTAATTAGGAGAAGCCTGTTGAGAGAAATTTCCAGTGAGGGTTTAAGATGGAGTGTATTCAGAGCATTCAGATCCTCATCATATCGCCTACGGCAGTGTGTCTGTGTGTGTGTGTGTGTGTTCCTTGTCTCCAGAGGGACTGGTTTAATTGAATACATTAAAGGGCAAGAGAGCTGCAGGCCTTATTTATTTGCTTGCTGTCTCAGACTTGTTTAAATGAGACCCACTGCTGCTTTCACTCTGAGCTCTGCTCCTCTGGGTGATGCTCTCTGGGTAAACACTCGCTGTTTTGCTGCCATCAGTGTCGTGTTCCTGTTATCCAAAATGTTATTTATAAATGTTGCACCCTTGAGTGGGAAACGGCACTCTGTCAGCCAGTGAAATGATCAAAGCCGCCCTAAACGACTGGAGACGTGTGTCGTTTTATAGTACTGAGAGGAAGAATGAGTGATTGTAGTAGGGTGAACAGTTAGGTATATTTTCACATTTTTAAGATTAAAATCATTTACTGACTGTAATGTTATTACAAACCTGACATGATGTATCTCAATGTCTTACGTATACATACATGAGTGCGAATGATATTAAAAAGATACAGTAGAGGCGGACATTTTCAGCAAATAAGGACTTAAATGTTTGTCTGTTCCTCACACAGAGTTATTATATGACTTCAGAAGTCTGGTTTTATGATAATTTCATGGTATTGTTTTGACATTTTGGAGACTCCCTTGTGAAAAGGAAGTAGAGTTTAGCATACTTTTAACTTATTACAGAAATAAAATACTTATATAAAAATAATATATAAAATCTAAATATAAAAAATATACTTACATGCAAAGTGGATGTAATGCTTTAGGACAATTAACTGCACGTTCATTGCAATTAACTGAAAATGTATAGTTTAAATTTATATTAAAAGCAATTAGCTGAAAGTTTTTGAACCGCTTAAGTAGGACTTGAGTACATCTTTATATGTAATTTCATAATTACGTCTATTGTCTTTGAAAATATGAGACATTTATGGTAAACTAAAATATAGTTTAATGTCATTTCTTTAACACTGTTAAAAATTTCCACCGATTTCAACTTAAAAACTTAAGTTCAGTTGCTGCCTTAAAGTAGAATTTTGGTTACACTTTATTTTAAGGTGACATAGTTACATTGTACTTACTCAAATAAGTACTGAGTAATAGTAATTACATGTACTTACTATAGAGTTACGGTTAGGGCTTGGTTTAGGGTTAGTTACATGTTATTATGCATTATTACTATAGTAAATACATGTAGTAACTACGTCACCTTAAAACAGTGTTGCCTGAATTTTTGAGTAGAATCAACTTGGTTGTATAAGTCATGTCAACTTAAATTATATTAAAATGACTTAAAAATGAAGTTGAATCTCATATAGCATTAAAAAAAGTTGAAATTGCTTAAATTATTTTGAAGAGTTAATGTAAACATAAGTCGCCATAACTTACTGATCATATTTTTTTACAGTGAACTTGTATGTTGTGTATTTAAATATATTTGTAATTACACATTCGTAATGATGTTGCAATTTAGTGCATTTAAAATATATTAACTTTAAATGTAATTTCAAATAACATTTAACATTATAATGAAGTTCTTTAGATGTGCTTTAAGTTAACATCAAAATAAGTGTACTTCTTTAAAGCATGAAAAGGTTAAAGATTATTAAAACATGATTTAACATAAAGTAAAACTTTTAATTTGACATAATTACAAAGTGCACCTTGTAATTTACACTTAAGTGGCCTTTGTTCATTAATATTATATTATCTGAAAGTACAGTTTTATCTACGCTTAAATATATGTTTTATATATTTACGTTCGCTTTTAATACAATTAACCACACTTCTTTTCACAAGGGAATGTAAATTATTCCTTTAACTAAACTGCTGTCTTGTTTTCTCCTTTTTTGCTTGCCAGAAAAGCGTCAGTGATTACTGATTTATCTGTTTATTCAGTTATTGTAGATGAGAAAAATATAGTCCTCAAGGGCTAATTAAAAGTACTAAAATGGAAAGTTTGCAGGAAAGTGGTGTGGTGTGGAATGGCTGATTTGTTTTTTATCATGAGGTCATAATTCACTGCTGTCCTCCTGGAGTCGGCCACATTTATCACCCCTCAACACAAAACATACCCAGCATACGCATGCATATAAACATCCCCGCAACAATCTATCTTACCAGAGCAAATTAATGCACATCGCAGCACGTTATGCCTCATTTTTGTCATTTTCTAGTCCACTGAATGTTTTGTACTTTTGTGAAACTCCCAGACTCTTTGACAGGTAATTCACACATTAGAGGGCCAGATTCTAAGGGTTTGTGTGGGTTGTTGAAATGAAGCTAATCATGCCTTTATTTCTGGAGAAGGTGAGTGAGGACATCTGTTCTTCATGGCTTTCAGTGCATACCAAACATCAACAAAGATCTCTAATCACAGGCATAACACTGCATTGACCTTTTTTCATTTATGAGTGAATAATTTAAATGTAAAGCAGGACTTTGAAAAGTGTGCTAGTGAAAAGTGGGCGTTCTATACCATAAGAACTGTGGGTCTCTGCGTTTGTTGTTGATTGTGTCCAAGGCATCTTATCGTATCCTAATGGTAATGATATTTTTATTGCGTTGTGCCTGCCAGCCGGAGTGCCTATGATAGCCACCAGAGGGCACTCCTCCTACCTAATCTTTTGCTATTCCATTATGAACTACATTTCCCATAAACCTTTGTCTGGACTCATTATCGTATGATTACATCCACCTGTGTGTCATTAGCTTGTGTATATAAGGCCCGTGTTTTCTCTCACTCTTTGCGAAGTCTTGTATGTTGTTACAATGCCCTTTTTCTGATTTGCCTGTGTTTTCTGCCGTTGCTTATTTGGATTGTTTGATCCTTTGCTCGTTATATGGATTACGATTCTGGATTGTCCCATTAAAGCTGCATTTGGATCTTCAACCAAAGTCTCGAAGCAGTCCATAATTACCTTTATTATATTAAAGGGATAGTTCACCCAAAATTGAATGAAAATTCTGAAAAAATAATTTATTCACCCTCAAGTTGTTCCAAACCTGTATGAGTTTCTTTCTTCTGCTGAACACAAAGTAAGATATTTTGAAGAATATGGGTAACCAAACAGTTGATAGACCCCATTGAGTTTCATAGTATGTATGGAAGTCAGTGAGGTCAGTCAGTTTGGGTACCAACATTCTTCAAAATATCTTCTTTTGTGTTCAGCAGAAGAAATTCATACAGGTTTGGAACAACTTGAGGGTGAATAAATGATGACAGAATTTTCATTTTTGGGTGAACTATCCCTTTAACGCCCGCTGTCATTATATCAGCAAGTCTTCATTTCTTACAACAGTAGGCTAAAACGATGCTAAATAGCTAATTGGTTAATATTAACTAAGTCAGACAACAAGGAATGTCTTTTCAGTGCTGAGGAAAGTAAACAATTTCGAATAAATTGCACCAATGAATCGTGCGCTTGAAAACCTAGAGCATGAATTAAGAAATTAAATAGGGTCCCTTTTCATATACAACAGTTAAGGCCCGTTCACACCAAGAACGATAATTATAGAGATAAAGATCATTCTAAATAAAAAAAAAATAATAGCTCTGTCCACACCACAGCTATAATGATACTGATATAGAGAAACAATATTGTTGGGATCACTTTCAGAGTGATTTCTTTTCGCGCAGTTGAACGATGAAACACTGACAGCTAATCAGAATCAGAGGGTTTGCGCATTCAAAATGGCAGACGCCATTGCTGAGAAGTTAATCGCCGAGGTCCAGAAAAAGCCACCGCTGTTTGACAAGTCAAAAAATTAGATCATAATGTCAGGCTAGCAAACAGTGTAACATAAAATTACCTCAGGTATCCAGCGCTAGCTTCAACATCATTGTCTAGCTTCCTTTGAAGTTGCAGTGAAAAAGACTAAGTCAGCTAAATTCACTGTTAGATTAGATCGATTACACTAGCTATTCACTCAAAACATAGCAAACTGAGGACATCTGCTGGTTAAAGTGGTGTAAATGCAACAAGAACAGCAAAAACATGTTGTGCACACTTTGAAATCACAGCGCGTGAGCTCATAATAAACAGACCGTTATCGTTCGTTGGTGTGGACGCAAATATATAATCGTTATAGTTATCTTTACAGTTATCGTTCTTGGTGTGAACGGGCCTCTAGTCTGAAACTACTTTTGATCTTTTCTTTGTGAAAACAGCCTGAGTCTTTTACCTTTACATTTAGGCATTTGATGCTTTTATTCAAAGCGACTTACATTGCATTCAAGGTATACATCGTTTATCAGTTCATAAATACCCTGGGAATTGAACCCATGACCTTGGCGTTGCTAGCACCATGATTTACTATTATTATACTAGCTACTGAGTTTGATTTTCTCAACAATCACAAGAAGTTATTCATTGTTTTATTTTAATTACCAATAAGAATGAGACCTCACACACGGTCATGTTTACCACAACACTTCATGATAATTCCACATTCTTCCTGTTAGACTAATTCAAAGTTTCCTTTCAAATGTGCCTGAGTTTGATCTGAGACACTAAAAGTGTGACAAAACAGCCTTATCTTCCCCATGAGAGGCCTTTGAACATCGACGCTAGTGTCTGCACCTGCTTGTGTGTGTGTGTGTGTGTGTGTCTAAAGTAGCGCAATTTAAAGATCACATTCTTTTCAGTGTGGAAGCAGTGGGCAGTTTCAGAATGAACTTGGTGATTAGCAGGAAAAGTATGACGCATTTATACTGCGAGTGTGTTTGAAAATGAATAAAGATTCAAGCTTTAGAGCCAAATTTGAATTTTTTGTGCCGACTGTGGCTAATGTAGGCAGCGTTTAATCACCCTCAGTGACAGCAGCGAGTGCCTTCATTTAACCTTGAGTGAAGATCATGAATTCTAACGCTTTTAATTGGATACATCATTTAACTGAAGGAATGGAGCAAATTTCGTGCAATTCAAAGCGCTGTGATTGACAGGCAGGGGCAGTAAGGCCTGCCACAATTAAAGAATATCTGTACGCACTGCCCTTGTCACCACACACATGTGATAGCGCTCTGTTTGATCATCGAAACGTAGCAACATTACTAACCTTACCTTGTTTTGAAAGGAGCCGAGAGTTGAATGAGAACACAGGTGGAGGAGGGAACTCCAGACCCTGACACACACACACACACACAATTGACATCTAAAAAGTCTTAGACCTGTGGTTCTTAACTGGTTTTGTTTCAGTACCAAGACTTTACACAGACATCATGTGACGACCCAACACAGTACGAAATAAACAAGCAAATAAATTGCAAAACTGCAAATCTTGCAGTTAATTTATATCTCGCATTTGAAACTTTTTCACAATTTGCGAACTGCATAGGTATAGATGCCCACCTCGATTTAAAAAAAAATAATTTGTAACTTTATATCTCACAATTTCACATTTTATCATAATTCCAGCGATACATATCAGTCTTGTAATGTTTCATATCCCCCAATAGCGTAATTGCAACTTTATATCTCACTATGTGAATTTATTTTCTTCATTTGAACTTTTTTTCTTTACGCAATTTGCAAACTGTGGATCGCCCATTTCCGCCTCAGTAAAAAATAAATATATAAAAAGAATGGAAAAGGATTTGTAACTTTTTAGAGAGGAGGAGCTGGAAGTTAAGCTCCACCCATTGGCTCTGTAGTGAGCAGCCTCTCAATTTTATCGTAATTGCAATGATAAATATTGATCATGTAATGTGATTTCATATCAAGCAATTGCTTTTTTTTTTCCTTCTCGTAATTGCAACTTTATATCTCACAGTATGACTTTAAATCGTGCAATGCAGCTGTTTATTCTTTATCCTAGAAAAACCCATGCATATTGAATCTAGTCTGGGTCATATTTTATTTTTAACTATATATTTTCTTGATATTTTTACGTAGTTTAATTAATGGTTTTCATGGATGAGGGCATCTGTCTAATTTGTCTAACAAGTGACAGATGAATTTATGCCAAAATGTAGATTGATTGGATTGGACACATGGCCTTTGATGTCAAATGTAAAATACAACCTGAATTCCAGAAATGTTGAATAAAATGAAAACTAAAAGACTTTCAAATCACATGAGCCAATATTTTATTCACAATAGAACATAGATAACATAACAAATATAACATAACAAACGTTTAAACTGAGAAATTTTACACTTTTATCCACTAAATGAGCTCATTTCAAATTTGATGCCTGCTACAGGTCTCAAAAAAGTTGGCACGGGGGCAACAAATGGCTGAAAAAGCAAAACATTTTGAAAAGATTCAGCTGGGAGAACATCTAGCAACTAATTAAGTTAATTGATATCAGGTCTGTAAACATGATTAGCTATAAAAGGGATGTCTAAGAGAGGTAGAGTCTCTCAGAAGTAAAGATGGGCAGAGCTGTGAAAGAGTGCGTAAAAAGATTGTGGAATACTTTAAAAACAATGTTCCTCAATGTCAAATTGCAAAGGCTTTGCAAATCTCATCATCTACAGTGCATAACATCATCAAAAGATTCAGAGAAACTGGAGAAATCTCTGTGCGTAAGGGACAAGGCCGAAGACCTTTATTGGATGCCTGTGGTCTTCGGGCCCTCAGATGACACTGCATCACTCATCGGCATGATTGTGACAATGACATTACTAAATGGGCCCAGGAATACTTCCAGAAACCACTGTCGGTAAACACAATCCGCCGTGCCATCTGCAGATGCCAACTAAAGCTCTATCATGCAAAAAGGAAGCCATATGTGAACATGGTCCAGAAGCGCCGTCGTGTCCTGTGGGCCAAGGCTCATTTAAAATGGACTGTTTCAAAGTGGAAAAGTGTTCTATGGTCAGACGAGTCCAAATTTGACATTCTTGTTGGAAATCACGGACGCCGTGTACTCCAGGCTAAAGAGGAGGGAGACCTTCCAGCATCTTATCAGCGTTCAGTTTAAAAGCCAGCATCTCTGATGGTATGGGGGTGCATAACTGCATACGGTATGGGCAGTTTTTATGTTTTGGAAGGCACTATGAATGCTGAAAGGTATATAAAGGTTTTAGAGCAACATATGCCCCCCTCCAGACGACGTCTATTTCAGGGAAGGCCTTGTGTATTTCAGCAGGACAATGCAAAACCACATACTGCAACAGCATGGCTTCGTCGTAGAAGAGTCCGGGTGCTGAATTGAATCTCTTTCACCTATAGAGAAAAATATGTCAAAGACGACCACGAACTCTTCAGCAGCTGGAAACCTATATCAGGCAAGAATGGGACCAAATTTCAACACCAAAACTCCAGAAACTCATAACCTCGATGCCCAGACGTCTTCACACTGTTTTGAAAAGAAGAGGAGATGCTACACCATGGTAAACATGCCCCCCGTCCCAACTATTTTGAGACCTGTAGCAGGCATCAAATTTAAAATGAGCTCATTTTGTGCATAAAATTGTAACATTTCTGAGTTTAAACATTTGTTATGTTATCTATGTTTTATTGTGAATAAAATATTGGCTCATGTGATTTGAAAGTCTTTTAGTTTTCATTTTATTTAAATTTAAAAAACGTCCCAATATTTCCGGAAATCGGGTTGTATATGGGATACATTTTCCCCTCCCTTCGAAAATTAATTTCAATTATTTTGCCATCCTAACTGTGGTTTATTGCATTGTTTTCCCCTGCTGTCAGAACAGACCCGGGTCACGATCCGATGGTTAAAAATCGCCGCATTAGGCTATTTAGCATCCTCATATCACTCCTAATTGAAATGTTTTTAAATTGTGAGCTTTTCCTAGAAGTCTGACTGTAATGACTTTGTCTTTCGCCCTTCCGCAGACAGTTGCCCCTGTGATAAGTCCAAAACTGTGTCAAGTGGCTGATGGTGAAATGTGTTTCCAGACACCTAATTGTTTTCTTGCCTCTGAGAGAGGAGAAATTAATGTGTGCGTGGCAGCCTGGTCCTCTGTGACAGAACCTAACCAGCCAGAGCATGTTTGGTTAAAGAATCAAGCTCCAGGGTGTAATTTGATATTTTGCAATTACATTTTTTTTCCTGTGACAATTTTTAATGTATTATTTAAATTATTTTAGCTCTGGGATATATTAGGGGTTTTTAAACAATACATTACTTCTGGGATTTCGGGAGAATGCAGACATTCACGCTGCATGTGTTCCTGTTTTGTAGAAATGAACTTTCCTGTTTTCAGAGAGCAGAAGCATTGGTTATGTTGAATTAGTATACTCATATGTGTTTTAGATTAGTCATACTTGTTTCATCAAACTTAGATAATAATTTGAGGGGTTAGTTTACCCAAAAATGCGTTCCAAACCCATAAGACTTTCGCTCATCTTCGAAACACAAATGAAGATCTTTTTAATGAAATCTGAGAGATTCCTCTCCATTGACAATCTACGCAACTACCACTTTGACGCTTCAAAAAGTTCATAAAGAGATTGTAAAACTAATCCATATGAATCGAGCTATTTATTTTCTGATGATGTGAATCTCAAATCATGTAATTTCTGTTCAGTTCATTCAGATGTCTGTAGAATGAAGAAAGCTTAAGCTTGTGTTCATACTCTGAGCTGATATAATGAGCACATACGCTTCACTTCAATAGTTCAGGCTCAATCAAACAGGGAATATTGAAGGGCAATGAAATCATTAGATTAATTGCAGAACATTCATTCCTTCATTTGATTTAATATGAATTGTGGTACTGTCTCTGCATCAGTGTCAGGTCAAATTTAATGGTCTGGACTCATCAGGCTACATTTGGAGGATAAGAACAGGGGAAAACACATCTTCAGTATGCTTTACACCTTTAAAAGTCAACTTACAATATATTTACAAATTAATATTGTGATTCATGCTAAACAGAACACCAACCCCCTTTTATATATTATACAGAATCATTCGAAAGACTTGGATGTGATGCAGGAGAGCTGTGGGAAACTGCCTGCGCTCCATCTAAAGGTGAGTGTTGATATACAGCAGGACATTGTTCTGAGTGTCACGGCACGGCACACATGAGGACACACACACACTTTTAATGGCACATTGATATTGTGGAGTTAGTTTGGTATTAAACGAATGATCCATGAAACAGAAGGAGACACTCGAGAAGCTGACGTCTGTGTCAAGAGCCCACTGCAACAGAGCTCTGTCTGAAACAACAAGTCAAGGAATCCTTATGAACAAAAGAGAAATTATATTATGGATTTTTTTAGCCAAAATGTTTATCAATGAAAGCAAAATAAATCTTTAGCCTTTCGTACTAAGAATCTCTATGCTAATTCTAATGTATGAGTTCTGTTACTGTACAACCAGACAGTACTTTTAAAGAAAAAAAGAAGAAAAAGGACCATTATTTTTAAACAAAATGACCAAAAATGGAGAGTCGTTGGAAATAAAATCATTAAATGTATGATGAGATCATCTTAATGGACTGGTAAAATAGCTATGAATGTATAAAAATATATTTTTAAAGAAAATTAAAGTTTGTGAAATGGTGAAATTTGGGAGGAAAAAATATTTATTTGTGTATTATTCTGTATGGGTATGACTGATACAACAAGATTATTAATAAAGCTATCAACCTAGCTTGGATAAATTAATTAATCTAATAAATGCAATTAATTAATCAAATAAATGAACACACATTGTTTTGTAAGAGGCTCATCTCATTGCAAGAATAACTATGACTGCAAGCAAGCATGATATAAGTATATGAATGTAATTTTATTTTATAAAAGTACACTCGGTGCTTGTGTGTTTTAGTTGAGATAATTGAGAGTAAGAAAGAATGTTGCCTACAACTTCATATCATTAATAGATTGATTTTAATTATTTGAAATTATTCATGTTTACAATATCTCATTAAACACTTGTAACAATTGAGTAAATGAATTAAAATAAAATGAATTAAACGTTTACTTGTTTGTTTTCCAACAATCCTTCTCAAACAATATATTTTTATATGAATGAAGCCCTCTCGCGCGGACTGTGTAGTGTAATGAACAGAGGTGAATTGTGTGTTACAGGTTATGAGAGAACAGATTAATGAGGTAAAAACTAATGAAGCTTACGAGTGCCTCCACATCACAGCTGAGAGACTCTCTATGCCTGCACTCGTAACCGCTGAGCTCGATAAAACCCGTCCATTCCACTCGCTCTCTCTTATGTGAGACATTATACTCCTACATAACTCCACACACCTCCACACTGTCCAGGACAGCAACTGTTTTCCTGTTTCTGGCATATATGCACAAATAAAACATAAAAAAACATGATTTATTGTTTGCAAGAATCATTCAGCCATGCAGTTTGTTGTTGTTCAGAAGGTTAACTTAACTGTCTTGTTTAACCTAATTCAGAATCTAAACAGCTTCTTTTGCTTCTAACATAGATCTAGCACATCAGATTGATTAATAATAATCATCATCAACCCTTCCCAAGTTTAATTACTGTGAAACTGATGATGATATTCTATGCAACCGAGCATCTGGCATGCAGAACTCCATAAGTGTGCTTTGTCTTATATTCTTCATATTTCATATAATTTATAATATTCTTATGTTTGCAAACCAAAATTAATTTTGAGTGATTCAAATAAGTCTGAAACATATAGGCATAGTATTCCATTCTGAACTTAGTCACTGTCAATATAAGAGCATATGGGCCATAAGATGCATGTTAATTCATTTTAGTCCGTTACACTCTCTCTCTCTCTCTCTCTCTATATATATATATGTGTGTGTGTGTGTGTGTGTGTGTGTGTATAAAGACTCTTATGTTTTTCCATTACTTTCATCAAAATTTCACAGTTTCAACTTTTTTTATAAGTTATACAAGATTCAACACGATTTAAGTCAGTTTAATATAATTGAAGTTGAAATGACTTAAATGAACAAGTTGATTCTACTTAAAAATTTGAAGGGTTAGTTAACGCAAAAATGGAAAAAAAAAAAAAAGTCATCAATTACTCACCCTCATGTTGTTCCAAACCAGTAAGACTTTAGTTAATTTTTGAAACACAAATGAAGATATTTTTAATAAAATCTGAGAGATTCTGTCCCTCCACAGACAGCTACACAACTACCACTTTGTTGCTTCAAATTTGTAAAACTAATCCATATGAATTGACTGGTTTAGTCCAAATTTTCTGATGAGACACGATCGCTTTATATGATGAACAGAATTTGGCTTTTATTCATACATAAACATTGATCAGTGAACATAAACTGAAGCTCAACCGAACCTGCTTGACGCACGAGAATGAACCTCATTGGTTCTTACAGAAGCTCAAACGTGCTGCGTAACACATGAGAATGAACCTCACTGGTTCTTGCGGAAGCTCAAACGTGCTGCGTAACACATGAGAATGAACCTCACTGGTTCTTACAGAAGCTCAAACGTGCTGCGTAACACATGAGAATGAACCTCATTGGTTCTTACAGAAGCTCAAACGTGCTGCGTAACACATGAGAATGAACCTCACTGGTTCTTGCGGAAGCTCAAACGTGCTGCGTAACACATGAGAATGAACCTCATTGGTTCTTACAGAAGCTCAAACGTGCTGCGTAACACATGAGAATGAACCTCACTGGTTCTTGCAGAAGCTCAAACGTGCTGCGTAACACATGAGAATGAACCTCACTGGTTCTTACAGAAGCTCAAACGTGCTGCGTAACACATGAGAATGAACCTCACTGGTTCTTACAGAAGCTCAAACGTGCTGCGTAACACATGAGAATGAACCTCACTGGTTCTTACAGAAGCTCAAACGTGCTGCGTAACACGAGAATGAACCTCACTGGTTCTTGCGGAAGCTCAAACGTGCTGCGTAACACGAGAATGAACCTCACTGGTTCTTGCGGATCTTCAAACGTGCTGCGTAACACGAGAATGAACCTCACTGGTTCTTGCGGATCTTCAAACGTACTGCGTAACACGAGAATGAACCTTATTGGTTCCTGCAGAAGCTCAAACGTGCTGCGTAACACGAGAATGAACCTCATTGGTTCCTGCAGAAGCTCAAACATGCTGCGTAACACATGAGAATGAACCTCATTGGTTCTTGCGGATCTTCAAACGTGCTGCATAACACACAAGAATGATCCTCATTGGTTCTTGTGGAAGCTCAAACATGCTGCGTAACACGAGAATGAACCTCACTGGTTCTTGCTGAAGCTCAAACATGCTGCGTAACACGAGAATGAACCTCATTGGTTCTTGCACGTCAAGCAAATATGTTTGAGCTACCATTTGCTACAACTGATGTGAGTTGATGAATGTTTATATGTGAATAAAAGCCCAAATTAAATCTGTCCATCATATAAAGTGATTGTGTCTCTTCAGATAATGTGGACTAAACCAATCAAATCATATGGATTAGTTTTACGATCTCTTTATGAACTTTTTGAAGCGTCAAAGTGGTAGTGACTGTCAATAGAGGGACAGAAAGCTCGCAGATTTCATTTAAAAGCTCTTCATTTGTGTTTTGAAGATGAAGCAAAGTCTTACAGGTTTGGAATGATGTGAGGGTGAGTAAATGATGACAGAATTCTCTTTTTTTTGGGTGAAATAACCTTTTAAGGTAGTAACTAACTTAAGTTTTTATGTTGAAATAGGTGGAAATTTTGCAGTGAATAAAGCAACTGGAAACCTGATTTCTGTCCTCTAAACATAACATAATCTTTTAAAACATTTATTGTTTTGTATTATTTAAAAGTTTCAACTAAAAACTGACCAAAGTGGGTTGTCAGTGACCAGCAAGATGTCTAGCCTAAAATATAATTTCCCCTTTGGTGGCCAAAACCCTCTTGGTCAATGATATAATTTTAGACTACAAATATAAGACGTTTATGTACTCCCACAATTCAGACTATAATATAAGGGTGTAAATGTCCAGCTTGTCCAGCTCTAGTGAGTCTGTCTCTGATGCAGGTGCTCAGAAAGTGTGCTGTATCAGAGCTCCCCCTCCAGGAGCAACACGGCACAGCACTTCCTCAGCGACTTCAGGAATAGCCTACAGTATTCATTACTGAAACCTATAAACTAATGGTCTCTGTGTATATGCATTTCTAATTATTAAGTAGTGGTCAGTAATATTACAATAGTAGTATTTTAGCTATTCTCCTTATATATTGCTGTGTTTTACATTTTAGATTGTGGCTGTAAATGAGAATATGCACCAAATGTACTTATACATTTTTTCTTTAAACTTATTTCTAAATCTATATATTATCACGTACATCCTCCTGTGATATTATTCAAGACATGAGGCACTTTTTCAAATTGCTTTTCAAAGTCTCTCAGACAGCCTTAATGTCACAGGGGAGAGAGCAAGAGAGAAAGAGAGAGAGAGAGAGTATCAGAATTGAGAAGTTCAATCCCCCCCCCCCCCCCCAACACCTCCTTCTCTAGAAATTCACTATTTATAATGTCATCTTATCTGGCTTGCTCTGAGGACTGCACTGTGAGTGCACTTGTGCTTTCTTTTGTTAGGGTGAGTTAGCAATTTCCTGTGAGATGGAACCACTGAAGTCGGGCGTCTCTCCCTGATAACGTCTCTGACACAAACGCCTGTTAGCATCAGCACGCAGAGCGGGGCCAGTACTGATGGGGACTTGTCATCCAACTCCCACCAACCTCAGACACACTGCAGACGATCAGCATGCGGTCCAGTCCAGAGAGCTATGACCTTCTGTTGAGATGTCTGAAATAGCATAGAGTACTCTTACAATTACTGCAGTAGTGCATAGTATGCAAATAATGCATTTGCCAAAATGTGCAGTATAAACACACTTCATGGGACTTGGCCAGTGTGACAAACGAAACAGAAGTAATATCAGTCGTGACTTTTAACTTCTTATTCTGCTTACTGAACAAGCAGAATTTGAATTTGTCTCATATTTGAAGGTTTGCATTATTGATTCTGTGAATTTCCTTTTGATAACTTTTAGTTTCTATAACTCTTTTAACTTTTATAAGCTGCTTTGAAATAATCTGTATGTAAGGTAGCCTATAAATAAAGGTGACTTTCTGCAAATGGAAGCATGCTGGCATTCCATTATAGTCAGTCAATGTGAGAGCTAATATGATGCATCCTAATATATTTTAAAATACTCTTATCTCTTTAATAAAGGAAAACATAGGCTATATCTTATTATACTCAGTATTCTACTATACTCCTGTAAAGCAACTAGAAATCTAATTTCACCCCTTCTTTTCCTCCTGCTCTTTCAATCAATGTTTAACCGCGGGAGATTGTGGGAGCAATTTGCTCTTCTGGTCTTTCTTCTCAACAGGCAAACAGAAGCACACATCTGAACAATGCGCAATGAAAGGGCCCCATAACAAATACTCAATATTCTACATAATTATTAATCACGGATACAACAGCAGTCACGACCACTCCTGCCTCTGCCAGTCTGTGCTGCAATGCTGC
Organism: Mylopharyngodon piceus; assembly: GCA_039654765.1. NCBI lineage: Eukaryota > Metazoa > Chordata > Actinopteri > Cypriniformes > Xenocyprididae > Mylopharyngodon > Mylopharyngodon piceus. The sequence goes on along the minus strand of CM077441.1, from coordinate 32,146,503 downwards.
AGTGTTTATGGGGCCATCGCATATAATCACGCAGAGCTCTGTGATGCCCACTGACCTGCAGCGCGGGAAACAGGTAAGAAAGCGCGCGCGCTCCCTCGCACGCGCCGTCTCTCTCGCGCTCATTTAGCGCTACGCTGCTTTTCATAATTAGCGCCGCGAGGCCTCATTAAGTTCGCTCTAATGAATAAATATTGTATTTCATAGCCTGATTACCAGATCAGCTCGACGCTCGAGCGTCGTAAACAATTATTTCCCTAAATATTCATCACCCTAAAGTGGATGATCATTGGTATTTAATACCAGTATTTTCGAGTGCATCTTTATTATGCAAATAAATACTTTTGAAGCGTTTGTTTCCTGCAGATCCGAAAAGATTCACTCTCAGAATTAAAAACTGAGCATTCTGGGAAAAATAGGCATGAAACATGACATTAGCCTGAACTGACAAAAGAGACCAGCATTGATTGACATGCCTTGTAAGTCCCCTAATAATAAAAAAATCATCTTTGTACCAGTAGTTTCCGCCAAAATACCATAGTTATACAGATATACTGCTGTAAAACTGTGATACCTTGGTATAAGCCACAACTTAGAAATTAAAATGGAAGTAAAATTAGCCTATGTGTGTCCCATATTTAGCCTATGCCATGTGAACTAGCTATGCCAATCATTTGTGAAGTAGGCTAATCATTCTTTTTAGGTTCTTTATTTCTAGTGAAATGGCCAGACAAATAAACAGCAACGAGATACTGGATAACACAGAGAACAAACAGCGCTGGATGAAGTGGATATTCATCTGCAAACAATTGAAAATAAAGGCTACTTTTTGTGAGGTAACTTTGAGAAAATTCTGCTACTGTCATTTGAATAAGTGAAGCCATTCACACCTGAAAGTGTTTTCCCAATTCCCAGCTAACGCCAACCTTTCCATTAAGTTATAGAACGTTATTTTCGAATGAACGTTTGATTCATGAATGTATAAATAGCATTTTTGTGCTAACATTGTGAGACCAGATAACTCATAACAAACATTCTATTAATATTACTGGAAGCACGTTTGTTCATAACTTTGAGAGAACCTAGCTTGCCAGAATCCTGTTAGGGTTTGTGTCCATCCACACAGTTTTTCAATTGTTTTCCTTTGTGAACCTGCGCTAGATGGATGTCTTTGACCATTTCATTGCATTTAGCCATTTTGTATTTTAAAACTTTTAAAATGTGTCTAGAGACTCTGGTGTACTGTTGCTCTCGCTCTTTGTTCGAAGAGTCTCTTATAGAAGTGTGTAATTACATGAATGCTAGACATAGGCAAGAAAATTAAAACTTCATAACACAAGCATTTATTGAATTTTCTTTTAACTTTTAGTGTTGTTTTTGCATCAGCCTCAGATGAAATCCTGCAGACGGAAACTGAAGGGTTGCTGAGAGGATGTATCACCACTGATCAAGATCTCAGGATGTTCAACAAGACAAAAGTCATGTGCACTGTGGTCACTTTGGGTATGCCCACAGATTTAATTGCTGGTACCATATATGATGGTAATACTGTCCATTGTACTTATAATTCAGCAAAAAAAGAAGCATCCTCTCACTTCCAACTGCTTTTTATCTGTCCTTCTTGTCTCCCTGTAGCACTGTCTTTGGCGTCTTACATTACAGATGTTGCAGTTTATTGCTCTGTTCACATCTGCAGTCCTCATGCCTCCTGCAGCAGGACTATGGCATGTTCACGCAGGTGATCAAGGAGCCCTGGCATCTTTCTCCAGGTGTTTTTCAGAGTCAGTAGAAAGTTCTCTTCATTGAAAATCATTGTTTAAAACCTAAAAGAAAGAGCTTGTGGGTGAAGCTGTGGTTGCTGCGACGGGAAAGAGGGGCGCATACTTGAATTTTTGCAGAGAACTGCGGTTGATCTGGACAAACTGTTTCATTAGAAAGATTAATACTCCAGCTTCGATATTTGTTCACTGTTTATGATAAAAAATTCAGTTGCAGTGACAGCAATTTCTTAATTTATGTCAGGAGTGCAAAATAATCAATTGGTAACTTATGATATTTTGAAACGCATTCATATTCAGTCATGTCTGCTGTGGTTTATTTGTGTTCACACAGCAGCACTGAACAGTGTCCGTGTTGTCCAGTGTTGCCAATTGCTTTCAGCTGAAAGTAGCTAAGACTGGTCGCTAAATGTCGCTAAATGACGTCATACTTGCGAGTCCACTGATCTATATTAATATAAATATAGATCAGTGGGCGAGAATCATGGAATCTAGATAAAGTTTGTCCAAGAAGTTGCTAGATTTGTTGCTAGGCTTTTGAAAAACTCTCAAAAGCGGCGGGGTAATCGCTAAATCTAGCGACAAAATTGCTAAATTGGCAGCACTGCTGTTAGGGCTTCCAAAAGTGCGCATACTTGGAGAAATAATGATATACTTACACAAGCTAGTTTAATATTTATTAGACAAAATCATCATTTCTATTCATAATCCACTGATTTATGCAATCTGATGACCATTGGCGGCTTCCTGCACTCTGTTTGTGTTTTCATTTCCCAGAGAAATGTTTCTGTGCATGAAACATGAAGCTAATAAACACACACGATTATGATAGTATGATTTTCATGAGGTTTGGGTATTTTCATATCAATAAAGGATGTTTACATTAGAGTACGTCAGAGTTTGTTGGCATTTGTTGGAAAATCATATCACACTGCTCAGACATTCAAAGACCCGACAAACGGCGATTGAACATGTTCAGTCGGGTGAAAACAAACTCTGACCAACGCCAACAGATGCCGACGGGTAACACATTGATTCAACAAACTCCGACAGATGTGTTTGTTGGCGTTTGTCTGTGCAGTGTGAATTGGCCTATACTGAAGGGCCGTTTAATATCAGAAATCCGCAAGTCCATGGTGATCTGAAGAGGAAGGAAAAAAGGAAAGAACGAGTGAGCTGAGGGTTGTGAAAGAGCTTTAACAGGGAAAAATGATTCACAGGTATAAGATTTCCCATTAGAGTCTGCTAATTATTTCCACACCATTAGTGGCAGCTCTCTAATGAGGGATACGAGCAGACTGCAGTATATCACAGCGCTTTCGCTCTCCTCTGCAGGGCTCCGGTTGGGGGGTCGTGGTAATAGCCCTCCTTCCCCCTCCTTATGCCCTCTTAACCCACAGGGGCACAGAGGGGCAAGAGCTAAGGGCATGTTCAAATAACCGCAATATTCTTTTCTGATTGAATTTCTGCTGAAATAGATGTTGAGGCGGATTCGCTGCTGTAATATGAAATGTTTGGTTGGGGCTGTTCTGTCAGATGTAAGAGGAGGTTCTCCATTAATATGGTAAATATGGAATCACAGAATCCTGACGCTTGTTTTTGTCCCAATCTATTAGAAAAAAAAAATCATTAAAAATATTTTAATAGAAGTACTTTTTATAAAATGAAATTAATATTAATATTTTAATGTATAGTATATTAATGTGGTATAACCCAAGTAGCTTAGCATGTTATATACATATACACTATATTGCCAAAAGTTTTGGGGCGCCTTCCTTTACGTGCACATGAACTTTAATGACATCCCATTCTTAATCCGTATGGTTTAATATGGAGTTGGCCCACCCTTTGCAGCTATAACAGCCTCAACTCTTCTGGGAAGGCTTTCCACAAGGTTTAGGAGTGTGTTTATGGGAATTTTTGACCATTCTTTTAGAAGCGCATTTGTGAGGTCAGGCAGTGATGTTGGCGAGAAGGCCTGGCTCGCAGTCTCCGCTCTAATTCATCCCAAAGGTGTTCTATCGGGTTGAGGTCAGGACTCTGTGCAGGCCAGTCAAGTTCCTCCACACCAAACTCACTCATCCATGTCTTTATGGACCTTGCTTTGTGCACTGGTACGCAGTCATGTTGGAACAGGAAGGGGCCATCTCCAAACTGTTCCCACAAAGTTGGGAGCATGAAATTGTCCAAAATGTCTTGGTATGCTGAAGCATTAAGAGTTCCTTTCACTGGAACTAAGGGGTCAAGCCCAACCCCTGAAAAACAACCCCACACCATAATCCCCCCTCCACCAAACTTTACACTTGGCACAATGCAGTCAGGCAAGTACCATTCTCCTGGCAACCGCCAAACCCAGACTCGTCCATTGGATTGCCAGACAGAGAAGCGTGATTCGTCACTCCAGAGAACACATCTCCACTGCTCTAGAGTCCAGTGGCAGCGTGCTTTACACCACTGCATCCGACGCTTTGCATTGCACTTGGTGATGTAAGGCTTGGATGCAGCTGCTCAGCTATGGAAACCCATTCCATGAAGCTCTCTACGCACTGTTCTTGAGCTAATCTGAAGGCCACATGAAGTTTGGAGGTCTGTAGCTATTGACTCTGCAGAAAGTTGGCGACTTCTGCGCACTGCGCGCCTCAGCATACGCTGACCCCGCTCTGTGATTTTACGTGGCCTACCACTTCGTGGCTGAGTTGCTGTTGTTCCCAATTGCTTCCACTTTGTTATGATACCACTAACAGTTGACCGTGGGATATTTAGTAGTGAGGGAATTTCACGAATGGACTTATTGCACAGGTGGCAACCTATCACAGTACCACGCTTGAATTCACTGAGCTCCTGAGAGCGACCCATTCTTTCACAAATGTTTGTAGAGGCAGTCTGCATGCCTAGGTGCTTGATTTTATACACCTGTGGCCATGGAAGTGATTGGAACACCCGAATTCAATGATTTGGAGGGGTGTCCCAATACTTTTGGCAATATATTGTATGTGTTGGAAATGTTGGAGACCATTTTCTCCCTGAGAAAGCCATGAACATTCCAGAGACAAAACCCTGCAGACCAACTTTTTTGACTCCAAGGACCCTCATTGTCCAAAAATAATATTTGAACACCCCATGACTTTGCCAGTTGTATGTCAAGTCACCTTTATTTATATAGCGCTTTTAACAATGCAGATTGTGTCAAAGCAGCTTTACAGTGATAACTGGTATATAATTTTGGCTGCACAGCAGCTCTTAAAGAAAATGGTGTCATTGTCCATCTTAAATAAATTCAGTATTGATTCATTCCGATGTAAGAATCAATAGTTATTAATTTAGTTAATTTATTAGTATGTGATATACTTTAAAGGACATTTTATTTATTTTTATATATTTATTTATTTATTTTTTTACAGTTTCTATCCCGAACTACAAAACATATATTAATTATAAAAATGCTCATAGAGTTTTAAGTTTAATTTACATTACTTTTCCAGGTCTAGAAATAAAATAGGGCTTGAATTTGTCCTTTGGGAATTGATTGGATGGTTGTGGTTTTCTATAGGTGGATCTGATGTGAGTGACAGGTTGCTCCACCCTCACGCCAGTAAACACGTCATCAGCGAAGACAGTTTGAAATGTCAAAAGACGTCATTACATGGCAAAGGTCACTTTATGTTGACAAATAAATTCAATACTCACACAAGGGTCCCCTTAAATCCTAAATTAAGTTTTTTCATATTTAAGGCCATAAAAGGTCTTAAATATCTTAAATGGTATAGGCATGTGTCTTAATTATCATGTCAACAGGTCTTAAATTTAGGGACAGAAAACCAGGAATTGCGATATGGCTTAATGTGATCATTAAACTTCAAAAGGCGATGATTTAAATAAATGTGAGCGCTGCATGTTTCAAAGTTAAAACCGCGCTGATGAATTATGACCATGTTTACCTTATACGTTGCCATTCGGCAAGGAAAGTTTCAATGGCAATTTCTTTTCATAATACATCCATATAATGCCAAATACAGTAGTTTTACAAGCACAGCGCTACCTGCTTTGTTTACAGAGGTAACCGCTATATTTCTGCTGTGTTGTAAGAAGTGTTGAGTTCAAGTCCAAGTCGAGTTGAGTTAACTCAAGTCTGAGTCTACTATTGTATGTCATTAACTCAATATCTTAGACTTGTTTTAACCTTAAAACTTAAATGTAACAAAAGTAAACCTCTATTGCATCTTATTTTGATTTTTTATTTCTCATCTCATTAATAGTATCCTGCTTAACTTAAAGTCACCATGTAATGGGAGTTATGGCCAACTGTATTGTGACATTTCTGAGTGAAACAGCTTTTTCAATGTGAAATTCAGTTTTTTGAATTTTGAATTTTACATGGATGAAAACGAGGCTGTGAGGGACAGACTTACAGAGGGTTTAATTCTTGTCAAAAATGAAATAGGCTATGACATGTCAGCATTTTTAATGTGTTTATGGTTAAATTACATTATTGGGCCAGTTTATTATATAGATCTGTTTTCAAATGGATGAATATTTTGTTAGGACTCTGCCCTGCTTGCCTATACAAGCCACACCTGCATAAACCATATTTTCATATTTACCATAGTACAAAGCTATAGCCTATAATAAACAGTAAATAATATCAATACATTTTTATTTATATGTACTTATTTAATTTTTCCTTTTTTTCCACAGAGTGAGCAAGCATGGACTCCAGGCTCAACACTAAGGTTGTTGTTTTTTTCACTAGCCCCACAAAAAAAAAGAAAAAAAAAAGAAAAAAAGAAGAGAAAATCAGTTATTGTTTTTGTCATTTTTGGCACGTTAACTATTGCTTCTAATAGGTTAGAAATATTATGTCTTTTGGCCTTATAAGCCCTTAGAAGTTGCCATCCTGTTTAAAAAAAATCGTCACTTTTATTACCACAGTAAAAAGTACTAGCTTAACCAATGTATGTAAAAGTTCTCAAGATTACTGCTGTACATAAACATTCTAATTACATGTGATAGGACAAATAAATACAATAGATCCAATAATATGCAAATTAAGGTTTATTAGGCTGCTGTCAGACCTAATGGACACATCCAATATATTAACACCAATTTTTCCCCGTTTACTTTTACCTAAGACATAACCAGCTGTGTCCACGTGTATACTCGCCAAGATGGGCAATTAGACATTTTTGTGCGTATTTGACTGTAGAAGCACAATAAGATGTGCGTTCTCTCAGACAGCATGCAAAAATGGAACCAAGTTCTCTTCTGCGTCTTATTGTGCTTTAACAATAAAATCGCTTGTTTAAGTCTCGCCAGTTTAATCTCCAACTCTAAACACCATATGCCATCAAGCGCGTCTGCCCACTTGACCTATTTTTACGCAGCATAAATATAAACTATACTTTTGATTCAACCAGTCTTAAAAAAAATGGCTGAAATGTGGTTTAATCTATAACTGTATAAAACTTGTCAAAACCTGTAGTATTTGAACTGTAAAGTGGTTTAAATCATGGGTTTTACAGTTTACAATTTCATGTTTCCATATACATTGCCCTACTCTGCCTGTATGGTATTAATTTTGTGCAGCCATTTAATTTTTTTTTTAAGTCTTAAACGGCCTTAAATTTGATTTTAACAAACCCTGCAGATACCCTGATGACTTTGTTTCAAAAGTACTGAAATGCTACATGTAAATCTACTGCAGACGAGGACAAATACTTGACTTCATTACACTATTTTAACCTCAATCAACTAGTTGAAAATGGTATACAAGATTTAAAAACAAAACCAACATGAAAATATTTTACCCTTGAACATTCATTGACCCATAAAGACAACAGAACTTAAAAAGCACAAATTTTATTCCATTACTACAGCTGAACATTGCGCAGTCAAAACAGCGTCTGAAGAACATACCGATTAAAAAAAAAGATGGTAAAAACAATAAAGAACAAGTATTGCAGCCAACAGCTTTCAAAATAACCAATACAGTAGAGAGAAAACCACTGCCTTTGAAAAAATTTTAAAAAAAAAAAAATTTAAAAATACATTTAAAACAATGCAAATTTATTAAGATTTCATGTAGACTCCCAACGGTCTACTCAAAACGAACCTGCAGCAGGTTTAAGGAAGCTCTGTGAATCACGTCAACGATTAACAAGACACTTGAGGACGATGTCAGTTCTGGTTGGACCCCGCAAAACATGGCGACCATTTTATTCACTTTCCTCCAGTTCCTTCTTTAAACTGTGGAGAGAGATTGGAGACATCGGTTACACCTTTGTAGATTCCCCAAAAGCCACCAAGTAACTGACAACAGAAGTCTACATACACAGCAACTATAATTTTGTATAGATAGAATAGCTGTATAGATTGGCAGTCCACACATGTTTGGAACAGTTACACTTATATTGTTACAGTTTATGGTGCACAAATTTCAGCAACCAAAAAAATTTTGGCTGAAAATGAATACAGTCTTTGTTCGTTTTTGACGGCAGAAATCATTGACTGAAACAGTGGCGTTTAATTAGCGCTTCTATGATGGTGCATTTTGACCATGTCAGCGTTTCGTGTGCACAACATGGATAAGCTACAAGTAAACATCAGCTGGTACTAGCACTGGGTTGACAATATTGATTTCTGATTAAACTGATCTTCATTTTGATGAACTGAGATGTTTTAGTCTATGCTGTTTTCTGTTGATGCGACAATTTCACCAAACATTTGTAGCACACCTCCCATCCAATAATCGCAATGAGCTTTGCTGATGCTTTATTGCTTTTGATAGAAAAAGTCTGAGCTTTCAAATGTCAATTTTAATCTTGAAATTCAAACAAATGTGGTTTTGTTGCTCTTTAATGTTGTGAAAGATGAATGGACCATCTCTTACTCTTTACTACTAAAAAACATGAACATCAGAAGGAATGTTGAGAGATACAACTTATTGAAATGTCTAATGTAAATCTGTGTTTTAACCGTGGTAAGACGTCAATAAAACAGCTTGTAAACAGGGTCACAATGTTACATTTACCTCAGAAAAGCCATTTAAATGTTCATAAACTCGTTTGTTTGCTAGAAATAACTCCAGGGAGGAGCATTTTAATAAATATAAGCACTATTACAAATTATATTTCATTTAACATATGCTTGAATAAATCTGTCATGAAAAGTTACTAAAGCCACCATTGAAATGTTTATATTTCAACAACAAATTGGAGTAGAAACAATTTTATCATTAAAAAGTTGATATTTAACTTGCGCATTTTTTTAAAACTCAGTTTAAGTGTCAGCTATTTAAAACTTTATTTTTGGTTTTTGGCTAAATGAAAAGTTTCACTTTGGTTTCTTGGTTAAAAAAATAAAAACAAACAAAAAAAAACAGTGCATCTGTTGCAGTGTTTATATACAATAGTGTTATAAATGAACAGTAATAGCTACTAAAAACCATTACCTTTTGAGATAGGAGTGGACATTGTCATAGCCATGGTACTTGGCCAGGTACACGAGCACACCTGTAGCACAGCGCCCCTCTCTGGCACGGCAGAAACTGCAGTTACAGATGCCCCTGCACGGGGGGCAAAGCCACTCCTGGAAGAACACAACGACACCTCAGCAATATGCTCAAATCATTTAGAGAAATGCTGATCCAATCATAACCAATATGCTACTGTTAATGTCACAATATGCAAAAAACACTAACCGGGTTCAGGAGGGCATCATGGACCTCTTCTCCATAGCGGTTCCTGAGACAAGGCCCGCAGAACTGTCCGCGAACACCCACGCATTCTGGGTTGCGGCAGTTGGTCTTGGTGTCAGTTGTTTTTTGGCGACACTGATGGCAGGTGGAACCCTGATGGACAAAAGCACAACCACACGGTCACGTACAGATCTAGAACAAGTCAGACAAGCTGGGAAGCGTGAGTAGCAAACAGATGCCATGAACTGAAAGCATCGGAGGATCTCCAGGTTAGATTCTGAAGGAGACTCACGGTGGCACGGTTGTAAATCTTCTCTCTGACGTTGACACAGATGTTGTCCAGTTCAGCCTGAGTGATTTCCTCCACAGGCCTCACGACGTGAGGAATCGTCAGAGTGCTGTTATAACTGCGCCGCCGTGGTTCTTTCTACTCAAGCACACACACAAACACAAACAAAAAAAAAAAAAAAAAAAAAATTATTCAATAGAGGCACTTAACATTTGTCTATGGCAATAATTAGCCATTTTGAGACTGCATGTACACTACCGTTCAAAAGTTAAATTTTGGGGTCAGTAAGACACTTCTGGTGTTAACTCACCCTCAGGCCATCCAAGATGTAGGTGATAGGGCGGGGACAATAAATCGATGCATCGCGAATCGGGAAATGATTCTAGATCGATTCTGAGATTTTCCGAATGTATCGCGATTCTCTCGAATCGATTCTGAACTTTTTAACAGCAGATGGCGCTCTAGGCTAGTTTTTAACTGCACGTTCAAATGCTCATGAAGAAGAGTGCTCGTGCGTTTGGCGAAGTCTGAGAATGTATTTGCACCTCAGAATGCTTTTATGATGCGAGATTAATGTAAACGGCCCACTGCAAACACCTTTGCAATTCACTTCAACCTTTTTGAATTTTCTGAATGATTATTTTATAGAAGGTTCAAGTGGTGTGTTTAAGAAATTGGAAGCAAGCAGAGTACGGCTGTTTCTAAAGCACGCAGCGCCATCTGCTGTTAAAAACTAAGCTCAGTATCGATTCGAGAGAAAAACCTCAGAATTGATCCAGAATCATTTCTCAATTCGCAATGCATCGATTTATTGTCCCAGCCCTAAGTGACTTTCTTCAGTAGAGCAGTAAAGAAGATTTTTAGCTGAAACCTCAGTGATTCATATAATTAAAGTCAATGGGTGCCGTCACTTTGAGATTTTTTTTTTTTTTTTTTTTTTTTAAATATAAAAGACATATGCAGACAAAACAAAATTAATACCAGCGGCTCCTGACAATACACTGAGGTGTTAAGAAGTGAAACGATCGGTCTCTGCAACATTTACAACATTACTACCTGTAATCCACAGCCTCGTCAAACGGTTCCGAGCGCATTCACGGCAGTCTGGAGCACAAGCTTCCTGTCGCATAATGACGTATGTGCAGGACCTCAAACGTTGGGAATCTATGAAAAGTCAATCTTCTCGATTGAGTTCACGGTAGCCAACATAATCTTAATTTTTTATATAGGTTGTGGCATCCAGGATGAGCACAAGTACCATTTCGATGAACAATACAACACACGAGTGTTTCCTCTGTTGTAAACAAACAGCATCCCGCACATATGTCATTATGTGACCAAAAGCTCGCACTCCAGACTGTTATTCAACAAGTACGCATTAAACTGATCAAAAGTGACAGTAAAAATAAAATTAAAGATATTTCAAACTAATTTTTCTTACCAACCCCAAACTTTTGAACAGAAGTGTGTGTGTGTGTAACCTTTACTTTATGCCAAGAAACTCACCTCTTCCTCATCATCGTCGTCGTCGTAACCTCTGTTTTTGCGAACCAGGCTGTATTTGTCCTCGGGTTCATCCTCTGGAGGGGGGGAGGGTGGTCCATCTACCAGCGAGCGTGAACGGGTGTGAGGGCGGGACATTCGCTCAGGGTTTCTCCGCCGAGCTGCATTGGGGTCCAAAGAGCGGCGTGGAACACGACGAGGCTGTGCAGGGAGAAAGAGAAAAAAAAATAAACATAAAAAGGTAAAATAATAAGATAATACTACTACTAATTTTTTTTAATTAATAATAATAATAATAATAATATTATTATGATTTCCTGCATGATCGTCCCAGACCCAGAATTTGTACAATGAAGACTATCCAGTGTTATTTTACATTTGGTTACTTTCTGTAGTATTTCTTACCTGAATAAAAACCTACTTAACCTGAAAAACTTAGTTTCATAACTCTCTTTATTCTATTGCACTTATTTGTGCTGTTGTTTGCAATTTGTTTATTTGTTCTTATTTTATTACTGACTTTTTACTTGTTTTTTTTAAATGAAAATAAAACTGCGTTGAAGAAAACTAGGTTTTTGTTTGTATGCTGTCAATTATAGAAAGAAAATCGGAAGGTCACACTTTTATAAAAAAAAAAAAAAAACCCCAGCCAAGAAAATTGCAAACTAATTATATAATCATTGTTAGCATCAATTAATTATTAATAGTAATACTTTTAGTATTAATAATAATAATAATAATAATAATAATAAGTTTATCATTACTATTAGTATTGGAATTAACAAGGATCATCAACTGTATTATTAATATTAATAGCAGCACCCTAAAGTCTTACCGTATTGCCCTGTGACAAAGCAGCCTTCCCAGGAAAGAGTCCAGGAACCTTATCCAGCTCTGCCATGAGTTTAGCAAGCTACAAAGAGAGGGGGGAAAATAATAATAATAAATTTCACAATTCTATTAAAACTGGAATCACACATCATTAGAATTACATTCAAACTTCAAGTACATAAATGCAAATTAATAGGCAGCCTGGGTGGTATGGCTACATGCTGTGTGACAATTTCATAAATAATTGGAAAAAAGTTTTTTTTTGTTTTTGTTTTTAAAAATGCATAATGCACGTGCATGTAGAAGTTGACTTGCTCACCATAGCTTTGTTTTCTTTAATGTTCAGCGCTCTCTTCAGCATGAAGTTGTCACTCTCAGAGTCAGGCTCTGGGTCTTTGGGTTTGGGTTCAGGTTTAGGTTTGGATTTGGACACGGGTGTCACTGGCTTTGATGGACTGGCCCGTTTGTTCGGGAACTTCATGGCTACTCGGAGCGTGAATGATTTGCGAGTTTTTCTGGGAGGTGAACAGGTCTCAGCGTCAGAGTCCATTTTCTGAAAGGAAATACCTATATGATTAATTGAACATAATCCTCCTTTCAAAAGCCATTATGATGATAAAGCAGCAAGCTGAGACTTAAGTGTTTCCTCTAGTTACAAACCATTTCAGTCATGTCATCATTCAGGTCATTCTCAAAACCGCTGCACGCATCCTCTTCCTCAGTCACAGGTAGAACGTTAAACACTTTTTCAATCTGAGCAGAGCTTCTCGTCTGTCTCAGTGTTCTCTTCTAGAGATTGAACAAAATTTGACAAAAATTGTCATCATGGGTTCAAAATGAGCAGGCAGTAGCTGAAAGTGTCAATTTTACATATGGAAAAGTTCAGGTCATACCGAGTTCCCAAAACCATCGGATCCAAAACTGTCACAGCTGTCATCCGAGGAGGAAGAAGAGGTTTCCATGGGAACCACAGCAGTGCTCCTGTAACTGCGCAGGTTCATCCTGGTGGAGGGCGGAGACGCCTGCAGCCTCTGTACAGTATTCATACCGTTAATGAAGAACGAGAGTCCAGCAAATACTCCAAATAAAACCGACACATGTCGGACTGGTTTTAATAAAAATCAAGGTTTCAGATCTGCTGCTGGAAACAATAAGAGGGCCTGTATATTTTCTAATATTATACTGAAAGTATGGCTTTAAAATTGTAAATGCTGTAAATCATTTTTAGACAAGAATTTAAAATATTGGGGAGTAAAAGTCGAAGCCAACTCTGTTCAGACGTCATCTGTGTCTGGGGGGCGTGAACTCTGCGGCAGAAACTTTTAAACTTTTAGTTTAACAATTAAATGTATTTCTTTTTATACACTATACTTTTGTAAGAACATTTAAAAAGTTACATTATTTGTACAGCGTTGTAGAAGTTTAATTTCAACTTACGTAGAATTTTTTTTTTTTTTTTATAATTTTGGTAAATAATTTTACTAGTTGATAAAATGTTTTTCTAAAGTTAGGGGCGAGCCCTGCCAACACTAAACACAAATATGTTCTCGAATTTATATACGTACTAAACAAAGACATCAAATGAACAATCGACCTAACTGGTGTTTTAACTCTTTCATAGCGTTGAAACGCACTTTTTAACTACAAACGCCATGGCGCCTTCATTCATTCGCAAAACACACACTTATAACAGCAGCTATACTTTCAGGTCAACAGAAAACAAAAGCTGGTATATTTTACTGTACCTTGGAGCGCATCGTGTTGTAGTTCGCTGTGGTTTGAGGGGGTGTAAGTTTACAACGTGCCCGTGTCTTCTACGAGTGTGTGTCTCTGTCCTGTGGCGCGGTGTTTAGTCTGGAAGTTGGCGGGTAAATGTTGAAGAGGCGTGACTCCCTTCCGCGCCACACGAGAGTCCTGGAAGGTGTGTAAAGCTAATAAAGTAACCCAGTCGAATACGTTGAAGATTCAAGAACTTTATTATTCATTTAATTATGAGTTCAGTATAAACTTTGTGATACAATTGCATCAGAAGTCCGGGGTTATTAAAATAAAGGCGAATAAAATTATATGTCTATTTGGCATTACACGCGCTTACAGGATCGTCAGCTGTGGCGCCAAACCTCAGAGCGCTTTTGCATAAGGACACATAAATCGCGCGAAATGTTGACTAGATAAAACAAGCAAAGTGTTGGTTCAAAGTTTACATTTTATTAATATCTTATAAATTGACCAAGTTTAAAATTCCACCAATATAATAATAAATACATCTTTTATATCATATAAATGAAATAATCCTCTACAATAAAATACCACAATATAATATAACCACATTTGCCTTGCAGCAGACATTATCAAAACAGTTTAATAGAAAATGCCCTCAATTATGACCGTCACTGAAGTATTCGCATAGTTCCAATACACACACACACACAAAACAAAATTTCAAGAGAGGCAAATTTAAGTTTAAGCCTAGAAAGGAAATATCAACTTTAAAAGAGCAAAGACAATGGGCCTTTTTCAGGAACAGCATAATAATTTATGACATTTAAGATCCATTTCATGGCGAACTTTTGCCCTTAATCAGTGTCAATTTAGAAGACACTTTTATTTAAATGTACTTACAATACACTAACAATCCTCTAGGAACAACTAAGTGCTTTCTTTGGTTATAAGATCAGGTCCCCGTTTAGCCCTTACTGTGAATCGAACTTGATTCATTACCAACCCTTCTATCAGAACACACGCTCAACTTCGGCCACGGCCTCCTCCCCTCCCTCCTCTGCGTGGCCGGTTTCTGGCCTGCCTTACTTCCTGATGTTTATGTTCTTGTTTATTAGGCTTCTTTCTTTCTACTTTAATCCACTCCCCATCGCCAGAACCGGCCTCTTCAGGCGCCCCTTTCTGCTTCACCCCTTCAGTGACAATTGATATCCCCGGTATTGGGCGTTGGTGGTTCGGTGGCGTTATATAACTGTTTCGTGGCCGTCCAGCATGTTGGAAGCCTCTGGATCCTCTCGGCGTCACCTGATTAAACCTCCTGGCTTCTCCATCTCCTCTTCCTCCTCCAGTGATTTTCAGTGTGTGGTCATAGTACGTTTTTCTGTTATAGGTGTGTTTAGCTCCAGCACTAGGGGGGCGCTCTCGCTCTGAGGCGCTCTCGGATGTTGTGCTGGACGGGCTGCTGCCCTTTGACCCCAGGTGGATGGTGGAGAGTTTGACAGAAAGGGTGGGAGAGGAACTCCGCGAGTCTGTCCATGGAGTGAGAGGGCTGCGATTGGGTGACCTCCTCACAGCAGCGGCGTACGATGATTGGTTGCCGATGACAGACAGGAACTGAGGGAGGGTCATCTTGCCTGTGGACTCCTGGGTAGGTTGCTCTCTCATCTGCTTCATTCTCAGACTGTAAATCCATCTGGGATCAACACCTGATTGAGAAACAGAATGACAAACCAAGCCATTTTTAACGATTTTACAAAGTAGTCACAAAACAGGGCCTTTAAAAACAGATGGCTGAAAATAAATGAAATCTCAGGAGGTCAAATTAAATTTTATAGGAGCTGGTTAATTTTCCATTCATTTTATGTGGGGTTTGCAATTTTTGCTAACAAATAAAATCCTTAAAATCTAGTGCTGTCAAATCGATTAATCATGATTAATCGTATCTAACATAAAAGTTTATATATATATACATATAAGCTTTTATGTTAGATGCAAATAATCACAATTAATCGATTTGACAGCACTAGATTTTAAGGATTTTGTTATTGTTAACCCCGATTAATCATATCTAAGATAAAAGTTTATATATATAAGTTTTTATGTTAGATGCAATTAATTGCGATTAATCGATTTGACATACATACACAAACACGCACACATATGTATAATAATAATAATAATAATAACAATTCGTTAATTTTATATAGCGCTTTTATGGGTACTCAAATCGCTTTACATATGGAAGCATATACTATATATATATCTATATATATATAAAAAAATATACATACACACACACACACATATATATATATGTGTGTGTGTGTGTGTGTGTGTATGTATATATATACACACAGACATGCACACACAGACACACACATATAATATATATAAATATAATAACATATATACACGCACATATATTATATAAACAAACTTTTATGCTAGATGCAATTAATCGCAATTAATCAATTTAACAGGACTATTAAAATCCAAATAAAACTAAAATGAATAAAATAATTAAATAAATAAAACTTGGGCAAAATATTTGCCTAAATGAAGCATTTACTTGGATGGCACGAGTTAGTTACTTAAAGAATTTTTTTTTACTATAAATTCGGTACCAGGGTTGAATGGTTAAATGTGACAAACACAGTCAACATACAATTTGTGTAAACAATTATTATTTACTTGAATTAATCTCTTGGAATTATATTGAAATAGCTCAAAAGAAAGTTCAATATAATACATTTTAATACGCTCTCTATTAATCAGTAGTGCATTACCTGAGTTGGACCTGCTTCTGTTGTAACTTTCCCTGATGCTCGCCGCCGTCTCAATGACCAGCTCCACTGGTTTGATCACGTCCCTCCCGCTGTCTGGACTCCACTGCACTGTGTGCACATGTCTCGTGCACTTCGGAGATCTCACGTTACTCTGTCAGGAAACAAGGCACCAGTTGAAAACAGTCTCGTGTCCCCTTATAACCTTGATGGCACATTTGAACCTGCCGTATTCAAGTAACTACAAGACATACTGAATAAACTATTAAGCAAGTTGCACATTAGGAGATTCATGAAACGGGTTATTATAATATTTATGTAGCTAAACATTAGATGTTATGAATAGATGTTAAAGATAACATGAAATTAAAATCAACCATTTACATTCTTAATATGTATTGCTACCTTTGTGAAAAAGAAGAGTGTTTAATTGTATTGTATGTACACTTATTAAAATTATATTTTTTAAAAACTGTACTTACAGATAATATGTTACTGAAATGAAAGTCCATTTAAGTGTACTTAAAGAGTACACTTTCATGACTATATAATGTCAAATTAAAAGTCTTGCATTAAAGCACATTTTAAATAATTGTTTTAATAACCTTTTGTCATTCTTTAAAGAAGTACACTTATTTTGATGTGTTCACAAACATAATAAAGCACATTAACTTGATAATAATATTAACTGTAGTGTGTTATTTAATATTACATTTAAAGTTAATATATTTTAAATGTACTTAATTGCAACTTCATTATTATAAATGTGTAATTACAAATATATTAAATTAGTGCTGTCAAATGGATTAATCACAATCACATCAAACATAATATATATATATATATATATATATTTACAAACTTTTGTTAGATGCGATTAATCATGATTAATCGATATGAAAAGCACTAATTTAAATACATGACTAATAAGTTTAAATAAAAATGACATTAAAGTATATTTTAGTTTACCATAAATGCTCTTCAGTACATTCAGTAGCACACTTTAACCATATTTCAAAGACAATTATAATTTATTATGAATTACTCTTACACATTTTTTAATTTAATTGCAGCTTTGAAGCTTTACAAATCTTTTGTTTCGAATCAGTGGTTGGGAGCGTGTATCAAACTGCCAAAGTCACGTGATGTTATGTGATAAGTGTTTTGAAATTTCAATGGTTCACCACTGGGGGGCGTGACTTTGGCAGTTTGATTCACGCTCCGAACCACTGATTCGAAAAGACAAAAGATTTGTAAAGCTTCGAAGCTTCATGAAGCAGTGTTTTGAAATCGCCCTTCACTAGATATTGTTGAAAAATCGTTATTTTGTTTTTTGCCGCACAAAAAATATTCTCATCACTTCATAACATTAAGGTTGAACCACTGTAGTCACATGAACTGTTTTAAATATGTCTTTAGTAGCTTTCTGGACATCTGAAAGTGTTAATTGTCTTGCTGGAAATGGAGGCCTCACTGAGCCATCGGATTTTATCAAAAATATCTTAATTTGTGTTTTGAAGATGAATGAAGGTCTTACAGGTGTGGAACAACATGAGGGTGAGTAATTAATGACAGAATTTTTATTTTTGGGTGAACTAACCCTTTAATATGTAATTAAGTGGCTGATAACATTATATTCCTTTTGAACTTAAGTAAATTCTTTTCAAGTAAATTACTTTTAAATTAAGATGTACTCTAGTAGTATTATTGTGCTAGTATTATTGTGTACATTATTGTAAAAAAATGTTTGTCTTTGGGATCTTTCATCAAAACTTGCTAGAATGTGCAGTTTCACTCTGAAAAACACCACATTACAAAAATATTTGTTGCACTTTATTTTACAGTGTAATTATGCACTTACAATATACTCAGTACGTTCTTAGGTAAGTACACTAAAGTAACTACATTTAGGTTTTAGGTTTAGGTGATTAGGTTAGGTTTAGGGTTGAGTTCGGGGTTAGTACCTTGTAATTACTATAATAAGTACGTAGTACATGCAGAACAAGACTATAAAATAAATTTCTAGTCTTTTGACTGGTACTTACCTCATAGTTTACTATGCAGTCAACAGTTTGTGTGCCAGGTATTCCGACTATCCATTTATCCATGACAAACGGAGGCTGGAGAGTAATTTAGATTTTACCGCAAACAGTAAAGCACATCACAAAGGCATGACAGCATCATAACATGCATCAGGTCTTCACTCTACTCATGACACATTTAAGACTTGTATTGGTGGAGTAAATATTTGTGAGGTAGAATTATCTCAGGTATATGACCTCAGGAAACAAACTGTGCTAATGCCTTGTCTCCTGTATTCCTCAAAACACAGTGGGAAACTAATGGAGACATTATTTACAGTGATATATGGTATCTCTCACCTTGGTCATCTTTAATACATCTGCATCTGGTCTGTTGGCATTAAAGGTCACGTCTTTGATATATGCTATTGCCACCTCATCCCCATCAAGCTCCATGTACATTTTCCATTTGCAGTCCTGCAGAGGTCAGAAAGACAGCATGAGATACAGATGAGAAAAAAGCGGGTAGGATGAGGTTAAAGTGTAGCAACTTATGCAGGTAAATGTGGACATAGACTTAATGCAGAAGTGTAGACCGTATGATTTTAGCAGTTTGAGGGTGATATGACCCAACAGCACAACCTAGAGGACAACAATGGGAATTAAAAACACACAAAGCACAAACCAGGGTGAATCTACCTGCACACTTTAGTCTAACTAGATTTTCACAATTTCTCTCACCTCATAAATATAAACGTAATCACTTAGAAAAGCAATATCTTAATTTCTTCACATTCTGAAGAACATTTCAGTGGTTCTTCCCCAAAAAAACAGGTGGGTGGTTGCCAGGGTGTTGCTAAGGTATTCTAAGTGTTTTGATGCATTTCTATGTGGATTGTAGGGTGTTTTGGCTACTTTCAAGTCATCTACATGATATTCTGGGCCCAGCTGCATAAACTGCTTAGACTAGTCTTAAAAGTTAGTCATCTATTTTTTTTTCTTCAAGGCTGGTCCTAACCTTTTAAAGTCAATTACATAAAAAGGTAGATCTGTCTAATAAATTGAATCAGAAAAGTAAGACGGATTACCTTTTGACTAATTCCTAGTGTGTCAAATCAGTTCATAACACACAGTCTTAACAAACTGGACACTGGTCTCTAGATATGACCTAGCTCTCTCCTTCATTGTAAGTCCATGGGCCCTATTTTAACGATCTAAGCGCATGGTCTGAAGCGCACGGCGCAAGTGCACTTAGGGCGTGTCCGAATCCACTTTTGCTAGTTTAACGACAGGAAAAATGGTCGGCGCGCCCGGTGCATGGTCTAAAAGGGTTGTCCCTATTCTCTTAATGAGTAATGGGTGTGTTTTGGGCGTAACGTGCAATAAACCAATCAGAGTCTCATCTCCCATTCCCTTTAAAAGCCAGTTGTGCTCGTGTCATGGCGGATTTGCTATTTACATGACGGAATTTGCAAGCGGAAAAACCGAACGCTTCTCTAGCGAGGAAACGGATCTGCTCGTACACGAGGTTAAAGCGTGTGAGCAGACCATCTACGGGACAAGCCGGATTCCACCAAAGCATTTTTATCTTTATGGACACAAAAATAATCTTTTACATTAATCCTTTTATTTTTAATATTTGGCATGTTTGTTTGCTGCTGTGCGTCCCTGTGTGTGTAAAAAGCAGAGTGTATGCATGTTGTGCACCCGCATATAGGCGCATATTACTAACATGCCCTTTAAATAACAAAACAAATACTGCGCCATTGACTTTAGACCAGGTTTCAGTTGGTCAATGGCGCAGTCGTTTTCAGTTGCCTCAAAATAGCAACACGCCAACAATGCGCCTGAACACAACTCGTTTTCAGACCAGCACGCCCATGGGTGAACAGATGGCCACGAGTGCATTTGCTATTTAAACAATGTGTGCGCTGTACGTGAAATTGATAACTGCGTCAAGCTGAAACTAGCAAAAACACAGGGTGTATGATGGGGCCCAATATGTTGATTTTTTTTTATTTTTTTTAAACAATTTCTTGTGTGATATTAAGTTATTTGCAACTCTTGGTTAACTCTAGGTGTACAAAGGCATTTTTATCCGTCATCGTAAATTCTGGAGAGAAATAGCATAGACACTGAACAACGGGTCCCTGTGGTTTTAGAGTTACCCAGGGCAGATGTAACAGTTATTTATCAAAAGCTATTTGCATCCTCTTCAGGAGAGAGCAGTTCTCAGCGACACTGAATTGGTGCATTTCTTCGGTAAAATACAGGTTTGTGTAGATTTTATTTATAAAATTGTTACTTGCTGTAAATCATTTAAAGGGTTAGTTCACCCAAAAATGAAAATTCTGTCATTTATTACTCACCCTCATGTTGTTCCACACCTGTAAGAGCTTTGTTCATCTTCAGAACACAAATTAAGATATTTGATGAAATCCAATGGCTCAGTGAGGCCTCCATTGCCAGCAAGAACACTCTCTTTTTCAATGCCCAGAAAAACCAAAAACATATTTAAAACAGTTCATGTGACTACAGTGGTTCAACTTTAATACTGTAAAGTGACGAGAATACTTTTTGTGCTCCAAAAATAACAAAACAGCAACTTTATTCAACAATATCTAGTGATGGTCGATTTCAAAACACTGCTTCATGAAGTTTCGAAGCTTTTTCGAATCTTTTGTTTCGAATCAGTGGTTCGGAGCGTGTATCAAACTGCCTCAAGTCACGTCAAACCAAACTCAAGTCACATGAACTATTGAAGTTTCAAAACACTTATGATGTAACGAAGCCTCGTTTACTGAAATCATGTGACTTTGGCGCTCCGAACCACTGATTCGAAACAAAAGATTCATAAAGCTTCATGAAGCAGTGTTTTGAAATCGCCCATCACTAGATATTGTTGAATAAAGTCGCTATTTTGTTATTTTTGGCACACTAAAAAAGTATTCTCGTCGCTTCATAACATTAAGGTTGAACCACTGTAGTCACATGAACTGTTTTAAATTCATCTTTAGTAGCTTTCTGGGCATTGAAAAAGGGAGTGTTCTTGCTGGCTATGCAGGCCTCACTGAGCCATCAGATTTCATCAAAAATATCTTAATTTGTGTTCTGAAGATGAACGAAGGTCTTACGGGTGTGGGGGTGAGTAATTTAATGAAAGCACATGTGTCAACCATCTTGAGTTTGAGCACACTTTCAAATAAAAGTATACTTTGAAAGGCTGTATGTTCGGCCAAAATGATTCACTTCAGTTCAATAACTGTAAAGTTCATCAATAATGAAATGAGTTCAATTAGGCTATAAGCAGCTCTACAGAAGGCGATAGTGTCATTAGTCAGCTTGAATCAGGTCAATGTTGATTCAATTCAGTTCAATAACATTGTCAATGTTGCAAAATTCTTAAAACATGAAAGATTTTGATTCAGTTATAAAGCAGTGTTATTGAGCTCAATAAATCTGATTTATCACGGCCTTATATACGTACAACAGAACAACTGATGAACGGCTATAAAGCGACACATTTACTACTAGCTTTACGAGTGTTACAGATAATGTTGAACTTTGCTCTGTTGTAAAGCTGCGAGACATTGTATTGTGTCGTGTAAACGCAAACATATCCCTGAGGAAGCCAAGCGTGAGAATGAATCATTGAATGTCAACGGGAGAGTATTCATTCACACACACGTTTCTGAGACAGAATGATGTGAAGACTGAAGCTACGAGAGATCAGAGTGCAGAGAAGCGACCGTGTTCCTTTCTCAGGCATAACAAGAGCGAGAGACCTTAACATCCATTCTCATTCACATTAGCAATGGAGATGAGGCCCCTTACCGAGAGGCCACGCCAGACACGGCTGAGCCGAGCGGTAATGATCCGTCCAATCTGCCAGCCCGGCGCCGAGGTCAAAGGGAACGGCTTAAAGCATGTGGCTGTTCACACTACACACACTTACACCCTGTTTGATAGAGAGGCCTTGTGCAAGTGTAACTGTCTGTTGTCCCTTCTGCATTGATTCATTGATAACGTATTTAACTCTGAGCCTAATGTATTCTTAGACAATATTCAGAATAATGCACTTTATCTCTCTTTTGCTGTATTGCATCTATTATGTCATTGTTACTATTGTTTTAATGATAGTACAGATACTATTTTTATTGTAGTTTATATTTGTAGTCCATAATATTTACAAATTTGCATTCTGTTTAAAGGATTAGTTCACTTCAGAATTAAAATTTCCTGCTAATTTACTCACCCCCATGACATCCAAGATGTTCATGTCTTTCTTTCTTCAGTCGAAAAGAAATGAAGGTTTTTGAGGAAAACATTCCAGGATTTTTCTCCATATAGTGGACTTCACTGGGGTTCAACGGGTTGAAGGTCCAAATGTCAGTTTCAGTGCAGCTTCAAAGAGCTCTACATGATCCCAGACGAGGAATAAGGGTCTTATCTAGAGAAACGATCTGTCATTTTCTAAAAACAATTAAAATTTACACACTTTTTAACCACAAATGCTTGTCTTGCACTGCTCTGCGATGCGTCACGCATTACGTAATCATGTTGGAAAGGTCATGCGTGACGTAGGCGAAAGTACCACGGTAGGGCGAAAAACTCCATCTCATTTTCTCCTCCAAGTTCAAAATCGTCCAACATCATTGTTTTTTTGTAAATGCCATTTGACTTAGTCTTTGCACGTTCACTTTGTAAACCCTGGATCGGTACTTCCGCTTACATCACGCGTGACCTTTCCAACGTGATTACGTAATGCGTGGCGCATTGCAGAGCAGTACAAGATGAGCATTTGTGGTTAAAAAGTATATAATTTTTCATTTTTTTTAGAAAATGACTGATCGTTTCTCTAGATAAGACCCTTATTCCTCGTCTGGGATCGTGTAGAGCTCTTTGAAGCTGCACTGAAACTGACATTTGGACCTTCAACCCGTTGAACCCCAGTGAAGTCCACTATATGGCGAAAAATCCTGGAATGTTTTCCCCAAAAAACTTGATTTCTTTTCGACAGAAGAAAGAAAGACACAAACATCTTGGATGACATGGGGGTGAAACAAAGAAGATTATCAAAAACCACAGTGCATAGGAAAACTTAACAGCTTTGCAAAAACAAAGGGCCTGTTTACACCTGGTCACTTCATGCTCAGACGGACAGCTATCAGATTTCTTAAAACTATTCAATTTACAGGACACTTGGCCACATAAATGTGTCTCCGCAAAACAAATATAAATCTGATGTTCAATTCCCACACTACATGCAAATTAAATGAGTTCACATCAACAAATGTAACAGATATGAGCTTCATTTTATTTATCACAAGCTAATTTCAAGATCAAAGACTGCAATAGGAGATAGAGCGGCATCAGCACTGGTAAGTTCATTTAGTCTCACTACTTTTAATAAAGATAATTGTGTGTTGAGATACTCAGCTACTCAGCTGCGGTAATGAGCGTTGTGGTTTCAACAACCAAATGCATTTACACTTGTCCAGTTTCGTCTGGCAATGGGTCTCAAAGCACCTGGTTTGAGTGATCGAATGTGTTTCGGAGGGCATTTACACCTGGTCTTTTCACGATCGGATAGCTATCGGATCTGAGAAAACGCATTAAGTGACAACAAACTGAACATGAAACAGGTGCACAAAGCAATCAGTAACCATGACAACAAACTAGGGCATAATCAGTAAACAGAAAGGAAGCACAGGAACCAAACGGAAGCAGAAAAGCAAATGAACAGTTTGTAATGACAATTTCATTGTTTTTATAGTTAACTAAAACCATACAAAACATTTTCATTACTTGAAGTAAAATGAACATTAACTGAAATCTGTTAGTTTTAATTTTTATATTTTCCGTTTTAATTTTAGTTAAATATGTAATAATTTAGTGTGTTTTTGTCATTTTGATGTATGTCGTGTTTTTTTTTTTTTTTTAAATGTGTCTATATAGTTTTTATTAATTTTTATTTCAGTTAACATTTATTTTATTATTTTATTTAAATTTTATTTTGTTTTTTTTTTAATGGTTTTAGTTTTAGTTAACTATAATAACCCTAAATAGAATAATATAAAACATACAAACACTTATTTTATTTTAGTTGACAAGGCAACATTATACATTTTTTTAAGTTAGTTTAACTTAATGTACTAAAATAAAATTTAATAAAACCATATAGACATATTTAAAAATAATAATAATAAAATGTCAAAATCATACAACAAAATTACTAAAACTTTAAAATTAAAATGAAACAGAAAAAGCTATTTGAAAATATGAATAAAAACTATAATATCTCAATGATACTAAAATAACATACCACACATTTCAATGACAGTGTTATGAATAAAAGTTTGAATTTGATTTAAGGAGCTGCCAATCACATTCCTTACCTCTGGCAGCACAGAGAGACAACCAGCCAATAGGAAACCCCGTTAATCCCTTCCTGTCCAATCAACTTTCAGTCTGATCATGGTTCATTATTGGCAAGTGGAGACACATGCCATATATATAACCCTGTTTCACAAGCCTGAACAGGCACCCGTGAGCATGTGCCTGTTTGTTTTTGGACGGGGCTTAAAGGCGTCCAGTAACAAGTCGGCCGAGTGCTGACCAAGCGTTTGCCAAACGTTATCCCTGCCTAATAGCAGCAGCAGAAACAATGTGCGGTAATGACGGCCAGCGTGGTAAGCGTCTAATGACACCTCATACATAATTCAGCACCTTTCCGGCGACTAAGCCCTGATATCCTCATTAACAGAAACACTCTGTGCTGTCAGATGGGCAAAGCACAATCGCAGGGTCTCATTTAGGCTTTGAGAAGTGCAGCTGGTACCACGACACCGCCAGGAGAGAGAGAGAGAGAGAGAGACGGAGAGAGAGAGAGCAAAAAAAGGCGGCAAAAAAACCTCGAGCGAAGCGGGTTTGTTTTATTTAGTGCAAAAAACCTTGCAGTTTGTAAAAACAAGGCTGACACGGAGGCTGACACCAGGCAGGGGAAAATAATTAGCTCTCATTTTCTCAGACTCCTGTTTCCTTCTTCCCGCTGAGCTTCCTCCCAACCAAACCACCACATGTCAGGAGAAATAGGAGGCAATTAGCGGCCCCGCTTCAGCCCCGCCGCACGCGTTGAAAGGGGACTATTTATGATGGGACAATGAACAGCTGAAAGATTAAATAACATTTGCCTTTTAAAAAGAAAATGACTTCTGGCTAAATTTTTGATTAAATTCAAACGGAAAGTGAAGACGCAGTCGCTCTCCTGTGTCAGGGGCCCAAACAAAGGCTCGCCGGCAAGAGGGGGTGGATGCTACGCCTCGCCTTACATGAAAAATTATTTATCTCTCGCGGCTTTTTTTAAGTGAAGGAAAAAGAGGAGCCAAAACAAGAGGCTTGGGATCCGAAAATGCGTTAAGCGAGACAGGTCAGTGTTCGGAGGAGGGCGATAACAGGCATCTTTTACTTGAGGAAGACAACTTCAAATCAAGGAGCGCCGCAATTGTGACAAAACATCTCAGTTATGACAAGACATCACACCTCCAACAAAAGCCCCCTGTTAACATGCACAGACGGTGATGCAAAAATAATGACAGCAAATCACAAACATTCCATACATTAAAGAGAACAAACACTGCATTCATGTTCCTCCAATATTCAGATTAGCAATCGACCATCATGCGTCTTGTTGAGGAGAGGAATGCAATTACTTTTTTGAGCGGACATGTGAGCGGACATGAGTCAATGACAAGGAAAACTGTTTTAAAAATGTGTTTAAATAAGAAGTTCTTACAAATGTAATCACCTTAGAAACATTTCCAAGAAAAGTTTTGATTTAAAGCCAATTTAAAATGAGGTGTAACCATAATATTTCTTGTCCACATTTGAATCATTATTTTCCAAAACATTTTTAAACATATATTTCAAGTTAAAATTATATATATATATATATATATATATATATATATTTTTTTTTTTTTTTTAACAAAATCATGATTTTTTTTTATGTTTTTGGGGAGTTACACTGAATGACATTTTACATTCTGAACTAACCTTGCATTGTTCAATTATCCAATATTTTATATTTATATATTTTATTTATCTATATTGACCATGACACAGTCACGATGGTCTGCAGGGGTCCTCTCTATGATATCATTTCCTGTTTTATGTTTTTTTCTGCACATCTCTGCATGTTGGTTGGACCATATGACTTTGATTTGGCACTTTTTTTTTCAAATAACAATAAGGAGTGAGGCAGTTTTGTTAAAATAATTTAAAATATAATTATTTATTTTCTGTTTAGTTTTCTTCTTATACATTATGCCTTACTACTTATTAAAGGAACACTCCACTTTTTTTGAAAATAGGCTTATTTTCCAACTCCCCTAGAGTTAAACAGTTGAGTTTTACCGTTTTCGAATCCATTCAGCCGATCTCCGGGTCTGGCGGTACCACTTTTAGCATAGCTTAGCATAGTTCATTGAATCCGATTAGACCGTTAGCATCTCGCTTAAAACTGACCAAAGAGTTTCAATATTTTTCCTATTTAAAACTTGACTCTTCTGTAGTTACATCGTGTACTAAGACTGACGCAAAATGAAAAGTTGCGATTTTCTAGGTCGATATGGCTAGGAACTATACTCTCATTATGGCGTAATAATAAAGGAACTTTGCCGCCGTACCATGGGTGCAGCAGGTGCAATGATATTACGCAGCGCCTGTGACCCTGCTTGCACAGGGAGCGTGCCTTGCAACCATGGAGGCATTTGTCACAGGCGCTGCGTAATATCATTGTGCCTGCTGCACCCATGGTACAGCAGCAAAGTTCCTTGATTATTACGCCAGAATGAGAGTATAGTTCCTAGCCATATCGGCCTAGAAAATTGCAACTTTTCATTTTCCGTCGGTCTTAGTACACAATGTAACTACAGAAGAGTCAAGTTTTAAATAGGAAAAATATTGAAACTCTTTGGTCATTTTTAAGCGAGATGCTAACGGTCTAATCAGATTCAATGAACTATGCTAAGCTATGCTAAAAGTGGTACCGCCAGACCCGGAGATTGGCTGAATGGATTCGAAAACGGTAAAACTCAACTGTTTAACTCTAGGGGAGTTGGAAAATGAGCCTATTTTCAAAAAAAGTGGAGTGTTCCTTTAAGGTTGAGGCTTTTTGCTTCATTATGACATATTTGAGTTTATGCCGCAAAAATCTAAATAAATATTAATACAGAAATTAAATCGCATCTTATTCAAGTATTTTTGAATAAATTAATAGATATGTCACTAGCTATGTTTTCATCCAAAGTTGTAATTTTAACTTGTGCGCAAAATCGAAATATTGCATAAAACATTTGTGAAAAAAGCAGCGTTTCCATCTCATGTGTTCAGGAGAACAAAAGTTAAGAACTTTATTAATCCCACAGGGGGCAATTCAAGTAGGATAGTAGCATCATATAGCAGACACAAAATATCACATAGACGGTACAAAGAATAAATAAATAAAGAAGTAAAAACATAACCCAACATGCTTCATAAATAAATTCATTTAAAAAAAAAAAAAAAAAAACCTAATTAAAACTTTAAATTGCAAAAACGAATAGCCTCTGGAACAAAGGTAAATTTATATCTATTAGATGAACATTTAATGCTTCTAAATCTTCTTCCAGAGAGCAGTGCTTCAAAGTAAACCTTCAAGGGATGAGAGTCATCTCCTGTGACACTCCGAGTTTTCTTTAGCATTTGTTGCTCATAAAATTCTGCTAGACTCCGCAAAGGCACACCAATAATTTTTGAGCAAGTCCTAACTAAGGTCTGTAAACGATTCCTGTTCCTAAGAGAGAGTGATGAGTACCAGCACAAAAAAGAAAAACTCAATATAATACTCTCAATAAAGGTGGTATAAAAAGTTCTCTGTTTTTTTATACACAGAAAGTGTTCAATTTCCTAAGAACATACATTCTTTGATTCACTTTCTTAATAATGGCCTCTGTGTTCTGCTGGAACTTTAAAGTAGTATCAAAGATATTTCCAAGATACTTATACTCCTGTACCCTTTCAACTTCTTTTCCATAAAAGTACACAGGTTTCACCTTTGAGGCATTTTTCCTAAAATCAATTACCATCTCTTTCGTTTTGCTAATGTTCAGTTGTAATTCAGCTTTTTTGCACCACTCAAAGAACTCCTTACTGTCATCACATTCTGCACTAGTTAACAAGGATAGAAAAACTGTGTCATCAGCATATTTAACTACATGACAGTTATTCTTAGTGCTGCGACATTAATTTGTATAAAGTATAAAAAAAATCGAAGACAGTACGCATCCCTGAGGAGATCCAATTGACGTAACAAGCGTATCTGACAGCACTCCATTCAACATGACTCTTTGCTGCCTACATGTCAAAAAATCTAAGATCCATAAAACCAAACCGTGACTTACATCAAATTCACATACAAGTTTCTTTGCTAAAATAATAGGATTCATCGTGTTGAACGCAGAGGAGAAATCAACAAACAACATTCTAGCAAATGTGCCTCCCTTCTCTAAATATTGGTATATGGTATTTAGGAGAAAAAGCTTTGCATCATCCACACCTCTTTTAGTACGATATGCAAACTGCAAAGGATCTAGCTTATGACCTGTAACTGTGATAAGTTGTGACTTAACTTCCCTCTCTAAGGCTTTCATGGCTAAAGAAGTTAAAGGGATAGTTCACCCAAAAATGAAAATTTGATGTTTATCTGCTTACCCCCAGGGCATCCAAGATGTAGGTGACTTTGTTTCTTCAGTAGAACACAAATGATGATTTTTAACTCCAACCGTTGCGGTCTGTCAGTCGTATAATGCATGTCAATGGGAACTCCATCTATAAGAGTCAAAAAAACATGCACAGACAAATCCAAATTAAACCCTGCGGCTCGTGACGACACATTGATGTCCTAAGACACGAAACGATCGGTTTGTGCGAGAAACCGAACAGTATTTATATCATTTTTCACCTCTAAAACACCACTATGTCCAACTGCCTTGCGCATCCGGTTGGTGAGGTCTGAATGCGCTCTGACAATGGAAGTGATGTCTCGCACTCATTGAAGTATAAGCTCAAGACATCACATCCGTCATCAGAATGCGTTTTCAGACCTCACCAACCGGATGCGCACGGCAGTTGGACATAGTGGTGTTTTAGAGGTGAAAAATGATATAAATACTGTTCGGTTTCTCGCACAAACCGATCGTTTCGTGTCTTAGGACATCAATGTGTCGTCACGAGCCGCAGGGTTTAATTTGGATTTGTCTGTGCATGTTTTTTTGACTCTTATAGATGGAGTTCCCATTGACAAGCATTATACGACTGACAGACCGCAACGGTTGGAGTTAAAAATCATCATTTGTGTTCTACTGAAGAAACAAAGTCACCTACATCTTGGATGCCCTGGGGGTAAGCAGATAAACATCAAATTTTCATTTTTGGGTGAACTATCCCTTTAATGCAATGGGCCGAAAATCATTTAAAGAATGTGACTTTTCTTGCTTAGGAATAGGTATTATATTAGACGTTTTCCATAAGCAAGGAACTACAGCTTGGTCTAGGGATGCTTGAAACAGAGAGTAAAACACAACACTGAGCTGCTCTGCACAGTATTTAAGTGTTCTCCCACAGATACCATCTGGACCGGGCGCTTTATTAACGGGTGTAGCTTTCAGCTGCTTCACTACATTGAAAGGATGCAAAATCAAGGAGTTAGAGGGACTTCATTTTTGTTTAAAATCATCAAGAACAGCACTTATGTCATGCTTCTCAAAACACGTAAAAAACAAATTCAGGTCATTGACCAATAAGTTACCATCAGCATTTCTATTTAACACTGTTCCTTGCTTAGGTATACTAATATCCGCCATGTTCCTAATCCCATGCCAGACAGCCCTCATATCACCTTGAACAAATGTATTTTCTATTTTATTTTTATAATTTAGTTTAGCACATCTAATTGTTCTTTTAACCTCCTTATTGATCATTTTTTTCTCCTCACTGGATTCGACTAAAATACTCTTTTCTTCATGTTGAGAATATTTTTAAGCTCTTTGGTTACCCACGGTTTGTTGTTTGGAAACACAATCAAACTTTTATTGGGTATAATCGACTCAACACAAAAATTTATGTAACTGGATACCACAAGAACCTGATCATTCAAGTCCAAACTATCACTTAAAAACAAGTCCCAGTTCGTAAGCTCGAAGCAACTTTGCAGCTCTCCGATGCTTATGTCAGAGAGTCACTTCCTGGGAAATTGGTGCAAAATATCTGTAATAAAAATGGAAGTTGCTGCAATCGGGGAAGAAACTGGCTCTTTTTTACTCCATCATAAATGACTTGCGTCTCAGAGCACACAGACAAAACTCAATAAACTCTGTCATGTTCTCTTGCATTATTTATATGCTGTTATTTATAGAAACGCAATCATGTGAGATGCTTCTGGGAGGAAATTAAACCAAATCATTCTGATGACAGACTTTGACTTTTCAGAATGATCAAACCAACATTTGAGATGCTGTGCCATGAAACTGATCGGCTGGTTAGTCCAGTTATCCAATCACATCCACTGTTGAGGCAAAGTCATGTGAGTTTTTTGTTGCACAACAAGGAATTTATCTGGTAAATGTTTTTCCATCATAATCTATGGCGTGTCTTCTTATCGGATGCATAAGAAGAGTCCTTAAAAAACATTTTAAGAATTTATGCGCATCTTGTTTCGATCTGTGTAAAAATGTGCATATAAATTTGTGGATGGAAACGTACCTATTGATATACGCACATACGTTTTTCACCATTCAACAGCCTCAACACCCAAGCAAACACCTAAAAATGGCCTAGCAACCACAGATGTGCTGTAACTCTCTGGTAACCACCCACAAAACCCTGACAACCACTCAAAACACTCATTACAGCATCCTAGCAAACACAGCAATGCCTGGGCAACAACCCAATCAAGCATCACTCACATTTTCTTGAGAAAATCAAGTAGTTCTTTTGTAGTGTGAACAATATAAAAAAAATCCGACAGAATAAAATTATGCCAAACTCAAAGATTGCATGGATTAAGGCCCTGTCTCAAATGGAACCCTAAGGCCGTGTGTTTTTTTTCCCCGAGCCTAGCGTATTTTTCCAATTTTTTTCAATGGAAGCACCACATTTTTTAAAACGGCAACAGCGAGACAAGGTGCTGAGTGCCGAGAGTTGAAAAATATTCAACTTTGGATAAGAAACCTAAAATGACAAATCACTGTCACTTTTTACCAAGCCGCCCAATCACAGTGGAGGAGGGGCGGGGCAAATGCAACGCCAACCAATCATCACATTCTGCTTGTGCAATAATACCAAATGACAACAATGAGCACATCTTTTTGTCCAAAACGAGTGCCAGAGCAAATGCATTTTTATATTCAGAAGCAAACTATTAGCGAAATCAGATACTAGTAACACGTGGACATTATGTATCATAGCACATATAGCGTCTCAACTGAAAAAAACACTGCGCCGCCGAAGCGCTCTCAAGCGCCAGCAGAAAGGCATTTTGAGAAGAGCTCTGGCGTTTTCAGTTGGCTAAAAACGCTTTGGTGGACACTAAGCCCTTGCAATCTTCCACACTTTCGTGACGTCATGCCGCTGTCGGTAAAAGTCTGCTGCGGAGCTCGAGGGTTTGGCAAAAGCGTGCATCTAGGGCGCATATCAGCCCCAAAGGGGGTGCTTGTGAGCACCCTTCTGAAACCTAAAATGACAAATGGGACACTCTACGGTCTTGTGGTCTTAACGGACACGTGCATGCGGCAGCCATTTTAAGTCCACAAGATTGTAAGTGCACATGAAGTGTGCTATTTGGGACAGGGCCTAAGTTGTGTACCATAAACCTATGAATAACTATAGCTATGTTTCCATCCACCTATTTTTATGCACATTTTGGGATATATCATAAAACTGCTAAATGGAAACACCAAGATGCGCATAAATTCTAAAAATGTGCATAAAAATCATATGCACTGGTTTAAGTTGGATACATTTTTTATCCGATAAGAAAACATGTGCATAAACTACAATGGAAACACATTTACCGAATAAATTCCTAGATGCGCATCAAAAAAATCATGTGACTTTATGATGCGATAGTATAAATGCCTGAGCAAAGTCTGTAGTCAAAGTGGTTCGATATATTTACCTCAGAACTGTTTTACACGACTGCATTCCCAAACAGCAGCATCCGCCTCCGAAAGCAAGATAACACGTTTAATGTGTTTCATCTGTGTGCTCTGAGACGCAAGTAATTTATTATATACAAAAATGATTATATACAGTGGTTTCTCATACTGTTCTTAGCGATATTTTGCACCAGTTTATCAGGAAGTGACGATTTTGTTCTCTTTGGCTTGGTGGCCACTGCTTTATTTGCAAAAGTTTTATGCGAGATTCCAATTTTGCGCATAAGTTGAATTCGCAACTTTGGATGGAAACAGCTTATAAGGGCTTTTACACATGATATGTAGCGGTGTGATTTACCGTCTGGCCTGTGCCTGCTTTCCAGTGATATCCAAACACCAACTCCAGATTTACGGTCTTCCTCCACTCATCGTCTTCTTCCTCAGTGACCAAACCATTCTAAGAGTGCACATAAGAAACATTTAAACACATTAGCTGTGACCTGCAAAAAATCATATTTTGTTTATAGGCTTTTTAGAGTTTTACCTACTTCCGAAAGTTGAAATAGCTTGTCAATTCAAATACATTCAACAAATAAATTGGATAAACCCAGTAAATTAAGTTTAGTTTACTGAAAGCAATTACTTTTTTTTTTTTTTTACAGAGTGGTGGATAAGGAAGAATTCAGCTAAAACAGTGTGGCGATTGTTCAAAAATGCAAAATCATGTAAAGTCTATGTAAAAGATCATCTAGAAAGCGATAAAAGACAACATGCCTTGATCAACGGAGGAAAGTGGAACAGACTCAGGTAGTCGTGGGTAAGTTTCTCAATTTCGGTCTGAAAAAGAAAGATTTGACATAATGTTTAAAACATTACGAGATGGATTTATGCAGTTATGCAGCGCACTGACAATCAGCCAATGACCAGCTGTGTGTGAATGTAACAATTATTACCTGTTAATGGACTTTCAGCAGCAAAACAACAATTAATACCATTGTGTATCACTTATGAACATATAATTCGTGCTCTGGCATATGTCATATACATCTAGAGTAATTCATTCAACAAATCAGGCTCTCTACGGAGCGCACATACTAATGCCTTACAGGATCAGATGTGTGATGTCAGTTAGCAGCGGATCCCAGAGGAGGAAAAATTATTTCTCAGAGGTTGCTCTTTCAAAGCTTAGCAATACGGCATAATGGAGTTTGCAATTAAACATCAACGCTGTCACGGATATTTCTAAAATTAATTGGGGGAAATGAAGAGACAAATAAATCAATCGTTGACATACAGTATCAAGCTCCAAATTATTGTGCATATGACTTCATATTGAGATCTTGGACTTTCTGAGCACAGTTTGAGCATTGTTGAGAAATTCATGTGAGAAATGTGTGAGATTTCTTGCTCAATTTCTTTAGGCCAATTCACCCTGCACCGACAGACGCAGACCAACACCGACAGTCACCAGGTTACAGCACGTCACTTCTCAGACATTCTAACGCCATTTCAATCAGCAAAAACAAGCTCCAACAGACGCCAACAGGCTCTGACAGGGGTAACACACTGATCCATCTGTCGATGAGGTGTGAAATGGCCTTTAGAAGAACAATCTGATGCAGGAGATCTCAGCAAACATTTCCCTTTGCTCAGTCTCATTGCTGTCTAGGAGAAGTAACTGAGTTAATAAGGAGATCTCATTCATGATTTTGCTTTCCTGTGGATTAGCTAGTTCAGTTAGTTTACTCATCACCTAGATCTAACGCATGAAAACAATGAATATTGGTCACACTTTATATTAGGTGTCTTTGACTAATTGTTTGGTACAATGTACTTGTGTTGATGTTGTATTGTGAAACACTTGTGCTGATAATTGAGGTGGATACAGGTAAGGTTAGGACAGGGTATGAGTAAGTTTAAGAGTGGGTTAAGGTGTAACTAATTACATGCAAGTATTTTTTAAATACAAGTACAAATCAAATGATTAACCCTCTGGTACTGTTCACATGTCGGTCAAAAATGACTTTTTTTTTTATTTCGATGAAATGATGTACCATATTGTAGTTCAATAATATTTTTTATTTAATATTTTGTATTTTTAGGGGATTTTATGGTACTAAATTATATTTATGTAGTAGTTATAATCCATTTATTTACTTTTTGAGCATGGACCTGAAAATGAAATTTCCAACTTAAACTGTCACAAGTCTTGAATGCTTTGGAGCACAGACTTAAGTTTGGTCTCTTTTTAAAGACGACAATTGGACGATTATTGCTGAGTTTAAAGTTTAAAAAACACATTTCATGTTATGAAAAAAGTAACAATTTTTAAATGAAATATATATCTTCCAAAAAACGTTTTATTCTAAAACTGAAAAAATCAAAACCATAAATCTAAACAAGCTGTGCTCCAAATTTTAGGTTGATATCTCAAAAAAATGAGCTTTCAGTAAGAATTTGTTTGTGCGCAGTACCAAACATCTCCACTAGATGAAATTCATCTCCAATTCATTTCCAATGCGCTCATTTTTGACCGTGAACAATACAAGTGTGACTGTTTTTTTTTCAGGACCATTTAACCTTTTCGAATCATGTTTTGTGTGTGTGTGTGTTCACACAACAAGTGCTAAAACCTTTACCAAGTTTCGTACCATTCCAACGAAGTAAAAAAAAGAAAAAAAAAAGACATTTTTTCGGTCAAAAATGACCGAATAGCACCAGAGGGATAATGAAAATGTTAGTACATAGTGGTTAAAGATGCTTAATATAAAGTGGGACCCTAATATATTTTGCAATCCTGTTGGACTGATGGTTTTAAGGATGCACTTTAAATCTGAGGAGCATGTGAGATTCAAATTGCACACTAAGTTTCATTTCTGGCATTTGGAAAATCCACAAATCTCTAGAAGCCTACTAAGGATTCTAGGATACTAGGATAGATGTTTCCATGGAGAAGTTTTCAGAGACAAATAATCATAAATACCACAATAAATAAGAATGAATCATTTAAAAATAATATTAATACAAAAAGTTCATATATAACTCTTCAGTGTGCTAATACATTTAAATGTGTGCTAATGAACTGTTTAGCCCACTATAGCACCAGTGCTAACATTTCAAAAGGTAAGAGCCGTAATCGTGGAGGAAGTAGCTCAGCACCTTCAGATGTATGATGTGTCCTTTCGACGTCACTCCCAGATCTCTCATGTCATTCTCAGACAGCAGCAGGAGTCTCTGTCCTGTGATGTGATTCTGCTTGAACACCTCAGCGTACTGCTGCAGCTCTCCATCACCTCCAGCACACACACAAACACACACACACGCTCATCTCTCTATCACACCATCAATTTTTATTGTTCTTATACTGAGCTAATGATATTTTCTATCCTTAGCCTTACACCTAAAAATGTAATCATCAAAGAAACCTTTCTGATTATTTTATATGAAAATACACTACCGTACAGAAGTTTAAGGTCTATAATATTTAATGTTTTTGAAAGAAATAAAACCGTAAAAACAGTAATAATGTGAAATATTATTACATTTTAAAATGTAATGTTTGTAATATACACTGCCCGGCCAAAATTGACACGAGTGCTCAACTGTTGCATTGTCAATACAAGATCTTGACCAAAAATTGATGCACCTCTTGATAGAAATAACATCACAACATTTATTTCCATCAAGAGGTGTATCAATTTTTGATTCAAGAAACAATTCAAGAGTCGAGCACTCTGTAAAGTCTCCTCCAGCACATCCCAATGACTTTCAATGAATTTAAGGTCTGGCCAATTCATGTGTGAAAATGATTTTTCATGCTCCCTCACAAACATTCCTTCATTCCTTCCAGTTTGAGCCTGATGAATCTTTACTTTGTCATCCTGGAATATGGCCATGATACGTGTTCCTACATGGTTGTTTAAGAAATGAAAAGCTACACACTCCATCTTTTAGAGTTAAAAGAACTGCTCCCAAACATATAACAAGCTAGAAACATAATAATCACTGCAATAATGATCCAGTCATAGACTCTTAAGCATGTGCCTATTTAAATCCAAACAGCGACTTTATTTTTGGCCGAGCAGTGTATCTTAAAATGTAATTTATTCCTGTGATCAAAGCTGAATTTTCAGCATCATTACTCCAGTCTTCAGTGTCACATGATCCTTCAGAAATCATTCTGATATGCTGATTTGCTTCTCAAGAAACATTTATTACTATTATCAATGTCAAAAATGGGTTTCAGGTTTCTTTGATGAATAGAGAGTTCAAAAGCAGCTTTAAATAAACAGTTAATCAGTATCGGAGGTGAAGAAGAATCTCACCTTCAAAGATCTGCTCCATCCAGAAATGCTGTAAAGACAAAGATGTTAAAAAATACCAAATATCTGAAAGTTATCTCTATAGCGTGAGAAAATACTCTACCCACCACATGTTCTTCAGTCCAGGAGTGGATCGCCAGGTTTGGAAGAAGCTGTCGAAGACAGACAGAAGAACAGAAACACTCACATGTGTGTACGGGCTACTGTCATTGTGTTCACCTGTCAAATTTACCCAAATATTCAGCTAGTGTTCTTATAATATGAAGTTTGGGTATTAACAACAAGAACGACTGAATAGCCACACTCAATTGACCAATGTTTGATTCAGTCGTAATATAGTATATGTAATGCAAATAAGTCAGTCATTCATAGCAATGAATTTACATGTGTAAAAAATAATTTAAAAATGAAAAACTGATGCAAAGTTAGACATTTTACATCTAGATCATTTTCTGAACACATCAGCAACAATCCATTATTTTATTTGTATATGTATGTGTGTTTTCTTCATGAGGATGTTTGACGGTGTTTAATCTCATTTCTTTATTAGCAAATATGGATTCTTTTATGAAATAAAAGCTGGCATTTGGTCTTTATTCTGTGCTGTATCTCAGTTTTGTTTTTGAGTTGACAGTTTATTAACAGGATGTGAAGTTGTGTCCCAGGTTGTGTGTTAAGTTCAAAATGTCCCCTCTAAAATAATGAACTATTCCATAAACTTTCTTCAAAATTCTAAGAACATAATCATGTTCCATCTGATGGACAGACTGACTGACAGACAGACATTAAGACAGACAGACTGTTACACAATATAAGATTAATGTTACAAGTTAAAACAGTCACAGTCCTTTTATTTCAGCATGACAATTTTGCATGTACTGAGTGTTTTCAGTAAATACATTTTTTAGACATCAGTACAGGATATTAGTCTCACTAACATCATTGATATGAGAGAAATTTCTCACAGAGAAAAGACACTCTATCAACGATAAAATATAAAGACAGCATGAAGAAACAATGAGGGGGATAATATCAATATTTTTAATGGTGTCAAAACTAATGCTCATAATGTTATTACAGTTTTACCTATAACAAATAACCCAAAAAAATGAACTTTCACTGTTGTTAGTTTCACACAAAACATCCTTGTTTACATTCTTTAAAAACTCATGTAACTACATGAACTTAACTTAACTGAGTTCTACTAAAATGAGTATTGTCAGCTTTACTTAATAAGTGTTTGTTCAGTCAACTTAACATTACTGAGTGAAACGCACAAATTAATGTTGACAAAACTAACTGGGCAGTGGATCCATAGTTCCCAGCATGCTTTGCAAGGGACTGCATTAGGAGAGTAAATTTAGGGATTAAAGTGTTTTTCAGTAAAGAGAAATATGTTGTTAGTTTATGTTAGTGTTTAATGTTCAGTTATGTTGGAGTTAAGTTTCTGTAATGTTTTTGAATTTTGTGGTTACCATTATGCAGAAGAGCAGCGCCTGTGTTTAGGCTGTATTAAGTAAACTGCACATATAAGTATTATGTAACCGTGACAAATTCAAATGATTTGTATTTACTCGTCTTTTTTACTTGTCAGCTTTACTTGAATTTCTTTTGTTCATACAACTAAATTGTTATTTGTACAAAGTACTCAATATAGTTACATGGAACCACTTGACACTACTTTTTTAAGTAAATCCAACAATTCATTTTTGAGTGAAATATCAAAAGCATTGATTAGTGTTGTCGATATGACAAAAGTAATCCCAAAATCCACTGTGAAGAGCTCAGTGGGAAAAAAAAATCCAAGATGGTGGATGAGACGATTGAAATGTTGATTATAAATACATTTTGAAAAGAACCTACGGAAACAGTTCGGTATAATCACAAATGGACAACTGTACTCAATATTTCTGTGTTCTGTGCTAACCTGCTAACTATTGAAATCAAGTCTCTCGGACAGAACGCTATTTTTGTGGCACTTGGAGTTGCTATATAGAGTTTTCCAAATCAGCAACTTTCTGATAAATGAACTCAGAGTACAAATTCAGTCAGAATGAATGAATATAAGAATCGTTACGTATTATTATTTATACAACAGTTCTTTCTGGTTCTTGAATCTGATTGGCTCAGAGCCATGCAATATTCTAGTGACAACAGCAGATAACTACCTTTTCATCATTTGTATCACTCCACTTGAAGCGACTGTCATGGCTGCCGAGCAAATCCACCGTATTTTTTACAAATACTATACTTGTTGTACCACGAACTGTAGTTTTAAGAGTTTTTAGGCCAGAATGTAGTTGTATGTAGAATGTATTTAATCATAGCGCCTATTTTACAATTTGTTTAGACGTTTTTGGAGATGCGAGCTCCAAGCCGTCAGCGGCCGTTCAGTGCTCGTGTACCCGCCGAGAACAGCTTCATCTCAGCCAGTGGACATCGACCTGAAGGATGAATGTTATATCAGACACAGGTAAAGTTCGCTCAGGCGATCTCTCTCTCTCTCTCTCTCTCTCAATAATACTGTACAAAATACAATGAGTTTCAATGGAGGGACTCAACATTCCTTCGTTACTATTACTATCATTAATTATTAACGAAGCCTTGGTCAAACTGTCAATTTGAGATTTAAATCCATGGCGGAAGGAAGTAGTGCTGCACAAAAGAGGGTTTTAAAGACACACTGTTGTATAAATGCAATATCACACTCATAGCCGTGCGATATGGCTGTGTATTAGCACGCTGTGATTACCTACAGCCGAATCACAGCCGTGCTGATATACAGCCATATTGCACTGCTACGAGTGTGATATTGCTCATTAAGATTACGTTACTGCTGAGTCCAACTAGTTTAAAGCGTTTACCTGTTCAACATTACCTTCACTGTGCTTCTTTGAATCATGACAAAATGAATATTCAAACATAATGATTTAAAATGTACTTCAAAGTAAAACGGTTCATTTGGCATTATTACAAAGTGCACTTTTAAAAGTGTACTTAATGAAAGTGTGCTCTTTGTAAGTACACCTAAGTAGCTAATTATTTCATTAATAATATATTATACTATACTATACTATACTATACTATAAAAGTCTTTAACTGAATTAATATCAGCGCTGACAGCGCTGTCATTTCTTTCTTTTTTTTTTTTTTTACAGGTTTTCAGGTTTCTTAGGAAAGTGTGAATAAAAGAGGAACAGCTACTTGACTGTAACGCATTTCATTTCTACTGGAAGAAATATTGAAATACTCTTTCTTGCTCATGTTTTTCATTCTCTCTCTCTCTGTCTCTCTCTCTTTCTTGATGGTGTGTGAGTTCCTCACAGTCTTCACACTGCTCAAATTGGCCAATCTTAATGTCAGTGAAATGTCAGTTGTTCGTAAGTGCGCGCTGTCCTTGCCACGCTGACATGCTGTTCTCTCTCGCTCTCCTCAGCATGTGGCTATACATCCACTTCATTTGCCATAAATAACATCCATAAGGACCCGGTGGGCGTCAAGCGGCCTCACCTAATACAGCCTTTACAGAGAATCAAAGAAAGTGACTGCTCTAACCTCCACGGCGCACGACAGACGACTTATGTCCACTTAAAACTCTTCTTACAAAAACAGCATATTTTTTTCCAGCAAATAAATACTGTTCCTGATGGAAAAACAGATTCAAATAGCACATACACACTGTAACTAAATGTGTGCCTTAAGAAGCTATTTCTCATCTGATTTCTAAACAAACTTGAATAAAACCAGTTCATTTTAATATGACCACTTGAGGTGCACTACCAGTGAAATGTGTGGATTGAGTTTATGTTTTTCCTGATCCTAAAGATCTTTTAAATGGTCAAATTAGTTTTGTAGACAAAAACAAACTGTGCCTTTCTTTACAAAAACTAAAATCTTTTATATAATTGAATTGAATGAGTTGAAATGGATATTGAAGGAAAGAGTGTGCTGCATATACTATTTAAAGTGCCCCTATTATGCTTTTTTGGATATTACCTTTAAAGGGTTAGTTCACCCAAAAATGAAAATTCTGTCATTAATTACTCACCCTCATGTCGTTCCACACCCGTAAGACCTTCGTTCATCTTCAGAGCACAAATTAAGATATTTTTTCATAAAATCCGATGGCTCAGTGAGGCCTGCATTGCCAGCAAGATAATTGACACTTTCAATGCCCAGAAAGGTACTAAAAACATATTTAAAACAGTTCATGTGAGTACAGTGGTTCAACCTTAATGTTATAAAGCGACGAGGATACTTTTTGTGTGCCAAAAAAACAAAATAGCGACTTTATTTAACAATATCTAGTGATGGCCGATTTCAAAACACTGCATCATGAAGCTTCGAAGCTTTACGAATATTTTGTTCGCGTATCAAATTGCCTAAGTCACGTGATTTCAGTAAACGAGGCTTCGTTACATCATAAGTGTTTTGAAATTTCAGTGGTTCACCACTAGGGGGTGTGACTTTGGCAGTTTGATACGCGCTCCGAACCACTGATTCGAAACAAAAGATTCGTAAAGCTCCGAAGCTTCATGAAGCAGTGTTTTGAAATCGGCCATCACTAGATATTGTTAAATAAAGTCGTTATTTTGTTTTTTTGGTGCACAAAAAGTATTCTCGCCGCTTCATAACATTAAGGTTGAACCACTGTAGTCACATGAACTGTTTTAAATATATTTTTAGTAGCTTTCTGGGCATCTGAAAGTGTTAATTGACTTGCTGGCAATGCAGGCCTCACTGAGCCATCGGATTTTATGAAAAATATCTTAATTTGTGTTTCGAAGATGAACGAAGGTCTTACGGGTGTGGAACGACATGAGGGTGAGTAATTAATGACAGAATTTTCATTTTTGGGTGAACTAACCCTTTAATGTAGTGTGTAATATAGCTGTTTGTGAATGTAAAAGCCCTGCAAAGTTTCAAAGATCAAAGTGCAGAGTTTTTGTCTCCTAAAAGAAAGAACCGCCTGAAACGAATCGTCAGTAATTCCAGTCTCACTTCCTGGTGAACCTATATATGTTTGTAAAAAAAATTGCATAATGCCAGAATATGGTCTTCATTGGCTGCTGGTGAACAACATCTACTTTGACCCTCAAACACTGTAGCTGTAGCTGAGACCGGAAGAATTTGGTTTGTGTTGTCGATGTGTCAAGAAGACGCTCTTTTCTGCGCTGTTTTTGATTCACTTCAAAAGGATTCGTATAACTGTGTATCAAGTGCTGAGGAAGATCTGGAGCTGAAATTCAGACATGGTAATGGGTGTTTCATTTCCGACTCACACTGTAAACGGTCGACCAATCACAACAGACTAGGCCATCTGACCAATCAGAGCAGAGAAAGCTCTCAGAAAGGCGGGGTTTAGAGGGACCGGATCCTTGATCGAACTGTTTCAGGCACTGTGAGAAAAGACCTGATGCTGCAATGGATATTATGAGAAAATTCAAGTGTTTTTTGACCTTGGATGCATGTAAACCTGTTGTAGGAGACTCCAAAACAAAAGTAGGATCCTTTATAAAAACAGCATAATTTGGGCACTTTAAAATCATTTTTATTTCCTAATAATTAATAATTGTTTTACGTCAGTTTGTGTTTTGATGAATTTAAATTTTTTCTAAAATCTATGGAAGCTTCAGCCACATAATAAAAAGTAAAAAAGGTAAGTGTGAGTTTATATCTCGCAATTCTGACTTTTTTCTCGGAACTGTGAGATATAAATGCACCAAAAGTGGAAAGCTTCTATAAAAATCTGTAAAACAGTAATTATAAAAAAAAAAAGTATTTTAAAAAAAGGTATGTCCAAACTTTTGACTGGTAGTGTATATTTTTTAGGTTAATATATATATATATTTTTTACATTCTAAATAAAGATCTATCCTTATTAAGAGCATAATTATTCATTAATTGTACTCAAATTATATCTGACATATTAAGACAGTGCATATAAATTCATTTTAACCACACTATAGGGGTAGGCAAAATAAATGGACACCCTATTACAATCCTAATCACTGTCATCAGATGAGTCAAACACAGCCAAGCTCAAAGGCATGGTGATCTTGCGCCCCTGTCTATGGGAGCAGGTCTTGGAGGAGATGTGATCGGCCTGTAGCAGAGGAGCCGACGGGAACTCCAGAGGAAACATCTCACCAAACTCCCTCCAGATGGCCTGCAGCTCTCCATCAGCAGCACTGCCGATCTGACACGACACCTCTGAACTCAAGTCCTCCACACTCGACTCAAAAAACAACTCTGAGCTTAAGGCTGCGGCCAGAGGAAGAAAGAACTGAGAGAACGAGGAAAGGCAGATGAAAACAGACAGAGAATATGACAATTAAAATAAATAAAAACACAGAAAAAGAAAAAAGGACACAGAAAAAGAAGAAATGAAGGAAAGGAAATCAGTTCATAAATTCCAGAAACAAAGACCAGATTTGAAAGAAGAGTGATTTTAGAAGGCAATGAATGTGAAGCATACAGTTACACTTTATTTCGATGGTCCACTTTAGACATTCTTCTAACATTGGTGTTAGGTGTTAGGGTTTGGGTTAGTAAAATAAGTTGACATGTTTATTTATTTCATAGGGACAATGGGCCTCATTCATGAAACACGAGCAGAACGAATTTTTGTGTAAATCGACTGAACAACAATGAAGAAGTTAAAGGGGACCTATTATGCCCCTTTTACAACATGTAATATAATTCTCTGGTGTCCCCAGAATGTGTGTGAAGTTTCAGCTCAAAATACCCCACAGATCATTTATTATTAGGGCTGGGTACTGACACAATTTTCACAATTCGATTCGATTTCTATTCACATGCTTGCGATTCGATTCGATTATGATTTCGATTTGATTCAATTCAATATCGATTGTTTTGGATGTAGTATATCAGTTACAGTACATGGCAAATTTTCTAGAGAAAAAAAATCTCTCAACTAATGCTGTAAACTACACATGGGAGTCAGTTGGTAC
Source organism: Mylopharyngodon piceus (assembly GCA_039654765.1). Classification (NCBI taxonomy): domain Eukaryota; kingdom Metazoa; phylum Chordata; class Actinopteri; order Cypriniformes; family Xenocyprididae; genus Mylopharyngodon; species Mylopharyngodon piceus. The sequence continues at coordinate 32,102,398 of CM077441.1, read as the reverse complement.
TACTTTACTATAATATTGAAGGTTAAAATTAACTTATTTATATACAAACACTTAAATTACACAATTGTTTTTTTTATAATAAATAAAGTTTAGAATTACATAATCATATTTGTACTCTTTTTAAATATAAACATTTAAACCTGTCATAACTGATTTATTCAAACATGCATTAAATATTGAAGAACATTATAATGAATATGTAACAGTGCATAGCTATATTTATCAGAATGCTGCTCTCTAGAGTTCACTTTTCTAGCTGACTAATGAGTTTATGGTCACTGAATATGTTTTTCTGAGGTAAATGTGTGACATTGTTTACAAGCTGTTTTATTGACGTCTTTCCGAGGTTGAAACACTGATTGAGCTATTACACGAGACATGATACGGATTTCGGTAAGTTGTACTGTATATTTTAACATACCTTCAGATGTTTAGTCATGTTTATTTCGCGCTGTAACTGGTATTAAAGCGGAGGAGAGGATGTTCACATGCGCTCCGTGCTGCCGCTTCTCTTTAACTGAGGCGCTAAAGCGATCTGTCACGTCACATTAAACAGCGCCAAAACGGTATTTATTTTTTGAATCTCATAATAAGATGGACGTCATTTGAAATCTGAGACTTTGCTTCATATCAAAAGTAACAAAGCACAAAGATTATTGCGATTTATTGGATGGGAGGCGCGCTACATGTTCTGTCCATTCATCAACTGAAAACAGACTAGACTAATCGATTCTTGGGATTTAAGAATCGATATCGGTTCGTAAAAATGAGAATCGATTAAAATCGAGAAATCGATATTGTTTACCCAGCCCTATTTATTATAGCTTGTCAAATTTGCCCCTATTTGGGTGTGGGCAAAAACACGCTGTTTTTGTGTGTGTCCCTTTAAATGCAAATGAGCTGCTGCTCCCGTTCCCCTTTCCAGAAGAGGACGGAGCTTTAACAGCTCGCGCTTCAGTTGCTCAACAACAACAAAGCTGGACAATCTCACGCAGCCAAAATGATGATTGTCAGTAACGGTGTTCAGCCTTACATTGTTCAAACCGGAGTCGGACACTGATGGAGAGACTCAGGAAGAAGTTACAACTTTTAGAAAGCATCTGGACATTTCTGAACAGTTAGTGGATAAATTTATGTAGTTGCTGTGGAGTTGATTCAACTCATCGACTAGCATGTGCCGTCATGTTAATCTTTTGTGCAAATCCAGCGTTGAATTGACCCTCGTTTGTGAAGCAGTCCGGCGTAAAATGACGGCATGTCAACAACTCTCTACTACAACAACTCTTCCTCTTCTCTAAAGCAGCCCAACATGGCCTCACCCCCTTTGTTGCGTGTTCTTGGGGGCGGGGTTTATGTACATTTTGGTACATGTAGTCCCTACCAGCCGTTTGTTGTAGTCCTTAAAAAGCAAATTCTCTAAAAGAAAATATCTCCCTTTGCATTGAACTTTGAGCGTTGTAACTCTGCAGATGTTGTTTATGCTCAAACAGCAACATTACACACTAACTAAAGTTAAAAAAGTGAAATCATAATCAACCACCCCTTTAAAATTGCTGGTTATTGCATTTTTATATTCAGTAATATTCTCCAAAATGAGATACTAGTAACAGGTTACTACCATGGACATTCCAAATCATAGCAACCAAAGCGTCTCAGCTGGAAAAATACTGCGCCTCCAAAGCGTTCTCAAGCGCCACCAGCTGGCCGTTTTCAGAAGAGCACCAGGCATTTTTTCAGCTGGCTAAAAACGCTTTGGTAGACACACTTTAATTGAATATTTATTGTTAGGTATATGGCCTATTAGTCTCTTTTGCATTTATGCAATATACTGGAGCCAAACCTGAGAAGGGAGTCCAGAAGATTTCACAGCGTTCCTGGACACGTAATTTACGTAGTTGTAATTCATAGACAGGGATTATGATAATTGTGAATGAGCGTGCACACGCACCCTATTTACGAATGATTGGAATTCATTAACTCATTTACTCACGTTTAACTGTCAAATCTGATGTTTATGAAGCATTTGTGAATCCGGAGAAGAGTTTTCGGGAAGGTCCGTTTTACGCACAAGTTACTCCGAATTTACTCATATATTTATGAAAGTTTCATGAATGAGGCCCAATGCACGTTAGTTCACCCAAAAATTAAATTAAAATGTCATTAATTACTCACCCTCATGTCGTTCCACACCCATAAGACCTTCGTTTCTCTTCGGAAAATAAATAAAGATATTTTTGATGAAATCCGAGAGCTCTCTGACTCCTCCATAGACAGTGATTTAATTACCACTTTCAAGGCCCAGAAAGGTACTAAAAACATTGTTAAAATAGTCAACGTGACTGCAGTGGTTCAGCCTGTATGCTGTTTACGTTTTATAGACAGTGCTGCGCTTCCAGGTTCAACGTCAAAACGCCGCAGCACCATCTATACAACATAAACAGCGTAGGAGACTGACAGGTAAGAGAAGAAATTGTTGAATAAAGTCGTTATTTTTGTTTTGTTTTTGCGCACAAAAAGTATTCTTGTCGCTTCATAATATTAAGTTTGAACCACTGTAGTCACGTTGACTATTTTAACTATGTTTTTAGTACCTTTCTGAGCCTCGAAAGTGGTGGTTAAATCGCTGTCTATGGAGGACTTAGAGAGCTCTCGGATTTCATCAAAAATATCTTTATTTGTGGAACGACATGAGGGTGAGTAATCAATGACAGAAATGTTCATTTTTGGGTGAACTAACCCTTTAAAGAACATCAGTATAAAATACAAAATGTAAACATGTTGGATTATAGCAACATTGCTAATTTACATCCGTAGTCCCCAGGCAGGTAAAACAAACAAAAAAAAACATGTAGTTGCAAAGTTACTTATAGTCAGTAGAATGTCTAAAGTGGACCATCAAAATAAAGAGTTTCCAAGCGTACAGCTGAGGACAAGCAGCCAAAGAAAGGATACCCTTTTTTGCAAAACTGAAATTGTGCTCTAAATACTCCTGAAACAACCTAACAACGATTTTGCTGACGTGTTTATTTGTGCAGCGTTTCTGTAGCTTATACAGTAAAGCAGGGCACTAGCAACATCAAGGTCATGGGTTTGATCCCCATGGAGTGTATGATCTGACATGAAAAGTGTACCTAATGTAAGCTGATTGGTATAAATGCGTCTGCCAAATGGATGTATAAATGTAAAGGATCTGCTGCGGCTGTAGTCTGTTTTAGTCATGAAGCGAAACACTGCATCTCATGATGGACAGGTGAGCTGCAGGTAACATGAGTGGCTTGTGTTAATGTGTGTTAGAGACCTCTTAAAGGAACAGTTCACTCAAAATGTCTTCATTTACTCAACTGCCGAAAACTGGCACACAACAACTTTTTCTATGAAAAGTGTAGTGTACTGAATGTGCACTTGTAGTGTACTTCAAATCTTAAAAGTATATTTTTTACATTCAGGACTATGTTTCTTACCACACTTAAGTACACTTTTAAAAAGTGCACTCGAAGTTTATTATGTTTTAATAATCTTTATTCATGCTTTAAAGAAGAACAGTAGTGACCAAGGGTGATAGGAAAATTGATATTTTCACTTTTTATTCAAATATTATTAACAATTTTGTAAGGATTTTGTGTAGTTTTGCTTGGAGTCGATTGTTTTATTTGTGATAATAAATGAAATAACGTCGGCCAAATTGTGCCGACATTATTTTTGGCCAAAAAAAAAAATATGAACACGTGCAAAAACAAGAGAGACCAATGAAATATTAATAACTGATTATGTTGTTGTCAGTGTATGCATTTTCCTGTGAGCTTTTTGTCTTACTATGCTTTTTTTTGCATGGTAAAATACAATCTGTAGCTGTAGTTTGCCAAATAATTTTGTCAGAAAAATACCTGAACCAAGTTCATTGTTTTGTTATTCCCTTATATTTAAAATATTTAAAAATATTTTCCTCATATTTTGATGGTTTTATCGAACTTGTAGGGTCATAAAAAACCAATATCCCCTCTAAACATCACTTTTGGCCACTACTGTATACTGAATATTCTTCTTTTTATGGTCTACTAATGAAACAAAAGGCCTGGAAAAACATGAGAGTAAATGATGACAGAAAATTGGCTTTAAACAATTTCTTTCAGTTAGAGCGATGAGTCGAGGTCATCAGAGAGAGAGACTCACCGGTGTGTTGGACTGCTCGATGAGTTTTCTCTCCCACATCTTTAACCGTCTCTCTCTTTCTTTCAGCGCTTGTTCTTTGGTGCTCAGATCTCTCTCCAACCGCTTCAGACGCTCTAGAGTCGCCTCAATCTCACACCTGCTCACACAATACACAACAGATTCATCAACATAATATCCCTATTCATAAACATATCAATATTCATAAACAAGTGATTAGCCAATAAGAACATACCTAAATATTTTACTGCACAATGTGTCATACATTGATGTACTAAAAATATTTATGGAGATGTACATGATTATATTTAAGATTAGATTTTAAAAAAGTATTTTTTTTTTTTGAACATTTAAATATTACAAATTGCTTTCCATTTTGACACATTTTATACCCACAATCACACTTTTGGATTACATCGACAATTTATGGAAGTTTGTTTTATTCTGTTGCGGAAACAATGTAAAAGATAATTGTGATTTTTTTTGTTCTCAAAATTCTGACTTTTTTCTTGCAAATGTGAGTTTATATCACGCAATTCTGAGCAAAACAATTCAGAATTGTGAGATAAAAAGTCGCAATTACCTTTTTTTATTTTTTATTCAGTGGCAAAAACAAGCTTCCATAACAATTTAACAACATAATTATAAATTTAACTGGACTTTGGGGCCAAAACAACAACAATTTTTTTTAAATATTTGTTAAAAGAAAAATATAATTATTTTAATACTAATAAAAATATTATTGTTTTAACATTTTAATATTACTAATATGTACTACTTTAATATTTAATATTACGTACTGCTTTCAATTTTGACAAATCTTATACCCAGTCACACTTTTGGAGTACAGTGGCAATTTAACAACATTAATACAATTTCACTGGACTCTGGGGCCAAAATATCACACACACACAGACACACAAAAACAAAATCCTTTCAAAATGTTTGTATGAAAAAATATTGTTTGAATAATAATAAAAATATTATCTTTTGCTTTCAATTTTGACAAACTGTATACCCACAGACACACTTTTGGATTGCATTGACAATTTAACAACATAATGACTTTGGGGCCAAAACAAAAGAAAAAACCTCTTCAAAATTGTTCAAAGATATATATACATATATATATATATATATATATATATATAAACACTTCTTCAAATTTGCTGTTCTAAGACAAGACCCAGTGTCCATGGTGTCACCCAGATCATGCCTCTTTAAAAATAATCAGAATAATCTTCAACTATTGAAGTATTTTCTGTGTTCAAATGCATTATATACAAATAAATGTATGAAATGAATGTTGTCTTTATTCCCTAGACAGAATAAATACTGCCAAAAGTAAGGCATTTTCTAAGCTGGCCGGCAACATTTAGTGCAGAATCACCCACTGGTGTTTCTTTAATTCTAGGTGAGTACAGTCAAGCCTGAGTCACTGTTAATGTGTAATACCTGATTTATCCAGCAGAGGGAGCTACACATTCTCTTCAGAGAACAGTTATTTATAAATGGACAGAAGCTGTAACTCACGTCCTCAAACATCTCCCATCAGGGCCGCCCGTCCAGTTGAGCCCCACCCCTAAAGCCCTGCTTGCCCAACTTCAGCCCCACACTTCCTGTGTGACTGATTTCCCTGTCTGTCTCTTTCTAATAAATGCTATTGGAATTTCACAATCATATGTGTCCTAAAGTTCCCCTTTTTGACACATCACATTTCTTTTCTTCATTTGTTGTTCCTCTGTTTAGCTGTAGGGAGGGACAGGAACCTCCCGTCCCTGTATCCTGGCCCAATTCCAGAGGGTCTTAATATAGCATCAAACACCCAGGACTTTCTAGACCACCAGTACACAGTGCGTGTGAAGGGACTCACATGGTAGTTTGTTAAAAAAAAAAAGAAAAAAATAGATATCATATTACATTTAAAGGACCATTTTGAATGCTCAATTAAAACTAGCATTTAAACTCCAGCTTTTAAATCAAAACGGGTTGCATTGTTTATAGTGGTCAACAACCGTCCATACCGGCGTGATGAATACGATCCTCAATTGGATGGAACTGGAATAAATACTTTGAATGCTGCGATCCTATTGGACTTACGATGGCAACCTGAATCGTAACAAAGCACTGTTGGCCAGAGGAGAACTGGCCCCCCGACTAAGCCTGGTTTCTCCCAAGGTTTTTTTCTCCATTTAAACACCTATTTGCCACTTGTCTGCCACCTGATGTCACCTGATGGAGTTTGGGTTCCTTGCCGCTGTCGCCTTTTTGGCTTGCTTAGTTGGGGACACTTGACATTTGACTTGACATTTGATATTCAACAGTGCTTTGATCTACCTGCATTGACACTATTCTTTAAGAGCTGCTGTGCAGCCAAATAATGTACCAGTTATCAATGTAAAGCTGCTTTGACACAATCTACATTGTAAAAAGCGCTATATAAATAAAGGTGACTTGACTTGACTATAGTGTGAGTTAGACAGGTTATGGTGTATAGGCAGGTCAATGATATTGTAATCATTAGCGTGTTAGTGTACCTCCACTCTGCTTTATTGTGCAGGAAGGTGTTGCACTCCTCAGGTAACTGACTGTCGTTCCACATGAACTCCAGCGTGGACAGGATGTCTTTGAACACTGGCCTGTCCTGCAACACAATCACAACATCTGCATTAGAACATCAGCATTTGCAACACACACACTTCCTGAAACAATGAACTCTTCGAAACGACTGTAAATATGTTATACACTGATGATTGGCTTACCTGGCCAATAAAACATACTCAAATTCTGATCTGATCAATAAACAGCACTACACCAATATCTCACAAACACTCCCTAGTGAGCCCAGGTGAAAAAAGTGCACTAAAATACACTTTATTTCAGTACACTTAGTTAGTACACTTCTATGTGCTCTATTTTCACGTACTAATTTTGTACTTAATATACTAAAAATTATTCTTTAGTACTTCTTAAGATAATCTTAAGAACATCTCAGTGAGACACCATGAATATGATCTAAAATGTGCTTTTAACATACTATCTCTGTATTAAAAAAATGTATTTAGTTACCACTTGAACCCATCTTTCATACACTTTTAAATATACTTATCAGACATAAAAAATACACTTATGAATTATTTAAAATATAATAATAATATATAATAAATATATACAAAATGTGTTTATAATGTATTGCCCACATATTTTTATACATTAAATAATTAATTTCAAATGTATTGTAACTATGTTAATATTCCCTTTATACTGTATGATGTAGTTAAGTATATGTTAATGGTGTTTTACTTGTAATTAATTCATTTCTGCTGTATTTTTGATGAAAATCCATTAAAATAGAACTTAATGATGTGAACTTAAAGTGTTAGTGCACATTAGTGCATTTGTATTAAGTGTACTTAAGTACCACAGTTGGGAAAATACTTATAACTAGTACATTAGTAATATATTTTTAATAAAATCAATTTAATTTAAACTTAGGATTACTATATAAAAGAACTAATTTTTAAAGCATTCAAAGCACACTTTTAAGAAACACACTAATAAAACTATATTTTTTGCAGTAGAACACTTTATTTCAATGCACTAAAAAATCAATTTAAATATTAGTGGTATTTAGTATACTTTAAGTGCACTGAAGTACTACTGAAGTAGAAATATACTTTTAATTATTATTTATAGCGTATTTTCTTAGTGCATTCAAGTATACGTTATTTTTACCTGGGTAAAAACACTTCAGCATCCTTTTAAAAAGAGTAATTAATAAGGAAATAATATGCTTAAAAAAAGAATATAATTAAGTGTGAACTGAATGTAATATTTTTGGACACTTCATTGTAAATTAATTGCAATTAAATTTTAAATTATATTAAAAGCAACTTTATAGTGTTTTTGACCCTCTTAAGTAGGACTTAAGTACATTTTTATATGCAATTTCATAATTACTTCTATTGTCTTTGAAATATGGTTAAAGTTACTGCTGACATGCATTTATGGTAACCTAAAATATACTTTAATGTCATTTCTGTATTGAAGCTTGTATGTCATGTATTTAAATATATTTGTAATTACATATTTGTAATGATGAAGTTGCAATTTAATAATTTTAAAATATATCAACTTTAAATGAAATATCTAATAACAGACTACAGTTAAAATTATAATTTACATGTGCTTTAGTATGTTCGTCGACACGTCAAAATAAGCGTACTTCTTTAAAGCACAACAAAAGATTATTAAAACAATGCTTTTGTACTTTAAAGTAAAACTTTTAATTTGACATTATTACAAAGTGAATTTAAAAGTGTACTTAAGTGTGTTAAGAAAGAGTCTCTCTTTAAGTACACTTAAATGACTTTTTATTTCATTATTAACTATCTGCAAGTACAGTTTCTTTAAAATGTACTTTTAGGATTTTGAAGTACACTACAAGTGCACATTCAATACAATCAAGTGCACATCTTTTTCACAAGTGCTTGAAAGGTTGAAACGGTTGATAAAAGCAGCAGGCTGTGTGACACATTAACAGCTTTTTCAGTTAAATGTTTTAGGTTTTCATCAGTTTAATGCACTGAAGAAACGTCCATATGATACTTATCAGAGTTTAACGACAACTGTGTGTAGCTCAACTTGCAATCGGAGTGTTTTTGAGTGTTATGATACTGTTTTCTGGCACGTTCGCGCTCTGTGAGTGACAGGCGGACGTCAGCGCCAGCGAACATGAATTTATGAAGCTCACTTAAATGAGTGTGAGCGCTCAGAGGAGAGGTGTGACCTGACAGAGTGAAACTGAGAGGGGAAAAAAACAAGCCCTGACATGAGGCAGATGAAATGAACTTTGATTGGATGGATTAAAAATGTCAGGATAAGAGACAGCCATATATTAATAAAGACAGCGGTTAATAATGTCCTGACCAAACAGCATGTCTTATCTATTATTCATGCATTCATGCATTGCACTTTACCAATCTTCTTAAGCACTGCATAATTGCTGTATTAGTATACTGCAACATATTGCTAATGCTCTGCAATGTATGTAATTATCTAAAGCTTTACTGTATGTTTGATATGCAATATCAAGACCATAACAATTTATACTGTATTTGTAATAACATCAGGATAATCATACTGTAAAAGAGTCGATCCATCTGTCTCATGTCGTTCCAAACCTGTGTGACTGGGTTTGGTTTTAGTCTGTGGTCATGATCTACTTTATGACCTCATTTACATATCGTGGTAAACATGCATGTTTTTAACTTACTTTTGGTTCTGTCACCCAGCAGCTTCTCATCAGACAGGCAAAACTGGCTGGGCAGCAACTGGGAATTGTCAACCTCTGCAAAAAACACGACACATGTCAAAAACCACACATCAAACTGCTGAGCACACTTCATCCGTGACACAGCCAATCAGAATCTGCCATCACCTCGTTCTTCTCCACCACCAGCCAGGCCACCTGCAGCCCCTCCAGACCTTTGAAGGGAATTTCACGCGTCAACATCTCCCACAGGACCTGAAAGAAATTCACAGCTATATGAAAAAGAGAACTATATGTGCCAACAAACCCAGCGAATCAACCAACTGACAAAAAATACTCTAATTTTTTACAGCCAAATTTATTAGTTTTTCTCAAATTATACTGTATTTGGTTCAAAACTTAAATATCGATAAATCCCTATTTTAGATAAACTGAACAAAACAGGTTTAAACCAGATGATTTTCAATTGAACAAATAAGAATGCACTTTAAAATATAGCTGCGAGCAGCAATTATCGGGGTACAAACCCTTTAAGGCCTTTAAACACATGCATAAAAATGTATTATGTTTTATTTAGCAATCCTGTAACCACCTAGATCATAGATTGAAAAGACCATTTACAGCCAATACAGGGAATTTATTAAGGAAACATATGGTTTTTGAAGCTTTTTAACAGTCATAGCGCCACCTATAGTCCAATCTCCATAAAAGTTTGCATGCTTGTTTAGAATCATATGTTGCAATGTACTCACCTATTTGTGTGAAGTTTTGATTTTCTGTTTAGGATTTATAGGCTTTTGGGTATATTTGGCCATGCCCGTTTTCTAAACTACCCAGTTATAGTTATCTAAAGTTGACACAGAGAGTCCAGAGAATTGTACTGCAGTGGTTTTATTAAGGTTGAGTGAAAAACCTATTGGACTACTTTGCAAAAGTAGGGTTTTTTTTTTTTAATAATCGCAAATATTTAACAAACGATTGGATTGACAGCAGTGGTTCTTGAGGCAAAGTTGTTCAGAATGAGGAGATCTAACATATGATATCAATATTGCGTGTATGTGTGAAACACTGCATAATATACGATTGTTTACGAACACGTAAAACGCGATATTGCACCCCGGTGGCCAATTTCTTTCAAATTTCTCACAGACCTCTAGGGCCATGAGTCAAACATGCCCACCAAGTTTTGTTCCAATTGGTCTCTGTTAACCTTGTCTAACAGGTGCTCAAATTTCATTGGCCAGTGGCGGCCATGTTTTTCAAGATATGCCAATGTCCTCATAAACAATCATGGAATCTTGGACAAAGACACTGCAAGCCAATTTCCAAGTCAATCGGACTAACGGTTGCATAGTTAGCTGTTTTCAGGTTTTTTCATGTTATAGCACCACCAAGTGGTCAATCGTGGTGATTTTTTACTGTGACAATTTCACTCGGTGACAATATCTCATTCCGTTCAAGAGTTTTAGTAAAAGTGGCTCAGTGTACGTCGAACATTTTGGCATCCCTTTATGACCGTGAATTGAAATTTCAACTTTTCTTTGATAATTGTTGATATTCAGAATGTAAAGAATCTAAAGGTTTGGTTCCGATCAGGCATAAAAACTAGTACTAGTTCGCTAAAAGAAATCAGAGATAATACATTTTGTCCGTCTTGAGCCAAGGATTCCAATGGTATAAGACAAATGGTCTAGGAATTATGAGCGATTTCGTACTTTTGATCACTGTAGTACCCCCTATTGGCCATTTGGGGTGATATCAAGTCAATCTCTCCCCAAATTGAGACCTAGCATCTGGCCAGGTTTCAAGTCTTTAGGCCTTACGGTTTGGTCTGCATGATCAGTGTTACTGTAGAAGAATAATGATAAAAATCCTTACAATAAGAATAAGGTTTCAGCGTTTCGCACTTGAACCCCTAATGGATGACACAGCCTTTTCACTTTTTTCAGTACAAGTAGCTAGAAGCACCAGCGTTCACGTTCACACACTCACCACTCCATAAGAGTATGTGTCACAGGTCTCAGACACAGGAAAGCTCTGGATGACTTCAGGGGCCATCCAGGGAAATGTGCCCACCAGAGACATGTGGGTGGTGTGAGAGTGAAACTTGGACGCCCCAAAATCACAGATCTGAGGAAATGGAGAGTCCAATTAATCAACAGACTTTGCAATAAGGGTTGCCATTTTTCATGCAGAACTAATAAAATATAGAGAACTTGTTTCTGTATGTATGAATAGACATCATCATGTACCTTGGGTACTGAATCTGCAGTCAACACAACTGAAAAGAAACACAAGGTCTTCAGGTTATAGAAACAGACATTATTCAAGCACTCCTGAACTCAAATAAATATATATAGAGGCTTTATTTAACAAAGTTACAAACCATTTCTGGACTTGAGGTCTCTGTGAATGACTGTAAACGGGGCCTCAGCGTGCAGATAGTGCATGCCTATGAGAGAAAACACAACATACAAAGATGAATTGTGAAAGACTAGAATTTGATTTTGGTATTAGTCATTATTACACTGGAATATTTGAGTTAAAATAACAACATCTGTTGCTTCTCCCGTTTGTCTATGTGCATAAACAAACAGGAAATGTGTTTACAGTACTGCGATTACAATGAAGACCTAGAAGGCCTGAGGGGTTCATCGCAGAAATGTAAAAAGCTTACAGTTTTGTTAAAGTGCTTACACTGCCGGTCAAATCCCCCAGTAGGCAACAATTTTATCCCTTAAAACTAATCTTTAATCACCAAAATTACATATTTAAACGTTTTTTCCTGTGAAAAAAAAATTATTCATGCCTTAAAATAGCTTGAATGTAACTCTACACCCTTGCCTCATTTAAAATACACAGACCAATTAATATGCAAATTAGCCCCGCCTCCACTCGCTCACACCAGCTCAAAGATCCACTCGGTCAACTTACTGACGTAAACGCTGCACAATGGTATTGCTTTATACAACATCAGATACATAACAGTAATTAATATGATTAGCCTTTTGCTTGACTACGTTATCAAACAGCTAATAATGTGTTGCTAATGTTACACAAACCATGTTCCCGTTCGCCATCTCAGAGTCAGACAGCTGCCTTCTAACAATCAGCATCCTTACAAACGCTTTGAGCAACTCAGAACGTCAGTGGAGAAGGGCATATAGTTCATCATACACCCACTATAATCTACCCGATTGTTCATATCAACAGACAAATATACCGGGATAACCTGGCTTCTCCCTGCTAGTTCACTGATAATGATGTGCTAAAGCCCGCCGGCACATTGATGTGATTGGTTACAAGGTAGTTTGTAACGTCACAGACACCAGCGATTTCAAACCGCGGGTTTGAGACTGTTTTTCACTGCAGTTTTAAGGAGAAAATACTCAGCAATGGTGTTGACTTATGAATTTGCACATGGTTTGTCTTAAAGGGTCATGAAACCCCAGAACACATTTTTTGAGCTGTGAACAGATATGTATAGGCTGCACATCATTGAAAACACTAAAGGTACTCATTAATTTTATTTAAAAGTTAAAATTACTTATTTTTGCATTATTCAGAGCGATTTCTATGTTCCAGTTTGAAAAACAAAGTCGGAGCAACATCACAAAATCTGACGTCATCGTGTACTACCGGCAAGATCCGGAGTGCTGATTGGCTCCAGTATGGGCTGGTCGAACATGCTGACGTCAACAGTTTCGAGCGGTTCTCTGCATTTATTCATGACATAAAGCTCATTCAATCCAATCACTGCACTGCAGTATGCATAAGATTATAATTGCGGTAGGATATGCATGAGGAAGTATCACTTCTCTTGCCTCTGTCTCTATTGTTATCATTCAGAGACATGGGTCATAGGTGCTTGTTTCCTCAGTGCTACAACACAAAAATGCATTTTCCTGCGACGCGACCAGAGCAGAAGTTTGGGTGCATGTGGTTTGTTTTGCTGTGATCTTCCAGCACAAATGGAAAATATGTTCGCATGAGATCGCATTACAGCGGAGAATTCAAATGTCACAAAAGAGCTGTTCATTCACCTCTGCATTCGGACACGCGAGCCGTGTGTATGTTTCCCTCAGCATCCTTTGCCCGCGATGCGGTCAGAACTGGAGTTTGAATACGAACACATAAAAAATACAATTGTTATGATATACACGCGGAGCGCACATATGATCGGTTTCAGCGCGGAGCTCCGCGATGAGTTTAACAACACTAGCCACGTGGATCATAGCTCATATACAGAATAAAGTATCCGTGTTTAAAGTTTTTATAGACATATTTCACATATTCTCCTGCACCAAACATGAACCAGCACGGTGTATGCACACATATTTCATCAAGTCTTCTTCAAATGAAATATATGTGCAAACTGATACAGTGGTGTAGCCTATCTGAACACGATGACACGATTATTCTAATAGACAAAAGACTGATTTAGATCGAAAATTCAAAGAAAAATGGACAAAAAATAAACTGTCTTTATTCTTTCTGTGTTAAACTACGTGTTGTTTATCATGAGACTGCTGCTCGTAAACGTAATCAAAGTATTATTAGCCCTTTTAAATATTCTTTCGCATTTCTGCCTTGTGCTTGGGAGTTTGTTGTCATTTTCTCCGTGCTCATATATTAATATTCATTATTCTGTATAATGAGTGTGTTGTATGTCTGTGTTTCATTGGTTGTTCTCTCCCCTCTTCCCCGCTCTACACGCCCATTTTCACAGAGTTTTTAAGCTTTGAGGTGTGAACGACCAGGGTAAAACGGGGGGTTTCATGACCCTTTAAAGCATATTAAAAACACCACATAGACATATAAACAACATTAAAAACTTGATTTTCACCACAGGAGGTCTTTAAGATTTTTTAAAACTTTTGAATGAAGTCTCTTATGCTCACCAAGGCTGTTTCAAAAATACAGTAAATACGTAATATTTTAAATATTATTACAGTTTTAAAGAAGTTAAAGAACTTCTATTTAAAAATGTAATTTTGTTCCATGTGATGGTAAAGCTGAATTTTTTAGCATCATTACTCCAGTTTTCAGTGTCACAAGACTTTAGTAATGATGCTGAAAATTTAGCTTTGCATCAAATTACAGGAATAAATGAGTTAGGTAGGAATACTTCAGGTATTACATTTTTAAATATATTCACATAGTAAACAGTTATTTTAAATTACAATTATATTTCACATTATTACTGTTTTCTTCTGTATTTTCGATCAAATAAATGCAATATTGGGAAGCATAAGAGGTTTCTTGCAAAAACATTTAAAGAGGTTAATGGATTTTCAAAATTCCCTTGATCTTTTGACAAGTAAGAGGTCATTGTACTGTAAAAACATCCTGTACATTTTAGAACTCAAAACTTCCTCGTTTGTCCAAAAACAGCTTTTATTGAATCCAAGCTCAGAAATTTTGTCACATGATGTAATAGTGTGACTAAAGACCACCTCTGCAGAAGAAGATCAACGCCTACTTCTACATCATCACATCTTTGGCCCCGCCCACTGATGCGTAGTGAGATGAGACAGAGGGAAGAGAGATACAGGATCACTGGACTAAAAATAACATTACTATGCAAATGCTAGGAAAGTGCTTATTTATTTTCAACTATGTCTCAGTAGAGAATTATTTGTTTGTTCGGTACTTTTCACTTTGGATTCTTTGGTAAATCAGTCGCATTTTGGCGCAAGCTTTGCAAACAGACTTTTACTGTAAGATATGGACCCGACAGTAATGCCACAACATGTAAGTAACTGTGTTAATTCTAATGCCAGATCTGTGATCAGTGATTTCTGATATGTAATAATTCATGTACAGTCAGACATGAATTAGTTTATTGCTGTTTATGTGTCAGGAAATCAAGCGAATGACTAAACGATCAACTTCACATTGTTTCTCTTAGTAGCATGAATATAATCTGTTATTTAAATTGTGATTAAAGTACATATAGAAAGCGATCAAAGAACGCTCCCTTTATAATCACTGGAGCTGTCAATCACACAGTGCAAGTTTATCAGCTATTGAGTTCTGGACTCTCGCCAAAAACTCCCATTATAAGCAATGACGCTGTCTACACTCTTATTTACATAATCTTTGCACTGTTAGTTATGATGAAAGCATTCATGAGAGTGCAGAAATTGAGTTGCAATGATGAGATCACTGTATTCATGCACTCAACAGACATGTTGCAACCTAGTAGATCTAAATATAATGCTAATCAACACTTTTCACGATTAGTTAATCTCGACAGCTGTAATAGTAAAAACATAGTAAATGTTTTCAAAAGAGTTTCAATTGTAATACTTATTTCATATGCAAAGATGTTAGCCAATCACAGGAGTGGGTGTTTACACTGAAGACACGCCCCTTCAAACAGAGTTCAAATCAGAGGGCTATAATCAGGGTAGAAAATGGCCTTTTATTTCTAAATTATGACAATTTTTGAAGTAAAAATTGTACTAACATTGTGCACCTCAGGAAACATTATAAAATAATAAAAAAATGCAAGTCATGACCCCTTTAAAAAAAATGTAATTATTCCAAACTTTTGACCGGCATAATGTCCTTTTCCAGACAGACAAACTTCTGGTTAAATATTATGCTTTCATTTCATGTGTGGTGTCGTTTGCTCCATGTAAACAGTGATTTATGAATACTTGAAAGCAACTGGGTACATACAGATTTGATACAACTTTGCACAGACAAGATTGGTAACTGATTATATTACACCAGTGTCATATGACCATGTGTAATGTTAATCCAAATACTGCAACATATTTTACACAAGTTTGTGAACGCAAAAGTCAGCGCTGCAGCAAGAGGTGCACATTTTAATGTAAACTGTTCAGTTTGTTTCCTCTCACAGGTCAAGTCCGGTCAGAGAAACAGCTGGGAGTTAGTTAAAATTAGTTAAACTGTATAATGTTCACAGTAATCTACCTCCCTGCTGGTCCTAACTGGTTTAAACTGCTCAGAGCAGCTCCCAAAACACTGGTCTCCCTTAAGTATGGACAACACACTTGCAATGCATTGGTATGTTCCAGTCCTGTACTTATATCTTTATATGTGGTCATATTTTTGAAACAGAATGAGAGCATTTGTTCTAGGCTTCCACTGTAAATGTGTTTTGTTTTACATTTAGAACATTTAATCTCATCTTTTTTTCAGTTTATGTGTGTTTGAGTGTATATAATACCTTTAGCAATGTCCATGGCCCAGGTCATAATCTGCTTCATACTGATGTCTTCACTCTCGGCACTGGACAGATAGTCAAACAGAGATCCACCGCTGGCATACTCTACAATAAAACACACACACATACATATAATACAAATTAAAATGCATAATCTCTTGTATTGGGCAGTAGTTTTACATATCACTGCTGTGGGATGTAGTGCACTAGTATTAGTTGTCATTGAGTACTGTGCTATAGTACTTGCTGTTAAACATTGTATCACAATATCCTGTTTCTGAGCTCAAACACTCAATGACATCATCTAAATTCACTGGAACCTATAACAATCACTACACACAATATACAAACACTGACATCTACGGCACATGGGACAAGAAGAAACACAACTGTAATGCCATTTATTTGCATGGTGTGATACTTGTTTAAAGGCAAAAGTTAAAATGATTAAATGAAAAATAGTTTCAATCTCTGACAGCCCTTTTTGCTGAAAAACAAACATATGAGTGCTAAGCTGTGGACTTTGATCCCATTTCAAGACACACCTTAATTAGTTATTTCATGTTTAGATGCCCCATACGACCCTACTGATACATGTGACTGACATGAGGAAATATGATTCTATTCACACTTTAGTTTAGGGTCCAATTCTCACTATTAACTACGACTTTTGCCTCAATAAACTCATAATTACTGCTTATTAATAGTAAGGTTGTTAAGTTTAGGTATTGGGTAGGATTAAGGGATGTAGAATATGGTCATGCAGAATAATAATTAATATGTACTAAGTACTAATAAGTACTAATAAACAGCCAATATCCTAGTAATATGCATGCTAATAAGCAACTAGTTAATAGTGAGAATTGGACCTTAAACTAAAGTGTTACCATGATTTTTAGAAGTATTTTCTTAGTATTTATAAGTATTAATGGGTGCAATAAGTATTTCAAAGCTGAATAAGTATAAGAAATATCTTATGTGATATAATATGATGCTCAAGAAACAAAAATTGTTTTCATATTACTATTATATGTAAGCAATAAGGTACGAGAGGCTGTGCTGTATCGTGAATAAGTCACGGCTGAAGGGTGTTGTTAGGCACGACGCGAAGCAGCGCGAAGCTTTGCCGCCATCAGTAGCGAAGACTTTTACATTGAAAAGACTGAATTGTTGTGAACATGGAACAAGATGCAATTGACAAATGTTTTGACTAGCACTGTCAGTCACGGGAAAACCCCTTAACTGTTAAAAGGACAAGATAATACACCGATAATACATTTATACCAACATGTCCTCCAACCAATAGGCCCATATAGGTCGTTTGTCACTTCCCTGAAATACGACCCATGGGAGCGTTTACTAAAGTTGCATCCCTATCGACAATAGGACGCTTTCATTTTAATGCATTGGACTCTTTTATCTGCGTCATATTTCGGGTTTCGCGTAGCTCAATTGGTAGAGCATTGTGATCATGCGATCGTGGGTTCGATCCCAGGGAGCGCATGTGCTCATAAAGTGTATATGCACTATAAATCACTAAGGGTAGGTTTAGGGTTGGGGTAGGTGTAGTCGTTAATAAAAAAAAAAAAAAAAAGTTTTGCTAAATGGAAATAGGACAAATGGTGGGTAAGGGACTGTGTAAAAAGTCTACACATTGCATTTAAATGAACACGCATTTTGATTGGTAACGACGGTCAAACGTCATTTCATGACGACAGACGTAACACGACACTGTCATTATTTTTACGCCAGCTAGAGGGCACATGACTTTAAAGCGTAAATATAAGTCGTAATAAGGTGCTTGAAAAAGCGACCTATAGGGTCGTTTTTTGGAGGAGGACAGTCTCATTTATATACAGAACCGTTGGTTGAAGCGGTCATAGCCGTGTTTTATAGTGAATAAAACACAGCTATTGACCAATCAGAATCAAGGACAGGAACTAACCGTTTTATAAATATATATATATATATATATATATATATACATTATAAAAAAAACAGTAAAAAAAAGTATTAAATCAGTCAAAATTTATATTTGAGTGCAGTCAAAATAATATATTTTGCATAATCAGTCAAAATAATATATTTTGATTGAATATATTATATATAAAATTACTTATAAGCATTTCCTTAGCATTTAATAGCTAATTAATGAATCACAGGGTTAAATATTCCTGTTACAAATCGATTTATAAAAGTACCAGTACTTCATGTAGTGTCTAAATTAATATCAGTAATATTAGGTTATAAAAATGTCATATGTAATAAAAAAAAATAATGAATACAATTCTGTTTAAAATGAGTAAATCAAAATAAATAGGTAAATTATGATTTCAGCATGTCCCACTACAAAAGACATGTTCCCAAAAGAATGTGAAGTATCTAAATACAGATACATAACACACATGAGTGCAGTTGAGTCTGTTAATATTCATGAATATTCCATGTTTAGCTTTGGTTTATGTCACTGTGAGCACACATCATATAATGGTCAGATTATCAGGTTCAAACAGAGATATACACACAGGGGAAATTAATAATCTCACTGACAAAGGTGAGCTGGTCATAAACATCACCTTCACCTGCACTTATTACATTTACTTTTCATAAAGAGAGACTCAACTGTCTCTCAGTACTGCAGACCAATGACACAGCACTTTATGATCTTTTACAATCATTGCAGCTTCATTTGTGGCACACTTGCTCAACACAGCAGAAGCAGACTAAAACACCACATCTCATTACAGACAGAATTTAATAAAAAAAAAAACATATTCAATCAAATTACAAGAACACTAGTTCTGCAAATTGACTGGTAATTTATTTATCTCTCAGATCATTTATTAAAGTGGAAGGAAATCCACATTTCATTATGTGAATTCACAAACTGGAGGCCAATGGATAATTGTTTATTGTTGTTATTTGCTTATTATAAACCAAATGCAAATGAAACTGGCCTGAAATTAGCATTTCCTGAAGGAAGTACCAGTGCTTGCAATTCAGCAAAAACGTTTTTGGCAAGAACAAATAATCAGACAGTGATATATGGGTATTAATATATAATATAGATGGATAAATAGATGTAAGGAAGACCAATCACAATTTATTATGCAAATGACAAAGGTTACATAATTTTCCAACTTCTATCTTCAATTTCTTAAAGTATAATTCTTATAGAGTAGTAAAAAGTAGAAAAGAATTATTAATTATAAATAAAAGAAACATGATCTACGGAGCAAAGTTTGAATGGAGTCTGTGCAGAATAATAAAGATAGAATGTTTGAGGAATTTCAGAGCCGCCCTGCCCTGCAAACACTGTAATAAATGTTGCGATTGAGAGTGATGAGTCATGTTTTACTGACCTGTAACAATTCCATAGTTGGGAGCTTCCAGAATCGCTCCATAAAACTGGATAATGTTTCGATGACTGAGAACACTTAAAATCTCCGCCTGCAAATACAGCCAGAACAAAGAATTGAAACATGACAATATGATACAGATTCAAAACAGATTCATGATGCAGATTCAATATGTACATTAATTCCTAATTTAATACAAGAAAATTTCATTACAAATTTTATCAACAGCATCATTTAAGTTAAAAGCAGATTTTAAAGGGGTGGTTGATTATGATTTCACTTTTTTTAACTTTAGTTAGTGTGTAATGTTGCTGTTTGAGCACAAACAACATCTGCAAAGTTAGGATGCTCAAAGTTCAATGCAAAGGGAGATATTTTCTTTTACAGAATTCTCTGTTTAAGGACTAAAACAAACGGCTGGTAAAGACTACAACAAGCTTCTTCCTGGGTTAGTGAATTTACCAACATGTCCTCCAACCAATACGCCCATACAGGTCGTTTGTCACTTCCCTGAAATACGACCCATAGGAGCGTTTGCTAAAGTTGTGCCCCTATCGACAACAGGACACTTTCATTTTAATGCATCGTACCCTTTTATCTGCGTCATATTTCGGGTTTCGCGAAGCTCACATGGTAGAGCATTGCAATATACAACAATACGCAATCATGTGATCATGCGATCGTGGGTTTGATATGCACTATAAATCACTAAAGGTAGGTTTAGGGGTGGGGTGTATGTGTTGTTAATAAAAAAATGAGTTTGCTAAATGGAAATAGGACAAATGGCGGGTAAGGGACCGTGTAAAAAGTCTACACATTGCATTTAAATTATCACGCATTTTGATTGGTAACGACGGTCAAACGTCATTTCATGACGACAGACGTAACACGACACTGTCATTATTTTTACGCCAGCTAGAGGGCGCATGACTTTAAAACGTAAATATAGGTCGTAATAAGGTGCTTGAAAAAACGACCTATAGGGTCGGGGTTTTTTTGGAGGACAGTCTGGAATTTACATAAACCCCGCCCCCGAGAACACGCAACAAAGGGGGTGAGGCCATGTTGGGCTGCTTTAGAGAACAGGAAGTGTTGTTGCCGTCATTTTACACCGGACTGCTTCACAAACGAGGGTCAATTCAACACTGTAAGGCTGAACACCGTTACTGACAATCCTCATTTTGGCTGCGTGAGATTCTCCAGCTTTGTTGTTGTTGAGCAACCGAAGCGTGAGCTGTTAAAGCTCCACCCTCTTCTGGAAAGGGGGCCGGGAGCAGCAGCTCATTTGCATTTAAAGTCACGCGCACAAAAATGGCGTATTTTTGCTCACACCCAAATAGGGGCAAATTTGACAAGATATAATAAATGATCTGTGGGGTATTTTGAGCTGAAACTTTCTGGGGACACCTGAGACTTATATTACATCTTGTGAAAAGGGGCATAATAAGTCCCCTTTAAAAAGTCTGGAATGTGAAATGAATCCGATGAATTTAAAATTTAATTTGACTGCTGACAACACTTTTGTGTGATTTTACTAACTTTTTAAGCAGTTAGTCCTCCATCAAATTATCATTTTTAATGTCACTTTTCCCCCAACCAAATGGTACCATCCAAAACGTTACCAGAGCCATTATGCTCGAAAATTACTATATGTGAAGAACAAAGACAACAATGAATCTAGCACTTAAAAGTAAATACACTTCACCCCAAAGACAAACACTGCACTCAGCTGAAACTAATATGACTTAATTATGTGACAATTTTCTCTTAAAGACATAGTCTATGAATTTCAGTTCACAAAAGACGCTGTGAGAGCGCGCGTCTCTCTCCGTAGAGAAGAGGGGAGGCGTAACCGCGCTGGTCGGACTGGAGTCGACACACAGAGAGGCAATTAAAATGATTATCACACTGACAATTAAAGCATGTGTATGAAAAGCTCGGGCGACTCTCACTCCCACCTCTTTTTCAATCTTCAGAAGCTTTTTCACCGCCACCTCTTTGTCCTGCGAGAGCCAGCGGGCGCGATACACGCTCCCGAAACTCCCGCCGCCGCAGTTCTCGTAGAAGACGATGTCATCAGATTTGATTTCCACAAAGGGGCCGCCCAGAGATGCCATCTCATAATGGCACTTAGAAACACACTTCTCTCCTGAAGAACGAAGAAAAGAGGAGAGGATGAGAGGAGAACGAGGGACGAGGCTCCTCAGAGGAGAGATGTTGTGATTTGATCTGCCACTGAGAGAACTGCTCACTTCCACTCCAATCAACACACACACACACACACACACACACCGCGAGCTGTCAGACAGACTCCACACGCTTACACTAACAAGTTTATCTCGAGTGTCACAGGCTGGTGTGAACGTAATATTTGGCTCTGTGTGTTTATGTGTACTTGTGACAGTTTGCATGCCTGTCCGGCTGCATAACTTTATCACAGTGACATATTCAAATCAGCAAGATTCATAATTAATGACAGAAAGCACAACGTGTGGCATATGATCAGTGTCTTATACTGTAGGACACTCCTTTCAACAGTCCTGATATTCCTCATATCTGCAATCAGACCACATGACACAAGATGATCCACACACTCCCACTGATCTGATATCAGCTGACAGCATAAGTGTAGATCATTCCAGCATGTGTACCCTTGTGAAAAGGAAGTGAGCTTAATTGTACTGAATGTGCACTTGCAGTGTACTTCAATTCTTAAATGTATATTTAAAAAAGTATGCCTACTTGTAGATATTATACTGTAATATAAATGAAATAAAAGGCCACTTAAGTGCATTTAAAGAGAGTAAACTTTCATGACTATGCTTAACACACTTAAGTAGACTTTTAAAAAGTGCACTTTGTAATAGTCAAATTAAAATTTTTACTTTTAAAGTAAACTCTAAATTATTATGTTTTAATAATCGTTGTGCTTTAAAGAAACTGTGTAACTGTGTTTATGTGTATGTGTTATTCAAAATCACATTTAAAGTTAATATATTTTAAATGTAATTAAAGTATATTTTAGTTTTCCATTCATGCTTGTCAGTACATTCAGCAGGTCACTTTAACCATATTTCAAAGACAATGTTTCAAAATAATTATGAAATGACAACTTAAGTACTTAAAGAGATAGTTCACCCAAAAATGAAAATCATCCCATGATTTACTCACTCTCAAGCCATCCTAGGTGTATATGACTAACACAATCGGAGATATATTGAAAAATATGGGGTAAAATGCATTTTTCTGTAAAAACTTCATTATAATACTATGAATGCATCTTGTTAAAACAGACACAGAAGAATAAAATTAAAAAAGTTTCACATTTTTATAGAAGTATTTGTGTTTCTTAGAGGTCTGCGCTGGACTGCTGGGGTGCACAGCAGGTTTGAGCTCTGTGTTATATTTAGCAGCGCAGGAAGCAGATCACCTCACTGGTGCTTTACGTTCAAGCACACAGGAAAGAAATACACTCTAGTGAATATATATACACAGTATATTTCACATCTTCATAAATACAGTGGCTCCCAAATTGTTTGGAATCACACATAAAAATATGTGAATGTCATTGAATTAGATAGAAAATATCAAAGCAAGTGTGCCATCAAATGCTGCAGGAGCTTTTCTCCCCTTGTGAAAAAGAAGTGAAATAATATACTTATATAAAGAATATAACACTTTATTTTACAGTGTCATTGTTACATGTGTTACATAGTAATAACAGTACATTTTTAATAATTACATGCAACAAACCATAAACCAAACCAAACCCTAACCCTACAGTAAGTTACTTAATATTACTCAGTACTTACATGTATAATTACAGTGTAACAAAGACACCTTAAAATAAAGTGTAACCGAATATACTTAAGTTCGAACTGAATGTAATGTTTTCAGACACTTAATTGCATAATTGCAATTAAATGAAAATGTATTATAGATTAAATGCAATGATGTATATTAAATGCATTATATTTTGACCCACTTAAGTAGGACTTAAGTACATCTTTATATGTAATTTCATAATTATTTATTGTCTTTGAAATATGGTTAAAGTTACTGCTGAATGATCTGACAAGCATTTATGGTCAACTAAAATATACTTTATTGCCATTTATATTGAAACTTGTATGTCATGTATTTAAATATATTTGTAATGACACATTTGTAATGATGAAGTTGCAATTTAGTACAATTAAAATATATTAACAATAATTGTAAAATTGAATAACACACTATAGTTAAAATTATAATCAAATACTTTACATGTGCTTTAGTATGTTAGTCACACATCAAAATAAGTGTACTTCTTTAAAGCACGACAAAAGATTACTGAAACATTAAGATTTAATATTTAACAAGTTATGAAGTAAAATATGTAGCTTCCGCCAGACTTTCTTCAAAAAGCTTACGCTGTACGTCCTACGCCTTCCCTATTCAACTTACGATACAATAATTTGAATACGGAAGGCGGTCTGGTGGAAGCTAGATATTTTACTTCATAACTTGTTAAATATGGATATATTTTTTTACACAAACGCATCGCTTCGCTTCAGAAGACTTTTATTAACCCCCCGGAGCCGTGTGGAGTAAGTTTATGATGGATGGATGTGGATGGAAGCACTTTCTTCAGCTCATACTCGTTCGGTAGCGCTTACTGCCATTATAAAGCTCGGATGCGTCAGGATATTTATTAATATAACTCTGACTGTCTTCGTCAGAAACAAGAAAGTCATATACACCTAGGATGGCTTGAGGGTGAGTAAAGCTTGGGCTAATTTTCATTTAAAAGTGAACTAATCCTTTAATGGACTTTTATTTTATTAATATTATATTATCTGCAAGTTTTTAATATACATTTTGGAGTTGAAGTAGTACACCGTAAGCGCACATTCATAGTGCACTTCTTTTTCACAAGGGTCTTCACTAACTTTTCTTGCTCATTTTTGCTCAATCAGTGTTTTTTAATCAGCTGGTGTTCTGGTGAGTGTTAGTGGATTAAGTCCGTTCTCAAGTTCACACAGGTGAACTAACCACAGGTGTAGAGAATCACATTAAATATGCAAATGATCAACTAACACTGATAACCACAACGAGTCACAATATACTATTTATCTGCATTGTCAACAATATAATCATTGTTTCATAACTGCTGTATCAAACATGCTGTGAAATGTTTTCCTCGACATTTCTGATTGTGTTATCTTTCTTTAAAATAAATGACACTTGCCTTGATATTCTGTACCTAAAGCAATGGCATTCATTCATTTTCAAGTATGAATGAAGTGTCCAAATACTTTTTGCGATTGCTGTATTATCTGATTCTGATAACCTCTCTGCATTTCAATGCTTGTACAGTATTTCCTCATTCAGTTCTGAACCAATAGGGTCACAGCAACATTACTCCATTCATTTCCCAGCACATGCTCTCTGCAATGGAACAGAAAGTAAAACCAGCAGAATATTTGGGATTTTTCTCATTCATCTACCGAAGGCCTGTGCATCGTACAATGCAGAATGCAGTGGAATGACTTTCACCCCAGATGAATCAACAAAACATCAACATCAACAATATAAGGTGAACAGGGCTGTTCCCCTCCCTCAGAATCATTTTAGTTATGATGCATAGGTATAATAAATGCATTATTACGATGTAATTACATTATAAGCACATATAGAACTCCTATGAAGTCCCTCGAAGCATCATGTCAAAAACATGAATATGGCAATCATCTGATATCATCACTGTTCTGGTACTTTTTTGTAAAGGATTCAACATGTTATAATTAGTGTAAACATTAACAGTTATATAACATGCCCTATATGAATTTTTCTATTACAGCAATATGTTACATAAACCTGACTCTAAACCAAAACCACACGTGCTTTGGTTGACTTTAAGGTTTTAGAAAAGCAGATTTAGAACATTTTTGCAAAAATTAATCATTAATAAGTGATCATTTCATCATAAACTTTCCCTGTCTGTGATGTGGGATAATGCAGGAACAGGTCCAGACAGATCCCAACAGATCCATGAGCTACACGAGCACTGGTCCACATCTCAAACTGTTGTTATTACAGTGTAACATAAGACAAACAAACAGACACACACAAACACACACACGTACCCGCTCTCCTGTATTCTGCTGTCAGTCTTCCCGGGAGAGATGGACAGCAGTCATGAAGTTCTTGCGTCAACTTGTGACTCAGTGTCAGATATTTCCAGTCAGTGTCCGGTCCGGTGATTTCACGTGTAACAACTTCTTCCTGAACAGAGATGTTGCCAACATCAGCGCAGTGACGCAGCAGAGCCAGGGAAAAACAGCGACACTCAGCGGACACACCTGTACAGCCCACCAGAGCAAAGAGGGAGACGCGCGAACACGAGAGGTAAAAAGTGACACACGAATCCAGCACACACACACACACACACACACACAGTTCATTAAAACGAATGTAATTTTAGAACGATTCATATATTATATACTTAGGCCTTGTTTCACAGACGGGATTAGGTCTTAGTTACATCAGGACATTTAAGTAGCTTTTATAAAGGTGCCTTAGAAAAAAAAAACATTACTGGGGTTCATCTTGAGACAAAACAATGGCTCTGACATATTTTCGAATCAATTCAATTCACATTTATTTGTATAGCGCTTTTCACAATACATGTAAAGCAGCTTTACAGAAAATGCACGTTTTTACATTACAATTCTTCAGAGTAGCTAGCCTAGGTGACTGTGTCAAAGTAATGTCCAAATGTCAGAATATTCTGTTCTGAGATAAAACAAATCATGCGGTTAGCTAAAATCATGTATTCATTTAGGCAGAAACAATGAGCTCATTAAATTAATTATTACAAATTGTGATTACAATATATAGAAAATTTGGCTGTTGTGTATGTTGGTGGTTATAAAGTGGTGGTTATATTGCTATCTACGGACGAGTCATATACCTCTCGGATTTCATCAAAAATATCTTAATTTGTGTTCTGTAGATGAACGAAGGTCTTACGGGTGTGGAACGACATGAGGGTGAGTACTTAATGACAGAAATTTCATTTTTGGGTGAACTAACGCTTTAAGCCTTGTCTGTGAAACCGGGCACTAATGTTTTCACAATCACCTGTGAGAGTGCCCGTGATTACCACCAGAGGGCACTCCACCCAGGACTATTATCACTAACACGGACTCCATTCCCCATAATCCTTTGCCCAGACTAATCTTCCATGATTGTTTACACCTGTGTCTCATTTACCTCATTACCTCTGCCTATATGTAGCCTGTTCACTGTTCACTATTCACTGTGAGGTTTTGCTTTGCTTCTGGATTACTCTTTTGCTCATGTTTCCTGCCTTGTTTGTTTGTTTGTTTGTTTGTTTGTTTTGACTGCTGCCTGTGTTTGACCTTACCTGTACTTTGGATTATGTGTCTGGATTGTCCCTATTATTAAAACTGCGTTTGGATCTCCAATCCTTCAAGTTTCAGAGCAGTATGTAACAAATGTGATATTTTTAATAACAAAAGAATATTGAAATATTATGATATATTAGGATTATTGTTTTTAAAGGAACACTCCACTTTTTTTGAAAATAGGCTCATTTTCCAACTCCCCTAGAGTTAAACAGTTGAGTTTTACCGTTTTCGAATCCATTCAGCCGATCTCGGGGTCTGGCGGTACCACTTTTAGCATAGCTTAGCATAGTTCATTGAATCCGATTAGACCGTTAGCATCTCGCTTAAAACTGACCAAAGAGTTTCAATATTTTTCCTATTTAAAACTTGACTCTTCTGTTGTTACATCGTGTACTAAGACCGACGCAAAATGAAAAGTTGCGATTTTCTAGGCCGATATGGCTAGGAACTATACTCTCATTCCGGCGTAATAATCAAGGAACTTTGCTGCCGTACCATGGGTGCAGCAGGCGCAATGATATTACGCAGCGTCTCTCACAAATGTCTCCATGGTTGTAAGGCACGCTCCCTGTGCAAGCAGGGGGTCACAGGCGCTGCGTAATATCATTGCGCCTGCTGCACCCATGGTACGGCAGCAAAGTTCCTTGATTATTACGCCGGAATGAGAGTATAGTTCCTAGCCATATCGGCCTAGAAAATCGCAACTTTTCATTTTCCGTCGGTCTTAGTACACGATGTAACTACAGAAGAGTCAAGTTTTAAATAGGAAAAATATCGAAACTCTTTGGTCATTTTTGAGCGAGATGCTAACAGTCTAATCAGATTCAATGAACTATGCTAAGCTATGCTAAAAGTGGTACCGCCAGACCTGGAGATCGGCTGAATGGATTCGAAAACGGTAAAACTCAACTGTTTAACTCTAGGGGAATTGGAAAATGAGCCTGTTTTCAAAAAAAGTGAAGTGTTCCTTTAAACGATACACTTAAAATATGCAATTTTTTATTATATATATTTAATATGATTTATAAAATATTTTCTTAAACTGTAAGCTATATATGAACTGAAACAAGTCGAAAAGGATAACACACAACTAAGAATGAAAAAAAGATGTCGGTAAATATGCATCTTGTGATGGTTTTATTTACACAATACACAAAGTTTGCAGACAAGCCACCAATAGGCTTTCAAAATGTGCTCATATGTTCTCAGTTCACCATTTAGTTAGTTTTTTAACCTCATGCTTAAGTTGATGCTTACGTTAAATATCTTTAATTTACATCCAGTCCAAAAAAGAAATAGAAAAAAATTTGAAATTCGAAAATTTGAAATTCAAAATGCTTTATGATTGATATACACTACCGTTCAAAATTGTGGGGTTAATGTTTTTGAAAGACGTCTCTTCTGCTCACCAAAGCTGCATTTATTTAACCAAAACTACAGTAAAAACTATGAAATATTACAATTTAAAATAACTGTTATAGTAAAATGTAATTTATTCCTGTGATCAAAGCTGAATTTTCATCATCATTTCTCCAGTCTTCAGTGTCACATGATCCTTCAGAAATCATTGATCAAATCATATGATGATTTGATGCGCAAGAAACATTTATGATTATTATCATTGTTGAAAACAGTTGTGCTGCTTCTTTTTTTTTTTTTTTCAGGATTCTTTGATGAATAGAAAGTTCAAAAGAACAGCATTTATTTAAAATAGATTTTTCTTCACTTTCAAGATAATGCATCCTTGCTGAATAAACATATTCATCTCTTTAAAAAAAAAGAAAAAAAAAAAGAAAAAAAATATTCTTACTGACCCCAAATTTTTTGAATGGTAGTGTAAGACCAACATAAACTCAACATGCTCAGAATCTCTTTCAAAGCATAAAAAAGAGTCTCAAAAAGCTTCCACAGAACACTCTTTGAAAGAAACTTCATGATTCCAAATTCTAAACACACCATGTGTCAGACTGTTAAGAAACACAGTCTGAAAGTAAGGGGCAACATCTTATCTGTGGCAGAATATTAAAGGTCATAAACAGAGGTCCAAACATCCTGCAGCCGCACACTGAAATGAAGCCACAATTTCACACAACCAGCCAAAGAATGGAAAGCCCTTGTGCCAAGGCATGTTCGACTGTACGCTGCAGGGGAGGAAGGATCTGTTCATACACAGCTAGCTTATTCACTGGCAGAGGTAAAGCAGCACTGATCTAGTAGTTGTGTAGAATCAGGTCCGGCGTGGCTCGAGCCTGTGGGACAGCTGTGATAGGGTGCGCTGGTTGTCAATCACACCGATGTGACGCACATAGCTCCGCACATCCTGATGGCTTTTACCAGTCACCTGTGGTGCTTCTTGATCTATAGTTACCAAAGAGAGAGAAAGAAATGCATCAGAATCAGTTTAACTGAAACATGATTTTGATATTAAGTTCATACTGTTGTCTTACTGAATGGCTGACTTCGGCAGTATCTCATGATTCTGACTGTGTTAGCAATCATTCTCTGGAAAACACACACAAAAACATTAAGGAAGTCTAATTTGAAACTCTCAGAGATGGTGATTTTTTGCAAACTCACCATTTTCTCAAAGTTGACCAATCTGTCAGTAAATGTCTTGTTCCCCTCATGTGTGAAAGTCATATCTGAAAGTGCAAAAATTGAGATGTTAGACATTCTAAAAATATCTTTTCTGGGTCACACTGAAACTATACAGTTCTTCATTCTGTTGTTTTCTGACTCTTGATTTCAGTAGAATATTGCAGTTACTGTAGCCTGTTATTAGTTTCTCATTGCTTTGACAGAGTCGTAATATAATGTGTGAATTATGTATGAATATATATCGGTCAGGATTGCTGGTCAGCACTCACGAAGATGGAGATTCAATTAACAGACTTTATTAACTGTTCAAATTTCAAAATACTCAGGAGGTCACAGAACCACACAGGATAAACACAAACCAAACAATACATAAACAAGAACAGACGAAGAACAACTGAAATAGGATGTTTAAATACTAGACAAACAAAAGAAAATAGATGAAGACCAGGTGCACATAATCAAACAATCAAGTGGTAACCATAGCAACTAACAAGGACTAGGAACACTGGAAAACAGAAACAGGGAAAAATAAACTAAA
This sequence comes from Mylopharyngodon piceus, assembly GCA_039654765.1. Classification (NCBI taxonomy): domain Eukaryota; kingdom Metazoa; phylum Chordata; class Actinopteri; order Cypriniformes; family Xenocyprididae; genus Mylopharyngodon; species Mylopharyngodon piceus. Next base: position 32,071,848 of record CM077441.1, on the reverse strand, counting down.
ACACAATGAAACTAAACATATCTGTGACAATATCCAAATGCACAGTTAAAACACTTTGTTTTAATGTTTGAGCACATTTATAGTCTTTTGAATATTATTTATAAATATTTATTTACAAATAGATGTCAAATTTGTCATTTAAATGTTCTAAAAATATTTACAATGATTTGACCGTTTAATCATATAATATTAAAATCAATTTTAATCAATTATATAATTTGAAAAATATAAATTTGGACTAAATTTATATATATGTGATCTAGATGTGTGTGCCTTTAAACATATTAATTTAATTAGAAATTAATTAAAAATTGAAAATGCCACTAAATCATGTGATCACACGTTGCCCTTTTTAATAATTAATAAAAAAAAAAAATTGTTGACAAATATATATTGTGCCTCCGTATGAATTACTTTATGAAACATTTCATTTAAAATATACTGTGAAGGAGTTTCAATACTGCCATTTCATAGTCTATTTCATATTTCATAGCTGTGCTGTCTCCACTATTATTCATAATTGTTGAAAATGCTATACTAATAAAGACCATGTAGATGTGTCAGATTTTGTTGGTGTTTGTGATTGCAGTGTAAAGTTCACCTTTAATCAATAAAGGCATGAATGGGATGATCGGTGGTTCTAACTTGGCCATTGTAAGTCGATACGCTCTGTGATTTCTGGAGGGATCCTGCAATGAGAAAAACAACAGATCTCTGATGTTCTCTTGAAGTAGCTTTAATATTGGGTTAAATGTTTAGCAGGGTCATTATCATTATCTGTTTATGAGGTTGCCATGTTGAACTCACCATCAGGTTTTCAAACTCTCCGTAAAACTTCTTGAACTTGCTGGGCAGTTTCTGTGAGAGAGCAAACTCTTATTCTGTGAGAGCTGAATCAGTGTTAAACATGCCTAGGAACAACCATGACAGTGTGCATGTGTGTAGTGAATGCTCACCTCCCATGTCTGACTGAGTCGACAGACCGCAGGGTTTCCCAGGCCCATGATAATGGCAAAGAATGAGTTCAAATTCTTAAACTCTTTACAGCTTAAAAAGAGCGAACACACACCGTTTAGAGAAGTGCAGTCTGAACAGCATAGTGTCTGCACTGATTAACCCTTAAATGCATGAATGTTTCGTCAATTATTATTACATATTTGGGTCTTTAGCGTCACAGATCTATATCTAACATGGACGGATCTCTGCCGCAATAGTATATTACTCTCCTGATATTTTAATAACAATTACAAAATAATAAAATAAAGCATATTTCATTACCTTTTGGAACTTGGAAGGGTTAAATTTGAGCAGATGCTTTTTACCATCATCACTGTCATCGCCAGAGCTCGTTTGCCCAGTAGCATCTGGCTCATATTCTCATTCTCAACCATATTCTAAAAACTATCATTTGCAACATCTTCAAAATCAATATTTTAATCGCTGTCAGCTTCTTCACCAGCTCCAGCATCAAGCGACAGTGACACAAAATGTTATTGCATGCAGTATATTTGCTCTGTTGTAAATCGTTGAGCCATTTCAATTTTTCCTGATGATATTTGTGTATCCTTTTGTTTTATGCCTGCAGTAATTATGAGTGAAACATCACATCAACATTGTGTATCAGACATTGCCACCTTGAGGAATAAATTTGAATTGCACTTACTTACACTATTACATTTAACGGGTCGCTAACGACTCTATAAACATTTACAACAAATTAAATAGAATTAAATAGACATTAATTTATAGTTATATAATTGTTTATATATATATATATATATATATATATATATATATAATTTATAGTTTTATTTATATTTTTTCCTTGTTGTATTGTTTATAATGAATAGTTTAACCCCTTAAGCCCGAAGTGTCCCACCGGCGAAACCACCCCCCCATCCACTGACAGGAATAACACAAAAGGGGTATCATTTTAAAGCTTAGAAACTCAGCTTTTTAATGCAACCATTTTGTTCTAATCTTAATGAGTGCTGAGTCATTACTCTTTTTTTTTGCTGTTTATTTGCAGTTTCTCAGCATGAGAATGTCCACATTTAAAAAAAAAAAAAAAAAAAAAATTTAAAAATATTATTTTAAAATTTAAAAAGTTTCCTTTCAAACGATCCCCAACCTTTTTGACTCTCCTTGCTATAGTTTTGGAGTTATGTGTCTTTACTTTTTTGTGTGTCACTCAGAAAAAAAATACCCTCAGGGTTTAAGGGGTTAAGCAATGCTAAGAAGGTTGATGTCTAACTTGAAAAAATTAGTGAGGGAGAGGGTAGTGAATGACGTCCCGGGTCGCTAAAGACCCATGGTATGCGTTTAAGGGTTAATAAACATCACACACTCTATACTGTGAAACACAACTACACTAAACATGACAAACATCATTGTGAAAAAGAAATAGGCTTAATTGTATTTAGTTCATGCGTGTAGTGTACTTCAAACGTTAAAAGTATATTTTTAAAAATGATAATATAATATTGAAATAAAAGTCCACTTAAGTGTACTTAAAGTACAGTTTCATGACTGTTTCTTTCCACACTTAAGTAGACTTTTAGAAGATGCACTTTGTAATAATGTACATTTTAAATGATTGTTTTAATAATCTTTAGTCATGCTTTAAGTACACTTATTTACATACTAAAGCACATGTAAAGTACTTGATAATAATTTTAACTGTAGTTTGTTATTTGATATTACATTTAAAGTTAATATTTTACATGTAATAAATTGCGAGTTCATCATTACAAATGTGTACCTGACATAAGAGTTTCAATAGAAATTTTATTTTAGTATATTTTAGTTTACCATAAATGCTTATTGGCAGAACACTTTAACCACATTACATTAATATTGTTAACTCTACTGAACAAAATGATTCATCACGCACATTAACGTTACATGTTAGTAAAGACATCAGAGACTCACTGCGCTGCGATCTTGATGAACTTCTTGAGCAGTTGGACACGTTTGCTGAGCGTGGGACACAAACAAACCTCTGTGACCACCCACAGCTGCACCTCATTAAACCGCCGCAGGAACAGATCCAGATTAGCTGTGGTCTTCTTGAAATGCTGACGGCCAAACGTGTGGTAGATCAGCTCATGCTAAAACAGAAATGCATACAGACTTACTAGAAGTGTACTAGAGCTGGTGGTTAATAAGTGAGAGGACTGTTAAAACAGAAGCAGAACTGTGTGTACGTACCTCATGCACACAGTCGAAGAGCTCCCAGTCATAGAGAGTCATCTGATGAGCCAGATCTTTAGAGCTCATGAGCTCAAACGTGGACATGGACCCTGCAGACGGCCCCTCCTGCTCCGGCAGTGGAGTCTGCATTAACAGTCAATCCATTGATCAGTTAGTCAGCCAATCAATAAGTCAAAGTATGTGTGTTTACAGCAGATGTGTGTTTTAAACACAGTCTCCAGGTGCTCTCACACACCAAAGTGTCGATCTGGTCCCTCGAGCAGACAAACAAACGGCCATTAATACTCAGAGATGAGAAGATGGACACATCAGATGGCTTTAGAAGCTCTTTATCTGAAAAACACAAACACACAGTCATCAGTCAGTGTGACAGAGTAATACACTTTTAAAGTAGGTGCTTTTCATGAATGTGGAAGCACAGATGTCACTTATCAGCTGCTTCTCAATTGACTAAACAGTGAAGTTGCTTCATTAAAATCACTAAGTTAAGTAATTTTGCAATATTTACATTCCAAAAGGCTAAAGACAGGTTTAGGAAACTTAAGAACAGTGTTTGGCACCACTCACATATATATATATATATTTCACATTTGCACATCAAATTCAACCGGCAGCTTCTTATCAGCTTTTATTGATTGTTGTAGCTAAAAATCCCCTGCTAGAACACACACACATAATTCCACTTTGGCTTGAGTTGACATCAGGGTCACATGGTTTGTTATTGTGTCTGGTTGCATTCCATAATAACCTTAAACCTAAATCGTTCTCTTTATCAATAACACGGCAATGCGACGGCAGTGATACACCTGCATATCAATCCAAGTGTCGTGTAAATAAATGCTGCAGGAGCTTTTCTCTTCACTATGTCTTTAAATCAGCTGGTGTTTTGAGGATTTTTCGTGTATGATGTATGAAGTCAGTTTTCCTCGAGTTCACACAGGTGTATAAGCAGAGGAACCACATGAACTATCAACATAATCCACTAATTAATGGTGGGAAGTTGTACTTATGAGTTGGGAAGTCGTGTGTATGATGTCAGAGCAATACCTTCTCTTATTTAACTACACAAAATACAGCATTGTTTTTAAAATCAATAATGTGCATGCGAGTTTGTGGCAGTTGAGCTAAAAAATAAAAACTGAATCTAAAAGTTGCGGTTGGTGGTCAGTTTGTGTGTAAATATACATTTTTGATCAACTTTTTCCACTTTTGATGTAAATCCTAGTGAGAAAAATTTGTATTGTAGTAAATAAATAGAGCTTTGGTGATAACTAAGCAAATCTCTGTTTTGTTGTATATCATTAAACGGTTATGCTGCCTCAGAAGTCTGCACTTGTAGTGTACTTCAAATCTTGTAGTACACAAGAAATCTGTACTTGCTGTTCACGGTCAGGGACTATTTTTTCTGGCGGAAGGAAGTCTTTGCGTCGTGCCTAACAACGCCCTTCAGCCGTGACTTATTCACGATACAGCACAGCCTCTCGTACCTTATTGCTTTTATAAAACGGTTACCACACAATACAAATATTAAAGCCAAAAATATGTATCAACGCAACTTTCATGAACTTTCACTAAAGCCTTCCTTCCGCCGGAAAAGAATAGTCCCTGACCGTGAACAGCATTAGATGGCGGCAAAGACTGATTTTATGAGTGTGCCAGTCAGTAGCCAAGACTTTTACATTGAAAAGACTGAATTGTTGTGAACACGGAACAAGATGCAACTGACAAATGCTTTGACTAGCGCTGTCAGTCACGGGAAAACCCCTTAACTGTTAAAAGGACAAGATAAACATTTAAACAGATGTTTTATTATGAACATAGGACTGACCTGAAGGAAAATGCTAAATCTGAATGCAGGTAATAAACTCGCTCACTCGATCACTTTCTCACAGTACTCTTCTACATAATACAGTAAGCTTCAATGAACAATATCAATTGAGAACAAACAGTTTACGTTGCTAAGAGTGGCTGCTAAGGGTGTTGTGTAGTGATACACAGAACCATTGGGTGAAGCGGTCATAGCTGTGTTTTATCGTGAATAAAACACAGCTATTGACTGATCAGAATCAAGGACAGGAACTAACCGTTTTATATTAGTACTTATAAAGCAGATATTAATGCCTTACTCTGCATGACCATATTCTACATCCTTTAAGGATTAGTTCACTTGAGAATTAAAATTTCCTGATAATTTATTTACCCCCATGTCATCCAAGATGTTCTTGTCTTTCTTTCTTCAGTCGAAAAGAAATTAAGGTTTTTGAGGAAAACATTCCAGTATTATTCTCCTTATAGTGGACTTAACTGGGTTGAAAGTCCAAATGTCAGTTTCAGTGCAGCTTCAAAGGGCTCTACACGATCCCAGACAAGGAATAAGGGTCTTATCTAGCGAAATGATCAGCCATTTTCTATAAAAAATTAAAATATATATACTTTTTAACCACAAATGCTCGTCTTGCACTGCTCTGTGATGCACCACACATTACGTAATCATGTTGGAAAGGTCACACGTGACGTAGGCGGAAGTACCGATCCAGTGTCTACAAAGCAAACATGCAAAGACTAAGTCAAACGGCCTTTACAAAAAAAAGGTAAACAACGATGTCGGACGATTTTGAAGTTGGAGTGTGTGTGTGTGTGTGTGTGTGTGTGTGTGTGTTTTAAAGCAGACTGCCCCTTGCTATATTTTATCTAACTCAGTGACACTATCAGTATGGCTTGAGTGTCCAAATACTTGCTACAGTGTGCGGCCACAGTAATGTCAGCACGAGGTCACGGTGTAGCAGACGTGACTGGCAGTGAGAATGGAACATCTGTCTCACACACTAATAGAGAGCAGCAGCACTGGGATGCAGAATTTGAAATGCTACAGCAAGATGGGTGCAGCAAAGAGCTCATATTGTCAGCCAGAGGTCAAAGAGATAAGAGTCAGTACAACAACACACTCTGCAAACATGGAATTAATAAACCTGCAATTAATCAAACACGAATGAAAACTGAGGAAATGGCTGTCAATACAGCGATAAGAATGGAAAAATGGGTAGTGTGTGTGTGTGTGTGTGTGTGTGTGTCTTTTTTTTTTACCTCCAGCAGAGTTGAGGTGGATGAGAAGAAGCTCATCGCCTGACCCCAGCTTATCGGTAACTGCGGAGATGACCTCTCTGACAGACGCAGCGACAGGCACTCGGATAGTGGAGTAGGTGTGATCACTGCAGTATACCTTAAAGAGGACTGCAACAACAAAACAAAACAAAAACTGTACATTATTCCACATTACATAGTCACATTACATTGTCAGTACAATAATGTACTGACTGTTCATTATTCCACATTACATGGCTGCATTCCAAATAAATATATCTGTCCAGGGTGCTTTCCTCTGCCTCTGGCCTAAGAAACTGGGATAGGCTCATTGATATGAGATTGATATGATATGATTAAACATTGATATGAGAAAGTAGCACAGCTCATGGGAAATCAGTCGACTAAACAATTATTACACATTTTAGCATTTCACAATATCCTTGCATATTCACTTCTGATATACTGTATTTTCTTGTTATAAATTTATATAATTTATAATTATACAATTTATATAATTGTTATAATTTATAAATTAAAATTTGCCTCTGCAATTATGTGCTTTGGGAGATATATGTATATATATATATATATATATATATATAAAATCATCTGTGAAATTAACCAAAGGAAAGAAGTCATACAGGTGCTGGTCATATAATTAGAATATCATCAAAAAGTTGATTTATTTCACTAATTCCATTCAAAAAGTGAAACTTGTATATTATATTCATTCATTACACACAGACTGATATATTTCAAATGTTTATTTCTTTTAATTTTGATGATTATAACTGACAACTAAGGAAAATCCCAAATTCAGTATCTCAGAAAATTAGAATATTGTGAAAAGGTTCAATATTGAAGACACCTGGTGCCACACTCTAATCAGCTAATTAACTCAAAACACCTGCAAAGGCCTTTAAATGGTCTCTCAGTCTAGTTCTGTAGGCTACACAATCATGGGGAAGACTGCTGACTTGACAGTTGTCCAAAAGACGACCATTGACACCTTGCACAAGGAGGGCAAGACACAAAAGGTCATTGCAAAAGAGGCTGGCTGTTCACAGAGCTCTGTGTCCAAGCACATTAATAGAGAGGTGAAGGGAAGGAAAAGATGTGGTAGAAAAAAGTGTACAAGCAATAGGGATAACCGCACCCTGGAGAGGATTGTGAAACAAAACCCATTCAAAAATGTGGGGGAGATTCACAAAGAGTGGACTGCAGCTGGAGTCAGTGCTTCAAGAACCACTACGCACAGACGTATGCAAGACATGGGTTTCAGCTGTCGCATTCCTTGTGTCAAGCCACTCTTGAACAACAGACAGCGTCAGAAGCGTCTCGCCTGGGCTAAAGACAAAAAGGACTGGACTGCTGCTGAGTGGTCCAAAGTTATGTTCTCTGATGAAAGTAAATTTTGCATTTCCTTTGGAAATCAGGGTCCCAGAGTCTGGAGGAAGAGAGGAGAGGCACACAATCCACGTTGCTTGAGGTCCAGTGTAAAGTTTCCACAGTCAGTGATGGTTTGGGGTGCCATGTCATCTGCTGGTGTTGGTCCACTGTGTTTTCTGAGGTCCAAGGTCAACGCAGCCGTATACCAGGAAGTTTTAGAGCACTTCATGCTTCCTGCTGCTGACCAACTTTATGGAGATGCAGATTTCATTTTCCAACAGGACTTGGCACCTGCACACAGTGCCAAAGCTACCAGTACCTGGTTTAAGGACCATGGTATCCCTGTTCTTAATTGGCCAGCAAACTCGCCTGACCTTAACCCCATAGAAAATCTATGGGGTATTGTGAAGAGGAAGATGCGATATGCCAGACCCAACAATGCAGAAGAGCTGAAGGCCACTATCAGAGCAACCTGGGCTCTTATAACACCTGAGCAGTGCCACAGACTGATCGACTCCATGCCACGCCGCATTGCTGCAGTAATTCAGGCAAAAGGAGCCCCAACTAAGTATTGAGTGCTGTACGTGTTCATACTTTTCATGTTCATACTTTTCAGTTGGCCAAGATTTCTAAAAATCCTTTCTTTGTATTGGTCTTAAGTAATATTCAAATTTTCTGAGATACTGAATTTGGGATTTTCCTTAGTTGTCAGTTATAATCATCAAAATTAAAAGAAATAAACATTTGAAATATATCAGTCTGTGTGTAATGAATGAATATAATATACAAGTTTCACTTTTTGAATGGAATTAGTGAAATAAATCAACTTTTTGATGATATTCTAATTATATGACCAGCACCTGTATGTGCACTCTTAAGGCCCATTCACACCAAGGACAATAACTAAAACGATAACTAATGATAAAGTTCTAAAAATCATTCTAAATATAAAAGAATAGCAGAGTCCGCACAGCAACTATAATAATAACGGCACAGAGAAACGATATCGTTGGAATCACTTTCAGAGCGTTTTTTTTCCCAGCTGATGAATGATAAAAACTTTGACAGCCAATCAGAATCCATCCTGCTTTATAGAGCTCAAGCATTTAAAGTGACAGATGACATAACTGCAGCACACGTTTACAAAAAACTGAACAATATTGTGCGTTGGTGTGGACACTAATATATCTTTATAGTTATCATGCTTGGTGTGAACAGGCCTTTAGTCATGTACTAATGCAAATATTGAATTGGAGAGCAGAATATGGACTCACTCTCATCTGTGCTTTTGATTGGCTGTCGCTTCTGCAGTCTGTCGTTCCCGGTGCTGAACTGACGCAGCAGGACTTTGTGCTGCAATGAGAGAGGACTATCACATGACACTTATTCAGCACTGAAGGAAATACTACAGAAACTGTGTTTGTTTTTATTTTCCCCTCACCTTTTTCTGAGAGGGCAGGCCATCATCGGAGCTGCGAATAAATGTTATGAGTGTTATGAATATGAGCAATTAAAAGGTTTCAGTGACTGAACTAAATCTGTTATGTTAACCTTATGAAGCGTACTGTACTCCGTACTTTGTATATGTCAGGAAACAGACTCGTAGAGAATGGTGAGTGAAAGATAACACAGATTTATTAATGATCAGAAGTGCACCAGGTGAGTATCTGCAGTAAACAACAACTGAGCAGATGAAGGGGATCAGTCAAGGCAGGTATGCAACACCACACACACATGAACACCAGTATGTAGCTGTAATCAATGACTTGAGGATAATTCTCTTTGTCTTACAGGTATTTGGAGATTTATACTTGGGAAACAGGAGACTGGAGAAGAAATCTGGAGCGAGCAGTAATGAGGAGAAAAACACTGAAGTAAGTAGTACAGGTAAGTATATCATCCAATGCTTTGGTAGGTCCTAGTCATAGATCAGATGAAGACCAGTCTGTGTGGTAAAGGCTTTTGTAGAGAGGCACTGATGAGGGTGATAGCTGGCAGGTGTGGGTGTGTGCAGGTGGGAGCCAGATGGAATCCAACCAGGGCGGGCGCCCTAGTGTCGGATAAGATGACCGGTAGGGAGCAGGAAACCAGTGCGATGCAGGGAAGATGGGAACCGTCCAAGGTGTCACCAGCGATACAGGAAATCAAGTAGGTGCTGACAACACAGGAAGCCATGGAGGAGATGGATATCAGGTGCGCTGGCAGCGAGATGGACATCAAGAGCGCCGGCTGGGAGACGGACATCTGGAGTGGTGGCTAAGAGATGGTCATCTAGAATGCCAGCTGACTAGAGAACGACAGGAATGGACTGGACAGACCTAGGGACAGGCTAAAACAAACAGAGGACAGGAGAACGACCCTCAAGGCCGGGACAGTACAGACAGAGGATACATTATTGGCCTTCGTGGCTATGATGAGAGAACAGGCAGACTAGGGAGCTGGTAACACTGGACTTAGGAACAGTCACTATGGCCAGGGACGGATAAGCCCCCCACCCCCAAAACTTGAGTGGGCTCCTGGTTAAGCTCTGGGACTGCTTTCTCTGGAGCGGGCACTGGAACTGCTCTCTCTGGAGTGGACACTGGAACTGCTCTCTCTGGAGTGGCCTCTGGAACTGTTCTCTCTGGAACAGGCTCTGGAACTGCTCTCTCTGGAGTGGCCTCTGGAACTGCTCTCTCTGGAGCGGAGTCTGGAACTGCTCTCTGGAGTGGGCTTTGGAACTGCTCTCTCTGGAGCGGGCTCTGGAACTGCTCTTTCTGGAGCGGGCTCTGGAACTGCTCTCTCTGGAGCGGGCACTGGAACTGCTCTCTCTGGAGTGGACACTGGAACTGCTCTCTCTGGAGTGGCCTCTGGAACTGTTCTCTCTGGAACAGGCTCTGGAACTGCTCTCTCTGGAGCGGGCTCTGGAACTGTTCTCTCTGGAACAGGCTCTGGAACTGCTCTCTCTGGAACAGGCTCTGGAACTGCTCTCTGTGGTGAGGACGCTGGAACTGCTCTCTCTGGAGCGGGCTCTAGAACTGTTCTCTCTGGAACGGGCTCTGGAACTGCTCTCTCTGGAGCGAGCTCTGGAACTGCTCTCTCTGGAACGGGCTCTGGAACTGCTCTTTCTGGAGCGAGCTCTGGAACTGCTCTCTCTGGAACGGGCTCTGGAACTGCTCTCTCTTGAGTGGACACTGGAACTGCTCTCTCTGGAGCAGGCTCTGGAACTGCTCTCTCTGGAGTGGCCTCTGGAACTGTTCTCTCTGGAACAGGCTCTGGAACTGCTCTCTCTGGAGCGGGCTCTGGAACTGTTCTCTCTGGAACAGGCTCTGGAACTGCTCTCTCTGGAACAGGCTCTGGAACTGCTCTCTCTGGAGTGGCCTCTGGAACTGCTCTCTCTGGAGCGGGCTCTGGAACTGCTCTCTCTGGAGCGGGCTCTGGAACTGTTCTCTCTGGAACAGGCTCTGGAACTGCTCTCTCTGGAACAGGCTCTGGAACTGCTCTCTCTGGAGTGGCCTCTGGAACTGCTCTCTCTGGAGCGGAGTCTGGAACTGCTCTCTGGAGTGGGCTCTGGAACGGGCTCTGGAACTGATCTCTCTGGAGCGGGCTCTAGAACTGTTCTCTCTGGAGTGGGCTTTGGAACTGCTCTCTCTGTAGCGGGCTCTGGATCTGGCTCTGGAACTGCTCTGTCTGGATCGGGCTCTGGAACTGCTCTCTCTGGAGAGGGCTTTGGAACTGCTCTCTCTGGAGCGGGCTCTGGAACTGCTCTTTCTGGAGCGGGCTCTGGAACTGCTCTTTCTGGAGCGGGCTCTGGAACAGCTCTTTATGGAGCTGGCTCTGGAACTGCTCTTTCTGGAGTGGGCTCTGGAACTGCTCTCTCTGGATAGGCCTCTGGAACTGCTCTCTCTGGAGCGGGCTCTGGAACGAGCTCTGGAACTGCTCTCTCTGGAGCGGAGTCTGGAACTGCTCTCTGGAGAGGGCTTTGGAACTGCTCTCTCTGGAGCGGGCTCTGGAACTGCTCTCTCTGGAGCGGGCTCTGGAACTGCTCTTTCTGGAGCGAGCTCTGGGACTGCTTTCTCTGGAGCGGGCACTGGAACTGCTCTCTCTGGAGTGGACACTGGAACTGCTCTCTCTGGAGTGGCCTCTGGAACTGTTCTCTCTGGAACAGGCTCTGGAACTGCTCTCTCTGGAACAGGCTCTGGAACTGCTCTCTCTGGAGTGGCCTCTGGAACTGCTCTCTCTGGAGCGGAGTCTGGAACTGCTCTCTCTGGAACAGGCTCTGGAACTGCTCTCTCTGGAGTGGCCTCTGGAACTGCTCTCTCTGGAGCGGAGTCTGGAACTGCTCTCTGGAGTGGGCTTTGGAACTGCTCTCTCTGGAGCGGGCTCTGGAACTGCTCTCTCTGGAGCGGAGTCTGGAACTGCTCTCTGGAGTGGGCTCTGGAACGGGCTCTGGAACTGATCTCTCTGGAGCGGGCTCTAGAACTGTTCTCTCTGGAGTGGGCTTTGGAACTGCTCTCTCTGGAGCGGGCTCTGGAACTGCTCTTTCTGGAGCGGGCTCTGGAACTGCTCTCTCTGGAGCGGGCTCTGGAACTGCTCTCTCTGGAGCGGGCTCTGGAACTGCTCTCTCTGGAGCGGGCTCTGGAACTGCTCTCTCTGGAGCGGGCTCTGGAACTGCTCTTTCTGGAGCGGGCTCTGGAACTGCTCTCTCTGGAGCGGGCTCTGGAACTGCTCTCTCTGGAGCGGGCTCTGGAACTGCTCTTTCTGGAGCGGGCTCTGGAACTGCTCTCTCTGGAACGGGCTCTGGAACTGCTCTCTCTGGAGCGGGCTCTGGAACTGCTCTTTCTGGAGCGAGCTCTGGAACTGCTCTCTCTGGAGCGGGCTCTGGAACTGCTCTCTCTGGAGAGGGCTTTGGAACTGCTCTCTCTGGAGCGGGCTCTGGAACTGCTCTTTCTGGAGCGAGCTCTGGAACTGCTCTCTCTGGAGCGGGCTCTGGAGCAGGCCCCGGTAACTGCTTTCACTGGAGTGGGCTCTGGAACTGCTCTCTCTGGAGTGGGACTCGGGAATTTCACACACTGGAATGAACTCAGGAATTTCACTTACTGGAATGGACTCGGGAATTTCAGTCTCGGGAACAAACTCTGGAAAAACACTCGGAGAACCTACAGAACATAATCAATATAGCGCTCCAGGGAACATGTGGTAGCTGACACTGGTATCTGTTGACAAAGATGATTGTTTAATCCGCTCCAGAAGACTATCTTCAAGGTGCTATCATTCCATGGCACCAAGTTGGAGAGCTCAAGAATCTCCTCTACGTAGTCCTCGATCGAACGACCATCTTGTGATATGGAGAGGAGCACATTTGCAGGGTCAAATGATATTGTGTCCATGTTAGGTGCTGTCTCTTAAGGCCTGATCTTCTGTCAGGAAAAAGACTCGTAGAGAATGGTGAGTGAAAGATAACACAGATTTATTAATGATCAGAAGTGCACCACGTGAGTATTTGCAGTAAACAACATATGAGCAGATGAAGGGGATCAGTCAAGGCAGGTATGCACACACACATGAACACCAGTATGTAGCTGTAATCAATGACTTGAGGATAATTCTCTTTGTCTTTCAGGTATTTGGAGATTCACACTTGGGAAACAGGAGACTGGAGAACGAATCCGGAGGGAGTGGTAACGAGGTGGGTCCTAGTCGTAGACCAGACGAAGATTGTCTGTGTGGTGACACGTGTGGGTGTGTGCAGGTGGGAGCCAGGAAGGATGATGGGAAATGTAGTGCTGAGGTGACAGGTGATCGTGATAGTATACTGTAGTTCATATTTTTTTTCAGGAAGTTTAAAGGCCTTTTAGTATAATTCTAAGTCCACCTTTAGATCGTGGTTCACTTGTCTTTTTGATGTGAAATCTTTAACGTAAGAATAACTTTTATATTGTTAGTAATACATCAAGACGAACACTTAGTGTACTCAAGCAGCAAATATGATCATCAGGCTTTTGAGTAATGTTTTTTTGTTAATCTCTCAATCATCATTGTTTTGCATTGCATTATACAGTATGTTTTGCCCCCTACAATAAACACGAAATTTAATATCATCTTACTACGACATATATTATTAGCGGATATAGAGTGATGACGTTTTATGTAAGTAGTCTGAAAGATCTCATTGATATACATTACAAGCATCAGAATTTCATTAGACTTTTTGGCCATATAAATAACAGCAACTGCACCAAATTGGATATTTTTGCTCAGTTTGTGCCTCTGAATTAATTGTTTACCTCCTCGAGAATGAGCTCCATATTCTCACTATATTAAACTATATGAGCCATAAAACCTGATGTATCAAATATGATACTCAACAAATAACACATATGCAAACTTTTTTTTATTATTTTAATACTTTTTAAAGATTTTTTCTAAAGGTTCAATAAACTGTTCCATTTCAAAAAATTAGATTTGTCTGACTATTATTTTATATGTCAGGCTTCACAGGGTTAAAAACCTCTCATGTGTAAGACTCTGCTCTTACTTTTGCTTTATGATCTTCTCTAGTTCAGGCAGTTGATCTTTCAGAGCTGGAATGAGTCTGGAATCTTCACACACTGTCTCATAGAACTCCTGCAACAGACAACATGTTCGGACTGACAGTGAAATATACACTTTATCACAGCGCGACCAGAAAGTCTCCACAAAATGAACAGCTTTGTGAACTGTCTAAAAACTCCAGTCAACCGACATGGCTGAACAGACCAGACCGGAGTTAAGTGAAGCTGCTGACCTGGAGGAAGTTGAAGGAGCTGTCCTCCTCCTGTAGGTGGTCTGTGTTGATGGCGGCCCACTGTAACACCAGACGAATCACCCTGCGCTTGTTATTGAGAGTGTAATCCATCTGCTCCTGTTCACTGCCCTGAGATGCCTGAGCGTGATAGGTGCACAAGTGCTAAGGACTTAAAACAGAGAGACTCGCACACAAGCACAATCAAATGAAAACTATTCCTAAAATACACAGCTAAGGCACACTGACACTGGCACCCTTAACTGAGCTGAAGCACTGTTACACATAGATCTCTGGAGACTACAGCTTCTTATTTCAGCCATAAGCCAGTAGAGCTGTAAAGGATATTGGGCCTCAAGCAGTGGACACAGCTGACTGTTTGGGACAAAAACACAGTGCATAAGCAAAAAGTCATCCAGAGCAGGATCTACAGAGATGGAGAAAGAAAGAAGTTAGTTAGGTGAGTTCAAGGAAGCTACAATTTGTAACATTAAGCATGGTTAATAACTTATTCTGGTTAATGATTGGTTTCTTCACAGTGCATGTACAGTAAATGTATGTTTACAGTGTTCCCACTCTTGAATTTCCATTACTTTTTCATAGCATTTCCAGTCATTTGTGATTACTGAAGAAAGATTTTTTTAAAAATATTTTGATCATTGATTCAATAAAGAATCATTTAGACCATTTTTTTTCAACCAGTTTGAATGATTCATTGAAAATAAATGATTCAAAAGAAAATGAACATCACTATAGCGCTATATAGAGTTTTACAAAAGCTGTACACAAGGGCTACTTGTGTTCAGTAGTTTGTGGTTGTTAGTTTACTGCGTCTACGTCAGACGGATTGTCCCCTGGAGGCTTGTGTTGAAGACTTTTGTGGTCTCTGCTATCAAGTGGGCTTTATTGATTTAGCTTTAAAAGGACATATTTTGGAATAGTCTAAATGACTTTATAAACTACTTAATGCCTAAAAATACTCCTCACTGGACTCTGACTATGCCCTGTTGTTGAGTGGCTCATCATGTACTGTGGGAAACGCAGATGAGGAACTATGCAATTCCACAGTACCCGCCACGCCAGAGCCTCTTCATGTCATGGCCGCCATTCCAGAGTCTCCTAACATCAAGGCCGCCAAGCCAGAATCTCTCAAAGAAATTTATGGAGGGCTGTCATTCTCCTGGCAATGGAGGCTGTTCCCATGCCGGCGGTGGCCCACAAGCCAGCACTCCCAAGACCAGCGATCCCAGTGGTCCCAGTGCTTCCAAGTCTGGTGATCTTAGTGCTTCCAAGTCCGGTGGTCTGAGGGCCAAGTCCAGTGGTCCCGGAGGTAGTGGACATCGCTATTCTGTATGTGTAGGGTCACACACACATCCTCAGAGGTGGCGGTATCCTCCACAGCTCCATCTGAACCATCTGCTTGCCATATCACAGCCACGGAGGCCATTTATGAACTCACTGTGCCCCATGTTACGGCCACGGAAGCCGTTCACAAACTTCCTGTGCTTCATATCACAGCCACGGAGGCCATCCATGCCTGCTCTATCATGAAGTCTGTCTATGTTTCTGCTCCGCTATGGCCTCCTGATCCACCAACTCCGCCATGGTGGTGTCCTGCTCTACTGAGGTGGTCATCTCCTCTGACAGCTCCACCCTGGTGGCCTCCATCACCACTGGCTACACCTTGGCCATCTGAGCCCCCAGGGGTTTCGCCTCTGCTTAACTGTCCATGGCCTCGCTTACTGCCTCATGATCCTCTGTTCCATAGTCCATGCCCTCCTCTACTCCATGATCCAGGCCACGATCCAGGCTCTCTTCATCCAGCCTGGCTGTCCATCCCTCCCCCCTGGACTTCTTCCGCTTCACCACCCTCCTGGACTTTTCGTGTGTTTTGGGTGGGGGTTCTGCGTCGGGAGCAGCCCTTTGAGGGGTTGATATGCCACATCTGTATAGGTTTTCTCCATGTTTTCATGTCTTTTGATTTTGAAATTTGTTAGAGTCATGTTTCCTTGTTCCTGCCATGTAGTTCTGTAGTTCATGTGTCATCTTCTCATTGGTTCATTATCTTGTTATCAGTTCCATTATTTAATTGGTTCATGTTCATTAGTTCCATCTTGTCATTGGTTGTTTTGGTCACCAATAGTTTTTTAGTTAGCCCTCATGTTAGCCATGTTTGTTTGTCTCGTATCATTGGAGTCAAGTCAAGTCAAGTTTTTGTTTATGTTGTATTTGGTTCACATTTGTTTAAATAAAATAGCACATGGGTTTGTCAAACTTGCCTACAGTGGATTATTATTTACAGTTTCCCTGTTTAACTGCATATATTTCTCTGAATGCATTGTAAAGTACCTGACTCTGTGAATTGAGAATCAAGTTTCACTGTCTCCAGAAGATGTTCCAGAATCTTCTCTGGAGTTCCTGACATCACAGTGTACCTGAAGAACAGTTCCAAGGCCACGGTTTGACATGTAGTTTGAGGTTGTTGACATATAACTGTTTATAGTTTTTCTATAGTAGTCTTTAATTCTTAATGTTAAAACTGATAGAAGAAGATAAATGTACTTGAGAGGAGAAGAGCTGGAGCTCCTGTTATTACTTCTCTCCAAAACTAACACATCCTCCTCATGTTCCTTCAGACGGACCGTGTTCGCCTCCACATCCTGAATACACACATACAGATGAAATACAGTATGTGAATTAGATTTAATCATAACTAATCAAACTATATATATTTTTTCTGATGTACTAACAAAAATGGCTGGTTAGGTACACACAGGAAACAAATCACATCAGATAGAAATGATGTGCTCAGCTAATGTTGGATTAGTGCTGTTGTGATGGTGTATCTGATGGCAGCACTAAAATCACAGTTACATAGCACTAAACTGAGAGCCCAGATCATATAGTTGAATTAAAAAATGGAGTCAAATGGAGGTGTTTGTCACTTAAAGTTCTCCACAATGTCACTTCTGTAATGTATTGTTGTAATTCAGCATCATTGCCAGTAGAGGGAGACTCATACTCAATTTATAGCAAGGGTTCCAGCGTTTGTCAGCTGAACTCACGTGATCTAAATGAAATAGTATTTACTTTAGAATTTTCTTGTAAAAAAATTTATTTTAAGTAATGTTATATAATGAATAATACATTTAATGACACATTTTTGCATCAGAGGCAATATGTGCTGCTATATTTTATCAACAGTATATTTTTTCTATGTAATAATGGTTGAAATGTTCAGTAAGGTCTATGGCATTGTCCTTAACCATTTCTATCTGTTGCATCCATCTCATAAACTGATACTGTGAATACAGAGTTTTTTCCAGTTGCATCATGTTGTGTGTAACTATGCAACAAATGACCCTAGAATGTGAAATCTCACTAAATCTCACTATATTTGTTTAGATAGAAGGCATCCTGTTTCTGTCTGTGCCAAAGACACTAACACCCACACCCTCACTATCAGACTGAGCTTCCGCTTAGACACTGGTCTGGCTTTCCTGAGCTGAGCTCCCTATTGTCACAGCGCTGGGACAGAGATTCCCCTATGCTGGTGATGGAGGGACGATTATACTGTACACACACACACACACAAATGCAGAGACAGCATGAGAAAACAGTTAGATGATAATTACATAGTCATTAGGCTGAAAATACGCTAGCAAAAATGCAATTAGGGGAATTATGTAGTAACTTTTAAATTTGAGCTTCTTTTTTGTCTATATTCCAGCTCTGTTTACTCTGGATATTCACTTTTGCATCCTGGGATGCTTTTAATCAATACTGAAGTAGTTCACATGTTTGCTGCACACTTGTTGGCTGCTTTCCTTCACTAACTGTTACAACTCACCCATTTCAATGTGTGTAAAGAAATTCATATGTAGGTACCAGGGTTATTATCGCTAACTATAAGAAGAAAAAAAACATTTTCGTTACTTGAAATAAAAACTTTTTATTTCAGCCAGTTGCCAAAGCAACATTTCTCATTTAAATTTAACTAAAACTAAATATGATAAATAAAAATGAATAAAAACTATATATAACAACATATTAAAGGAAAAACTAAACTAATAAAAATGACGAAAATGCACAACAAAACAGAAAATAAAAGAATAAAATCTAATTCAAAATATGAACAAAATTATATAGTAAATTACAACTAAATTATAACTATAATACATTTTCAATAATACTAAAAATCTAACTTTAAAAATCAGAAAATTAAAGAAATTTAAAAATTAGAAATGTTGCTCTGGCATCTAAATGAAATCAAGTTGAAGTTGAAGTACTAAAATTACTGAAACTAAAACAATAATAAAACCTGAAAATATAAAGCAAAAGCTAAATATTAGTAAATACTATAATAGTATATAAATCATACAACACTACAATTTAGATTTGTCTACAAAATAATTTCAAATATTTACTGGTAGCGTATACACCAGTGTACCACGACATTACATTATATATCTGTTATCGTCACTGTACCGTATTACCACTGCAGTACTGCATTTTTGTGATTTTATAAATTACACTGTAACATTTATACAGTTAAATTTAACATCAATGAATCAACTTAAATACATTAGGTTACACCAAGAAAACGAAATTTAAGGGTATCAATTGCACCACTTTTTACAGTGTAGAATATTTGAAAACGCACTTTTTTAAGTGTAGGCCAGTTGTTTTGTTGTGTTGTTAAGCACAGATAGTGAATAATTAGCGCTGACCCTGAGGATTCTGTTGAAGTCTTCCTTGTCCACTCTCAGGAAGTGGCAGTTGTCCTCTCTCAGTACGATAGACGCTGCCCGGGGGGCGTCATTCACCAGAGCCAGCTTCCCGAAGTCATCTCCCTCGTGTAACGTACAAACTACACCCTGCAAAGAGACATTACATCTCAACAGCCCGCTGCTGTCTGCCGAGAGCCAGACAAACCAGCAAACAGCACAGACAGTTATGAAAACATATTCTAGCTGTAATTGAATTTGCACACACACACTTTCCTGGCACAGTTTGCATGTACTATAATTGGCTTGAGAGTCATTAGCTGGCCTGCATTATCACACATTAAACGCTTAATTAGTCTGTTGAACATGAAGCATTGGTAGAGAATTACTAGTCTGACCTTTCCATAGATCACCACGTTAACGGAGCCCTTCAGAATGATGTACCATGACGTCCCCTCTTCCCCTTGATTAAACACTTGGAACAAAAGAGATCAATAATTAACATGAAACTTGTCTGATTATAATAGCACAGAAACATTTATCAGCACAGATTAGGCAGATAAATTCAGATTACCAGTAGTCATTTAAATCGGTTTGTTTTTGTGTGGTTTGATTTAATTTTGCGAAGTTAACATGTTCATGGTATAATCATTTTGACACTTACACACTGTGCCTGCTTTTGCATGTGACTCAAATATTAGAACACCAGCTAGTTCCCTCTTCACCTGAGGAGGAAAGAGAATACAATAGACTCTATATTACTGATGAAACAAATGTCACCATGTAATTATGAAAAAAGGAAAATCAGCGTTATTTGAAAGCAGATGATATTTTAAACAATACACACATATTAAAGCTCAGCTTGCTATTCATTTTTATGCACAATTGTGTCATTCCGAACCCATATAGCTTTTTTCCCCTCTGTGGAAACCTGTAGAGCGTAGTCTAAGAAACAGACCAAAATTCATAATTTAATGAAAATCATACCTCTCATTCATGTACATTCAAATGTGGCGTGTCAAGATATGCCACACCAGGTTTGATATTAATGACATTGTTTGTTATTGAATATCTCATTACTGAAGTCAAACCTGGCTCAAAGCAGTGAATAATGATTTCAATTTTAGTCTGTTTCTTCACACAACCTGATCTCAAAAGACTTTTATTAAATATTAAATATAGTATAGACTTGTGTACACTTGTGAAAAAATCGAGAAGAACACTTTTAAAAAGAGTACTTATTATGGAAATGATATACTTTAAAAGAATATATGCGGACTGAATATAATGTTTTCAGACACTTAATTGCATGTTAATTGCAATTAAATAAAAATGTATTATAGTAAAAAATTAGATTAAACGCATTTAGCTGAACTTCATAGTGCTTTTTTACTCACTTAAGTAGAACTTAAAGGGACAGTTCACACAAAACTGAAAATTCTGTCATTAATTACTCACCCTCATGTCATTCCAAACCCACAAGACCTTCGTTCATCTTCAGAACACAAATTAGGATATTTTTGATAAAATCCGAGAACTCTCTGTCTCCATAGACAGCAATTTAACCACCACTTTCAAGGTCCAAAAAGGTAGTAAAGACACCGTAAAAATAGTCAATGTGACTACAGTGGTTCAACCTTAATGTTATGAAGCGACGAGAATACTTTTTGTGTGCCAAATATACAAAATAACGACTTTATTACAACAATATCTTCTCTTCTGAGCTGGCGTTCTGATGTGTGTGTGTATGGTTGCGTTGCTTCATAAAATTAAGGTTGAACCACTGCAGTCACGTCGACTGTTTTAACAATGTCTTTAGTAGCTTTCTGGACCTTGAAAGTGTTGATTATATTGCTGTCTATGGACAAGTCATAAACCTCTCGGATTTCATCAAAAATATCTTAATTTGTGTTCTGAAGATGAACGAAGGTCTTACGGGTGTGGAACGACATGAGGGTGAGTAATTAATGACAGAATTTTCATTTTTGGGTGAACTAACCCTTTAAGTACTTTACTTCAATTTATATTGAAGCTTGTATCACGTATTTAAATATATTTGAAATCTGTAATAATATTGTTGCAATACAATACATTTAAAATATATTAACTCTAAATGTAATATAGAATAACACGCTATAGTTAAAATTATAATCAAGTACTTTACATGATTTAAAATGTACTTTAAGGTAAAAGTTTTAATTTGACATTATTACAAAATGCAATTTTTTAAAGTGTACTTAAGCATGTTTAAGTGCACTTTAAGTACACTTAGGTGTCCTCTTATCTCATTAATATTGTAAGTACAGTACAGTTTTTTATACTCTTATACATATTTTATATACTTTTTTTAAAAAAGATTTGAAGCACACTACAAATGCACATTCAATACAATGAAGTGCATTTCTTTTTCACAAGAGTATGGGTGGGACTACTTTTATGGTGCTTTTTTGTGGAAATGAACAGCATTGGTTCCCGTCCACTTCCATTTAACAGAAGGCTGTGAAACATTCTGCGAAAGTTCTTCTTTTATTTTGCACAAAAGAAAAAAGTGTTACAGGTGATGATAGAATTTTCATTTTTGTCTAAATCGTTCTTTTACTGAAATGTGTGTATACAAAACTAATTTCCTCTAACCTTATATAGGCCACGTACACACTGCAGCAAAATTTTGTTGTCAATTCAGCTTTTAGTGCTTAATCTTGCTCTGTACACACACACACACACATTGTTTAGTAGTTTACAGGTGTGACATTCGCATTCTACAACCAAATTAAAAATGCAGGTAGTAAAAAATTCACCGCGGTATGTACGGAACCGAACTGAACAGCTAGTTGTTTATGACGTATCAGAGATACACTATATTGCCAAAAGTTTTGGGACGCCTGCCTTTATGTGCACATGAACTTTAATGACATCCCATTCTTAATCCGTAGGGTTTAATATGGAGTTGGCCCACCCTTTGCCACTATAACAGCCTCTTCTGGGAAGGCTTTCCACGAGGTTTAGGAGTGTGTTTATGGGAATTTTTGACCATTCTTCTAGAAGCGCATTTGTGAGGTCAGGCACTGATGTTGGCGAGAAGGCCTGGCTCGCAGTCTCCGCTCTAATTCATCCCAAAGGTGCTCTATCGAGTTGAAGTCAGGACTCTGTGCAGGCCAGTCAAGTTCCTCCACACCAAACTCGCTCATCCATGTCTTTATGGACCTTGCTTTGTGCACTGGTGCGCAGTCATGTTGGAACAGGAAGGGGCCATCCCCAAACTGTTCCCACAAAGTTGGGAGCATGAAATTGTCCAAAATGTCTTGGTATGCTGAAGCATTAAGAGTTCCTTTCACTGGAACTAAGGGGTCAAGCCCAACCCCTGAAAAACAACCCCACACCACAATCCCCCCTCCACCAAACTTTACACTTGGCACAATGCAGTCAGGCAAGTACCGTTCTCCTGGCAACCGCCAAACCCAGACTCGTCCATCGGATTGCCAGACAGAGAAGCGTGATTCGTCACCCCAGAGAACACGTCTCCACTGCTCTAGAGTCCAGTGGCGGCGTGCTTTACACCACTGCATCCGACGCTTTGCATTGCACTTGGTGATGTAAGGCTTGGATGCAGCTGCTCGGTCATGGAAACCCATTCCATGAAGCTCTCTACGCACTGTTCTTGAGCTAATCTGAGGGCCACACGAAGTTTGGAGGTCTGTAGCTACTGACACTGCAGAAAGTTGGCGACTTCTGCGCACTGTGCGCCTCAGCATACGCTGACCCCGCTCTGTGATTTTACGTGGCCTACCACTTCGTGGGTGAGTTGCTGTTGTTCCCAACTGCTTCCACTTTGTTATGATACCACAAACAGTTGGCCGTGGAATATTTAGTAGTGAGGAAATTTCACGAATGGACTTATTGCACAGGTGGCAACCTATCACGGTACCACGCTTGAATTCACTGAGCTCCTAAAAGAGCGACCCATTCTTTCACAAATGTTTGTAGAAGCAGTCTGCATGCCTAGGTGCTTGATTTTATACACCTGTGGCCATGGAAGTGACTGGAACACCTGAATTCAATGATTTGGAGGGGTGTCCCAATACTTTTGGCAATATAGTGTATGTCTCTCTTCTGTATGTGCAGTGCAAGCAAATCACAGAGAAAGCAGTACAAGCCTTGACTCATTCGTGTTGCCAGATCCTGCTAGAAAAACAGCAAACAAGAACAAGTCCATAAACAAAAACTAAATAAATCAAAATGCTTTATGCTGGAAATAATACCAAAATATCGTGACCCGCACCTGCTCACTTAATAACTCCATAAACTTGATCACTTTATGAGCCAACCTTAAACAAGCCCAAAAACGCTTATAATAAGTGGACATGGCAACACTGCGAGTGCGCTTTCTGTAAAGCAGCCTACAAGCATCAGCAAAACACGACACCTCCGTCGACTGTGCTTTAGGTAAAATTGTTGAACATAACGAGTCTTTTGTCGCTGTAATATTACTTCGGCCAAAATAGCAGATACTAAACACGCGAGATGCTAGAATGTTCCGTACGCACACAGAGCGATAATTTAGGGGACCGTTATGTGGACTTACAGTGGTGGAGAGATGTGATAAGGCTTTAATATGCAGCAGCTCCTCGTAAATGATCTCCAGATCATCTACTGTCCTCTGGTCAGGCCTGCAGTGCACAGCAGAAAGGACAATGATGCCATTGGGCAGTGATGACTTTGGAACTTACTCTAACATTTTAAAAAGTTTTGTCCTGGTGCAAATTTTACATCTTCAAGGATCTTTAAAAGGTCTCTGCTTCAGTTACAGCATGCATATAAACGTCTAATCTGTCTTTGGAGAGTTTCAGACTATCAGAATTGTGGGAAAGTTCATAGGAAAGCAGCCAAACAGTGGCAGATATAGATCAGATCACTTTGAGGCACTTCTCTTTATAACCCAGAGTCCTCTGGGGGACGTAATGACTCATATTAGCAGGCGCTGATATTTCTGAGGAAGAACGTACTGTTTCCGCAGGATCATTCGCAGATGGGCATCAGGTCCGATCTGAGAGAGGAGCAGCAGGGTGTCCTGCAGTTCTTCATCACTCTCTTTCTGTTCTTCCTCATTGGGGAGGGGTGCATCCTCTGTCTCATCGTCCAGGAAGCGATAAAACAGATACTTATCTTGGAAACTCAGCTCCTGGTCCACTGCAGCACAACACAGAACAGGAACCACAAAGAACATATAAAGAACAACATCACATTTGTAGTGTCACTCTAAAGGGAAATTATCATCTGGATAATAGATCTTAATAAAGAGCTCCCTCAAACTGTTTTGTGGTCATAATTTGTGCTGTAATTTAGTTAAGCTGTCACTGACCTGCACGTAATGGGTGATTACACGTACACTACTGCTCAAAAGTTTGGGGTCTGTAATCTCTGACAGCAACATAGTGTCGGCCCAGATCCGGCCCACATCTGGTCCGCGTGTAATCCACATGTACCAGATGTGGGCCGGATCTGGGCCACACTATGTTGCTGTCTGGGATATTTTATAATGTTTTTGAAAGAAGTCTCTTATGTTCACCAATTTATTTGATGAAAAACAGTAAAATGAGCCTTTTTTGTAACAATGTGATTTTTGATCAGTTTAATATGCTCTTACTGAATATAAGTATTAATTTCTTTAAAAACAATCTTAATGACCCTAAACTTTTGAAAGTCAATGAGTATGACACCCTCACCGTGGTTTAAGACTCCCTCCTCCAGCAGCACCTGCCACATCCCCACAGCCTGAACACGAGAGTGCACACAGGAAGTGTGCTGCATCAGCCAATCAACAAGCTCTGTGCCCATACAGCACCGCCTACAACAAACACAGGTGTGCAGGATACTTAAAAAGAAATAATCCATTAATCCACTCAACACAAGTATTTTGGGACATTTTTACTTTTAGGCAATTTAAAAAAAAAAAAAAAAAACCAACAAAAAATGAGCAAAATGACAACAAAATAAAAATGAAATAAAAAATACAAATGAGCTATCGCTCATGTGTGGGTTAATTAACCTGGTTGGGACTCGAAGTGTGCTCCCGGAGAATAGGGCAACAATATTCTTCCAACTAGCTTACATAACCAGACAGTAAAATGTGATTTTGTAACATAATAATATAATCTTTTTTTTTAAACAAACGTAATATAACTCCCTTATTGATGTTTTTACTGTACAGTTGTGCAGTTTTGGGGTTATTTATGGTATTTTTTTAAACTTCACCTCAATTTGTAATAATTTAAATATATACATTTCTACAAAATAGATCTACATTTCTCAAAATAATTCATGGTGATAACAAAAAATGTGCCATAGTTTATAATATTATAGTTTTTACTCCACTACATTTCATAAAAACATGTCGTTCCTTGTTATTTTGAACTGAAGAAACTGTCACCTGCTCCGATATGCAATAGCGGTGTCCAATTTGTGAACGAGCTGATTATTTTCAGTTAACAAATCACACTGAAAGATTCATTCTCGAGTCAACAACTCACTGATTTAAATGATCCGGTCAGAGCGAGTCTCCAGTTAGCAATTCACTGAATTCACAAGTCTGATTCAAAATGAGCCAAGAGCAGGAGATTCTGAGCTCGAGTGCGCATACGACTGATGGCACGAAAAGTAAGTTACTAATGTCGAATCTTAGGATTTATACAAATGAAAATCATATTTAGGTCATGACTGTCAGTTGTTTGTGAACTAAATCTGCAGTAAAGGAGCAAGCTTTTAAAGCCCATTTTATTAAATGCCTGAATATGGACATGTCCGTATTTGTGTATTACCATCTGATCGGGGTAGGTTTTAGGTAAAAGCTAAACATAATGTTAAAATAACGCAAATTAATGCCAATGCATCTTCTCCTCTGCCATATAATAATGTAATTTCTATTTAAATTTGTACGTGTAACATGTTCTGTTTTGGTTTAGTTTCATTGTGTATTGGTTCTGTTTTCCCTGTTCTGGTTTGCCTGTGTTCCCTAGTTAGTTTCCTTGGTTGTTAATTAGTTCCACGCACCTGTTTCTGTTCAGTTGATTACTCTCCCTTATATTTAAGCCCTCAGTTTCCTTTGTTTCATTGTCCGGTATTGTTTTTGTTTAAGCGTGGTTATTTCCTGAGCTTCTTCCCTGTGATTCTCCTATGTGTTCCTAGTAGTGGAATTTATTATTAAAGACTCTTTTTGTTATCCTTTGTGATCGTGCGCTTACTACAGTCTACACAGCGCCTGACGGTATGTCATTTATTTAAATATATTTGAAATTTCATATAATGATGTAATTGCAATTTAGTACATTTAAAATGTGTTTACTTTAAATGTAGTATTGAATAACATAGTTAAAATTATAATTAAGTACTTTACATGTGCTTTAGTATGCTAGTCAATACATAAAAATAAGATTATTAAATAAGATTATTAAAACAATGAGTTATTGATTAACAATGATGTTGTATTTTAAAGTAAATGTTTTCATTTTAAATTATTTCTTTATTTATTAAATACTTATTATTTATTTAAAGTGCACTTTAAATAAAATGTGATAATAAAGTATAAATTGAAAAATATATGTAAATAATACTTGTATTTACCTGTATGTTTTTAGGTGGTACTTCCTGTCTCTGATCATTTGTGGTGCCCGGAACAAGATGGTGTTTCGTAACACTTTACCTGCCCGTAGGATCTTTTCTGATGGCACCTGAGAGACAAACATTAATACAGAGAAACAGAGAGAGAGAGACAGACATAAACCTCTCTATACATAACATAATGTTACACTTCAACACTGTGACTGACAGGAGATGGACTGACAAACAGGATGGTTGTAATACCTGAGTAATGGATTTGGGGTGATGTTTGGTGGGACTTTGAATGAATGATTTCTGGAAAACAAAAGGATGATAATGTGGGACCATTAGGTTTATTCTTCAGTGTTTTGTTAACGTTTATACAACACAAATACACAGTGAAATATTGGCAAACAGTTTTATATTGGATCTGGCTGACAGAGTACACTGTATAACTCTTCAATAATAAATGACTGCTTTCTGTGAAATATTCAGACTATATTCAGACTGACTATATATATATATATATATATATATATGGTAAAATGTCATAACAATGTCATAACATCTCATTTGCTTAAACATGACAAAAAGAATTGCCAAAAAGAATTTACAACTAGTGTCACTGGATTTAATATAATAATAGTAATAATAAGGTAATATATAAATAATAATAATAATAATTAATAATAATATAATGAGAATTTTTACCATTTTCTATATTTTCACACAACCCCGTTGCCTGTAGTCTGGCATATGTGTATGTACTTACTGTCTTACTTACTCACTTATTTGAACCTATAATATGTTTAATTATCATGTTTCTTTCATGTTTATTAATTGCTATAGAAATATGAAATCCATATGAATCAACTTTTTAAACTATATTTACACATCACTAATGTGGTAAGTAAATTATGGTCACAAACACACATTGATTACTTTGTACTCTATTCTCGGAATGTGCCAATTTGTCATAATAAATCCATTAGCATGTGCTTTAATATCAGAACAAATGTCATCACAAACAGCTTGTGTAGAATTCTGCTGATGTCCAGATATTCTCTTCTCATATTACATAAAAATTCATGACATTATGTCAAGCAAGACCCGTGTCATACTGCAGTCTTTATCAGCGCATTGAACAGAAGGTGTGTCTGTGGCACTGCTTTCCCTCCTGCCACACTGGAGGAACAACTCTGTGCCAGGACCAGTGTGCTGCATTTTTAACCAAACCTTTTCAAATATTCATTACCATCCTCACCCAGGCTGTACTTCTACAACAACACATGACCCATGATCAAACTCCACACAGTGTTTATTACTAGACGTGCTTCTATCAATCAATGTGTTTCTGTGATGTATACTGTAAGTATTGGGTGCAGTTTTGCCAGTAGAATTATCACATTACATTTGAGGCAAGACACTACAGGCAAATTGATTGTTTTTTCAAGTACTGGTCAATTTTGAGATACACTATATGGACAAAAGTTTTGGGACATACCTCTTAGTTCTTTAATTCAGGTGTTTCAATCAGACCCATTGCCACAGGTATATAAATTCAAGCACTTAGCCATGCAGTCTGTATTATCTAACATTTGTGGGGGGAAAAGTGGTCGTTCTGAAGTGCTCCGTGAATTCAAGCGTGGTACAATGATAGGATGCCACCTTTGCATTTAGTCAGTTCATGAAATTTCATCCATGCTAGAGTCCACGGTCAACTGTAAGTGGGATTATTGGAAAGTGGAAGACTTTAGGAACAGCAGCAACTCAGCCATGAAGTGGAAGACCATGTAAAGTCACCGAGTGCTGAGGAGCGCGGTGCTGATTCCATAGCTGAAGAGTTCCAAACTTCCACTAGCGTTAATATCAGCACAAAAACTGTGAGGCGGGAGTTTCGTGGAATGGGTTTCCATGGCCGAGCAGCTGCATGCAAGCCTCACATAACCAAGTACAATGCCAAGTGTTGGATGGAGTCTGGACTCTGGGGCAGTGGAAATGTGCTCTATGGAGTGATGAATCATGATTCTCTGTTTGGCAGTCTGATGTGCAATTCTGGGTTTGGCAGATGCCAGGAGACCGTTACCTGCCTGACTGCATTGTACCAACTGTAATGCTTGTTGGAGGGGGGATAATGGTAGGGGTCTGTTTTCCAGGGGTTGGGCCAAGCCCCTTACTTCCAGTCAAGAGAATCTTATAGGGTTAGTTCACCCAAAAATGAAAATTCTGTCATTAATTACTCACAACTCATTTTGTTCCACACCCGTAAGACCTTTGTTCATCTTTGGAACACAAATTAAGATATTTTTGATGCGTTCTGACTAGGGCTGATGATTTTATGCATTATTTAGATTAATTAATTATGGTAAAAAATAACGCATTAAAATTATTAACGCATTTAATGCACTTGCCCCGCCCCAGACCTACATAGGTCATCTGACATTTCATACAGTTGATTGATGATGAATATGATGAAGGGCAACAACTCACTACGTGATGTAGCCTACAGAATGTAGTTAGAATGACCCTAAAATTCAAGATATGGGGGCAAAAATTCCACAGTTTGAGTTTTTGTCTCATATTTACATCATATGATATAGTGAAGCTATTTTACTCGCGTATTAGCGCAATATCAGTGCTGTTTTTGTCCGAATTGCACAAGTGCAAATGCGATGAATCAAATAAAATATTTCTTTCTGAAGCTACTTTTTTTGTAATGTCTATTTGGTGCTTTACACAATAATGACTTTAAATGATCTTTTGGGGGTAATTTCTCAGCCAAATTTGATGTACATTTAATTTACGATTAATTAGATTAATTAATCGCCACATCATGTAATTAATTAGATAAAAAATTGTAATCGCTTGACAGCCATGGTTCTGACATAGATGCATTGATGCATTCTGACATAGAACCCGGAAGCACTGCACTGTGTTTACAGTGTGAAAAGATTCGGAGACTGACACGGAAGAGAAGAAATTGTTGAATAAAGTTGTTATATTTGTTTTGTTTGGTTTTTTTTTTTTTTTTTTTGTGCACAAAAAGTATTCTCGTCGCTTCATAAAATTAAGGTTAAGCCACTGCAGTCACATGGACTATTTTAACGAGGTCTTTACCTCCTTTCTGGGTGGTAATTGTGTTGCTGTCTTTGGGGGATCAGAGAGCTCTTGGACTTCATCAAAAATATCTTAATTTCTGTTCTGAAGATGAACGAAGGTCTTACGGGTGTGGAATGACATGAGGGTGAGTAATAAATGACAGAATTTTCATTTTTGGGTGAACTAACCCTTTAATGCTTTAGCATACAAAGACATTTTAGATAATGCTATGGTTCCAACTTTGTGGGAACAGTTTGGGGAAGGCCCTTGTCTATTCCAGCATGACTATGCCCCAGTGCAAAAAACAAGGTCCATAAAGACATGGTTGGATGAGTTTAGTGTGGAAGAACTTGACTGTCCCGCACCTGACCTCAACCCCATCAAACACCTTTAGGATGAACTAGAATAGAGATTGCGAGCCAGGCCTTCTCGTCCAACATCAGTGCCTGACCTCACAAATGCTCTACTGGATGAATGGCCAAAAATTCCCACAGAAACACTCCAAAATCTTCTGCAAAGCTTTCCCAGAAGAGTGGAAGCTGTTAGGGGTGGAAGCAATCTCCAGTTCAGCAGCACTTACATACACCAAACTTTACAGTTTTATTCCTATCTATATTCTGAAGGATTATACAGAGGGTTTTCATATATCATTCACCTGATTTAGATTAATTTCTAAAAATGTGTTTGTTTGTTTTTTCAGGCTGTTGACAGCATTTTCTGATTTATGGAGAGATAAAAAATAGATATCCAAAATACCCTTAAAGGATTAGTTCACTTCAGAATTAAAATTTCCTGATAATTTACTCACCCCCATGTCAACAAAGATTTTTATGTCTTTCTTTCTTGAGTCGAAAAGAAATTAAGGTTTTTGAGGAAAACATTCCAGGATTTTTCTCCATATAGTGGACTTCACTGGGGTTCAACGGGTTGAAGGTCCAAATGTCAGTTTCAGTCCAGCTTTAAAGGGCTCTACATGATCCCAGACGAGCAATTAGGGTCTTATCTAGAGAAACGATCGGCCATTTTCTAAAAAAAAAAAAAAAATTATAGACTTTTTAACCACAAATCCTCGTTTTGCACTGCTCTGCAATGCGCCACGCATTACATAATCATGTTGGAAAGGTCACGCGTGATGTAGGCGAAAAACTCACATTTTCTCCTCCAACTTCAAAATCATCCGACATCGTTGTTTTACCTTTTTTTGTAAAGGGCGTTTGACGTAGTCTTTGCATGTTTGCTTTGTAGACACTGGATCGGTACTTCCGCTTACATCACGCGTGACCTTTCCAACATGATTACATAATGCGTGGCGCATCGCAGAGCAGTGCAAGATGAGCATTTGTGGTTAAAAAGTATATAATTTTTATTTTTTTTTAGAAAATGACTGATTGTTTCGCTAGATAAGACCCTTATAAGTCCACTATATGGAGAAAAATCCTGGAATGTTTTCCTCAAAAACCATAATTTCTTTTCGACTGAAGAAAGAAAGACATAAAAATCTTGGATGACATGGGAGTGAGTAAATTATCAGGAAATTTTAATTCTAAAGTGAACTAATTTTGAACCTGGCTTTATCCAGTGTTTACATTTCTGTTCTGGTAATGTATGCAAATAAGTGCATTTTTAATTAGATAAAGCCTATTTTCCATATTTAAACATAACATTTCTGAAATCTTGTAATACAAAATGTATTGTCTTAGTGTGTAGTAATTAAACAACTGGGGAAGTATGGTGATATTAGTTAAATTTTTACCCAATTCACCTGTGCTGTCTTGCCTTAAAAGGACCATAATAAATGTATATTAAAAGGGAAATGAAGAAAATGGAAGGAAATGCACTGAAAATAGTGTTGAGAAAAAAAATAATATATATATGAATTAAAGTCCTTGATCTTTTGAGAAAAAAATATTTAATATACTATGAAAATAATCTCAAAACTTTAATTGAAACTTAAAAACTTAGAAGCAAAAATATCTCAAATTTGTTTTTGTTCCAAACAAACACAATCTGTCTGCAATCCAGCCAAACTACACTAATGCAGAGCTTAAATCACACAGAACAGACTCTGAGCAGTATTAACAGTGAAATCATCCGAGTTCAAATCAATTTAAGCGTGTCAGTCTTCTTACAGCATGATTTGTCCACTTGGAGGAAGTGTCTTCCTACATTACATAACGACTCCGTAAGACGGATTCTGCCTTCTGTTACCAAAGCCACAAACAGACTTAAGTGAATAAAGCAACACCATTATGCAAATCACAGACACTCTGTTGTGGCCAATATTGATTGCCTGCTATTTAGATGCATCCTTATAGAACAATAAAAAAAGGAAAAACAAAGCACTTGAGCAGTGGATGAGCAGTGGACGGGAAATGACCCGAGAGGTCAGAGGAACAGGATCTCTAAATGGACACATGCTCAGAAATGGGAAAGAGGATGCCAGAGCTGCCTAGTTCATTTTTAAATTTCAAACAAATGTATTCTTGTTCTGTCGAGGAGATGGTGGGAAGGAAGGATGTAGTTTTATCAGAACTGACGCAAACAGGAGAAATAAAAATAAGAATCAAACTCTCTCTGCACATCAGGTGAGTCAAACACAGGCTTTAAGGAACTTCTCATTAGCAGACTAGGAGAAATCCATTCTCTGTGCACGTTTTTGGACATTGCTTATTTACAAAAGAGAAGCTGAAGTTGTTTCATCAAAAGTTTGCTTCCTGGTGTGAGAGTTTGTATCAGATTTCACAGCAGCACTAGATTTTTCACAAACCACCTCAAAATGAGGCAAAAATGACATATTGAAAAACAGTTATTATGCAGACAGATGTGAACATGCACAGTCCTACACTGTGATAGTTTAATATTGTTGAATGAGGAACAGTTCAAATGAAAACTCTATTAATATTTATGTATTTAATTTATGTGCATCTTAACATGCCATACTTGAATGCAAGCTAACATGGATGAGGCTGAGGGGAAGATTATCAACGAATTGCTTAAATTTCAATCGGTTCCTCACATATTATATTATATTGACTACAAACAACTCAGAGAATATGTCGAAAGAGTCATATGTACTACTGTTTCGATATTTTTTGGGCATTTTATTTTCTATTCTGGAGTTGGACAGCACCAGTCCCTCATTCTCTTTCATTACATGGGAAAGAGCACTCAAGATATTTTGCTAAACTTCTGTGTTCAACTGAAGAATTATATGGGGATGAGTAAATAATGACAGACTTTTCACTTTTGGGGTCCACAGGATGACAATCACAGAGATTGTCATCAGATGGTCATGACTCCGGACAGGAGAGTGAACATGTGGCCTGACTGTACAGATGATCAGTGATTTCAAAGTCAGAAACTTGTATTTTTGGGCTAAAACAAACCTTATTTAAGTGTTTGGATGATGATCCGGAAGAACTGTTGCTCAGATTCTCTTTGTCGGGCATTCCTGTGAAAAAAATACATAAATATGACAAATACATTTAATTAAATAAAGATCAAGACTTTAAAATCTAAGATGAGCATCAATCATTTAGTCAAGGCAAGAGTGAAATGCAGCAGATTCAGCAGAATAATAGTTAAGTAAGAAGATTAAATATGTGTGTAAAGTCATCATGGGGATGCAGGATGTGTGTAATCTTCAGTAATGGGTCCTGAGGGGCCGCGGGGAGCAGGGGTGGGTCATTACCCACAACACAAAAGCTTTCTCCTTCAGGAACAATAACTTATTCCTGGAAGGCTCTCATCTATGATAAAACAGCACATCCCTCTTCATATACATAGAGAGCACAGTCTCTTACTGAATTCTGCACATCAACATAGAAATATCGCTAACACTTTACAATAAGGTCCTATTAGTTAACATTAGTTAACATTGCATTAAAGTGCCCCTATTATGCCTTTTTTAAGGTTCCTAATATTGTTTTGGGAGTCTCCTACAACAGGTTAACATGCATGCAAGGTCAAAAACACTTTTGTTTTCTCATAATATACATTTAATTTCACCTCAGTTCACCAAAGATTGGTAAATGATTCGTTTGAAGCAGTTCAAAGAATCAGTCTCTCTAAACCCCTCCTTTCCGTGAGCCTACACTGCTCTGATTGGACAGATGGCCAATCCTTTGTGATTGGTTTACTGCACGCACCCATTTCCATGACTGAATGACAGCAAGACATTGTATACAATATATGAACAGAAAAGATAGCATTGATTTTACCGTATCAATTCGAGCCCGAGTCTGACGATGAACATCTGAAGTAGTC
This sequence comes from Mylopharyngodon piceus, assembly GCA_039654765.1. Taxonomy (NCBI): domain Eukaryota; kingdom Metazoa; phylum Chordata; class Actinopteri; order Cypriniformes; family Xenocyprididae; genus Mylopharyngodon; species Mylopharyngodon piceus. Next base: position 32,037,714 of record CM077441.1, on the reverse strand, counting down.
GATCAACCAGAAACTGATTCGGTATCACGACTGGAGTAGGACGTTTCTATATGGTAAGTGTCACCTTAGTTATTTATAAGTCGTGATAGCAGCGTCACTGTTATACTTTATGTAGGTGCACCTGTGGGAACTGTATCAGAATGCCAAGCGAAGCTGAAAACCTCTAAACATAAGATAAACATTTAGACCCGATGTGTACACAGACTTTTTCGTCATAACTATTAACAAAGTAAAAAATGGCTATATCATTGACATTACAATGAATGTTTACTGTTTACAGAGAGAAATTAGCGCGGACTAGCATCTTAACATCCTATTACAATACAGATAGTGCTCCACTCTACTGTAGTTTGTTCTGTATGTTGTAAACTCCCACGTTAGCCGAGCACAAACGTGAATAGCTGATAATGCATTAGACTTTGTAAACTAAAGTCGTGCTCCATCCTTGATCATTACTCCAAGTAATAAGACAGACGAGCTGCATTAATCGACACATTTTTAGACAATATTGGACCCGCATCTGAATAGCAGAACTACAGAAATGTGAGTTAGCCAGATAGCAGGAGACATACAGACGAGGGTGTACGTTACACAACATAACATACAAAACTACGAATTTTGAATGATCGCTAGAATATATAAACATCAATTATTAATCATACTTACAGGTTGAGATTCAGAGGAGCAAGCTGGTCCAAATAAACTGGGCATTGTTCCATATTTTAAGACCAAACATCCTGCGTTAAACTCCCGAGGTTTGAGAAGCAGTCGTCAGTAAAATGACGGGAACACAACAAAAGATTGTACTGCTGTGGTATTGTTGAAAAAATGAATTTTCCCTGGCGTCTGTGCGCGCAATAAGTGGGCGGGCAATATGCTAATGTTTCATTGTGACGTCACAACGAAATGACTTGGGGATTCGTTTTACAAACGACTTGTTTAATTGACTTTGAGTCGACACTTACTTTTGAGAGACAATAACTTTATATACGGTGCACTTTCAGATTTAAAACTTTGCAGGATGTTTTCATTCACTTAGAGCTATGTTAAACACAAAGGTAATTTTCAAAAATCCATAATAAGGGCACTTTAAATTATACTTTCAAGGTGATTTTTGCTTTTTACAATGTGCTTTAGTTTTATGAAAAATAGCAGTTTAGAAATTCTGAACAACTGTGTTCCACAGAAGAATGACAGTCATAGGTGTGGAGTAAGTAAACTGAGTAAGACAAGTGTTTGTACTTACTGTCAGCATTTGAGACACTCTCCATAACACCATAGGGAGGGACCAGTAGACCAGCCATACACTGACGATAATTCTGAAAGACACAAACACTCCAGTCACAAGAGAGCATAAACAAAGAAACTGGGTAAATGAGTAATAAATGACAAAAAAAAACTCTTAGCATTTGTTCCTGGTCTTTTTGTGAAAGCTTCATCAGTTACTCCAAAGAAATCATGTTTGTCTTCTCAATTTTTAATCTTTCCTTTGTATTGAGCATCACCAATGCTTATTTTTAACCCTTCCCTACAAATATCCTGCTATAGAGACTGTTTTTCATGATCCAGTCAACTCCTGATGGATAAAATCAAATCCTGTCCCACATTTTTTTTTTTTTTTTGAAATACATCAGATTGCAGAGGTAAGTGAATTATAAACACCATTTCTTGTGAACTTAAAGCATATTGGGTAAAAGAGTTTGTCATTCTGTATATGAATAATATACACATATGCATGAATGCACACACAAACACACACATATGCTCAGTGTTATGTAAATGCTCATCAGAGAAAGCACACACATGAAAGAAACCATAAACCTCATCCCCCATCTGAATCTGGTTTTTCTTTTTAGTACCCAAACATCCAATGAAGTTTCTTGCCATAGTCGCCTAAAATCTATAGTTTTTCTTTGGAGTTGCAGCCGAGAACGATGGATTCGTCTAAGAACACATAAAGAAAGCAGTTTCAGAAGAAGAGTTTGGAGGCAGTGCCATCTGTAATCTCTTTAATCAGGTCTGACTGCAGATCAGAAGGGATTACGCTGGATTAAATCAATATTTCTGAATCAAAGATCAGACAGCACACATAGGTCACATATTGCTGACACAGCTCATGACACACACACACACACACACTTACAACATTTCAAATAATATTGCAGGTACCAACTCTTATCTCTTATCCACCCCTTTAGTCTTTTTCACTATGCAATGTATTTTTATACCTCTATCAAATATGTCTTAATATAACAGACCAAATTTTAACTTCACAATGTTAAAGATAGCCCTTGTGAGAAAGAAGTACACTTCAGCAATAGAGTACTTATAGAAATAATATACATTAAAAGAGTATATTTAAGTGTGAATGATGTTTTCAGAACCTTATCTGCATGTTAATTGCAATTAAATGAAAATGTATTATAGTTTAAATTTATATTAAATGCAAATAGTTCAACTTTAGAGTGCTTTTTGACCCACTTAAAGGAACACTCCACTTTTTTTGAAAATAGGCTCATTTTCTAACTCCCTCTAGAGTTAAACAGTTGAGTTTTACCGTTTTCGAATCCATTCAGCCGATCTCCGGGTCTGGCGGTACCACTTTTAGCATAGCTTAGCATAGTTCATTGAATCTGATGAGACCGTTAGCATCTCGCTCAAAAATGACCAAAGAGTTTCGATATTTTTCCTATTTAAAACTCGACTCTTCTGTAGTTACATCGTGTACTAAGACCGACGGAAAATGAAAATTTGTGATTTTCTAGGCCAATATGGCTAGGAACTATACTCTCATTTAATTCTGCTGCCGTACCATGGGTGCAGCAGGCGCAATGATATCACGCAGCGTCTCTCACAAATGTCTCCATGGTTGCAAGGCACGCTCCCTGTGCAAGCAGGGTCACAGGTGCTGCGTAATATCATTGCACCTGCTGCACCCATGGTACGGCAGCAGAGTTCCTTGATTATTACGCCGAAATGAGAGTATAGCTCCTAGCCATATCGGCCTAGAAAATCGCAACCTGTCATTTTCCAGCAGTCTTAGTACACGATGTAACTACAGAAGAGTCAAGTTTTAAATAGGAAAAATATCGAAACTCTTTGGTCATTTTTGAGCGAGATGCTAACGGTCTAATCAGATTCAATGAACTATGCTAAGCTATGCTAAAAGTGGTACCGCCAGACCCGGAGATCGGCTGAATGGATTCGAAAACGGTAAAACTCAACTGTTTAACTCTAGGGGAGTTGAAAAATGAGCCTATTTTCAAAAAAAGTGGAGTGTTCCTTTAAGTAGGACTTAAATAAATGTAAATGTTCATTTGTAATTTCACAATTACTTGAAATATTACTTTGAAATATGGTTATAGTATACTGACAAGCATTTATGGTGAACTAAAATATACTATAATGTCATTTGTATTAATTGATTGATTATTTAAATACACTTGTAATTACACAGTTGTAATGATGAAGTTGCAATTTAGTGCACTTAAAATATATTAACTCTAAATGTAATACTGAATAACACACTACAGTTAAAATTATCAAGTACGTTACATGTGCTTTAGTATGTTAGTCAACACATCAAAATAAGTGTACTTTAAAACACAACAAAAGATTATTAAAACAATGATTTAAAATGTACACTTTCTAAGTTTACTTAAGTGTGTTAAGAATCCTATGAAAGTGTACTGTACTTTTTTAAGTACACTTAAGTGTCCTTTTATTTCTTTAATATTATATTATCTGCAAGTACTGTTTTTAAATACTGTACCTTTAAGATTTGAAGTACACATTCAATACAATTAAGCACACTTCTTTTTCGGAAAATATTACTAAGCTTCCTTTTATCATAATATTACAGTTAAGTGATCATAGGGATGAAATTATTTTCAGTAGTTTGTGAAAATCTCATTTTTCTGGTGTTCTGGACTAACAACAATTAGCAATTTATTAAGAAATAATAGTGGGGTTTTTTCTTCCGTGAAGCAAAATATTGCAAACAAAATATGTTGGGAAAAAAAGGATGATAATCAGAGAGCATACAGTCAAAGTTACTAGACAGTTCAAGCTGACATCAAATTCTAGAAAGACATAGATAGACGGACAGATAGTGCTATTGGGCAAGGCACTTAACCTTGGATTTCTCTGGAGGAGAGCATTAGTATACTTTATGTTGCTTTGGACAAAAACATCTTCTAATTATAGACACATGAGAGAGATTAGTGCCCATTTAGTGTTCGGCAAGAGAGCAGAAAGTCCAGCTCGTCCATCAAGGTCAGGTAATGTGTTTAAGACCCCACCACATTCAGAGGTTCGTACATCCCCAAAGACCATATTCAATATGTTGATAAATTCAATTCATATCTGTTTTGATCCATCAAACCCAATACAGAACTGAAGACCTTAACCTTAAACATCACTGTCTCTATAGGATTCAGAATTGAGAAAATGCAATTCAACATAGCAGCTATTGAGTTATGATTCATAAATATCATCATATAGAAGGAGTGTGACAGAATAAGCAGATTTTATCACTCTCAAAGCTGAATGTTTTAGTAACAGGAGGTGCCAATAAATGAATCTCAGTGACTAATGACACAGAGGTGGCCTGAGCCATTAACCAGGACACCTGGGACAGTTAATGTGGCCTTTCTGGGGCACAGATGCAAGTGTCCCGCTCTCAGGGGAGTGGAAGTCTCTCTGTAAGAGGACAAGTCATTATCTCTGACGGATGCATCCCATAAATCACACAAACCTAACCTAATATGTCATTATGTCTATCGATAAATATCACAACATTGAACACAACAGTCAGAGATTGAGTCTGCGTATGGTGGGCTTCAAAATTTGTTTGGACACTTAAAGGGACAGTTCTCCCAAAATTTTACATTCTGTTATCATTTACTCACCATCATGTTATCCAAATCCATAACTCTGTATTTCTTCCACAAGTCAGATTTTTTCAGTGATTTGGATGATCTGGTTCACAATGATTCATTCATGAATTGGACTAAATGAGTCTTGAATTGGAATCACTACCTGAATGATTCGGCAACTGTGGTTAACAACTCACTAGAGTGGAAAATGATCATTGAATCATTGTTTAAATGGTTTAAAAGATATCATATGACTTAAAAGACTTGAATTATAGAGCATATAATTCATATGAACAGAGCATATGAAAAGTCATATAAACCACTTTTATGACATTTTTTGTCCTTTTTTGAAGATTTAAAGCTTCAGTCCCTATTCATTGTTCTTGAATGGAAAAGAGCAACCAGTACTGTCTTGTTGCATAAAAGAAAGTTTGTGCTGACATGAGGGTGAATGAATGATTACAGATTTTAATTTTTTATCTAATGCAACAACATTCATGTCAAAGTCAAAAGTGTCAAAGTGTGTCTTCAGAGTCTAAGGGCGTTTTAAGACCTGTAGATTGTTTGCTTTGTTCGAAACATGGATTAAAATTGTTACGATGTTTCAATTTCTTCTTGGTTCGGTTCGCTTTCACAAGGCAACATTTCTAAATGGACCAAAATTTGTTAATATAAGTCACGTGTGAGTTAACTAGTCCTCTCATTGGTCAGAGTGCACCTATTTATGTTCTGGGATTTGTTGTACTTTAAAGAAGTACACTTTTTTGGCTAACATACTAAAGCACATATAAAGAGTAAAGTACTTGATTATAATTTTAACTTTAGTGTGTTATTCGATATTACATTTAGTCCTACTTAAGTGGGTCATAAAGCACTCTAAAGATCATCTTATTTAATATAAATTTAAACTAATACATTTTAATTTAAAGGTACATTATGTAACTTATGGCCTCTAGTGCGCTTTATACATTACAGATTGTATGACTGGCAGAGTGTGTCTGCCTCCTGAACAACGCTAGGAAGACTGTTCCAGAGTTTGGGCGCTAAATAGGAAAACAATCTACCGCCCACAGTCGATTTTGATACTCTAGGTATTATCAACTGGCCAGAATTTTGAGACTGCAATAGACGTGAAGGACTATAATGCATTAAGAGCACGCTCAACTACTGAGGAGCTAAACCATTTAGAGATTTGTAAGTGATTAGCAAGATTTTAAAATGTATACGATGTTTAATAGGGAGCCAGTACAGTGTTGACAGAACCAGGTATACATGGACATACTTCCTGATTCTAGTAAGAACTATAGCTGCTGCATTTTGTACCAGCTGGAGTTTGTTTACTAAGCGTGCAGGGCAACCACCCAGTAGAGCGTTACAGTAATCTAGTCTTGAGGTCAGGAACGCATGAACTAACTTTTCTTCATCTGACATTTAGAGCATATGTTGTAATTTAGATATATTTTTAAGATGGAAAATGGGGTTTTACAAATACTAGAAATGTGGCTTTCAAATGAAAGATTTCTATCAAATAACACACCCAGGTTCCTAACTGACGATGAAGACGTAACAAAGCAGCCATCAATTGTTAGACAGTATTCTAGGTTATTATGTGTGGAGGTTTTTGGTCCAATAATTAAAACCTTTTTTCAGAATTTAGTAGTAGGAGATTACTAGTCATCCAATTTTTAAAATAAACTATGCATTCTGGTAATTTTTTGAATTGATATGTTTTGTCAGGGTGTTAAGAAATATAGAGCTGAGTAACAGAGTAACAGAGAAAACTAACGCCATGCTTCCTAATGATATCTCCCAAGCAAGCAACGGTCCTAGTACTGAGCCTTGTGGTACTCCATACTGAACTTGTGATCGATATACCTCTTCATTTACTGCTACAAACTGATAACGTTTAGATGGAAAGGGTCTTAAGATGACTAGCTGAAGACGTTACTGTAGCTAAACCCATTAATAGACAAGGTACTTCCTTGAAAATAAATTCCAGAATAGCACTACAACAACCATAATGAAATGACCCTTCACAATAGATAATGCTTCACAATGAACTCTGTTAAAGAGCTAAATATGGCATTTTATCTGTTCAATAAAATACCTTACCTGTTGAGTAATAAAACCGCCATCTCCGCATCGCTTTTGCATTTTTAATCTCTCGAGGGTCCCTCAGTTCTCACCATCTCCAAAAAGCCAAGCCAATGTTTATTCTCATTTTATTACGAGCTCTGTGGAGTTCTGTTTTTGTCAGCAGACTCTCCTCTGTTCGCCGTTTGTTTAAAACGACCGATTCCCCAGAGGTTGGAGATTTAGCATGCTCCATCTCAACCTTTTCCGCTCGTTGTGACAACTAACCATGCCACTCCCACACCAGACACGTGTCAAAGTACCAGAGCAACTTTTCTCTATTTACAGATATGACGACATATGAACGCAATTTCCTGCAAAAAACAATCCTGACAGGTCTAAAATATAAACACTTATAACAGGCTTACCATATTGAATCAGGGTAAGACAAAAACACATTTTGGAAAAGCGATTGATGATGTATTGACACATTATTTAAATGTTAAACAAAGAAGTCATATAGTGTACCTTTAATTGCAAATAATGTGCAGTTAAGTGACTGAAAATATTACATTCAGTGTAATTTTGATCATTTAAAGGAACACTCCACTTTTTTTGAAAATAGGCTCATTTTCCAACTCGCCTAGAGTTAAACAGTTGAGTTTTATCGTTTTTGAATCCATTCAGCCGATCTCCGGGTCTGGCGGTACCACTTTTAGCATAGCTTAGCATAGTTCATTGAATCTGATTAGACCGTTAGCATCTCGCTCAAAAATGACCAAAGAGTTTCGATATTTTTCCTATTTAAAACTTGACTCTTCTGTAGTTACATCGTGTACTAAGACCGACGGAAAATGAAAAGTTGCGATTTTCTAGGCTGATATGGCTAGGAACTATACTCTCATTCCGGCGTAATAATCAAGGAACTTTGCTGCCGTACCATGGGTGCAGCAGGCGCAATGATATTACGCAGCGCCTGTGACCCCCTGCTTGCACAGGGAGCGTGCCTTGCAAACATGGAAACATTTGTGAGAGACACTGCGTGATATCATTGCGCCTGCTGCACCCATGGTACGGCAGCAAAGTTCCTTGATTATTACGCCGGAATGAGAGTATAGTTCCTAGCCATATCGGCCTAGAAAATCGCAACTTTTCATTTTCCGTCGGTCTTAGTACACGATGTAACTACAGAAGAGTCAAGTTTTAAATAGGAAAAATATCGAAACTCTTTGGTCATTTTTGAGCGAGATGCTAACGGTCTAATCAGATTCAATGAACTATGCTAAGCTATGCTAAAAGTGGTACCGCCAGACCCGGAGATCGGCTGAATGGATTTGAAAACGGTAAAACTCAACTGTTTAACTCTAGGGGAGTTGGAAAATGAGCCTATTTTCAAAAAAAGTGGAGTGTTCCTTTAAAAGTATTTATTTCTGCAATAAGTACTTTTTTATGTGAAATTACTCTAGTCATCCATGTTCCAATCATTTCTTCATCTCTGGAGAGGAACTGCTCACATTAAATAGCTCTAACATGTCTGACAGTCCAGTGCAGAGTGCGCATTGAAAATGACTCTGCTCTGCTTCTCAGTCATGTTTCTATTGTATTCATAATGATTTATCTTTGTATTGTAATCAGTCTAATTGCACAAAGCGCAACAGTTATATTTAATGATGATAAAGACAGTTATTGTGTAAAAGCTCATTATTCCACAGATCATAAAAATGGTCTCTTATATAATTAAGTGAAATCAGTTTTAACACAGTCTCAGTTAGTGGTGGGCAGACCCACACAAAATTTCACATTTCAGCACTGATTTTCATGGAATATATCCAGAATTTTCCATACTGTACTTTACACATATAACAGACCTGAGAGTACTATCCACTTATTGGTAGCTGAAAGCACAATCAAATTAGCCAAAATACATTATGAACACACAAGAAGGGAGAGATGTGTAGAATTGTGAATGACTATAGAACTCTGAGGTGCTTCCTGCAGATACAGATTGTGTGTGGGTTTGGAGAAGTATACAAGCACCAGGCACAGCATCAAAGGTTACAATTCCAGCAAGTACAGACTCTTCATAAAAACAATTGACTGTCTTTTAGGTCGCGCTCCAACATATGGTGCAGCTGTGAGTGGAGTTTGAGTCTAGGTCCTTTACCACTGTGGCCTGTCCCTCCTGCTATTGTCCTGTACATTAAAGGTGAAAAAGACTAACAATTTAATTTAAAAAGATGAGCTGAACATGGGTTGCTATTATCACTTTAGCAGTTTCCATGGTGACAGAATTTGGGGGGAATCAGTTTGAAGTAGTCTGTATCTTCACATGTGTTAAGTTCTCTGGGTGACACCTGTATGAGGCAGTGATAAAGGTAAATCATGTTAGAGTGTCGTGTCAGGCAGAGTCAACTATAAGTAAGCTATTTAACGCTATTTAAGGTCTTGAAGAACCTTTTTTATTCTAAATCCTGCCTAGTGGAACACATTTTTACAGGTATAGGCTCATTTGGACACATTTAAAGGATTAGTTCACTTCAGAATTAAAATTTTCTGATAATTTACGCACCCTCATGTCATCCAAGATGTTTATGTCTTTCTTTCTTCAGTCGAAAAAGAAATTAAGGTTTCTGAGGAAAACATTCCAGGATTTTTCTCCATATAGTGGACTTCACTGGGGATCAACGGGTTGAAGGTCCAAATTGCAGCTTCAAAGGGCTTTACACGATCCCAGACGAGGAATAAGGGTCTTATCTAGCGAAACGATCGGTCATCACGTGACATTTCCAACACATCGTTTGTGGTTAAAAAGTACATACATTTTTATTTTTTTTTAGAAAATGGCCGATCGTTACACACTGCATGAAAGGTATATCGAAAAAGCATAATGAGGCACTTTAATTATAAAAAAATATATAAAATATATAAAATCTAAATACATGTACCATATGTAGCATATATGCTATACACTAAACTCTAATGACCTAAATTATGTACAAACAGCAACAGAACATGACAGATTACCCAGCATCCCCTGGGGCTTTAGTGGAGTGCTGTGATTGGAGGAGACGTGACAGCCCAGAGGTGCTTAGTGGAGGCTGATATACAATTACACAGTCAGATGCACAAACGCACAAACAGCACACACAAAATCACATATTTATACAGTGTTTCTGCAGCATTAAATACAAAAAAATTCCTTATAATTAATTAGATCACTGTGGCTGTGCAGTGCTGTCAATTTAAACAAGCAGCCTGATGCTCAAGACAGTAATGAGTTCGATTTAAATTGAGTTTCCAATAGCGGGAAGACCCAGACCCTCAACACACAATAGAAAATAACACACACACACACAAAGCTGCATGGAAGGAGACAATGAAGTACTATATGTGAAATACAGTATATAAATATCACTCATGTCTACTCACTCAAACATATAACTATGAGACACAATGAATACAATCACGTTAGACAAGTACACTTGCATACACACACACACACAGCTGATATACAAATGAACATTCGTGTGCTGTGTAGAGTGATACTGAAAGTGGCAGGATTTGTTTCTTTAAGTTGCAGGCATTCAACCTGAGCACAGTAATGAGTAATGAAGCGTTCATGCTCAGGGTGTGTGAATATCTCGAGCAAACTCTTACATAACCCACCTCTACACTTACACAAGCTACTGAGAATCAAATCTCTGAACAGACAGAAAACAACAAAGATATTAAACTCACCAGATTAGTGAAAAAACATCAAGAGTAGGCCGGAGTGATCTAGCTAAATTTTTTTTTAAAAAACTCAATATTTTCCATGATATTCAATATATAATGAAGAAGTAGATTTGATATATTTTTGATAATGTGTTTATTTAATCAACTAATACTACAATAACATACACACTAAGGTTCAAAGGTTTGGGCTCAGTAAAATATTTTTTAAAGAAATTAATACTTATTTAGCAAGGCTGCATTAAATTGATCAAAAGTGACTGTCCATCCATCCATCTTCAACCGCTTATCCGAGATCGGGTCGCGGGGGCAGCAGCTCCAGCAGGGGACCCCAAACTTCCCTTTCCCGAGCCACATTAACTAGCTCTGACTGGGGGATCCTGAGGCATTCCCAGGCCAACGTGGAGATATAATCTTTCCACCTAGTCCTGGGTCTTCCCCGAAGCCTCCTCCCAGCTGGACGTGCCTGGAACACCTCCCTAGGGAGGCGCCCAGGGGGCATCCTTACCAGATGCCTGAACCACCTCAACGGGCTCCTTTCAACGCAAAGAAGCATCGGCTCTACTCTGAGTTCCTCACGGATGGACAAACTTCTCACCCTATCTCTAAGGGAGTGGCCAGCCACCATCCTGAGGAAACCCATTTCGGCCGCTTGTACCCACGATCTAGTTCTTTCGGTCATGACCCAGCCTTCATGACCATAGGTGAGGGTAGGAACGAAAATTGACCGGTAGATCGAGAGCTTTGCCTTACGACTCAGCTCTCTTTTCGTCACAACGGTGCGGTAAAGCGACTGCAGTACCGCCCCCACTGCTCTGATTCTCCGGCCAATCTCCCACTCCATTGTCCCCTCACTCATGAACAAGACCCCGAGGTACTTGAACTCCTTCACTTGGGGCAAGGACTCATTCCCTACCCAGAGCAGGCACTCCATCGATTTCCTGCTGAGAACCATGGCCTCAGATTTAGAGGTGCCGCTTCACACTCGGCTGCGAACCATTCCAGTGAGTATTGCAGATCCTGGACCGATGATGCCATCAGGACCACATCATCTGCAAAAAGCAGCGATGAGATCCCCAGCCCACCGAACCGCAACCCCTCCCCACCATGACTACGCCTCGATATCCTGTCCATGAATATCACAAACAGGATTGGTGACAAAGCGCAGCCCTGGCAGAGGCCAACCCCCACCTGGAACAAGTCCGATTTACTGCCGAGAACCTGGACACAGCTCTCGCTTTGGACATACAGGGATTGGATAGCCCTGAGAAGGGACCCCCTCACCCCATACTCCCGCAGCACCTCCCACAGTATCTCCCGGGGGACTCGGTCATACGCCTTCTCCAGGTCCACAAAGCACATGTAGACCAGCTGGGCATACTCCCAAGCTCCCTCCAGGATCCTCGCGAGAGTAAAGAGATGGTCTGTTGTTCCACAACCAGGGCGGAATCCATATTGTTCCTCTTCAATCTGAGGTTCAACTATGGGCCGCACCCTCCTTTCTAGCACCTTGGAGTAGACTTTACCAGGGAGGCTAAGAAGTGTGATGCCCCGGTAATTGGCACACACTCTCAGGTCCCCCTTTTTAAACAGGGGAACCACCACCCCCGTCTGCCACTCCTTGGGATCTGTCCCCGACTCCCACGCAATGTTGAAGAGACGTGTCAAAAGTGACTGTCACTTTTTAAAAACGTCATTATAAAGACATTTATAATGTCACAAAATATTTCTTTTTCAAGTAAATGCTGTTCTATTGAACTTTATATTCATCAAAGAATCTTGAAAAAAAATGTAGCATGTTTTCCACAAAAATATGAAGCAACTGTTTTCAACTGATAATAATCAGAAATGTTTCTTGAGCAGCAATTCATCATATTAGAATGATTTCTGAAGGATCATGTGACTGAAGACTGGAGCAATGATTTTAAATTGTAATAATATTGCATAATATTTCTGTTTTACTGGTCAAATAAATACAGTCTGAATAAATGCTGCCTAACTGCAGGTGAACATACATTACCTCACAGCTGACAGAAATTAATGTCTAAAAGCTACAAAATTCACATTTTGATTTAATAGGATCTTTAAACAAGTCTCCATTTGCTCTAAATTTCATCTCATGAAGTTTAGGAGAAACCGTTTAGTGAGATACAGTCAAACCAAAAATTATTCAGACATTTTTGATATATTTTTACTAGTGGGTGCAGGACACTATAGTTCATTTATGTAAGTGAGGATAGCAAAATAAAGTAAACTGTGACATATTATACCCAAAAATTCTTCATACAGTGGACTACCAGTAAAACTGATAAACATTTGGAACCAAAAATTATTCAGACACTTTGACCTGACCAGTGTTATCTGACATAATTAAGATTATTTTTTTCTGACACAGTTTAACTCTGAGATCTTGTCATATTTTATTACCATTTTTTTAAACTATAGTGAATAAACTGTGATAATGTGTGACATGTTGAAGGTGTCTGAATAAATTTTGATTTGACTGTAAATAAAGAGATGACATTTATGATTTGTCTTTCTTTTGGGAAGTAGTAGTCTTCTACATTGATTCAGTTTTTTAAGGGTTTCTCATCTCATAGATCCTGTTCTCCACTCACATATAAATGATCGGGTTAGTTTTGTGAGAGTAATGAAACCTCATATCCAATAATCTGCTCATTAGTGCTTCAGCATGCGTTTACTGTAAACTCAAGTCGATTACATCTGTAAGAATGCAGAAACCCAATATATCACCAGGAAATTAAAGTACTCTTCACTGAAATAAGCCATTGTGAAGGTGGTCTGCACACATGTTACGCAAAAAAGAAAAGAAAAAGTTTATGAAAAACCATAGACCATCTGTTAGATATATGCCACCCTGATAATATAATAAGAGTGTCTCATTGCCATGACAACGGCAGCCCGCTTCATGCACTGAGATAATTAGAGTTTGACTTGGGAGTTTTTTAACTGTAAAGATGAAGGCCTGTTTCCAGCATCAGCGGGGCATCTGACCATTAACAGACATTCTGCTTCAAACTGCTTGCTGGAAAACAACAATATATGGTATTCAGCAGCCCACCTCTCTTTGATCTAAACAACAAAACCTAAAATTAATTCTTTTTATTGTAAATATATCATCATTTCAACTGATAACTACTAATCATTAGGATCATTATTCAGGTTATAAATCAACAGGGCAGAACATAGAAGTAAAGTCAAACCAATGCTTCAATTAGGAAGAAGGTACAATTGTTAGGAGATGAAAGCCAAATCATCCAGGCACCTCAAAGAGACGCCAGCAAAGTTCAGAAGCTGAGAACTTAGGAAAGATGCAGCGATCAACCATCAGAAAGATGGCTTTACTCAAAAACATCCATGTCTGGGGCAAAAAAGCACAATAATGACGCAACTGAGATGTTGTGTGAGATGAGAGCGAGATAAAGCTGTGTGGATGAGCAAACTTCAGTGTGGACCAGATCTAACACTGCCCACATCCACATACCTAGAGTGAAATATGGAGGAGGTACGCCTGCACGGATGCTTTTCATCAGCTGATACTGGATACATGGAAACATTCAAAAGAAACTTGAACTGAATCTTGGATAAATTCCTTCAAGGACAGTGATTCAAAACGGAAGGCTAATTAACACTGGACTGGCTCAGAAACAAACAGGTAAATGTCAATTCAGCTGAGAATATCCGGAATTATTACAAAACTGCAGTGCGCAAGTGTCATCCAAACCTGAATGATCTGGAGCAAATGTGCTGGGATAATGGGCTGAAGTCTACAGTGTGCCAAACTTATTTACAACAAGTTGGAAAACTGTCAAAAACTGTGACTTAACGAAATATCAAAATGTGGACATTGAAAGAAATACAGAAATTGACTTTCAGAAATAGACTTACCCTGAGAAACGTGTACAGGATGGTTATAGGCTTAGCTCCAAAAGATTTAGATGATTATCCAGTGATTTTAGAGAGATTTATTTGAACATTATTATGAATGAGACATCATATACGTCTCATATATTATATTCCAGTACAGACAGTAGAGTACTCTCACTTTGTTACTTAAAATATCAAAATGTGGACACTGAATGCTTTACACACACAACATGATTATTTTTAATATTTAGGGGTTCAAGCACGTAGCTGTTAGGCGTAGGATCAAGTGTCTTATATCGTTGGAATCCGTGGCTCAAAACGGACAAGATACCGGATTTACTCAGCATTCTGCGAAATTTTCGGCTATTTTGGATTTTTTGAAAACCTACTTTTGCAAACTAGTCCTAGGCTTTTGACCCGATTGGAACCAAACCAGTGCAGCGAGATTCTCTGGAGTCTGATTGTCAATAATTATCAAAAAAACGTTTCACAATTCACGGTCCCTAAGGGCCGCCAAAACGTTTGAAGTGGGTGGAGCCACTTTTACTAAAATGGCTGTAAGTCGTGAATAGAATGAGATATTTTCACCAATCTCAACACACCTATGTAAGAGTTCGTTCTGTGGTCGCGTGAAAAAGGACATGGTGACCAGCCACTTGGTGGCGCTATAACAGGAAAAAAAACCATGAAAATGGCTACAACTACTTCACCGTTAGTCCGATTGACTTGAAAATTGGCATGCAGTGTCTTCGTCCGAGGTGCCATGACTGTTTATGAGGACATTGACGCATCTCGAAAAACATGTCCGCCATCAGCCACTGAAGTTTGAGCAGCTATCAGACAAGGTTAACGGAGGCCGATCGGAGCAAAACACGCAGGGCTTTTTTGACTCACGGCCCTAGAGGCCTGTGAGAAATTAGAAAGAAATCGGCTACCAGGGGCCGCCTTCGTGTTTTTCACGTGCGTAAAGAATCATGTATCGTGCGATTTTTCACGCACGCCCACGGCATTCATATCACATGGTAGAGCTTCTCATTCTGAGCAACTTTGCCTCTAGGACCGCCGCTGTCCATCAAATCGTTCATTAAATATTAGAGATTATTTCAAAAACCAACTTTGGCGAACTAGTCCTAGGTTTTTGGCTCAACCTCGATAACTGTTTATAGCTTTAAAAACTATACATCTTCTATTAAAAAAAAACTACACAAAAAACTATTCTCTTTTCCATCTATGATCAAGATAGTTACAGGCTTGCTAAATAAAACATAATACCTTTTTACGCATGTGCGTAAAGGCCTTAAAGCGCCTGAACCCAGATAATTGCTGCTCGCAGCTATATTTTTTTTATAATTATTAAAAATTATTTTGTGTTTAAGCTGCTGTTTTGCTAATCAGACTCTCTGTACAAGATAAAACTTCATAAAACTAATTCACGTAGATTTTTTATATGCAAAATAAACATTTTATTTACTGCGTTTTATAATACTGCACTGTATTGCAGTGTATGCCGTCATATCTGAACATGAATATGTTTTGTAATTGTTAGGATTTCTAACAAGTACCAGCAATGGAGGTGAACTGGCAGTAAACATTTGACAATAATTAACTGTCTGCCACTATTGGCACAGTTTTTTTGCCAAAGATTTTGATTATATAAATCTAAAATACCTTCTTGAATCCACAGCATAAAGTAGAACTGTCTGTCTGCCAAGTCTTTTTTTTTTTAGAATATTGCAAATGTGTAGTACACAATAAATTTACAGTGCACAATTAACGTTGCAACAACTGCAAAGCCAATCTGATCGTGAAGATATGAATTTGTGGCACATTTGCAGTAACATTCACTAAAATTTGCCACAGGGTTTGGCAGGACATTATGTTTTTGTAAAGGAACTTACTCCAGTAAGACACAAGTACAAGAAACACATTATACACTCTAAGAAAGTTCTGTAAAAATAGAGGCCTATTAGTACTGTTAATATGAAGGAATTTTCTGCATTGATTTTTTTTTAAATTACGCATTGCATTCTGTTGTGTTTTAGGGTTTAAAGAAATGTCCATAAACTTAAAATTACCAGTACCTCTACTGATTTCTGTTTACAGCAATATGAGAGAACTGTGTTAAATTGTCTCTCTTTCATGCTTGACATACAAATGCATCCCATAATTGCACTTCACTGCACTTTTTTTTCGCTTAAAACACATTCATTACATAATTCACATACAGACATTCTCAGCATAACTTATTCTCCTCTCATCGAAAGCAAACACAAGACTTACTTTCAAAATCAAACCTCAATATCACACGCACACCTCCACACATGCACATGCATGTGGTCCACTGTCCTAAATCTGAGTGCAGAAAGTTACATATATTGCATCCCAAGATAAAAACTGACAAAAAAAAAAAAGAACACGGTCAAACATTGACCTCTGAGTAACAAAAATAAAGAAAAGCAGATCAAGTGACCGCTTAGACACTTACCTACAGTAGTGACGGACCCATGAGTGACAGACTGAAGCAATCAGTACTACTCTGTCTCTCTTTTTTGTCACTTTAGCTATTAGTGTCTAATATAGAGAGCTCTATGACAGCTCAAGCATGCTTTAGTGTGTGTGGCGAGCGGCAGCCAGAATGCGTCTGAGTGTGTGTTAGGAAGAGTGCTGATGTAGTGAGCGCGTGTGTAGGGCTGAACGGGCAGCTGACCCCCCTCCCTTTGAGAGCAGAGTGGTTGCTAGGCAATTTGAGTACTCCAATCATCATGGTCTGATGACTACTGACTGCACATGCACACATACACACAAACATACATACATACATATAAAAACAAGCCCACGCAGAACCTGACATCATATTTTTGTCCAAAAAGGTTGAAGGTCTTCAGTAATAATTAAATATAATAATTTCATGTTTAAGATGAACCCGCACATAAAGAAAGTTAAACACTCAAAGACAAGCATTTTCGCAGCCTAACATGCTTAAAATTGTGTTTGTCTGTTCAAGCATTTTAAAGGTAACAGGACTTCACTTAATAATTCAGTATTTTCAAGAAGATGAACACAGATATAAAGTAAAAGTACTCTACTGTATGTACTGATATATTATATATGAGACTCATTCAAAAACTGACTCTCACAGTGCATTATGGGTATTCTCTAGCCATTGAGCGTACATCAGTTGTACACTTGTTATTGTGGTGCATTGTGGGATTGAATGAGTGCACTCGATAATGTCCACTAAGGTTTCAGACATCACTAAAAATGGCTGTTCCCTCAAATAGTGCCCTATTTAAGGGTATAAAGGGCGATTTCGGACACAGGGTTTGTCTCTGTTTTGCCTGTGTACGAGTTCTTCATTAGTTGTCATGGTTTCAGATTAGTCCACACCTGTTCCCTGTTCTGTTAATGATCTTCCTTTGTGTATTTAAGCCCTCAGTTCATTGTGTCTCGTTAAAGTTGTTTAGTGTTAAACGTTTATGGATTGTGTATTGCAGTATTGTTCTAAGTGTTTTGTCTTGGTTATTCGTTCATTCTGTCTCACGCATCTCTGTTTTGGATTTTAAACTACATGTGCACCCCTGACAGAATGAGAGACCTAGAAAAGATTAAAACAGCAAAAGTAAAGGATGGACTTACATGCTGTTTGCTCCAGCTGGAACAAGGAGATTGCTCCCTCTAGGACCACACAAGAGACTTTCTAGATCTGGCATGCCTCACCCACTTCCCAGACTACTCACTCTGGTTATTTTTCCACACTGGCCTCAAAGAGTGGTCCAAGTCACGCCCGTCCATTGAAGGTCCTAGGGGGCGTTTTACTGCATATGTGGAGTAGGTGCTGGTCCAAAATGACTCTCCCATTACTGTGTACATCGCAGATGAGGACACTGCCCACTCCAGACCCAGAGACCAGCCAACCGTCAGCCATGCCTGCCATGGAAAAGCCCAAGCCCACCATGAAAACAAAGCCAGAGCGACCACCAGAGGCTAATTTCATCCTGGAGCCTGAGCCCAATACGGAGTCTGTCCAGGTGTGTGAGCCTAAAACAGCATCCATCACGGAGGGCATATGGGTTCCTGATTAACTATTATGTGATGAGCTGAATAAGTAGGTGTTTGCTTTGCAACAGTCACCATTGGTCCCATCCAGTTCCAAGTAGTCTCAGTCATCGCTGGATAAGTCCAGTTTCAAGTTATCTAAATCATTGCTGAATAAGACCAATACCAAGTCGTCTAAGTCATCGCTGGATAATCCCAGTTTTGAGTCATCTAAGTTAGCGCTGATTAAGTCCAGTTCCAAGTTGTCTAAGTCACTGTTGCATAAGCCCAGTGGCAAGTCTCCTTTGTCACCATTGGTCCTGCCCAGCTCCAAGTCTCCTTCATCGCCAGTGGTCCCAACCAGCCTCCCTCTCCCGCCTTCTCTGCCTAAGCCAGTCAGTTCCTCTGCCCGGCATCCACTGGCTCCCTTCAGTCCCCCAGCTCCTCCTCTGGTGGCTCCACTCTACTGCTCGGATCCGCTGCCTCAAGCCTTCCAGTCTCCAGCTCTGCCCTGGCCTGTGGATTCCTCAGGTCCACCTCAAGCCTCCAAGCCCCAGACTCCACCTCAGCTCTCCAACCCATTGGCTCCACCATGGACTGTCATCCCTCAGGCTTCGCCAGGCTCCCTCGTCCCTCTGGTACCACCTTGGCCCATCGTAGCTCTGGCTCCACCTCAGAATTCTGAGCCAGCAGCCGCACCTTGACTTTCCACACCTCTGGCTCCACCGGGCCCCTCATTCCCGCCTCATTGTCCTCACTCCCGCCATCTCCGCCCTGGTCTGCCAAGCCCACCTTTCCACCTCGGTCGCCCTGGCTTCAACCCTCCACCCCTCTGGCTCCACTGGGCCTCTCCTTCTCTCCGGTTCCTCTATTGTCCTCACTCCCACTATCTCCGCCCTGGTCTGCCAAGCCCACGTTTCCACATCGGTCGCCCTGCCTGCAGCTCCGCCGTGGCCCTCCAGGCCTTCGGTGTCACCCTGGATCTTCGTCTCCAACTGGGTCACCACCTCCACCGGCTCCACCTCAGTCAGTCATCTCCCTGGTTCAGCCCGTCCTCCCACTTAGGCTCCACCATGGCTTTCCCCTCTATAGGTTCCACCATAGATCTGCATCCTGTCATTGCTATGGGTCATCCTCTGGTTCCCCCGTCTCTGTTCTGGTTCCTCCTGTCTCTGCCCTGGCTCCTCCCACCTTCTTCTCCTCGCTGGTTCCTCTGGTCGTCTTCTCCCTGGTGTCTCCCTCTGCCTTTTCCTCATCCCCTTCCAGAGCCCCCTCCCTCCCTCCTCAGTTTAGACTATAGTTTACTGTGCAAGGACACGCTTTTCGGGATGGGGGGGTGGGAGTTATGTCACGGTCATGTTTAGTTTCCTTGTCTTGTTTAGTTTCTTGTCATGGTCTTCTTTGTCTCGTTCATTCGTTCATTCTCCATCACGCATCTCTCTTTTGGATATTAAACTACATGCCCCTCTGACAACAACCAAGCATGTATACAGAGGAGACTGGGACTAGTTGTCACTTAACTCCAGTGAATATTTCCCACATTAAGACAATTTCTGAAAGTCAATTTTTTGTATAGACACAAACCTTAAAGTCACCATGAAATCAAAATGACAACTCTAATTGTTTAGAAAAAAAAGTATTTTAAATGATTTATCTGTGCACATTTTTTTTTTTTTTTTTTTTTTTTTTTTTTTTTGTGCCCTCATAATCTTTAAATCAAAATTACTTCCCCTACCTCTTTCAGCAACATCTCTTCTATGATGATGTTTACTGGCACAAGGGTGGGACAACCTACCACTCACATGTGATCCACCAATAGCAAACCACAACCATCCAACAATCCAATCAATTCACTATGGACAAAATCAAGTCCCATCCTACAATTTTTTTTTTTTTTTTTTTTTTTTTTCTCATTTGAGAAGCTGCTTCACTCAGATATATGGTTCATTGATGAATAAGGTTTTTAAAAGTATAAAAAACATAATGGAGATATAATTAATTTTGAAGTTTTATTAAGTGTTAACAATGAGATTATGTGTTTTTTTTATAATCAATTTACACTGCTTTTGTCATTTTTTACAAGATGGACAAAATTTGTCACCAAAAAAGTCATTCGGTTTAACCAAAATTTCAGTTTTACTAAATGACACTTTTGGTTATACCGAATGATGATATTTTCAAACAATGCTAACAGGCTGATATCTAGCTAGCTAACAAAAGGACAATCAAACATTTTATATTTAGTACAAGTTTTTAAAATATTACAACATTTTCCATGTTTTATAGCGGTTGTACCGAATGACCTGATGTTTCAGGACATGCGTATGAGCAAGTGAAAACATGAATTTTTCAAATAGTAGAGGGAGTTAGTTACTTTGCTTCATGACCATGTGGTCCTTTGCAGGTGTCTGAATGATGTCCCATCCTGTCACATGATATTGACCGCATGACTTGAACCAAAATGGTCCCTTTATATTGGTTACTCCAAATGACATCAATGAAATTCATTTTTCCGGACATTCTTTCTCATAACAAAGCAACGACTTCTACACATAATTTTAATACCATGTCGCACTATGTTGATATATGATGTTATAAAATCATGCCAGAATAAAAAAAGTATACATTTATTACATTTTAAGATATTTTAATCACAAATGAAATGGCTGTATTGGACTTTGGACGGTTAAACCGAATTACCTTTTGACACTTCAAAATCTTTAAAATAACTTTATATGTAGCAAAATATAATTAAAACCTTTTGGATTCATTAAAAGAGATCTTGTTGTACTACCTTACATACTTTGTATATCATATCTTGGTGTTTTATTATTATTAAGGCCTTCGGATAAAAAAATGACCTGTCACGTCATTGACCCATATACGTCACAATAGGAAAGAAAAGACTATTGCAACTTCCATTTCATGCCCACTTTAAAGTCATGACTAAAAAAGCTTTTTAACATTTCCACTCTCCAGGGGGAAAAAAATCACAATGAGATTGATGCTGTGAGATCCAGGCATATGAGCAATGATTATGTCAGAGATCAAATTTGAATAAGGAATAACAAATTTTAAAATGTAAAATAAATAAATATAAGTAAATATTAAAATTGTAATAGCGAATAAGTTTTGAAGTAAGACATTTTGTATGCTGCGTCTAAGTGACAGGAAGGACTAGGGAAAGTACCTATGGAAGTTCTTTGTACTTCTCTTGCAACCATTTAATGATGCACTTAAGACAAAACCTACCATAGCAGGTCTTATTAGGTCACCATGGTCCTTGTAAAGCAAACGGAAAAACTTAAAAAGCAATTGTGGTTTTAACACCTTTAAGACCTTTAAGAGAATATCGCAGATCTTACATTACCTCATGTCTGCACAGATGGAAACAGATCTATTTTGATACCAAAGTACATCACGTAATCAATTCTGATGGAAAACACATCCTGTCAACAGGATGAACCCCTCAATCTTACAGCACAGAAGAGACACAAGATCTTACATTTGAGAATAATCAAACAAACAGAGTATATGTTAGAATATATGTAAATGATTAAAGAAATCAATAACATGTAAAAGAATTATCATGCAACATAAGGTAATGATTAATGATGATTAAATGAATATATAGCTATCAATGACTATAATTCATAAAGAAAAGTTTAATAAGATTTATAAAAAGGAAAAATTAATAAAAGAAATGAATTAAAAGACATTAATAAAGAGAATCAAATTTAATCAATTTGAATATGAAAAATCTCATATACACCAGGGATGTAACACTGATTTGAGAAGAATACAATTGTTAGAAACATGAATTTCTATATGTTTCTTTAAGTAAAACAAAGCCAACTTCCACATTTCTGTAATTTATAAGCTATTTAAAATATATAAAAACAAAAGTGACTTGCACTCCCTTTGGTGGGAAAAGTAGAATTTATCTTACTTTTAAAAACAGTAGTCTACTTATTACTGAAATAATATACTTTAAAAGAATATACTTGTGCGAACTGAATGTCATGCAAGTTAATTGCAATTATATGAAAACGTATTAGTTTAAATATATATTAAATTATATGTAATATAAATCTGAAATATGGTTAAAGTCTACTGCTGAATGTACAGTAATGACAAGCGTTTATGGTGAACTAAAATATACTTTAATGTCTTTACATTGAAACTTTTATGTCATGTATTTAAACATATTTGAAATTACAAATTTGTAAGGATGAACTTGCAATTTAGTACATCTTAAACATTAACTTTAAATGTAATATCGAATGGCACACTACAGTTACACTTATATTCAAGTACTTTGCATGTGCTTTAGTATGTTAGTCAACACATCAAAATAAGTGTACTTCTTTAAAGCACGACAAAAGATTACTAAAACATAATGATTTAAAATTTACTTTAAAGTAAAACTTAATTTGACATTACAAAGTGTACTTTTTAAGTTACTTGAGTAACAGTGATGAAAGTGTACTCTCTTTAGTACACTTAAGTGGTCTTTTATTTCATTAATATTTTTATTATCTGCAAGTAATTTATAATATATGTGCTTTTAACATGTCGTCACGTGTTTGGTGCTCTGGTCTTTAGCAGAACTTTGATTATCAGACTGAATGAGAGACAGAGATGCTCTTTCACACTGAGGCTGAACTTCAGATTTGGAGGCAGCGGCATCATTGCAGTAAAAGGAAATGTCTGCTATTATGGCAAGTCATTTGAGCACCTGTTAGCGTTGCTCTGGGCGACGGCAATAGCCTGGCCATGTGGGCTGATGAGACAGAGGAATCAGACACACCTGCTCTCCATCACAGATAATCAAAGGACTGGACAAATGTAGCATCAGTGACCCAGTGAGGTCATTCATCCTGGACATTCATTACCGAGCACTACCGTTCAAAAGTTTGGGGTCAAAGAGATTTTTTTATGTTTTTGAGTCTTTTATGTTCACCAAGGCTACATTTATTTGATTAAAATAGAGTAGTATTATTGAGAAGTATATTACTACATTTTAAAATACCTGTTTTCTATTTGAATATATTTTAAAATGTAATTTATTCCTGTGATCAAAGCTGAATTTTCAGCATCATTACTCCAGTCTTCAGTGTCACATGATCCTTCAGAAATCATTCTAATATGATGATTTGCAGCTCAAGAAACATTTCTGATTATTATCAATGTTGAAAACAGTTGTGCTGCTTCATATTTTTGAAGAAACCATGATATTTTTTTCAGGATTCTTTGATAAATAGAAAGTTCAAAAGAACAACATTTATTTGAAATAATTTTGAAAAGTGTAAAAGTCTACTGTAACTTTTGATCATTTTAATGTATCCTTGCTGAATAAAAGTATTACTTAACAAATGTTAATATATACAACTTGAAATAAAAAAATATGTATATGTAGAAATGAACATTAAAGGGATAGTTCACCCAAAAATGAAAATTCTGTCATGATATATTCACCCTCAAGTTGTTTCAAACCTGTATGAGTTTCTTTCTTCTGCTGAACACACACACACACACACAAAAAAAAGATATTTTGAAGAATGTCAGTAACCAAACAGTTGATGGGACCCCATTGACTTCCATAGTATTTTTCTTTCCCATACTATAGAAGAAAATGGGACCCATTAACTGTTTGGATTTTCATTGGAATTTTCATTTTTGGGTGAAATATCCCTTTAACCTTGATAAAAACAGGCTATATAATTATTGTTCACTGTTAGTTAATGATACTTAACGCAACTAATTTAATCTTATTGTAATTCCATAGTTATGGTATTTCTTATTGCATATAATTTTCATTTACTTTAGTACAATAAACAATTATGGTGCTGTGTTGGGTCACCACTTGATATAAAACCACTTGAAGCAGAATCAGATGAGAACCACTGACAGAGAGCATGTTTCTGGCCCATGAGACTCAAGATGGGCGCACCAACCAGTGCTGTAAAATGCTCGGGTAACACTTTATTTTGATGGTCCACTTTAGACATTCTACTAACTATAAGTATCTTTGCAACTACATGTCAACTTATTTTACTTACCCTAACCCTAACAGTCTACCAATTCTCTAATGAGAGTTAGTTGACATGTATTTGCACTTGCTTATAGTTATGTCTAAAGTGGACTATCGAAATAAAGTGTATATGCTGGTCTTCATCAGTCTTGCGTCACATTAACAGCCCTTCCAGATATTTTCAACAACGTCAACTGAAAACAAAATGCTGACACACAAACTGCTTGATTTTAAAAATTTGGGGGGAAATTCTGTGGTAAAATAACCCTCCTCATAGACATTTTTCCAAGTCCCTAAAGGCCAGGATTCAAGTCAAGTCACAAGTCTTTTTTTTTTTTTTTGTGACTTATGTGCAACTCGAGTCCAAGTCGCAGACTCGAGTTTCCATCTCTGCCTCCTCAAACCTTGGATAGAAATATTGGATCAGCAAAGCCACATTCAATTTGTGCAGTTCCTATGGACACACAGTGTCTGCAGTCGGGTTTAATTCAGAGACGGGCAGAGTCTGTGCTGTGATAGGATCTGTTTGTCTCAGATTAAAGGCCAGCTGTCCCTCTATAAAGGCACAGAGACATGCTGCTTCAAAAGAGACAACTGTCATTCAAGCAAACATCACAATTACCCAGCGCAGAGCTTCAGGCTTTGAAATAGAAATGAGTTACTTACAGGTGCTGCTGGTTTCTGCCAAAGCGTTCTTTTATCTATGAATATAGTTTCCTCTAAATGCCAATAAGCTGCCAAAACGGGAACACCAGGTACTATTTATAACAATGTTATATAATGATAATAATATGGAGAAATAAATATAAATTAGGGATGCATTTGGTATTGACCAAGATTATGTTATATCAGCCATCATATTGGTTATCAAAATGAATTATTTGTCAATTAGTATTTATATAATGTGTGTGCATGTGTATGTATATACACAAACACACACACACACATACATACATGCTGTGTTGTGATCAGTAAGAAATTGTGCAGTTGTACGGCGAGATTTACTAAACAGGGCAAATTAGCGTGAGAGCACAATTCCAAAAAAGCGCCGATGGGAGTGGAAAATTTGACACGTGACCTACTGACGACATGCAAATTAAAGAACACATACGCAGCCGGATCATTTCCATAATGACCAACGCAATCTAGAGCAGCGCATCTGGTTTAAGACATGCTTTTGGGGTAGGGGTGGGCGATATGGCAAAAATATCATATCACGATTTTTTTCAGGAAAATCACGATTTTTATCACGATTCTTCATGTTGTTTTTTACTATTTTGCAAGTGACTGAGCATTACAGCCAAACTAATTTCCCTATTTTAAAAACAAAGCCTTACAAAATAACAAAATATAAAATAAAATTAAAAATGGCAGACATTTAGGCCAAAGTGGCAAAGATAAAAATCTTTGTCATTATTTTATCTTTGTTATTAAAAAAGAAAAACATAGGCTACACATTATGTGAAATGAAATTAATAAAATGATTTATTTTTTCAGCTACAGTGGATGTATTTAACAGTAGCATTCAAGTAAAAAATTAAATGAATATAAAAATATAACACTAGACTTCACTGTATAAATTATACATTGATTCTTAATAAAGCTAATGTACTAAAGTTCTCAGTCAAGAGCAAAAAGTTATTTTGAAGAATGTGACCAGACAGTTGCTGGTCCATAGTGACTATGTTTTTCCTACCATGGAAGTCAATAGAGACCAGCAACTGTCCGGCTAACCCACATTCTCCAAAATATTTTATTTTGTGTTCTACACAAGAAAGAAATTAATACAGTTTTGAAACAACATTACAGTGAACTATCCCTTTAAAGACAAGCGACCGCATGGTTAATATTAGGCTGCTCTGTCACTTTAAAGACCTGCACGTATATCTAATACACAGCCACGCATCCAATTTTCTCTCAAATGTTTACTTTCACTTTAGACATAACCAACTGTGTTTATGTAAACTTTGTGCGTATTTGACAGTATTAGAGCAATCGGACTCTAAAGATAACTTAGTAATCAGGCGCTGTTTGACAGGCTTTTAGTGCCTGTGCGCTTCGCGTGAACGCGCTCTGAAAAACGCATGTCAGAACAGCGCATCAGCACGCGAAAGAAAAGTTTAACCGGCAAGGCACATGAAATAATGAACTTTTGTGGATTGAAGTGTCCCGCGAATATTACTCTACCGCTGCGTTAAAATGTGACGTGAATGTACGTCACGTTGAACAGTATGCTGAGACGGAGGCGCTGAAACTGCAACTGATAGAAAGCACTGTAGCACGATACTACGATATTTCTTCATAAGCAGATCGTGGAGACATTTTAATCGTCCACGATCAAAAATCGTTATATCGCACACCCCTATTTTGGGGTGGTAAATAATGTAATTTGACTTGCGCAAACCTTAGTAAATCACCTCGCATGATTCATTTAAATACTCTCCTCCCATAAATTTTGCGTCTGAAAGGGAAACTCCTACAAATGCATATGTAATAAGGTCAGCCACAAAAATAACTGTGTCCACTGCTTTTCAGCGCTAATTTTTCAGTGCATGACTTTAGTAAATCCTGACAGTAGATTTTAACACCAAAAGAGGGTTTGCGCTGGAGCAAGCTATTAGTAAATGTGGCCCTTAGCGTTTACTACAAAAATATTTGACTGCAAAATAATGTGACTGGCCAATCTGGAACCAATCTGAGAAATTTACAGTAAAAAAAAAAACAAAAAAACACACACATACAAAACACCATCATAAGATGTAACATAAAGCCACGATTGACATGACTGATAAGCAAAAACTAACATGATCTCAATGACGAGTCCCCCCAATAATTAGAAATGGCCAAAAAGTTATATTTTTAGGTTGATCTTCCTAAGCGGTCTAAAGCCCAAAGTATAGTTCACTTTTTAGGCATACACGAGGGTCGTTGTACAGTGTGCATGACGTGAATTTTATCATCAGAAGAGTATGCGCAGGTCGCACATTCACAATTATTTAGTTTTTTGCAGTAATTAGTTTATCCACAAGGTGGCAACCTTGCCCTGGGGGCGTCGATTCACAAGGTAGTCAAAGAAAAACTGCATAAACAGAACAGACCGGAACGCATGCAAGCTACAGTGATGATGGAGGCCTACATAGACGAGAGATTGTGTGAAGAGGTTAGAAAGTACCCTCATTTGTACAACTCTAGCATGAAAGAATACAAAGATATTTACATGGGTTGTAACTCGTGGCAAGAGACTCAAAACTACGCATGTGTCGAATGCCTGTGTATGCGTACGAGTCGAATGAAGTATACTTTGCAAGGCTGTGCGTTCGACTGCGCGCATACACTAGCATATGCGTAAAAAACTAAGTATACCCAGGGCTTAACACTGCACTCATCAATGTCAAAATGATGGCCAATCAGATCAAAGAAGGTGGGCCTTACTGTTCACTGAAGACAAGTGTGAATTCCAATGCGACGTTTTCGTTTTTACAGTGAAAGAGTGCGTGGTAAGATGTAAGTAGCTAAACATTTAACATTTGACAGCTGTTTTACGATAGATATGTTCAACGATCCTCAGTAATATACAGTAATGCAAACTACTCCATGTTATTCATAACTGAATGTGACAAGACAAGAAACGTTTTGCATTTTGACATATTAGACATAAAAACAAGAGTGAATGTATGCATATTTTTAAGTAAAATATTATTTGCATATAGCTGACGATTTAAAACATTTCAAAAGCCCAAGGAAACATTCTAGAAACTTTTGTTTTACATCTCCTATGTGTGTTTATATGTGTCCGTGTGTAACCTGGTGTGGGTGGGATGGGAACATGGCCATCCTGGCCATCCTGCCCATCCCAAAATCCCCATAAACCCACAAACACACACACACACACACACACAGTCAGTGTCTCTCTGATTTCCTGTTAGTCAGCTTTCTCTGCATCCCACCCAGTGACCCAGCATTACACTACAAACCCATACACAAACACACCTCTCTTTCCCAGCAGACATGTGAATAACATCTATAATTGTACAAAGGAAAGAAGACATAAATCATTTGAGCAGTCATTCACTATTTTGTTTTGACTCTATACAACTACAAAACAACTTAAACATACACTAAACTGAATCTTAAAGTGATAAAATCATGGACAAAAAGTATTTTTCTTGCTGTTTTGTAGTAAAAGAAAGTGATGTGATCTAGACATATTTTATCATTCACAATAAAAAAAACACCCATCCCAGTCCACTCAGAGCATTTAATGAAACCAAACTGCAAAAACAACGCACAATATCACAACCAGGTTCTCATTAACATATGACCACCCACATTTACATATCAACTCCTATTCAATATTCAGTATTCAGCAGCAACTTAGCTTGATGATGAACAACAGTATATGCAGCACACATTACCCTTGTGAAAAAGAAGTACACGTAAAGATACTTTTAAAAAGAGCACTTATTACCAGGTGTTGGTGGTAACGCATTACAAGTAACTTGAGTTACGTAATCAGATTACATTTTCCAAGTAACTAGTAAAGTAACGCATTACTTTTAAATTTACATGAAAATATCTGAGTTACTTTTTCAAATATGTAACACAAGTTGCTTTGTTTATCATTTATTGACTGACAGCTCTCCTGTCCCCATGTTGAGAGAAATAAAGTGCAGAGGTGTTGTGTGCGCTGTGTGAACATGATGGTTATTGTAGATCTAGACTAAATGTGAACATGCATTTACTCATCTCACTTGTACGAAAACAGATTCAGTATTTCTCAAAATGAATAAAAACAGTGAAATGCAACCTCAGAATATTGCACAAACCTGCACTAATTAAATGTTGAATTACACAAATATACTTTATGTATTTAATCTCACTTTATTAACCATTATTATTATTATGTCTTTGCTGCTGACCTCCAATGATCCAATTCAACCATACTAATAAGCAAAAATGACTTAAGATAAACATCACATTTGTGTTTCATTTTTTGTTTCTATTGTTGAAGAGTTTTGAACTTTCTTGTTTGAGCTGCGCCCTCTACTGTACAGGTGTGAATTTGCATTTCCTTCAGCCTGAGGCTTATTCATTTCACTTATGGTGCGAAAGGGCCTTTACATTTGCCAAAAACTTTTTTGTTATTAAAACACAAATAAGCAAGCGCAGCCCAGATGAGAAAAAGTGGTAACACTTTACAATAAGGTTCATTAGTTAAACATTAGTTAATGTATTAACTAACATGAACTAACCATGAGCAATACATTTGTTACTGTATTTACTAATCTTCATTAACGTTAGTTAATAAAAATACAGTTGTTCATTGTTTGTTCATGTTAGTTCACAGTGCATTAACTAATGTTAACAAGATTTTAATAATGTATTAGTAAACGTTGAAATTAACATTAACAAAGATTAATAAATGCTGTATAAGTGCAGTTCATTATTAGTTCATGTTAACTAATGTAGTTAACTAATGTTAACTAATGAAGTGTTACCGAAAAAGTAATGCAAAATTAATTCCAAAGTAACATAACGCATTACTTTCCATGAAAAGTAACTTAGTAACACAATTAGTTACTTTTTTTAGGGAGTAACGCAATATTCTAATGCATTACTTGTAAAAGTAACTTATCCCCAACACTGTTTATTACAGAACTGATATACTTTAAAAGAATATACTTAAATGCAAAATGAATGTACTGTTTTTGTTCATTTAATTACATGGTAATTACATGTTAATTACAATGAAATGAAAATGAAGCATTTATGGTAAACTAAAATATACTTTAATGTCATTTCTGTCACATATTTATTAAATATATTTGCAATTACACATTTGTAATGATGAAGTTGCAATTTAGTACATTTAAATGTAAAACTGATTACCACACTACAGTTAAAATTATAATTTTTATATATAATCAAGTACTTTACATGATTTAGTTTGTTAGTCAACATATCAAAATAAGTGCACTTATTTAAAGCATGACCAAATATTAAGGATCTAAAATATTAAATTATATGTATATTATACTGTTACTACCAAAATAGAGTTTTTTGGTCCATGCCACTGTCGCCATAATGATTAAGTCTTTAGATGTTCTAGCAGCTCCCTTTTTTAAGTTACTTATAGGTTGGTGTAGACCAGAATCTTTACTAAATTGTAAGTAATTTTTAACCAAAATCTTCACCACTGTGTAATTTGAAACCACAGTAAGGAACACCATTGTGTTACAGTAATTCTGCCTGAAATTGGAGATGCTACTACTTAAAGCCATATCTATACTTACATACTGATGCTAAATGTTTAATCTTGCTTACAACAAAACCTAAAATCTAAAATCAAAATCCCTTATTTTGTCCTCTTGCCCAAGCCTCAGACGTTTTTAATCCAATCTTATTTTCATTTATTACTTTTTGAGAAACACTTGCTTAGAACAAAACTGACCAATATTTAAATGTCTTAATACAGACCAATATTTAAATCTCTTAACTGAACGCTCAGACATATGCCACAGTCACTGTGGTACTGATACATGTGCTAGACAACACTATAAATACAATAATGCTAAACCTAAACCTAGAGAATCACTCGTATCGTTTTACATTATGTCACCCAGCCCTAAAACGTGCTCTATGGTAAAGCACTAAGGGATTATAGACATGACAGTATGACTTTATGTAAAGCTGCTTTAAAATAATGCATATCATCATATCATACAAATAAATCTGATTATAAATATAGCCAGCCAGACACAGAAATGATGAGATAAGACATCACCTTGAGTTATCAGATAGAGCAGAGAACTTCTGCTGGTCCTCTCAATTCCCAAGTGTGCTTCTCTCTCTCTCTCACACACACACACACACACACACACACACTGCGGAGGGACAGTCCCTCTCAGGGGAAACTCTGTGTCTCCATTTTGGTATCTTTCCCCAGCCTTCTCCTTCCTTTCCTCTATTTGTGTTTCTTTCTCCTGTTTTCCCCCTGTCTTCCTCTCATTCTGCTAAAGCTCCAGGCTTCTTTGTCCTACTCTGACCTGCTCCAATAAAAGCTTCCCATCAGGCCCAGAATTTCTGATTGCCCACGGGCTAGAAAGAACAAAATGAGAGAATGAAAGACTATGACAGAAATAAACTCACGGCCCTAAAGAGCAGAAGCACTGCTGTCTTTTCTGCCAAAGATAGAAAAGGGAAAAGTAGCTTTTTATTCTTCTATGGAGAAATGAGTGATAGAAAATTCCTTGAATTCTGGGAATTAAGTACAACTCTGTACATAAGAGATACAGAAATGCTGTATTTCTAGTGTCACACTAGAGTCGATGTTCTCAACCTTTTTGACTCCAAGGCCCCCCAACATTCAAAGATATTTCTGGCTGTTATGACAAAGCTATTTTTTTCAACTAGGAGTGTTAATATATTAAACTATTTATAAATAAGTAAAATTAAAATATTTATGTTCTGTAATTCCAGAAGTTTCAAGAACAAAATGTTCTTCAGAGTTCTTTATGACCAATGAATTTACACTTTTCTAGTGGTTCATGAATACGAGATAAGAATGGATTTTTTTAAAGCTGTTTTAGCTTACTTTAAAGCTTGTTTTAAACCCTCTTGTGGCCACTTAAAAGTGGGTTCGACTCCTGGTTGAGAACCACTGCACTAGAGGATGACTTAAAAATATTAAGATCAGAGAAAAGAACATTTCTTATACTTCCACCGCCCCCTGCTGGCTAAAGGTGATAAAGCAGCTAATTTTTTTTTTTTTCTTTTTTTTTTTGCTTAAGTTGTCCTAGTCGACAGATAAATGAGTGACAGCCCAAATACCCAATCAAATCACTGCACTGAGAAGTGTGATTCTGTGATGTTTTCTCTATTAAATAAAAACACTGTACACATAAAGCTTGTCTGTTTGGACTGTTTTCATTACCACAAGATTTAGGAGTTAGTACATGGAGCTTTCTATGACAGTGTGCTTTAAAAATTTCCTTCGTATAATTCTATCAATTGTTAGAGTAAACATCTGTATATTAAATGCGCATAGGCTTCATCCAAGATACTTGTGCATCTGTTGATTTCATCTTATGTGTGGACATCTCCAGTGTGAATCCAGTTTCAACAGCTCTGATAAGTAATAAATAATGTGACATGCTGCCAAAAGTTAACTTTTATTTTAAGAAAAACACAAAAACAAATTATTTAACCCTGTTTGCAACTGCAAAGTGCACATTTTTCCTTAATGTCAATGTTAATGTCAATGTTTATGATATGCCAACAGTCAGACTTCTTGACACTTGAGAGTAATTTTAAAGTTATATTTAATGTTTCAACAATCTGATACATCTGACCAAAATTGTGAGTGATTTACCAAAGAATCCACAGTGAAATGTACCAAACAAACAATGCTCTACCGAGATATTCACATTCACATAGTTTTATTTTTAATATTTGGCATGTTTGTGTGCTGCTGTGTGTCCCTGTGAGTGTACACGCGTTGCGCAACCGCCTATAGGCGCATATTACTAACACGCGCTTTAAATAAAAAAATAAAATACTGCGCCATTGACTTTAGAGCGGGTTTTTGTTGGTCAATGGCGCAGTCGTTTTCAGTTGCCTCAAAATAGCAACACGCCAACAATGCACCTGAACACCTCGTTTTAGACCAGCACGCCCATGGGTGAACAGATGGCCACGAGTGCATTTGCTATTTAAACAACGTGGCGCTGGATGTGAAAATCATAACTGCGTCGGGCTGAAACTAGCAAAAAACACTTGCGTCGCACCTGGCGTCGCATTGCGCCGGGTGTATGAGGGCCCGTAATATGACAAAATCCAAAACAAGTTATTTTCAGAGCTTGGTGTCAATAAAACTGTTTTTGGACTAAAGAGAAAGTTTTGAGTTCTGAAACTTACAGGATATTTTTATAGTACAATGACCTCTTACACTTGATTTCTCAATTCATTATGCCTTTATAGAGACAAACCCAAAATAACTCTTCTAAAGGTATTCTCTATCAAAACCAATAAGTGAATGTAAATACAAAGCACGTACATTAAACTTTATGTCATCATTGGTGTATTGTCAGTAGACTGGCATACCTCCCACAGGGTCCTAAACTCCCTCTGCTCAATTCGCAGTAGTTCGCTGAACTCTCGGGTGACAATGGTGGCGTGCCGTGGCGTGTTGTCGAGAATTGACTCCCCGAAAGCTGTGCCGATGCCCAACGTACAGATGGTGACAGCATCCTTAACATGAGGAAGAACACGTGTCAAAGCAAAACTCTTTCAAAGAGGAAGAGATAAGAGGAGAGGAGTCATAGCCAGCTGAGATCTTCCTGATTGAGAGACTGCTGTGCTTCCAATTAGATTCAGGCCTTTCTCAAGGACAAAGCAGTTTCACTCAACACAGAGAAAGAGAAAGGTCAGCTCATTTGTCCCTAAGGTTTGTAATGTAAGACGCAGCTCTGTTAGGAGTTGCTCTATTTTTCTGCTGCGGTCTATAATAAGCAGCTGCACTCAATAGAAAACTTCCACCGTAAGCCGCCGAATGTACGTTCATATTAGTTTTCACTGGGGGTGGAAATCGCAAGGAGTTTAACGATTCTGGATCCAATTCAGATTGTACAAGAACAGACTGTTAAAGAACAGAAAGACGGAACAGCTGAAGGACATGCAACAACCAGAACAGAATTTGGCCAGTTATTGCAGTGATAAACTCTAAATATTGTATCGTAATTGTCTTGTATCTAAATATTTATTTTACAGGTGAGAGATGTCTAAGGAGGCCTGTTAATGTGATACATTACAGTTATGTGAATTATGAAAGTTTATGTTTATCCATGATGATTAAACTAGTGGATACATGAGCATGCAAATATTCTATTATCAAGTCAAATTTATTTGTATAGCACTTTTCACTTTTCAACTTTCCATGATGTTAATGTTTATAAAATCATAATATCTTCATGCCTCATAGTTGCATTTAGCAGGTTAGAGCTGGGAGATAATATACTTTACATTATGCAATGATATACACAATCAAGCAGTTGGGATTGACTATACAGACGTGGACAAAATTGTGGTACCCTTGATAATATGATCAAAGATGACTGTAAAAATAAATCTGCATTGTTTATCCTTTTGATCTTTAATTCATAAAATTTGCAAAAATCTAACCTTTCATTGAAGGAAACGAATTGAAAGTGGGGGGAAAATCACATTATGAAATAAATGTTTTTCTCCAAAACACGTTGGCTGCAATTATGGGCACCCTTTTATTCAATACTTTTTGCAACGTCCTTTTCCCAAGACAACAGCTCTGAGTCTTCACCTATAATGCCTGATGAGATTGGAGAACACCTGACAAGAGATCAGAGACCGTTCCTTCATGCAGAATCTCTACAGATCCTTCAGATTCCCAGCTCCATGTTGGTGCTTCTTCTCTTCAGTTCACTCCACCCATTTTCTATAGGGTTCAGGTCAGGGAACTGGGACGACCATGGCGGAAGCTTCATTTTGTGCTCAGTGACACATTTTTGTGTTGGTTTTGAAGTTTGTTTTGGATCATTGTCCTGATGGAAGATCCAACCACGGCCCATTATTGGATTTCTAGCAGAAGCGGTCAGGTTTTGATTTTTTATCTGTTGGTATTTGATAGAATCCATGATACCATGTATCTGAAAAAAGATGTCCAGGACCTCCAGCAGAAAAATAGGCCCACATCATTAAAGATCCAGCAGTATATTTAACCGCGGACATGGGGTACTTTTTATCCATGTGTGCACCAAACCCATCTGGTGGGTTTGCTGCCAAAAAGCTCTTTTTTTAGTTTCATCTGACCATAGAAGCCGGTCCCTTTTGAAGTTCCAGTCGTGTCTGACAACTGAATATGCTGGAGATTGTTTCTGGATGAGAGCAGAGAATATTTATTGAAACCCTCCCGAACAACTTGTGGGGATGTAGGTGCTGTGTGATAATTTTTTTAGGCTTTCTGAGACTCAAGACTCAACTAATTTCTGCAATTCTCCAGTCTTTGTCCACTTAAACTTTCCTCCTCACTGTGCATTAGGACGATTTAGACACACGTCCTCTTCCAGGCAGATTCGTAACATCTTTAGTTGATTGGAACGTCTTAATTATTGCCCTGATGGTGGAAATGGGGATTTTCAACGCTTCAGCTATTTTCTTATAGCCATTTTCTATTTTGTGAAGCTCAGCAATCTTTTGCTGCACATCAGAACTATATTCTTTGTTTTTTCTCATTGTGATGAATGATTAAGGGAATTTGGCCTTTGTGTTTCCTCATGTTTATACTCCTGTGGAACAGGAAGTCATGGCTGGACAATTTCATGTTCATGATCACCCTGGTGTGCTAAAAAAAATGTAAATATGAATGGGAATATACTTCAGAGATATTTTACTCATAAAAAATTCTAGGGGTGCCAATAATTGTGGCCAACGTATTTTGGAGAAAAACATGTGATTTTCCCCCACTTTCAATTCTTTTCCTTCAATGAAAGGTTAGATTTTTGCTAATTTTATGAATTAAAGATCAAAAGGATAAAAAATGCAGATTTTTTTTTTACAGTCATCTTTGATCATACTTATCAAGGGTACCAACAATTTTGTCCACGTCTGTATGTACATTTCGCTCTACTTGAGTGTACTGTATGCATGCGGATAAAGTTGGACATACTTTTATACCTAAATTCATGCAGAGCTGGTCAATAATATTGTCCACATTTTGCAATGATACAAGCAATCAAGCAGTTGAGATTTGCTATATGGTATATACACTATTGCTTTAAGTGAGTGTATTGTATGTATGTGTCAGGGTTATGTTCAGTTCTGTTTATTTGTGTTTTAGGGGCCGTTTACACAACATAATTTTCAACTAAAAAGGAAAACTTTTTATGCATTTTGGCCTTTCATTACACGACAATGCCGTTTTGGGGGCCTGAAAACGCAAACTTTTGAAAGCGGGTTTCAAAGTGCACGTTTTTGAAAATGATCCCATTATCATCTCCATGTAAACTACAAAAACACGAATTTGTGAAAACGGTGACGGCATGCACATGTGTATTACGTGTTCAGTCTCTAGGCGCGTTGTGTTTCTTTACAAAGTGACATCGCCAACTACTGGCCTGGCAGCAGAATACAGCATTTTTAAACGTTTTCGCAGAACTGTGTGATCGAGGATTGCTTTGACAATGTTGTCATCTGTAAGTGAAAAACGCAAAGGAAAACTTTTCTGTTTTTAGTACATCATTGTTTTGTAAACATGCCCTTTTTTGGTTTTGTTCTGTTCCTGTTCCCTGATATTGTTAGTTACTGATTTCACTCCTGTTCTTTGTTCCAGTGATTAATCCGTGTATTTAAGCCTTCTTTTCTCACAGTTCTTTGTTCGGTGTTGACTGTCATTGCGTTTGACGTGGTTGCTTCCTACGAGTATGATTCCTAAGTTCTCCTGCATATTTCAAAGTTTGTAATTAAAGACATTGTTGTTGAATTCTCTATTGTCATGCAATTTGTGTAACCCGTTTGTGACAGTATGCAGGTAAAGTTGGATATACTGTATATCCAACTTTATATAGAGAGCTGTGTGATAATATAGTTTAATTTGCTGTGATATAAACAATCATGAAGCCAAGATTTGCTATTTAGTACATATCGCTTTATGTGAGTGTACTGTATGTATCTGGGTGAGGTTGCATATACTTACAGTAGATGTATAATTCATTATTAATTACTATTTGTTATGTGTTTATTTTGAAACCTGTGAGGTTTTGTTCAATTTATAACGACGAGCCTAATTACTATTTGGTGATGTGTCTCACTGCCACGGGTAAATGATGCAAATAAATGACAGGGTTAAAATTTCATTAATATTTTCATTTCTTTCATAGCACAGAGACAGAAATAGAACTAAAGTGATAATGTACCTGATGGTTTGCTGTTTCTGAGACTTTGACATCCAGAGAACCAGACAGGACAGTGTACCAGTTAGTGCCGATGTCACCCTGCCTGTATACTATAACACACACACACACACACACACACAGAGAGAGAGGAGGTAGTTCTGTATTTAAAGAAATCATCTTATAACACCAAATTCAACCCTGTGTGACTTTACAAATTAAATTAAGTAATTCTGTCAATAAACAAAGTTTTCTAACCATATATATGTGTGAGTGTGAATGCGTGTGTGTGTGTGTGTGTTCTTGTATACATGGTTTATGAAGACACAAATGTATATAATGACATGGGTATTACAACATAAACATGGTTTATGAGGACACTTCCTGTGTCCTGGTAAACCAAATGGCTTAAAAAACATACTAAACGGTGTGTGTGTGTGTTTGACTCACATGTGATGCCTTTCTCCAGACATTCATAGAAGCCACACAGACAGATCTGCTGAAGTAGAGCAGGGTGGAACTTATCAAAGGCCTTCACAATTTTCAGACGGGCCAAGATAATGTCCACATCCTCCCCCGAACGCTCCTCTGGTCTGCATATAAACACACATACAACACACACAAATCAAATTACAGGAATACTAAATTATGTCATTATTTACTCATCCTCATGTTGCTCCAAACTTGAATGACATTCTTCAGCAGAATGTTCATGCTGCTCTTGTCAATTCAAAGTGATTTTTGCTAATATTGAGCAAGACACCATAGGTGAATACAGTAAAACTAATAGATATCACCATAGTTCCTCTGTTGATCGATTCCATTACGAATTGCAAACATTTTTTGTATTACAAGTTTTCTGCAATGTTATGTTTAAATATACAAATGATGCATTCTCTAATTAAATATGCATTAATTTGCATACATTTCCAGAACAGAAATGTGAAAATTGGATGAAACCAGGTTCAAAATTCTTGTTTCATTTTGTCATTTTGTTGACATATTAGAGTCAAAGGTTTTTACAGAAGGGATTTTCGATATCTCTTAAATCAGAGCTCCATAAATCAGAAAATACTGTCAACAGCCAAAGAAATACATTTTCATCATGTTTTTAGGAATGAAATGTTTTATAAAATCAGGCGATATATGAACAAACAAACCTTCAGAATATAGATATGAATAAAACTGTAAAGTTTGATGTATGTAAAGCCGAAGTGGGATTTCTGGCTCAGTGCACAAGAAAAAAAAAAAAAACGGCCTTTAAAGATATGTACTGTAATTGAAATCTGCTACAGACAAAAATAGATGAAATACAATAAAATAAACACTTAAAAGTATTTTTTGAGTTCCACACTATGGTGGAGCTGGTCTGTTATTTAACATCTTAGAAGTTCTGATCATAAACCAAAACCAGAGCACATATGTGCCAATACAGTGAGCTAAATGAACCTATCAAGATGTAAGACTGGGTTTATAAATGTTTAATGGACCTCTGACTGCTGCTGTCGCCTGAAGTGGTTCAAGAACTGCAATATAGCAGGTCTGATTTATTCAGCACCAGCTCAGAGAGAGAATGAACATCATTCATGGACACAAACATCACAGATCACTGAGGAAACACAATATCACACAAATGACAACAAGTCATGATGTATATGTGACACAAAGCTAGTGGTGGAGTGATATGGGATTTTAATGACTGATGTTAGTGCTGACACAGCAGGTTGAATGATTGCCGATACAGTGTAGGTACTGTTAGTAACTTCCAT
Source organism: Mylopharyngodon piceus (assembly GCA_039654765.1). Taxonomy (NCBI): domain Eukaryota; kingdom Metazoa; phylum Chordata; class Actinopteri; order Cypriniformes; family Xenocyprididae; genus Mylopharyngodon; species Mylopharyngodon piceus. The sequence goes on along the minus strand of CM077441.1, from coordinate 31,998,386 downwards.
GTCATCAGAATGGCACTGAGATCGATCACATGTGAATGCTTAAGGTTTAAGCAGCGTAGAGTAATGAGACATTGACAGTAACGGCTAATTAACACCTCACACACACACACACAGCAAGTCAAGCAAAACACTGCAGTCATAGCGTGTCTTGAAAACTAAAGAGGTACAAGTTTGTGTGACCAAATCTCTAGGTTTCACTCAGATCAAAGTGACAACAATATGATCAGTCTTCCATAGCCAGAACTTTTACGATTGACATGAAGTCATAATGCAGCATATCATGGCAAAGAACCATCAGAAAGACACTGTCTGATCCAAATCTAAACAGAACAACCACAGTTTGTTTTGATGTGGGTCAATAACGTGATGCAGATTTTCTTGTCCCATCTATTAATGTTTTCAAACACATACTAAAAATACAATTCATACATACAGTAACTTGAATACACCGCTTATATGATGAGCATGTTTTTAATTTTTGAATTACAATTAATCTTAATATCTTTGTCATGTTTAGTTGTTGTGTTAGTTTTGTTTTCATGGACTTTTAGTTAGTTTCTCATTGTTTCCTGTGTTTCCTTGTTTGTCATGTTTGCCAAGCATGTTTTCTGGTTGTCATACTTTCTTATTGTTTGATTGATTTCATCCACCTGTTCCTCATTTAGATCATTAGTTCATGGAGTCCTCAGTTTCAGGTGTTTTTGTAAATAAAGTTTTTGCTGCCAATAGATCCGCTACGCTCACCTCGTCTTCTTCCTCAGCCCGAACATTACAGAACACCAGACCGCAGAAAGGATTATAAAATGGACACAGCAGCTGCATTCCACTTCCTCGCTTACGTCCACCATGGATCCAGATCCAGAGCTCACACCAACCGCGGATAATGAGCCTGAGCCCACCACAAACCCAGAGCGAGAGCCAGAGCCTATGCCCGCAATGGAGTTACAGCCTGCAGCCTTGTCCATCCCAGAGACAAACCTGCCGCCTAGTCTGACCAGGTGTGTGAGCCGGTTCCTACACCCATCCCAGTGGGAGTTTTGTTGGAGCTGGATGAAGAAGTGGGTGGTCATCCCATCCTCCAGAATCGGAGTTTAGTCTACCTCAGTCCGGAGTGATCTATTTTCTGATGACTTCCTGTGTCCAAGCCCTTGCTCTTCCACTGGTTCCGCCCAGCCCCAAGTGTTCTTCGGTTTCTCCTTCATCTTCACCGGTCCCGCCTGGCCATAATGTCTTCTTCGCCGCATCTGGTTCCACCCAGCCCCAAGTCTTCTTCATTGTCACTTGTTTTACCCAGCTCCAAGTCTTCTTCTCCGCCAACCTTCCCCAATTGACCAGTTGGCTCCACCTTGGCTCCTCGCCCCCTCAGCACCACCTGGGACTGTCATCCTTCAGGCTCTACCAGGCTCCCTCATCCCTCTGGCTCCACATTGGTCAGTCATCGCTCTACCTCCGGCATGGACTTCTGGGCCTTCGGCTGCACCTTGGTCTTCCACCTCTTCAGCTCCGCTGGGTTCCTCCTTACCTCCGGCTCCACCTCAGTCCACACTCCCACCAACTCTGCCTTAGTCCTCCAGCAACCTGGCTCCACCTTGGCCTCTCATCACTGTGGCTCTGCCTTGGTCTCCTGGTCTTCAAGTGTCACCTGATCTCTTGGTCCATCAGACTCCACCTGGGACTCAACAACTCCCAGCGTCCCCTCAGTCAGTTAGGCTCATGACTCCACCCTGGCTCCCTCCATTGGTTCCTTCATGGGTCACATTCCTCCTGGCCGGATTCTGGGTCGCTCTGGGCTCTCTTCTGCTGCCGGCTCCCCCTTGGTCTCATCCGCTGCCGGCTCCCCGAATTAGTTTCGTTTTCATGGACTTTTAGTTTGTTTCTCATGGTTTCCTTTATTTCCTTGGTTGTCATGGTTGCTAAGCATGTTTTCATTGATTGTTATAGTTACTCATTGTGTGTTTGATTTCATCCACCTGCTCCTCATTTAGATCATTAGTTCCTGTGTATATAGAGTCCTCAGTCCTTTTTTTTATGTTTTTGAAATAAGTCTCTTGTGCTCACCAAGGCTGCTGTCACAGTTATGGGCTCTTATTTTGATATTCTGTTCCAGAGCGTTACAGAATAACCAACCAAAAAAGATATAGAATGGACTTACCAGCACTGCGTCGCCTCATCACCTGTGAGCAGAGGTCACTGGTGGAATATTGGTGGTGGGTGCTCCGGCAGGGCGATTGCAAGCTACCCATTCCATCTCAGAGCCAGGAGCAAACCTCTGCCTAATAGATCTGTGGTCCATGGATCCAGTTCCCTCCCGAGTCCCCACTCTTGAGTCTTCACCTTCTCCGCTATCTGGATGCTCCGGTCCCATCCAGAAATCTTCCTCCTCCGATGTGTCTGCCCAACTTCCAGGTCCCATGTCCTCTGCTGGTTAAGTCCAGTCCCCTGGACGCTTTGGCTCCACTGGTGTCATCCAGCTCCTCGGGTCTGTCCCCGCTGCTAACTCCGTGCTGCTCATCGGATTCGCTTCGGGCTTCCCGATCACCAGCTCAGTACGAGGATACGATTCACCAGCTTCACCTCAAGCCTCCAGGCCCATGTCTCCACCTCAGCCAGTCAGCCCATCGTCTCCTCGCTCCCTCGACTCCACAGTGATCCGTCAGCCCTAGGACTCCCTCCGGCTCAGCCTCAGTCAGTCTCCAGCTACGCCTTTACCCTCCACCCCTTTGGCTCCACCAGGCTTCTCCTTCCCTCCAGCTTCCCCATTGTCCTCACTCCCTCCGTCATCGTCCTGGTCTGCCTAGCCACCATTTCCGTCTTGGTCCCGCGAGCCAGCAGCTCTACCTTGGGCTTCCGGACCGTGGATGTCACCCTGGTCCGTAGGTCTCTCCGCTCTACCAATTTCTCCACGCACCCTGGGTCCACCTCAGTCAGTCAGTACCCGGGTTCCACCTGTGCATACAGCCAAAGCTCCACGCTGGCTCCTCTCGCCGTCGGCTCCACCGTGGTGTTTCTCTCCACTGACTCCTCCTCATTACAGTCCATCACCAGCTCCGTGGCCTCCTCCTAAGCCCCTCCCTCTCGAACTATCAGTTACGGCGCGAGGACATGCCTTCCAGGAGGGGGGAGTGAGTACTGTCAAGGTTATGGACTCTTATTTTGATATTCTGTTCTGTTTCCTGCTCTGTTTAGTTTCTGTTTCCTTGGTTTCTGATTATGTCCCTGTTTGTTTCTGTGATTAATTATCATCAACTGGATCTTATTTAGTTCCTGATTATCCCCTGCATATATTCTCTCTGTTCTGTTTAGTCCTTTGTCGGGTATTGTCTTATGTAATGTGGTTGTGGTACTCCCGTGTTCAGCATTAAAGTCTATTCAAAGAGAATTCTTAGTTTGTGCGTGTTGCATACTACCCCAGAGTGTTACAGCTGCATTTGTTTGATCAAAAATTCAGCAAAAACAATAATATTGTGACATATTATTACAATTTAAAATAACTATTTTCTATTGTAATATATTTTAAAAATGTAATTTATTTCTGTGATGGCAAATCTGAATTACTCCAGTCTTCAGTGTCACATGATCCTTCAGAAATCTTTCTAATACACTGATTTGCTGCTCAAGAAACATTTCATATTATTATCAACGTAAACAGTTTTTGCTGTTTAATATCTTTGTGGAACTCAGGAAATTACGTAATAGAAAAGAACACTGCAGACCCCCATGGCTGTGTGGCAAAGATCAATTAAGTATCTTAAAATATATGATAATTTGACCTTTTTATGATGTGGCAAAAAAAGACGATACTTGAAAAAAAAATTATGTATTTAATTTATTTATTTTAATAATGATTAAGACACGTATTCGTGTATGGATGTTACTTGATGGTGTTACTTGATGCTCTGATGGTACATGACGTTTTTAGAGACATTTAAAAAATTAAAATGGCATAAAGTTTTTAAAAATTACCATATGAAATCAATATGAATAAAAATAGTACATTTGTAAGAACTTGGCACGTTTAAACTAGATTTTTAAAAGATCTTTTCTATTTCTTTATCTTGTATACTCTTTTCTTATATGTCATTGACCCTTATCTGAAATAATAGTCCAGTCAGAAATCACCATTAAAACAATGTCTATAGACCATGTTGGTGTTTATCTATAGACCACCTGGTGGCAGAAAGTGACCGTTCTGCATCATTTACATTTAATCATTTAGCCAACTCTTTTATCCAAAGCAACTTAGAAATGAGGAGAACAACAGAAGCAGTCAAACCAACAAAAGGGCAACAATATAGTAACAGCCTATGGAAGCTTGTTTCCACCACGGAATAAAAAAAAGTAATTCCCAGTTTATATCGCACAATTCTGAGAAGAAAAAATAAGAACTGTGATATATATAAACTCAAAATTCTGACGAGTTTATATCCCGCAATTCTGACTTTTTTTCTCAGAATTGTGATATAAACTCGCAATAGCAATTAAAAAGTCAGAATTGTGAGATAAAAATGTTATAGGTTTAAATGTTATCTATGTAAAATGTTATAGGTTTAAATATTATTTCATGCTGTAACTGTAGGGCTGATACATTATGCCCTCTATAAACTGCATATGTGAATATTTTGTAGCTCTATTGTTTACATCAAATTCATGCTTTAATAGTAGGGTAATCGTCACAGGTTTTATCAGTCTAGTCAGTTCGTTTAATGGCTTGCAATAATAAATGTCTGCGTTTAGCTTCAAAGGACATCTTCCTCCATTTATTACACTTGTTTTTCTGTCACACAAATACAGTGATGTAATCTGACAGTCATTGAATGAACTAAAGATGAAACTAAATTTCATTTAAAGCTAAACATTTTAAATATAAGATTAGTCTAAGATTAAAATTAGATGTCAGTTTTAAAAACAGTGTCTTTCTTCTACTAAACAGCACATGTCCACTTAGAGGTCAGACACACCTGTGCAAACAATAAGCCACGTATGTGAGCATGTGCCTGTGTGTGTCTGAGGGTGTTTAACAGGGACTAAAAATCCATTTACTATGCAAACAGTTCTACATCAAAACCTAAAAAACACTGTCAATGTGACCAACATGTGTAACCCAAAGCTTTCATCAGAACAACACAGTTTGAATACAGATTCTCTCCTAACCTAGCTAACAAAATATGTTCTAAGAATATTTTGCTAACGTTCCCATTAAGTTATGAAAACATTATTTCTGAACATTCTCTGAACATTTAAAACTTCTGTGTTTTTAAGAAATGAAACATTCCATTTTACCACTGTGCAAACATTGAGGGAACGTTACTTTTGAAAATCCTCTAAACATTCTAAAACAAGTGTGTCCGATGTAACGAATGTCTAATTAAAACGTTCCAGAAAAAAATTCCATGAACGATTTATAAATTATATTTTTGTGCTAATGTTTTGACACCATTATTTAAGACCAGATAACTTTAAATTAATGTTCTGTTAACATTTGTTCATAACTTTGAGAGAACCTTGACAGAACGTTACACTGTAAAAAAAAAAGAAAGAAAAAAAAAGCCAGGATTAAAGAGTATTATTTTACAAAAAATTACTGTAGTCAGAAATTTTGATGCTAACATCACAGTAATTTATTGCTCTTGTTTTACTGTGAATTCACATTATAAAGTCATGCCACTGTAAAAAATTTAATTCTTTACCATTGTAATTGTTTTGAAGTCACCACAATGGTGATCAGTGTTTCATTTGCTTGGTATCTTGGACCTTGTATAATCATATTCAAATTTCTGATCTAGCCAAATCAGACAAGCTAGAATATGAAATTAATTAGCTAATTGGCTGATTTTAAGTTAGTCAAACTATTCTTAGTATGAATATGAAGATTCTATTTTAGCATTATTTAAGCATGAAGATTAACCAATAAATTATTTCAAATTCATAACTGTTTGTAGATGGATCTTTCACAATAGTGAAGCAACTGCTGAGGTACTTCTATGAAAGATGTGACATCATCTTGCAAGACAAGATTTTTTCTTATAAGCATCACCTAATCATGCACAGACATCAATACTCTAGACATACAAAACACAACAATGGTGACACTCAACAAATAAAAAACACACAACATAAACCGAAATTACAAAATAAACCAACAACACAAACCGCTAAAAGTGAACCAAAAATAAGTTCAGCAGCACAGATAAAGCCAACACGTATCAAATAACTCTACAGAATAATTTATTCATGCTGCATTGCATGCTGGGTGCCTTCATAGTTATGCATTGTATAACTACAGTATGATGTTGTTTGTTTACATTAATTTTTATCTTTTCCAATCCTGTAAACTCGCAGTAAAATGTAAAAAGCTATTTTACAGTACAACTGTAAAAACTTGACAAAAATTGCCAATAAAGTACTGTAGATTTTACAAGAAATGTCTGAAAGAGCAGTTAGATACAAGAGAAGTCCTACTGTGAAATTGCTGTGAAAGTAATGCAATTATTAACCTGGAGTATACTGTAATTTCACACTAACATTTTTAACAGTGTGTAGCCAAAGTTTTGAGAACATTCCCTGTTAGTTGGGTAGCAAGTACTATTGCTCAAACTAAAGAGTTAATGATTTGAACAACCTCCTAAATTCAGGTGTTAATTAAACTTGGGCATTTATGGACTTCATCATCTTATTTTTAATCTTTCATTGAAGATTTGCATTTTGAAACAGTAAAGAGCTAAGCACTCAACTACTTTCAGCCTCAATAGTTAAATTTATGACGTTCATATAATTCAAAGAGCAATCAATGTGCTGTCGTCTGAGTCAGAGGGGAAACCACTGCAGTGAAAATCAAATACAGCTCCACTCAACACATCTGGACATTGCTGTTATGCATCTATCTCTCCATCAAAACAATGTCAGGTAAAAGGAGATAAAGACAGGAATGGAGAGAGTTGAGTGCTGGCATATTTACTAAATTCAAAAGACCTGTGTCCATCTGCTTTAGATGTGTAAATATTGATCTACAGCAAGATGGAGCCATTCATTGCAGGAAGAGCCAGTCGGAGCCATTAGAGTGTGTCATAAACACATTACACACAAATCTCTGCTCCATGTTTGACAACGAGACTAATGTTTGTTAACTGCTTTATAATGTTGGATATATACTGGTTGTCCTGTTTCTAGGCTATTATGGGCAGAGTCCATAGACTCACAGTATTGCTATTATTACAAATGAAAAGTGTATTGTGTAAAAATGTTTAAAGAGATCCAAAATTCTTAAAGTTCACCCAAAAATGTTCTGTCATCATTTACCCGTGTATCATTCCAAACCTGTATGAGATTCTTCTGTGGAACACATAAGGACACATTTAACAGAATTCACTGGTTGTTCTTCACATAATGAAAACATACAGAGACCAGTGGCTGTCAAAAAATTGAAAAAAATGAAGCATCATAAACATATCATAAATGTAGTCCATACAAGTTGTGTCTCATATTTCAACTAGTGGTATGAACTACTTTAAAGGGATTATTCACCCCAAATGAAAATTCTGTCATCATTTGCTCACCCTCATGTCGTTCCAAAACCATAAGACTTCTGTTCATTTTCAATACACAAATTAAGATATTTTTAATATTATCTAATCATTTTTGTCCATCCATTGAAAGTTCATGCAACCAAAACTTCCATTCATAGTAGAAAAGTAGTAGAAAAGTAGAAAAAGATATCATAATGGCCATATAAATTGAGCGGTTTATCAACTGTACTTCCTTTCGATCCTTATTAGTTCTTACAGAAGCACACAAGAACAATCCTCATTGGTTCTCGCATCAAACAAGCAATGCTCTGAATATGTGTTGATCACTGTTTATATGTGAAGAAAAGCCTAAACTAAACCTGTTCATCATATAAAGCGATCACGTCTCTTCGAAGGGGTTGGATTAAACAGCTCAATTCATAAGGATTATTTTTACAATGTCTTTATGAACTCTTTAAACCTTGAAAATATTGGTTGCTTGAGCCGCATTTCCACCGCAGGAACTTTCACCAGGAACTATTGACTTTGGGGTGGTACTCGGTGTATTTCGACCACAGGAACCAGGGTCTAAATGAAGTTCCGGGTAAAAATTTCCCCCTCAGAAAGTCCCTGCTCATGGGGTAGTCATTTTTCAAAGTTCCGGAACTTTCGGGGGTGGGACTTGGCCACTGAACATGCTGATTGGTTGAGTTCACGCAGTATTTTGATTGGTTGACTCCAACGGCCGGTGGAAAAGAATTGGCATAGGACTCGGGAAAAAATCATGTTCATGGATGCGATTATTAATGTTACTGTAGTATGAAGCAGAGCAGGACCGAGTGTTGTGGGAGCTGAACGAGGCCGCTGGAGCGATTGCGCAACACACGCCTCACGAGCAGCAGAACTTTTATTATGCCACAGTCGCCGGCGCCGCTTCCGCTTTTCCGGTCATGAGTATGAGGTAACACAGCTCTGTTTATCATATTAGATACATTTGAGTGTGTTCAAAATGATGTTATAACGTTACTCTGTGCGTTCGCTCGGTGGCTGCTGTGACACACTGATACACACTGCAGTAAGCTAGATCGACTTTGGAATATCATATTAAATGCTGGATGGCTTGTGTTGATAAATGACATGCAATTAATTTTAGAACATATTGTATGATGGAGAAAATGCTGTATTTTACTAAAAATAAAGCTGTATCTGATTATGCTATGTTAGCTACTTGACAAAATAGTGTTTTTCTCTGAGGCATGGTAAAGCATGGTACTCGCAAAAAATCAAGAAAATTAGATTTAAACAATAAGACTAAACGTGTTGAGCTATATAACAATAATTAGTTTTCTGTCTATAAATATATCAAAACAGTTGTTCCCGTGGCTATTAAAACATGTAAATATGAAAGCGTCTTTGGTGTTTACATGGTTTCTACAAAATAAAACCGGAAACCGAGGGTAATGACGCAATTGACAGGCGACTCCTCACATGTCCCGGAGCCTTGGTTAAAATTGCAATTTTCTCATGATTTACAAACAGTTGGAAACATTTGGAATATTGTAAGCACTCAAGTGAACAAAATATATAACACTGGCATAGTGGTTTTTGGATATTTTACTGCAAAATTCTTACATATTGCACCTTTAAATAACAGTTTAACAAAGGAATTCCTCATGAAAAACTGCATTACCCATAATTTTGCAAAGAAATCTCAATAAATCAGAGAATCGAAACAAGAAAATCGTGCGAAAATAACTTTTTAGGGCCCGACAACTCCCAAGAAGCACTGTGAATGATGTGATAGTCTCCATACACGCAAACATAAATATTTTATACTGCATATGCATAAGTAGTTTGAGCATTGGGAGACTATCACGTCACGTCATTCGCAGTGCCCTAAATTTTGTTTATTGCAGAATATGCATAAATACAAAATATTTATTTTGCAATAAATGTAAAATGTGTGGTTTCTATACACAAGCATCATCTATAAAAACTATAGTTTTATATTTATCTGTAATTTTTAATTTGATTGTCATTCATAATGATTCTAGTTCTTTCCTTCATTAATGCTGGTAAGTATCTTGAGCCATCAAATCACATTCATTTTATTGTATCAAGAGCACCCTGGACACCCTGCTAAACTTCTCCTTTTGTTCTCCACTGAAGAAAGAAATGCATACAGTAGGGTTTGGAATGACATGAGGGTGAATTTCTGGGTGAAATATTCCTTTAAGTTTCGTCTCTGTTTCTAAAGCCCTTCACAGCAGAAAGTGTCACTTCATGCGTCTGCAGTAACACAAGCACTGCAGCACTGGTGACCTCCTCCAGGTGACAAACAACCCTTTACAAACTACACTCAAAAACACTTCAATTCACCATCACTGAAAGCAGCGAAAGACGTGAAGCTTGCAATGAATCCATCTATCATCGGAAATCTTTCGCGCTGAGAATGAAATGCTGCATCTGAATGAATAGCCTACATCAATCACACTAACAATCGCATTTGACATTTATGAGATGAAACTTATATTCTAATATAGTTTAACAAATGAAATGAGCTTGGGATGTCTTTTACATGAGGCACTGATGTGAAAAAGATTGCTGCAGGTGAATCAGAACAACAACACGAAGACAGAAGAATTAAGTTTTTGTAGGGTAAACGATGGTACCTCTTGTCCAGACAGATGATCCACTCAGCAGAAGCAGACGCGTGGCTGGAGCTGTGTGCCGCGACCATCTTCGGTGAAATCATGGAGTAAAATTACAGTTCGCATCGTCCGCACCTGATCATGGGCAGATGTGACTTTACTGAGAGCGATCGAGTTCGAGTCTGACCGATGCTGCTGCCGCCCACACAGCTGACACAGGGAAACACACCGGGGCTAGTTGTCTCACAGGGAAGTTGTCACAAGCGCTATAAGGTTCTGAGTCAAAAGTAGCCTACGTATCATATGCAGTGGTTTTGTATGTTTCACCACGTTGTGTAATTTTTTGCTATACATAAACAAGCGAGCACAAAACCACAATAACACACAAGAGTCAACGACATCAAACGTAAATTTTTTAAACATATTAACATATCATTTACACGCCCTCATGTTGTTCCAAACCCATAAGCCTTTCGTTCATCCTCGAACAAATGAAGACATTTTTACTGAAACCTGAAGAGTTTTTATTCTGGGAGGGCAAAACATATAATGTAGGCCTATAACATAATAAATGATGATTGAGAGATGAACAAATAAACGTTCCTCAAAAGCCTGATGTATCATATGCTTAACCTACTTAGTTTAACATAATTTTTACAAAAAAAAAACAAACAAAAAAAAAAACGTATGGATATTCATTGGTCCATAAAAGTAATTCTTACGTTTACTTTATAAAATTCATTAAAGACTAATTGTGAGCATTTACTCATCTCACTTGCACAAAAACGGATTCAGTTTTCATCAAAATGAATAAAAACAGTCAAATGCAAACTCAGAATATTACACAAACCTGCAATAATTAAATGTTAAACAAATATACTTTATGTATTTAATCTCACTTTATTAATCAGTTTCTTTGCTGCTGACCTTTGATGATCGAATTTAACCATACTAATAAGCAAAAATTACTTAAGATAAACATCACATTTGTGTTTTTTTTTTTATTTTATTTTTTATTTTTTTTATTGCTGAAGTAAGAGTGTCAAAGGCCCTGTCCCAAATGGCACCCTAAACACTCGTGGTCTTTCTACAAGTCTGCACTTTTGTGACGTAAAGCCGCTTTGACTGTTGGGTAGAAGTCTGCTGCGGAGCTCGCTTCAGTGTGGACTCAGCAAAAGTGCGCATTGAGAGCGCAATTCGACCGCAAAGAAATCTTCTGAAACCTAAAATGTCAAATGGGACACAGTCTTGTGGACTTAACTGAAACGTGCACGCGTCGGCCATTGTAAGTCCACAAGACCATAAGTGCATTATTATAGCTGAATCCCAAATGGCACACTTCAATGCACTTTTGGTCCCCCCCTTTGCGGCCGCTATGCGCCCTCGATGTGCACTTCAGCTGAGCCCGCAAGTCTGCGAGCTACAGAGGACTTTACCCGGCAGTCAAAGCGGCATTACGTCACTAAAGTGCGGACTCAGAGGAAGACCGTGAGGGTTTAGGGTGTCATTTGGGACCAGGCCGAATTGTGTGCTTTTTGGGACAGGGCCAAACTTTCTTCTCCTGTATCCTATTCTTCTGCGGTCCATAATGGCAGCTCAGCTGAAAGGTTTATTTGAGCTGCGCCCTCTACTGCACAGGCGTAAATATGAATTTCCTTCAACCTGATGCTCATTCATCTCACTTTTGGTGTGAAAGGCCTTTAAATTTGGCAAAAATAGAACTTTTTTTGTTTTGTTAGAAACAAACAAGCAAGCCCAGCACACATGAGAAAAAGTAACACAAAAGTAACATAACACATTACTTCCATAAAACATAGGTAATGCATTAGTTACTTTTTTCAGAGAGTAACACAATATTGTAACACGTTACATTTAAAAGTAACTTTCCCCAACAGTGTTGATATGGTATGATATATGACCCAATAAGACCATTTGTAGTGGTGTCTGAAACCACAGCGCACGTTAGCGAGTGCACTCATTCAATCCCACAAAGCACCGCAATAATGAGTGTACAACAGATGTATCTCAACAGCTAGAGAATACCCAAAATGCACTCTGACTGTCGCGCCAAATGAATTCCCACGTCTGACCAGAAGATGGCGCCCGCAGCTGAATCATCCATCCATCTGTTTTCCAAACCGCTTGTCCAGTTGTAGGTACAGTGTAATATCATACAAGTATAAATTTCTTTTTAATTTATTATTAAATTGTTTAATTACGGTTTATACATGCTAGTTTCCATGACAGAGTTCAAGATAAATCTGTTCATTACCTACTAGTGGAGCTGCCAGTTTAATAAGTTTTAAATGATTATTAAACAGCAAGCAAAACTATGCAAAAGCTGCAGCCCTTCCGGCGTACTCAGTTTCCGTATTCACTCACTCGCTTTCATTCACTCCTTCAAGTGTACTATATTTGTGGACTAATGTAGGGAACAGTGAATGACGGTTTAGGGGGTGATTTCGAACACAGCCAATGACACACAGGTGGAAGTGATCAAATAATAATGCGTCCAGGCAAGGGGTTATGAGAAATAGATAGGGCTGGGCAAGTTAACGCGTTATTATCGCGTTAACGCATTAATTGATTAATGCCGACAATTATTTTATCGCGCATTAACGCAGTTTTTTCTAATTATTATTTTGAAAGTCTGTTGCTTACAGACAAACAATGGGTCACAGGAGGGGTTGGCATCTCATTGGATTGGCATCATCACGCGTCTCAACCAATGAGAGCGTTAAGCATTTTCTTTTTAACAGGCACTATAAGGGAGGAAATGCCCTGAACGTGAAACTTTGCGCGTCGCGTTCATCTTCTAGGCTCTTGTCTGTATAGTAGGCTAAGCGTTTCCCTCCCATAGAGCCTATTATAAAAGAAAACACTAAACGTGGCTTAATGCAGTAAGACGGTGATATTAAAACTCAGTTTAGGACTATAGCCTACATCTTTTTGAACACGTAACGCGCTATAGCGCATGTCAGCGTTTTATAATGATTTTCTATGGAAGAAAAATGCCTAACTTCTCGTGTTGTGTTCTTAACCTGATTTAATCTGCTTGTCTGTACAAAGTATGTGTTATTAATAACTTTTAATGTTAGTCTGCTGTCTTAATGCATTATATTAAGCGTTTTCTTTATAACGAGGAAACATTCGATGTGAAACTTTGCGCGTTTTGAGTTAATATATGCTTGTCTGTACAAGGTATTCTGTGTTTTATTAATAAGGTGTGTACTGAATTTGGTGCTTCAATATCACTTTCTTAAGCCACTTAAAGCGTCTTATATGGGGAAGAACGCTTGATTAGGGTGCCGTTGTCTGTTTTAGCTGGCTATACTGCCATCTAGTGGTAGGAGGCGTGTCACCGGATCCACAAATGCAGATCTAGCTCGTTGCACGCACAAATTCTGATCTACATTAATACAAAATCAAAGTTTTGTATTCACAGCTATGCTTTCTACTGAACATAGACTGTTTATGCTGCTCCCTGATAAAAGAAAAATGTTTCTGCTGGTACCTGTTCAGAAAAAAGAAAAAAGGAAAAAACAAAAAAGATTTATAAAAATTAACTTGCTGTTGTTTGGAAGGTGCCTGTTATAATGTTATGATCGAGGCTCTGGACTCTGAGCATAACTTGTTTTCCTATAACAAACTAGACAAAACGTTAATGCCCTGGCAGTGGCAGCTTTGGTTTTATATTTACTATGATTACATTAATGTTTAAGTTGAGATTTACAAGAAATATTTTAACTGTTACTATGTAAAGGGAATGCTGCTGTAAAAAAGCACCATATTTATGTTTGCAAACCAAATGTTATTGCACCTTTGTTCATATAGCAGTACTTTTACAATAAAAGTGCGCAGTACATAACTTTTGAAAATTTTACGCATAATGCGATTAATCGCAGAAAAATCATGCGATTATTCACAATTAAATATTATAATCGTTGCCCAGCACTAGAAATAAAGTAAAAGCAAAGGAGTCAGGAGGAGTGCAGTCAAACAACAGGTTCTTCATGACCAAGATGGAAACAGTGTTGAGTGTGAGTGTTGTAGTTAATGGTGTCCTGACACTGTGCAGTGTAAAGCCAGTGGTACGTGGGAGTAACTCTGGGAAAATGGGTGTTTCACTGTTTTCTGCCGTCAGAAATTCCAGACACAAGCACATTAGCGTGCTGTAGCTCTGTCTCATTATAAAGATGTCCAGTCAGCAACCGAGAGGAAACAGCCCTGCAGGGAGAGAGAGCCCTGCACAGACTGTGGTACAGTGACACACTGACTTTCTGACAAAAATCAATGATTAATCAATGATATACGATTCACAGTCGGTCAGCCTCATTTCCACATATGTACATGTAAGTGTTCTAATTTTCCTCATGGACAGAATCAGTGATTTATAGAAAAGATGGGAAAAGATTAGCTTTAAACATCAATGCTCCACATTCTTCTGACTGTATCCTTGGTAACAGATGGATAAAAGAAGACATTGACTGTACAAGATCAAACACTGGGGTTTGTGAGTTCTCAGTTATCATGCCTGCAAAACCACCAGTACTGTAAAGAGGTTAATTTAATATGTTAATTATGTTGATTGTTATTGATGTAACTGTTATTAAAGTTTAGATTGCAATTAAATTACTTTAATTTAAAGCACTGAGTGTCACATGGTCAGTGTGAACGCTGAAGGTGACGTCATTATGTCATTAGTCCACCAGGTGGCAACACCTCCATTCGACTTTGAGAGCTGGAAATTTGAAAAAAAGTTCATTTATTCAGAGCTTGCATTCATTTGTTTAACCTATGATAGGCTTTAAACGACCATTTAATTTCAAGTCTGTGTTTACTGAAAAAAATAAACCTATGGTTTACTATTACTGTATTTTTCTTTTCTTTGTTTAACTGCAGGCTATTTCCAGAGACAAACATACCATGCTTTTAGATTGAACCAATCATTTTAAATGTATAATGGTTGGTAGCAAATACCTCAAAATATTTTCTGTCTTCAGAATTAAAATTCAATTAAACACCATCATATTTTACATTTTGTAATAGTTGTAGGGTAAACAAGTGAACGGCCTTACAGCGCACATAAAAAGCCCAAAATCAGCCTTCTTGGCCTATACAGGACAGGTAGATATCTCAGTAGCGGCCCTCTTGGCTGACGTGGAACAGGCAGAGGAAGTTGGAGTGGGAGGCAGGGCAGGAACATCAACAACAATAATGCAGGATGACGAAACAGACATGGGGCCCTATTTTAACGATCTAAGCTCATGGTCTGAAGCGGATGGCGCAGGTGCATTTAGGGCGTGTCCGAATCCACTTTTGCTAGTTTAACGACGGAAAAAATGGATTGCTATTTACATGGAGGAATATAGACACCCTCAACCTGACGAGTCAGTTTAATTATGACAGGCATTTTTATCTTTATGTACACAATAATAATCTTTTACATTGTAATCCTTTTATTTTTAATATTTGGCATGTTTGTGTGCTGCTGCGCGTCCCTGTGTGTGTAACAAGCAGAGTGAACGTACGTTGTGCACCCGCCTATAGGCGCATATTACTAACGCGCCCTTTAAATAACAAAAAATACTGCGGCATTAACTTTAGAGCAGGTTTTCGTTGGTCAATGGCACAGTCGTTTTCAGTTGCCTCAAAATAGCAACACGCCAACAATGCATCTGAACACACCTCGTTTTCAGACCAGCACGCCCATGGGCGAACAGATGGGCACGAGTGTGTTTGCTATTTAAACAATTTAAACAAATGATAACTGCTTCGGGCTGAAATTAGCAAAAAATACTTGTGTCACACCTGGCATCGTAGCGGTCTCAGGCTCTGTGTCTGCGGTGGGCTCAGGTTTGAACTCTTGAATTCCTCCTCTCCCTCACAGATGGTAAAGGAGGATCCGTTGTGTAGAAGCACCCATTCTACAAAATCCTTAAACATCCCTCAAGGACCATCTCTGGGCAAGCGCGCTCTCGGAAAAACACACACAGGCTTTCATTGTCGTAGTGGACCAGATGAAATAAATCCAAGTCCTGTGTGTGTCTCTCAAGGGATCGTTCTCCCTGCGAGAGGAGGAGGATTTGTACTGCCACTAGATCCATTGGTATGGTCTGTCCTTCTGTCAGTGTCGGTTGCAATAAAGGTGAAAATGGCAGGATCTAATTGCAGCAGTTGTAGCTTTTATTAAACTCAAATTCAAAACAAAAACTACTCCAAACTAGAAAACATGAACAGAACAACCGCGTGAAAGTGACGAGAACAGACAATGAACTGAACAAAACATAGGGTTTAAATATCAGAGGAAATGAATTAGCAAAATGAACAACAGGCGTAAATCAATCGCATCAATGAAAAACCATAGAAATGAACTCAAACCCAGGAAACAGAACTAAAACCCACTCAAAACAGACATAAAGCATGATCACCCACAATAATTCATGCAATTCGAAAGATGTAGTTATTAAATGCATTTTGTGGAAAAGAAATGAGAAATGTTACAGTTTAGCCCACATAGACTGCTGTTTGCTCACTGTGTGAAGAGTTGGAAAAGAAAGGTGACACTATTGCTACTCAGAAATGTTATAATTCCCACTTCTGAAGTCGTTATTATGAGCTCATCGCATTGAAGTTTCCAAATGGGAGGGCGTTCATGTGTAATTTTTACCTAGGAAACTCGTATTTACGGTAATTCCGAGAGCATGTGAAGGCAGCATAAGTACTGAGAAATGGATTTTAGCGGGAAAATAAGGAAAAAATGTCAGTTATATGAATTTCTTTGAATTTCAATTCATTTAAATGTACTTCCTTACATTCAGAATGTTGTGTATGTGAGTGAGGAAGAGTAATGACTAGCAAAAACAAAGTTTGAACTTGAAAGTTTATAGTCATCCAGAAGAAAATGAAAATGTTGTCATCAATGAATGTTTGCTGAAGCCCATATCATCAGTTCATCATAAATATTATAAAAATAGAATGCACTTAATAGTGAAGTATTTCCATTTATTAAAGGAACTAAAGATCACAGACTCCTCCGGGGTGTTGAAAACAGGCCAAAAATGTGAAGACTTGTTCTTATCAGCCAGTCTTACAAGTATGTAAACATGAAAGTAGAGGAAGAATTCCATTACAAACTTTAAGAAAAGTCAAAAAAGTAAGAAAGTAAAATATACACATTCTTAAAACTATTTATAATCATTTGTGTTTGTAGCTAGCGATGCCACCTATTTTTGTGCTAAGAAAATGAATTAGTTATACATTACAGAGAAACAAAACATCAGTCAACTCAGCTCCAACAAAAAATTCAGACTGATAATAATGAATTTGCTTGCCCTGTTAAGACAAGACTTAATACTCGTGGCTGTAAATGATCGATTTTGAGCAGTTTGAGCTCGTTCCCTAATACGCTTCAGGGGCAAAACCTTTTAAACCTGTACTTTGACACCACAAGAATGCCATGATCATGTGTCTGAGAGATAGATCCTGCTCATATCACTGACCACATCAGCAGAACCTGACAGAGACAGAGAGGAGATAAAGGGTTTGTTTGAAAGGTTGCCATGACAAAGGAACACTTGAAAAAAAGAAGAAAGAGGAGTCCTAAACAAATGCCCGTCTGCATTTTAGGGCCTTGTGTGGTTGCCAGGTGATGGTGCATCAGGCATGTAATCACTGCTTTGCCACGCTGGCTCCTGTGTGCAAACCGCAGCACTACAGCACACTCACAGGTGAGTAACGGATGTGTTTATTATGGGAATAAACAGATACTTCTGGAACCATACAAAACAGTTTACAGTTCCAACATAAACAAGATATTTTGACTAGACCCCATCACCCATATAAAATTTCATAAAATCACAGTATCACCCAAAAGTATTTATTTAAAAATAATAGTTTTTCCTGTCTAAATGCACTGTTTTTTTAAGGATATACATCTTTACTATACTAAAGTGGCCTACAAAAGTAATTCAAAACATCAAATGAATGAGAACTAGCTTCACTTATTCACATGTGCTGGGTCTATATGTCAAGTATGAAATCTCTTAAGTTGGCATGAAATGGAAGGTGTGATAGTGTTTTCTCCCGTATTGTGACGTATATCCGAGTGAAACAGCTTCTCAAACAAGAACAAATGTAGGGAGGGTTGCTATTGGTGGAACTCTTGTGAGTGCCAGGTTGCCCCGCCCTTGTCATGAGAGAAGAGAAGAGATTGCTGTAAGAGGGAGGGGAAGTTATATTGATTAAAGATTATGAGGGGACATGAATTAAAAAAAAAATAATGTTATGCATGGATAAATCATTTATAATAAATACTGCAATATTCCTTAAAAAAAAAAAAAAAAAGAATAGTCAGTTTTGATTATATCCTTCTCTGATGACATTCATTTGACGCTTGGGCAGAACATCCTTAACCACTCCTCTCCAACCGTCAGTCTGGTGCGAGAGGGCGAATAGGTCAAATCAAGCTTCACCCTTTTTTCTCATTCAATACTTTGTTTCACAGATTTACACAGAAATAAACAGTACTGAAGTAAAGTGAACACTATGGATCTTTGGCCTCTCTATTGCCATCTGTGGTCGAAAGATAAAATTGCAAGTTACTTGCAAATTACTTTGTAACATTACTGTCACTGAACTGAGTTGAATCAACATTAAAAAGCTGCTCAACATTTAGAACTGCTTTACAGCTGAAATTAAAGTCGTTTCAAAATTAATTCATTTTGCAACATTTACACTCTTATTTTCCTTTTTATTATTCTGAAATCATCTGTATTGAACATAAATACATGTGGCTTGACTTGACTTGAGACTTGACATGATTACCTGTGATCAACCATAGAACAGCTCAGAAGAGATCAGAGACCATTCCTTCATACAGAATCTCTCCAGATCCTTCAGATTCCCAGCTCCATGTTGGTGCTTCTTCTCTTCAGTTCACTCCACTCATTTCCTTTAGGGTTCAGGTCAGGGAACTGAGACGGCCATGGAAGAAGCTTCATTTTGTGCTCAGTCATCATTTTGGATCATTGTCCTGATGGAAGATCCAACCACGGCCCATTATTGGATTTCTAGCAGAAGCGGTCAGATTTTGATTTTTTATCTGTTGGTATTTGATAGAATCCATGATACCATGTATCTGAACAAGATGTCCAGGACCTCCAGCAGAAAAATAGTCCCACAACATTAAAGATCCAACAGTATATTTAACCGTGGGCATGGGGTACTTTTTATCCCTGTGTGCGCCAAACCCATCTGGTTTGCTGCCAAAAAGCTCTTTTTTTAGTTTCATCTGACCATAGAAGCCGGTTCCTTTTGAAGTTCCAGTCTTGTCTGACAACTGAATATGCTGGAGTTTGTTTTTGGATGAGCAAGGAGGATTTTTCTTGAAATCCTCCCAAACAACTTTTGGTGATGTAGGTGTTGTTTGATCATTTTTTTTTAGGCTTTCTGACCCCAAGACTCAACTAATCTCTGCAATTCTCCAGCTGTGATCCTTGGAGAGTCTTTGTCCACTCAAACTCTCCTCCTCACCACGCATTAGGACGATTTAGACACACGTCCTCTTCCAGGCAGATTTGATTGGAACTTCTTAATTATTGCCCTGATGGTGGAAATGGGGATTTTCAAAGCTTCAGCTATTTTCTTACAGCCACTTTCTGTTTTGTGAAGCTCAACAATCTTTTGCTGCACATCAGAACTATATTCTTTGGTTTTTCTCATTGTGATGAATGATTACGGGAATTTGGCCTTTGTGTTTACACATATTTATACTCCTGTGGAACAGGAAGTCATGGCTGGACAATTTCATGCTCCTAGTCACCCTGGTGTGCTAAAAAAAACTAAAAACTAAATATGACTGGGATATGAATATACTTAAG
This sequence comes from Mylopharyngodon piceus, assembly GCA_039654765.1. Lineage (NCBI taxonomy): Eukaryota > Metazoa > Chordata > Actinopteri > Cypriniformes > Xenocyprididae > Mylopharyngodon > Mylopharyngodon piceus. The sequence continues at coordinate 31,978,352 of CM077441.1, read as the reverse complement.
AGATATTTTACTCATAAGAATTTCTAGGGGTGCCAATAATTGTGGCCAACATGTTTTGGAGAAAAACATTTATTTCATAATGTGAGTTTCCCTTCACTTTCAATTGTTTTACTTCAATGAAAGGTTAGGATTTTGTGAATTTTTTTAATGAAAGATCAAAAAGATAAACAATGCAGATTTATTTTCACAGCTGCCTTTGCGCAAAGGTGCCAATATAAGTGGAGGGCACTGTAAACTATAATATACTGCTGTAGCAGACGAACAGATTTCTGTCCCTCCATTGACAGTCTACACAACTACCAGTTTGACGCTTCAAAAAGTTCATAAAGTGATCGTAAAACTAATCCATATGAATTGAGCGGTTTCGTCCTTATTTTCTGAAGAGACATGATCGCTTTATATGATGAACAGATTGAATTTAGTCTTTTATTCACATATAAACATTGATCAGTGAACATAAATAGAAGCTCAACTGTACTTGCTTGACGCACGAAAACAAACCTCATTGGCTTTCGCACGTCAAGCAAACGTGATTGAGCTTGATGTGTGTGTTGATGAATGTTTGTGAATAAAAGCCTAAATTCAATCTGTTCATCATATAAAGTGATCGAGTCTCTTGAGAAAATTTGGACTAAACCACTCAATTCATATGGATTAGTTTTACGATCTCTTTATGAACTTTTTTAAGTGTCAAACTGGTAGTTGCGTAGATGGTCAATGGAGGGACAGAAATATGTCAGATTTATTATCAAAATATCTTCATTTGTGTTCTGAAGATGAACGAAAGTCTTATGGGTGTGGAACGACATGAGGGTGAGTAAATGATGACAGCATTTTTATTTTTGGGTGAACTAACCCTTTAATTCATTTATTTATTTTGATTATGCATAGGTTGATTATTCCCCTTGTTTGTTACATGTGAAGTTTTGTGTAGATGTTCATTAATGTACAATTTCTGTTTCTTTAATAATAGACAAGCAGGCAGATAGATGATTCTATCAACCTGGACTAATAATTTTGTGAGAAATGATCATAGCAGGGTCAAAGTGTCATCAGTGATCTGAGTCCATTCATAAAATAACAGTCAGTGTGTGTGAGGATGTACATTGTCATTGTGTTTATCTTGTGTTAAATGCAGAGGAGGGTGGAGGGCCTGTCTAAAGTATACTCATCAGATAACTCAACCCAGGATGAGCTGGAATGAGGGAGCAGGAAATGCCAGTAATCTGACAGCCCTTAACACACGTCTCTGCATTTCGAAACAAACTCAAAAAGCTGTTCTTTCAAACCTTTTCAAAACAAACGTTCTACTATCAGTAGGCCAAGAAAATGTGCTCCTCCTAAATATACTAACCCTGCGCCTGAATATTCCTACTTCCATACCATCTAGTGGGTGAAAAACAGTATGTGAGTTGAGTACATTAGAAAAAAAGGTTCAGTGGGGTTCTATGTAGATACTTGACTCAATTTTAAAGAACTGCCAAGTTCTATATAAGGAAAAAATGCTTAAAAATGATTGCATAATACTTTTATGTTTAAAAGGGGTTTTTTTCTTGTGATAAAGTATGTTTATGAGCAGTTTCATTTATAAAATATAATTAAAATAAATTGGAATTAAATCAAATTTAAAAAATCACAACCCCTAAAAGGTTCTATGTATGAAGTGCCTGACAGAACCCTTTAATGTTCTAAATAGAACCTTTTCTTCTAAGAGAGTAGTATCTCAACCAATCCAAATCCGGGCGAAAGTACTCGGATCACCTACAACTTCCGGAATGTTTCTGAAATGTGCATCTGCTATGCATTTACTATCCCATGAGGCCACAGGAGAAGATTTGTGAATGGCGTTGGTCACATGACAGTGACAACATGGCTGATGTAGTATGTCTGATTTCTTTATACACATTCACACTATATAGAACACACTTTTTAGTGGTTGTGAAGCAACTTTTAGTAACGCGTATACATTATGTGATTTCGAACACATGCTTAAAAGGGGTCCTGTATTATGCTTTTTTACATGTTCAACTTTTTTAGTGTGTAATGTTGCAGTTTGAGCATGACAAAGGTCTGCAAAGTTACAAATTCACTCCAGTGGGTGTTATTCTCTATATCAGTGTCACTGTTTCTGAACTCCCTGAAATGCCTCCATTGTAGTCTTGGGTTTTCTTCCGGGAACAAACACATCACAATATTCCTCATTTTTAATAATTCCTGCCCAAGACATACGCAGAATGAAGGGGTGGGGCCTGGTTGAGTTAGTTAGGCTGAATCCCAAATGGCACCCTAAACCCTCACGGTCTTCCTCTGAGTCTGCACTTTCGTGACGTAATGCCGCTTTGACTGCCGGGTAAAGTCCTCTGCGTAGCTCGCAAACTTGCGGGCTCAGCTGAAGCGCGTATCGAGGGCACATAGCGGACGCAAAGGGGCCGCTCGTGAGCACCCTTCTGAAACCTAAAATGATGAATAGAACACCCTACGGTCTCATGGACTTAATCGACACGTGCATGCGGCAGCCATTGTAAGTCCACAAGACATAGAAGTGTGCCATTTGGGATTCAGCCTTAGTAGTGTGTTGAAACTTGCGGTTATGGTATTTCCCAGACATGCTCGAAACTCTTGACCAATCACAACACACTGGTCCAGCTGACCAATCGGAGCACACTGTGCTTTTCAGAAGGAGGGGCTTCAAAGAAACCAGAACTAAACAGAGCGTTGCTGACAGACTGGGAAGAGAGGAGCTGCAACAATGTCAAATATGGGAAAAAATAATGTTTTTGAACATTCAAGCATGAAAACTTATTCTAGTAGAGCCTAAAAACAAAATCAAGACTTTAAAAAGGGCATAAGAGGTCCCCTTTAAGATCTTGCTGAGCTCCTTTTTGAGGAAACATGTTGGTCTTTCATATTTTACAGGTACATATATATATGTCTTCCTTTGAGTGAAAATTTCAGAAGAACCACAGAAAGGAAATCACTATGGGGTCAAATAGACCACAAAACCCCTGCTAATACATAAGAGGACAACTCAAACATTATGTTTTTGTAAATAACTATAGATAAAAAATTCTTCATGGTCTCTTATTGTCATTAGCTTGGATTAATTATTCATGCATATAAGCCTAATATTAGCCGTATGCTATGCAGCTCTCAGTTTACTTCCCCTTTTTTCCTTCATTATTTATTCCCTGTGTTTTTTATTAAGAGTTTCTGAAATTTAAGCTGTTTGGTCACCAGGGAACTGACTCCAGTTTCACAGACACACGAAAGACAACAAAGCATCTGTAATAACACAAAATAAAGACTTGCCCTTAAAATCTTTTCCCTAATTTTAGTTCCCTAACAGAAATATAGTATATGTTTCTCATACTCAGACATAATCTCAAACTTGTTGTTGCTCCCTGTAATGTATGCAGGTCTGACTGTACCAGGCACATCAGTGACACACACACTACCAGACAAGAGAACTAGAGGAAATATCAGACGGACATCTGTGAATAGAGCCGGGAAAGAGGGCTGGGACATGAGACAGGGGTTTCCAACTGCCACATCACCCGACACCGAAACTCACATGCTTTGTATTCAAAGACTGAACTGACCAAATGTTTCTTTAAGTTTGATAAATGTTTATTTCAGCAGCACAAGCTGAGATAATTGAATCATTCTAACAGCAGCAAGAATTCGCACTGTGATTTGAACTCTGCTCCGACCTCTGAACTTGTGTAATATTCAAGGCCATAATCAATATATATTCAGATCAGCGGTCAATCAATCAGTATGAGTTTTTAATGACAGACTCTGAAACTTCTGGTCTCCTCCAATGTTGAACATGCTGTAGCCTACACATTTTCAACAAAACAATTATGAATAATGCACAATAGATAATTAAAATTATTAAATGGAACTAAATTGAAAAATTAAAATAATTAAAATTAATAACATACAATATTATTGTATTATTATTAATAAAAAAATGAATAAATATGTAAATATGTATATATTTTTATTCGTTGGTTATCCTCTTATCCTTACTCATCAACGAACTGCTGAATCGGTTCTTTCCCACGCCATTCTCGACCTAACCTGGGCTGAATCAACCCTGTGGTCGGAAAACAAAATAAATCGCACTACTGCGAAAGTTTGGCTTATGAATATTAATTAGAATTCGTGACTGGACGCTCCACACAGGTTTCCAGGTCACGTCACCGTAAGATAATTAATATACATTAGCCAAACCTTCGCCATAGTAGAATTAGCAGTCGGGAAGGGGGTTGGGATTATTAGCAGCCCTGGAATGTGCTTGTGTAGCGTCGGGAACGCGCAGCGGTGCGACAGGTCTGTGAAGTATGTAGTTCAATAGGGAAGAGAGACACTGGAATTGCGTAGGAAGTTCGATTCATTTGGCGAATCGATTCGTTCGGTCTGTTCACTTCAGCGAGCCGGTTCTAATAAAACAATTCACCAGTCATACCGCTGACTAGTGATCCCATAAGTTCATCTAGTTGTTTAAATAATAATTTTGTTAAATCTAAAATCCAAAAAGACGTAGACTACACACTGTAGGAACATTACGATACTATGGAATAAGGTCTTTTGGTTGTATTGTTTATTTGTCTGTTCTAATTTGATTGTGTCATTCTGTTCGAGACCCTGGTTGTTTCTTATATTTAACTGTCCAGATAGATATTGTCCTATTTGCTCGAAAAGTTGCTTGTTTACGGTGTCACTAAGGCTTTACTCCCAAGTCCCAAACAAAGGTCTCCCTCACTGACTGATTAACGAACGCTTTCTAGACCGAATCATTACAACGAACTGACTCAAATGAACGATTCGTTCGCGAATCGGATAGCACTACGTTGGAGAACCATGGCGGTGAAACAAATGACATGGTTGGGGATCTAAATTACACACAGCAGAAGAACCGGCGCCCGTAGACACTGAGATATCCGTGGAGGTAAGAGAAGTTAGATGACTTGATTGTTTCAGAAGCTGTAATTGTTTGTAACTCGATTTCCGAAACTTTATTTTGATCATTTGTTGAAACTAATGCTGAGCTATTGTTCCACGGCGAGTCCCAGTGGAGCAGCTTTAGTGGGTTTGGCGGTGAGGTTACATTAATCGCGGTAGTTCTTGATAATTTGAAGAACATTATTTAATCCAACTTCAACCATTTGAACAATATCTTCAATTCTGAGGCGCTGTCAGATATTTAGCACTGAATCAATGGAGTCCAGTGGATCTGCCTGCAAATCATTGTCGGAAAGTTTTGATCCGAGTTGAAAAAGTTTCTTTGATCAGGCGGATGAGTGTCGGGGAGATTTTATCTGCTAACAAAAGAGCGCCGAAATAACAAACGGTTAACGTGCTCGTGCTTTCAAATCGCGTTAAAAATGTAAACGCTCGTTTCAGTTGATTGTTTCTTTTCTTTTCAGATGAGCGCGGGATTTGATACCATGTATCAGAGTGACTCTGAAGGGCTCGTGCCATTGTCCGATTGAGGATACAGAACCACGGACCTAAAAAAATACAGTTTTAAAGTAGGAAGTTTTGAAAGTCATTGAAAATGATCAAAGCTGAGAGCAAGGGTGAACGCACCCTGCGCAGCGCGTCCCCGCATAGAAATGCATACAAGTCGGACTTCCACGCCATTAAGTGCTCTTTTGATGGGACCAAATCCGACAGCGAGGCCAAATCTTATGCTAATGGAGCCAGCGACCCCCGAGAGGACACCAGAGGGAGGCCGTTTGGCAACCGGATAAACAAAATCAAGAACATTTTCTTGCAAATGGATGGCCAGCAATCACAGGAGAGTCCGGAGATAAAACCTGCTCACAAAACGGATGTATCATCATCTCCTGTGTCCCCAGTGTCCAAGTTCCCAGTCAGCACCAACAAAACATCCCTCAGTAGTGCCAGCAACCAAGAACCGCAAGACACGGACAGAACTCCAAAGGGAGAGGAAGTCGAGATAGATAAAGTCGCCCTGGCGGAGAAATTTTCAGTGACCAGAAAGCTCTTTGAAAGAGGGATAAAAGAGCAGCCCGTCGCAGAGAGGCCGGTACCCGGCAGAGTTTCTACTCGGCTGTCCCAGGGGAAGGTGCCTGAGGAGGGGCGCGGGGCCCGGAGGTCTTTCGGATCTTCTGAAAATAGCAACAGCAATAGTGTCAGTAAAAGCCCAACATCTCCTGTGAGGAGTGCCCCAGAGGAAAGAAGGGACGCTGAGGACTCAAAACAGGGCAATAGACTGTCACTGAATGCGGGGCCTATTTCCAAGCGACTGGAGAACTTCATTGTGGATGGTGACAATGAAGAGTCAGTACAAGTTTCTGCTAAAAGCCCTGAGAAACTGAGCAGCCCCACTGAGCACTCATCTCTACGAGGGCGTTCCCAGAAACCCACCTCCCCAGGTACTGATCAAGCACACAAACCCACATCCCCAAACTCTGACACATCAACCAAATCATTCTCACCTAAAACAGAACCTGGTAGCCCTCCGTTCAAGTCCATCAGCCCGGTTTCATACAAACCAACCTCCCCGACCAGCAGGAGCACCGGCGAGCCTCTTTCGCCCACTGCTCATAGCCCATTTAAACGTTCTCCGTCTTCAGGAAATGACTTGGTGAAAGATTCCTCGACAAATAAACCAACCCAACTTAGTAGTCCTCCTGCGAATGATCTCAAATCTTCTAGCAGTCTCTATAAACGGCCTTGGAGTCCTGAGGAACCAAAAAGTGAGAACCACGTAATTCACAGTCCATCTCAGGACATCTCTCATGAGCAGGCCACACAGAGTCTAGACCGTGCTGGTGCGGGAGTGGTGCGGGCTGAGCTGGTCGTGGTCCAGAACGAGTCTTCAGAAAGCGAGGAGAATGACGAAGAGTTTTTGGAGGATGTTATGTCAGAGGTGAAGCTGCAAAGGGAACTTAAATCTGAGTCACCAAAAGAAGATCTGAACCCTCTGAAGGTGTCATCACCTCAAAACCATACAGAGGACGAACAGCTGAAGAAGGATGTGTGTTTATCATTAGAGCTGAAGAAAGAGGAAGCAAATCAAGAAGAAGAAGAAGAAGAAGAAGAAGAAGAAGAAGAAGAGGAGGAGGAGGAGAGCATACAAAAGAGGAGTAACTGTCATGAAGATGATGAGGAGAGCGAGCAGGAAGATACAGATGAATGTGGGAAAACTTCTCCAGTGTTTTATAGTTTTGAGAATGCTGCGTTTGTGGATGATAAGGAAGCGTTTCTGGACCTGCAGGATGAGGATGACGATGAGGTCTATGAGGAGTACGATGAAGCTCCTGGTTTGTCTGAGGATGAGGAACGATCTCCAAGACGGAAAATCAGATTCTCCACCGAGCCGATACGGGTAAGCAATATTTTGGTGACAAAACAGTTAATCTGGGTAAAGCTATCTATCTATGGTTTCTCTTCTGTCTCATTTCACATGACTTTGGTTAGAAATCTGCTTTTGTTTTAAATTTGATTACTAGAAAAACTCAATTTATGTTTTATGAGCAGTCATACGCATCACTGTGGCTTTGGAAAGGAGAAGTTTTGGGGATGTTTCAAGCTCTCTGTGCAGGAAAGCTGCTCTCTGTGAGGTCAAAGTTCTGAAAACAGTTGGGCAACAGAAGGGCTCATTGCAGAACATTTGTTTGGGGGTTGAAAAGGGGGAATATTTTTAGAGATATTGTTGACATTATGGTCCAATGAGGGACAGAGGGCTGACCTGAAATGCAGATGGTAAATAGAACAGAAAAGTATGTTGGCATAGATCCACATTTTATGAGCAAAGCTCATTAGAACAACCTTCCTTTGAAAAGGGCCTGATGGGTGAATTTCCTGTTAAAGGGATAATTAACCCAAAAATGAAAATTCTGTCATCATTTACTCACCCTGAAGTTGTTCCAAACCTGTATGAGTTTGTTTCTGCTGCGGAATATCAAGATATTTTGAAAAATGTGTAATGTGTTTTGTCCATACAATGGAAGTCAATAGTAACCAAAACTTTTTGGTTACGAAGATGTCATCTTCAAAATATCTATCCCTTTAAGTGAAAAAAAAAATTGCTTAAGTTTGATGATACATGAATGGCTTCATTATCTTTATGCAACATAATATTATAACCTGGACATATTTTGTGAGATTTCCCATATTACTGCATGACTGCTCGGATCTCATTTTGTCCCTGAATCACAATGATCGGACCCGTCCTATGGCAGTGTGCCACGGGCATATGGTCCTGATCTACTTTGCAACGCTGCTCTTTTGTCTGATCAGCCTTCAGATGCTTAATGATATTAATCTATTTGAAGTCGATAATTTCCATGTAATGCATTCCTGAGCTCTGGAATGTCTTTCACACCTTCGCTGGTAATGATCAACAACACAGTGTTTTCCATTTCCATTAGGCTGTTAGAAATAAAAAATAAACCGAGCTCTGCCATGGTGTCAGCAAGTTGACAAAACACCAGCAGTCGCCTGTTCCCGGGGCGTTCCAGCACTTGGGATGTTCTGCCTCTATCCTCTGTAAGCTACTGTAAACTCCTGCGCTCAAAACAGGTGTGCTGTAGATGAGTGTCATTCATCTCTCTCTCGCTCTCTGTTTATGATCTGTTTGGAGATCTTTAACTGAAGTATTTCACATGTTCAGTGAAACATTAACTCTTTCCCCGCCAATGTATTTTTTTTTTTAAAAAGTTGCCAGCGTTTTTGATCATTTTCACAAAAATTTCATGGCCCCCAGAATTTTTTGTAGTATGAATATCTGAACATGCAGTATATCAAAAGAACAGACCCACTGCTTTTAAACAAACAACAACAACAAAAATACCCCCGTTTTATTCTATCTTCATGCATTCTTCTTTTATCAACGCTTGAATATGGGAAAGTTTATAGGTTCCTGGCACTGTGACGTCACATTAGCCACAGGCCCCGCCCACGAATGTTGACAGACACTGCCGTTTTAACATAGAACCGCCCTGAGCGAGTTCACAGTGAGTTGTACAGTCCGCCATTGCTGCACTGACAGGAATGTCTCCCAAGCGTTTTAGGTGTTCTGTAGCTGGATAGATTAATCCACATAGCTCTCCCCATTTACTTCCGTAATCTGAGCCGCTGAAGATGAGGTGGATTAATTTTGTTTTCGAAGAAAATGCTCCCTCAACTCTACCGAAATTCGTTTATGTCTGCGCGAATCATTTCACACTGAACTGCTTTGTGAACGAATGTCAATACAAAGGGACAATACAAAACATACAGTCTCCAGAGTGATACTGGATACGGCAGTAATGAAGGTGAGAGCACTTTATTACAGTTCATCGGAGTTGATTTACGGATATAAAGTTTACCAGTTTATTAAACACCACCCGAAAAGGCATAAGGTCTTTATATATGTGTTTACTGTTAGTTGTAACGAGTGTTTCTGTGTACTTCGCTGTGTATGTTGTTGATAATGCAAGTGAGAGAGAGTTTATGGATAATATTTTAATGCACACTTGCACTGTTTTATTAAGCTCTCACAGTGATTTTCTAGAGTGAAAACAGACGCTTCATATTTTGTGTGAAGTACAATAAATGTTATAAAACTCATCGGTACAACAGGCTTGTACTAATATAGTGGATAAAAACAAGAAGACAATATAACTTATAACCGTAATTAAACTAAACTATACCTGTTCTATCTCCATGCAGCATATATTTGCAGTTTCTGACATTATAGTGCGTCCTGACTGAATCCTGACACTGGAGAATGAGCTCTTGAAGCTCCACCCTCTTAGGCCTCATTTGCATTTAAAGGGCACACACTGAAACGGCGCGTTTTTGCTCACCCCCCAAAAGTGGCAATTTTAACATGCTGTGGGGTATTTTGAGCTAAAACTTCACATACACACTCTGGGGACATCAGAGACTTATTTTACATCTTGTAAAAGGGGGCATAATTGGTCCCCTTTAAAAAAAAAAAAAAAGCAACATTTTGAGCAAAAAGCTGAATAAATTACATTTTTGTCAAAGACTGCATCTGGATCTGATTCAGAACAATGATCAAAACATGGATAGAGTAAATAGAGTTCATCCACACACCTAATGCTTACACTGTCCCATAGCTAATCCTGGGTCGATATTTCATACAGTAACATTAGGCAGTTTTGATTTATATTGGTGATCGCGTTATTTTACACATGCATATGATTACTTATGATATCGCTTGTTTCTGCAACTTCTTCGCATGTGCTTTGATCAGAGGACTCAGTAATCTTTCAGAAGATGTGTCATAGCGCCCCCTAGCGTATAACAGTGAAAGCATGTGTTTGGCAGGGAAAGAGTTAATCAGAACTTTACATTGAAAACAAAAACTGGTGTCGCTTGTGCAAAATTCACCTCCACAATGCAAGGGTGCTGTTAGTGGTTGCCAGGGCATTGCTACATGGTTGCTAAAGATGATTTTTGGTATGTCGCTATGCAGTTGCTAGGATGTTCTGGGTGGTTGCAAGAGCATTGCTATGTAGTTGCTAAGGTGTCCTGAGTGGGTTTCAACATATCATTATGGGTTTTCTGGATGGTTGCCAGGGCATTGATACGTAGTTGCTAAAGTTTTCTGAGTGGTTTTTAGTAGGGCTTCATGATATTGGAAAAACTGACATATTTTGTTTTTCTACAATATCTATTGCAATATGATGACTTGAATAGCTCTATTTGGAAAGAATTAATCATTCTAGAATGAATAGGGTGATTTTATAGGGGAGTGAATCTGCATGGAAAGAAACATAAGCATAGATAAATACAATAGAACAAAGGAAATAAGCATTGCTTTGTTTTTCAGGTAAGTCTAAAGGTCTATTCAGGTGCAGAAACTGAATAATCAAATGTAAAATAACACTGCATAGTCTGCACTGTATAAATATAATTAATAAGTGTCCCCAACTAAGCAAGCCAAAGGCTACAGTGGCTTGAAACCCAAACTCCATTGGTGATAGAAATGGAGAAAATCTTTTCATAAATTATGTGATGCTGTCGGTTATGTCTTTCTGAACTCTTTTTATGTTGTACAATTCGCAAATGCCTGTATTATCGATTTTTGTTTACCTGGTTCGCAATGTGCCATGTAAACGCACTAGACGGACGTATTTAACCATTGTGGTTGCGTCTTTTGCAGCATCTTGCTCATGACGTGGCGTTTTACATGCCAGAAACAAGGTAAAAGAAGTTAAACTTTTTAAAAACGCGTCTCTAGACTTGTCTCGTGTTTTTAGCAAAAACGGGTTCTGTGTGAATGACCACTACTCTGTTATGCCACAATGGTAGTTTGACAGGTCTTGCAAATTACCTGGCTCTGATACATCATCTCTCCTGTACTCAAAATATTCCCAAACCACTGATGTTGATTTATTTTGGCCAAGTTTTTTTTTTTATCCTTCCCTGAATTTAACTTCCCTGTTTCTGTTCTTTTTTCCATGTCGTAACGGTAAACCCACTAGGGGTTGCACAGACTAGTCGACTTTAATGCTCTGCCATGACGCTTTAAGCTTGACATCGACTAGTCGCTGATCCTGGCCTATAGATGGCGCAACAGGATAAGAAATCAAGTCCACTTTTACGCTCCGTTTTCAACAGTTATGACAAATAAATGCATACCCCGAGAGCGCTCCACAAGACATGTTTGATTATACCATCTGGTTGCTCAATATTGATCGGGTGAATGCACGTTTTAAACAGCTTATCGTCCACGCAAGTTAATCGCCGTTCTGAACTAATGCGCTGCTGCATTGTAATGCACACACATATAGTGTATAAATGGAAACATTCAGTAGCGCAGAAATGCATTGTCAACTATTCTGTGATTTATCAATAAAATAGCTTAGAAACTGAAAGGTTCTAGCATATATTTCTTAGTAATAAAACCCACAGTAGAGAGAGAATTAATTCACACGCAATCACTCTCTCACTAATGCATTCAAATAAATGTAATCTTACTGTGCTACTTTATCTGCATCTGATTTAGAACAAGTAGAAATCTGTGAGAAATATAACGACCCAAAGACAAAAGAACTAATAAAAATAAGCTGTTGTGTACAATAGCCTTGTGGGCAGCACTGTGTCATATGCCATAGCTGTGCACAAGGCGACCCGTGTTCGAGTCTCAGCTCGAGGTTCAGGCTTATTTGTTCATTAATGACGTCATCAGTGACTAGTCGACTTGACTTTAATCACATAAATGTCGACATCAAAAAAATCCGCAGTCGTTCAACCCCTAAAACCCACTCTGTTCTGTTCCTGCGCTATATTTAGGCACTCTGTATTCCGATTGCACACTGAGGGGGCTGGCGGAAAACTCGCATCGCGATTTTATTACGATTTCGATTAATTGCACAGCCCTACTTGTAACTGCACAGCGACATGCTGAAACCACTCAGAACATCTTTGCATGTGTGGCTGTGTGGTTGGTAGGGTTTTTTGGGTGGTTTCTTGGTGGGTGCTAATTGGCCCAAATGTTGTGAAATTTACAGGACCTTTATAAAGTGCATGGCATTGTAAAGACCTTAAGTCTATCCTTCACAGCCTCTCTTCATCCGTGTACAGTTCAATATGGCATCTACCCTGGCTAAGGTCTATGTATGTATAACATTCTGGTGCTAGATTAATACTTTGAGTAAGGGGTTTGTTCAAATCACGTGTGATGGATGAACCTTTTGTCCAAACCTTTGTAGGACCCACCTAACACTGACTCTCTTTTGCTGTCTGTTTCATCTCTTATTTCTCTGTGATTGTGAAATGAAGGTGTGTAACTGTGTAAACAGGTCTTGTCCTGGCTTGAGGGAGGCATTTTTCCACCATTGTGTTTCATATTGGTCTTAACATGTTGAGCTACAGAGTGTTTGCATTGTTGCTGTCGATGTGGGTTCATAAGTAGGGATTCAAATGTTTATGACAAGACTGGTCAGACTCCTTTATGTCTTTTTATGAACAGGTTTGGTGATGTTGTGAATGAAACATTATAAAGACCTGGCAGTCTGCATCTCTGGTACGTTTGAGGCAGGAAACCGGAGCTCTGGTTCGTTCCTACATCGGAGTGAAAGATTTTATCCTCTGGCTGTTGTTTACATTGCTGTTGCAACTGGCATGTGTAGTTTAGTGTAATGATTGCCTTTAAACAGAAAAGAAATCAAAGGTAAATGATTTATAGATTTGTTTTGGGAGTCCTATAGCCATGAATCACTTATGTGTCCACTGGCACATAAGAAATCCACCAAAAAATGTCAGGTCTGTCGCAGTATTAGGGCTGCACGATATTTGAAAAAAACGAACATTGTGACATTTTGTTTGTCTGCGATATATAAAAAATGTTTCACCAGATGAATTAATAATTCCAGAATGATTGGGGTGATTTTATATGGGAGTGAATCTGCATAGATACAATAAACAAATTACAAGCATTGATAAATACAATAGAAAAAATATACACATTAAAGGCACAATATGTAAGATTTTTATATTAAAATATCCAAAAACCACTTGCACAGTGTTATATATTTCATTCAGCTGTGTACTTACATTATCCTAAATGTTTCCAAGAATTTGTAAATTCAGAGAAAATCACAATTTTCAATAGTGCCCGTCCCTCCCTTGTCAAGTCAAGTCACCTTTATTTATATAGCGCTTTTTACAATGTAGATTGTGTCAAAGCAGCTTTACATTGATAACTGGTACATTATTTGGCTGCACAGCAGCTCTTAAAGAATAGTGTCAATGCAGGCAGATCAAAGCACTGTTGAATATCAAATGTCAAGTCAAATGTCAAGTGTCCCCAACTAAGCAAGCCAAAGGCGACAGCGGCAAGGAACCCAAACTCCATCAGGTGACATCAGGTGGCAGACAAGTGGCAAATAGGTGTTTAAATGGAGAAAAAAACCTTGGGAGAAACCAGGCTTAGTCGGGGGGCCAGTTCTCCTCTGGCCAACAGTGCTTTGTTACGATTCAGGTTGCCATCGTAAGTCCAATAGGATCGCAACATTCAAAGTTTTTATTCCAGTTCCATCCAATTGAGGATCGTATTCATCACGCCGGTATGGACGGTTGTTGAGGAACTGTGTCGTGGCTGTCGTGTCGATGAGGCCCTCACAGTGGATGATCTAGTTGACTCAATCTCTGCTGATACTTCAGGGCTGCGTTGTGGTCGTGTCAAGGCGCAGGTCCTTGGTCTCACCTGGATACGGCCCGGATCCGGTTGACTACGGTGAACCTCGGGATAACCAGAAAGACTAATATTAGCGTAGATGCCATTCTTCTTCTGATGTAACGAGTACATCAGGTGTTATAGGAAGTGTTCCCGGTTCCGGCTGACCTAATTTATGCAGCCTAATAATCCTTTAACGGATTTGAAAATATAAATTGGTAATGTGTTATGTGTATGCCAGGTTAAAGAAATGCGTTTTTAGTCTAGATTTAAACTGACAGAGTGTGTCTGCTTCCCGAACAATGCTAGGAAGATTGTTCCAGAGTTTAGGTGCCAAATAGGAGAAGGATCTACCGCCTGCGGTTGATTTTGATATTCTAGGTATTATCAGCTGGCCTGAATTCTGAGATCGCAATAGACATGAAGGACTATAATGAATTAGGAGCTCGCTCAGGTACTGGGGAGCTAAACCATTTAGTGCTTTGTAAGTAATTAGCAAGATTTTAAAATCTATACGATGTTTAACAGGAAGCCAATGCAGTGTTGACAGAACCGGGCTAATATGGTCATACTTCCTAGTTCTAGTAAGAACTCTAGCTGCTGCATTTTGTACAAGCTGTAGTTTATTTATCAGGCGAGCAGAACAACCACCCAGTAAAGCGTTACAGTAATCTAGCCTTGAGGTCATGAACGCATGAACTAACTGTTCTGCATTTTTCATTGAGAGCATATGTCGTAGTTTAGATATATTTTTAAGATGGAAGAATGCGGTTTTACAGATGCTAGTAACATGGCCTTCAAATGAAAGATTGGTATCAAAGAGCACACCCAGGTTCCTAACTGACGACGAAGACTTAACAGAGCAGCCATCAAGTGTTAGACAGTATTCTAGGTTATTACGTGAAGAAGTTTTTGGTCCAAAAATTAGAATCTCTGTTTTTTCTGAATTTAGTAGTAGGAAATTACTGGTCATCCAATTTTTTATATCAGCTATGCATTCCGTTAATTTTGTGAATTGGTAAGTTTCGTCAGGGCGCGAAGAAATATAGAGCTGAGTATCATCAGCGTAACAGTGAAAACTAACGCCATGCTTCCTAATGATATCTCCCAAGGGTAGCGTGTACAGAGTGAAAAGCAACGGTCCTAGTACTGAGCCTTGCGGTACTCTATACTGAACTTGTGATTGGTGTGACATCTATTAATTTATTGCTACAAACTGATAACTGTCAGATAAGTATGATTTGAACCAATTGATTTGTCACTTGTCGCCTGTCAATGACATAATATCTGCGTTATCCTTGGTTTCCATTTGTACTGCATAGTAACCATGGCAACAGACGCAGACAGCTGCGTAACGTCTAGCGGCATGCGGTTGTTTCGTTCAAACATTATGGACCATGGCAAGCAAACTTTGGGACAAAAGAAGAAATAAAATGAGGATCAATATCGGCGTGGCGTTTCCGAGATGGCGAGAGCTTTGCGACAACTTTGACTTGACAGAGACGCCGCTCTTGCATGTTATTAGATAAGGTAAGCAAATGTAGGCTACATAAGACCAATCAATGTTATATAGCTCAACACGATGAAATGTTAGAATATCATCAGTAAGATATTCTAATGTTGATCTAGCTTACTGTTAAGTCTCATACAGCCAACAAACTAATACATAGAATAACATTACAACTTTCAAGACACTCAAATGCAGTTTAGTATGATAGTGTAACGTGAGACCAAGTGAAACAGAGCTGCGTTAACCTCACAATTTTAATTTGTCAAATAAACTGAACTGTATGAGTAGTATTTCAGCACTTGCGAGTAGTTCGGTAGAATGAAATGTCCTCATTCCTTTATATCCCCTGGGACTCATGTGTGGCACTGATATCTGTCTCTCATTAGCAATCGCGCCCGCGATTCTCGGCCACGCCCTGTTTTATACAACATGACTGTTCAAAAACATGCATTCACTCATCCATAAACATTATTTCCCCATAAACATTATTAGATCCATCGACATGACAAGTTCCATGATTCCACGCTCATTCACTGCATCATCAATCTACGCCTTTGTTATTGTTTTGAAGAGTTTAGCGACCCCTAGCGGCGAAAAAAAATACATATTGTGCCTTTAAATAAACAGTGTTTTTCAGGTATAAAAGTATTCAAGTACACTGCATAGTCTTCACTGTATAAATTAACTCTAATTAATCTTTGTTAAAGCTAAGTGAGTTTCTCTTTGTCTTTTGTTGTTTGATTAATATTAATGACTCAGACAGCAGAAAGTTTATTAGGCCTCTGTCACTTTAAGAGCTAATGCATGCATTATAATGATACACATGCATTTTCTTTCCCGATGTTTACGTTCACTTAAGACATAAGCGACAAGGATACTAGTAGAGACGGGCATTTTGACATAATTTTGCGTGTATGTGTCCGTTCAAGCGCAAAAAGTTGAGAAAGAGAACTGAATTCGGGGTTCGCGTGCTGTGTGCACAGAAAACTTCTTTGACTTCTTTCGCGTCTTTTTGCGCTCAAATGGTTTAAAATCACTTGAATGTTTAAACTGACTGGACCTAAAACACGTTCAAACAATTTGTTCAACTTTCACTCTATGATGGTTAAATTTTGCAATAAATCTGAGAATCATGTGCTTTTTGAATTGTGGTCCCTGTCCTGTACGGATCAACTATGATCCCTATACTGGACATGTGACTATCGCGGATGCGCACATTGTGATATCGATGCTAAAACGATATATTGTGCAGCCGCAGTATGTTTGTGAAGTTGTTTTCAGTGTAGTCTGATGGCTTTCAGCTTTAAATATACAATTAATAAATCATATATGCATGATTTGGAAAACTTGGAAACTTGGAAAAATGCATCCTTGATATGCACAATTTTTCAAATCTGTTATCAATATTGGAGATTTTTTTTTTATTTTTATTGAATTGATCAGTATTAAGAAAAGTTGCAAAAAGCAAAATGAAAAATCGTGCCCCTTTTTAACACATTTCTATGTTTTTACTGGGTCATTCCGTGTCAACTCAACCAGAGGTCCCTGGCTAAAAATTTCGAACATTTCTTTTCTGGTGAAAGATATACATAAATTAAGAAGAAAGCCAAAATATTAAATATCATGGATGAATATTTACTGAGTAATCCACTATTTTGAAGAGGGCAATGCAAATTAGTTAAATGTGTCTCCATGAGTAAATTGGTAAATTGTACACCTTTTCAGGCGTCAAAAACCATACGTGGGTCACTTCGCATTCACCTGATAATTTTTCTTCTTTTAAAGAGGAATATCTAAAGAACAAATTATGTTGAAACTAGAAATGTCTTGTTTCCTTTTATCAAAACAATTCCATAGGACATTCCTGTCTGAATACCATAAATATTCTTTTTCCAACGTTTACATGCCTGTAACTCTAGAAGTATTAAAGATATCTTAATATCCTTTTAGATATTGTAGAACACACAGGAACAAACCTCATTGCATCGCATGTTGCACAAACATATTTGTTTTTCTGCAAGAACTGAGTTTTTTCTCATGTGTCAGGCGAGCAAGTGCGGTTGAGCTTCTGTTTACTGTATTTGATTCACTCTGTGTATTGTATAAAAGCTTAAAATAAAACAATTTATCATATAAAGCTCAGATGTCACTCAGATTTCATTAAAAATCTCTTAATTTGCGTTCCAAAGATGAACCAATAGTCTTATGGCTTTGGAACGACGTGAGGCCGAGTAAATGATGACAGAATTTTCATTTTTTAGGTGAACCAACCCTTTAACAGACAAACACTGAACAATCGGACATTACTGTGGCAGTTCACACGGTCCTGTGAACCTCTCTAGCCAACATCAACACACACTGCAGACGGTCTGGTCAATGGTCTGTGGTGTGGACTGTTATTTTTTGGGGATGATCTTTTACAGCCCCCGCACTGTCATTAAATGTGTTCTCAGCTGGGATGGATCTTTTATGACTTCATTTAAAAATATACAAATTACACCAGAAGTCTGTTGTGTGTCAGATTCAGGAAAGTATTTTTGAAGGTTCACACAACTGTGATTTATCTGCTTATAATAAAGTTTATAATCTGGAGTGAGAACATAGGAAAACTGTGTAATTTATTCTTCTAACATTTGATAAGTTCACTTTTTAACAGTGCTGCAGTAAGGCCTTTTTTGTGGTATATTAATTAAAACGGGTCTTGTCAGCCTCACAGTGTGTCCTAATCAGAAGTAGCTTTCCTGTGAACACTGAAGTGAAAATATCATGCAGTGAGACACAACCCTATGATTTCCGTGATACGGAATAGCATAATCCAGTCATAAAAATAGAAAATAACATGGAATGTCACAGTTTGGCTATGAGGACAATCCACATGAACTTCATCTGCTCTGATTGTCACTTCACAAGCATTTCAACATTTCATTTGATAAAACTATTGTCTTATTGTACATACACAGAAACTTCACCACAACACATCAAAGTAAAAGTTTGGTTTAACTTGAAGAAATTGTGACATTACTAATGTACAGTAGAATGTACTTCTCAAAGAAATAATAATAATAATACAATTATTAAAACTTTATTTTGTAAGGAATATCAAATTTATCTTAAACCTCTGTTGTCCAGCTCTTTGTTTGCCAAAAATAAAAAGAATTGTTAGATTTTTATTTGATTACATTTTAAAAGATTAATTAAAGGGTTAGTTCACCCAAAAATGAAAATTCTGTTATTAATTACTCACCCTCATGTCGTTCCACACCCGTAAGACCTTCGTTCATCTTCAGAACACAAATTAAGATATTTTTGATGAAATCCGATGGCTCAGTGAGGCCTCCATTGACAGCAAGACAATTAACACTTTCAATGCCCAGAAAGCTACTAAAGACGTATTTAAAACAGTTCATATGACTACAGTGGTTCAACCTTAATGTTATGAAGTGACGAGAATACTTTATGTGTGCCAAAAAAACAAAATAATGACTTTATTCAACAATATAGTGATGGCCAATTTCAAAACACTGCTTCATGAAGCTTCGAAGCTTTATGAATCTTTTGTTTCGAATCAGTGGTTCGGAGTGCATATCAAACTGCAAAAGTCACGTGATTTCAGTAAACGAGGCTTTGTTACGTCATAAGTGTTTCGAAATTTCAGTGGTTCACCACTAGGGGGTGTGACTTTGGCAGTTTGATACGCGCTCCGAACCACTGATTCGAAAAGACAAAAGATTTGTAACGCTTCGAAGCTTCATGAAGCAGTGTTTTGAAATCGCCCATCACTAGATATTGTTGAATAAAGTCATTATTTTGTTTTTTTGGTGCACAAAGTATTCTCGTCGCTTCATAACATTAAGGTTGAACCACTGTAGTCACATGAACTGTTTTAAATATGTCTTTAGTAGCTTTCTGGGCATCTGAAAGTGTTAATTGTCTTGCTGGAAATGCAGGCCTCACTGAGCCATCGGATTTTATTAAAAATATCTTAATTTGTGTTCTGAAGATGAACGAAGGTCTTACGGGTGGGGAACGACATGAGGGTGAATAATTAATGACAGAAATGTCCTTTTTTGGGTGAACTAATGCTTTAAATGATTGTTTTATGCCACAGTTTTTGATAATAAATTTGTAGTACATCATATATCCAGAAAAAATTTTTATTAAAATTGAATTAAACCATTTAATCAGAATCCACTTAAAAATTAAAATGCAAAACAGAATTTGGGAAAAATAAAACAGAAATTTGGAAAAAATAAAACTCACTCGTAGGGTCCTAAAAAATATTTTTTGTTAAAGGAATACTCCACTTTTTTTGAAAATAGGCTCATTTTCCAACTCCCCTAGAGTTAAACAGTTGAGTTTTACCGTTTTCGAATCCTCCGGGTCTGGCGGTACCACTTTTAGCATAGCTTAGCATAGTTCATTGAATCTGATTAGACCGTTAGCATCTCGTTTAAAAATGGCCAAAGAGTTTTGATATTTTTCCTATTTAAAACTTGACTCTTCTGTAGCTACATCGTGTACTAAGACCGACGGAAAATGAAAAGTTGCGATTTTCTATTTGTGAGATGTCTCTCACAAATGTCTCCATGGTTGCAAGGCACGCTCCCTGTGCAAGCAGGGGGTCACAGGCGCTGCGTAATATCATTGCGCCTGCTGCACCCATGGTACGGCAGCAAAGTTCCTTGATTATTACGCCGGAATGAGAGTATAGTTCCTAGCCATATCGGCCTAGAAAATCGCAACTTTTCATTTTCTGTCGGTCTTAGTACACGATGTAACTACAGAAGAGTCAAGTTTTAAATAGGAAAAATATCGAAACTCTTTAGACCGTTAGCATCTCCTTAAAAAATGTCTAATCAGATTCAATGAACTATGCTAAGCTATGCTAAAAGTGGTACCGCCAGACCCGGAGATCGGCTGAATGGATTCGAAAACGGTAAAACTCAACTGTTTAACTCTAGGGGAGTTGGAAAATGAGCCTATTTTCAAAAAAAGTGGAGTGTTCCTTTAAGTTAAATTGTATAAGTTTCATGATTTCAATTAATTAGATATGCTTTTTGATTACTAAAATTTAATGTAACAATTCAAATGGAATCCAGAAAAATGAAAACTGAAAAGATAGAATTTGGGAAAAAATTCAAATAAAACAGATTTCATAGGGCCCTTCAGCCAATCAGAACACATTTTCCATTTAATATACATGATTTTGCACCAATGACGTTTTCCTGGAGGCTGGACCACCCCGCACATCGCATCAGAAGCGACAAAACTGTGGTCACAGTAGCAGCTGGTTGGGACAGAAACTCATTAATATAGAAGAGAGAGCTCAAATTATTGTCACATATGGTTGGGACACATTGCCAGCCTCATACTGTTTACGAACAGTTTGATGCATATTGCATGAGAAAGTCCTCTTGACAAACGCAAGGTCCAGTCTGATTGGCTTCATACAGTTTCCAGGAGTCCGGGTGCACTAGCAACAGTCTGGCAACTTGAGTTTTGTTTCAATCCAGCCTCAGCCAAGGAAGTCCCGTGTTCCAGAGAGGAGGAGACAGGTCTGAACCGGGTCTCACAGTAACCTGAGACTGTCCTGTAGAGGAAGAGAGACCGTGTGAGAAAGAGAGACTCTTTGTTCGGTAGACTGTAGACAGAGTAGAGTAACTCCCTTGATCCCCCTGTCTTCTGTTAGATGTCTCTGTAGCTCCTGAAGTCATTGTGATCTGTAAAGGGCCACATTGTACACAAAGTCCACTTACAGTGTTAGTCAAGGTTTCTGCAACAGCAGTTGTAATTTATTGTTAATTGCTGCTGTTTTTGCTACTGCACCTTTAAGATTTCTATATGTAAATACTTCTGTTGTGATTGGCTATTCAGTAAGTAAACTCAAAGGTAGTTAACACTATCATTCATTAGGGAGAGCTGGGTTTTTGACGGTAGTATTTTTAAAATCTTTTTTTTTTTTCTTGGGGGGGAAAAAAATGTTGTGTGGGATTGGCCCATCCGCTAGCCCTGCCCCCATAGTTACTGTTGCTAACGCTGTCAAACTTATTATGCCTCTGGCAAATATGTACAAAGAACTGATAGGATTAATTGAATTATCCCAGGAATTACTAAAGATTAACTGTGCATTTATATCCTTTATTTTGATATGGTCTGCCGGTTTGTCATGGAAGTCTTCGTCTAGAACCTTAAAGACCTTAAAGGACCTTAAAGTGCCCCTACTGTGCTATTTTAAATAGCACATAATTTAATTTTGTAGTCTCCTACAACAGGTTTACATGCATTCAAGGTCAAAACAAACTTGAATTTTCTCATAATATCCATTGCAACATCAGCTCTTTTCTCACAGTGCCTGAAACGATTAAGGATTCAGTCTCTCTGAACCCCGACTCTGCTCTGATACACAGTGATACAAAGTTATATACACTACCGTTTTTGTTTTTGAACGGTACGATTATGAAATGTTTACAATTTTTAAAATAACTGATTTCTATTTGAATATATTTTAAAATGTAATTTATTTCTGTGATCAAAGCTGAATTTTCAGCATCATTACTCCATTCTTCAGTGTCACATGATCCTTCAGAAATCATTCTAATATGATTTGCTGCTCAAAAACATTTATTATTATTATTATTATTATTATTATTATTATTATCAATGTTGAAAACATTTTTTTTTTTGTTGTTTTTTTCAGTATTCTTTGATGAATAGAAAGTATAAAAGAACAGCATTTATCTGAAATAGAAAGCTTTTGTAACATTATCACTACCGTTCAAGTTTGAGGTCAGTAATATTTTTTTTTTTTTTTTTTTTTTTTTTTTGGAAAGATGTTCAAGAAATTAATACTTTTATTCAGCAAGGATGCATTAAATTGATCAAATGTGACAGTATAGACATTTATAATGTTACAAAAGCTTTATATTTCAGATAAATGCTGTTCTTTTGAACTTTCTATTCATCAAATTATCCTGAAAAATAATTGTACACAACTGTTTTCAACATTGATAACAATAACAAATGTTTCTTGAGCAGCGAATCGGCATATTAGAATGATTTCTGAAGGATCATGTGACACTGAAGACTGGAGTAATGATGCTGAAAATTCAGCTTTGCCAGCACAGAAATAAATTGCATTTTAAAATATATTCATATAGAAAACAGTTATTTTAAATTGTAAAAATATTTCACAATATTACTGTTTTTGCTGTATTTTGGATCAAATAAATGAAGCCTTGGTGAGCAGAAGAGACTTCTTTTAAAAACATTAAAAAAATCTTACTGTTTAAAAACTTTTGACTGGTAGTGTGTATATAATGCCAAATGTGTTCTGAAAATCGCAAGCTCCTCCAGTTGGGGTCCCATTGTTTTAATCAAATATCCTATTTTTTCAGTAGTTTTAAATCAGTTTTCCCGTGTATATTGTGGTATGTAATGTCGCAGGTATAGGTATAGAAGGAGTCCAAAGAGTTTGAGTGTCTGCTCACTTGAACCAAATTTAAAAGTATGTGAACACATTGTATTTGTAGTGTAAATGCATCCTAATGCTTCCTGGACAACAGTCAAAGACTGTCTTACTCATCTCTGTCATCCACTGTACTAAAACAAGCACTTTAAACCATACATGTGACTTTAAAATAACTGTCTGACCATTTACAACAACAAAAACAGCCCAGATATTAACAAGGCTTCATCAAACTTCTTTGTATTGCCTGACATTAGCATGCAGTGACAGCACATGTGAAGCACATAAGCTTATACATGAAACGGAAGTTGTGATAGTCTTTTCTCCCCTATTGTGACGTATATCAGAGCGTAATGTAGGGCATATGAAATCCGTTTTATTTTTTCTCAAATTCCGTTTTTTTCCGTTTTAATTTTTCTGGATTCCATTTTTTTTTCTTCAGTTTTTGGACTCCATTTTAATGGTTAAATTAAATTTTAGTAATCAAAAAGCATGTCTATTTAATTGAAATAATGAAACTCATCCAATTTACCAACAATTTATTAAAAGTTTAACAAAAAATTACATATTTTAGGGCCCTATGATATACGTTTTATTCTTTCCCCTCAAATTCTGTTTTATTTTTACCAAATTCTGTTTTAACTTTTCTGGATTCCATTTTAATGGTTTAATTACATTTTAATAATCAAAAAGCATGTCTAATTAATTGAATTCTTAAAAACAACAAAATTTATTTATTCAAATTTATTCAAATATTTATTTTTATGAAATGTTTTTTTTTTTTTCCCCAGAAATTCTGTTCCGTATTTTAATTTTTCCGGCAATCAAATGAACGCATACAATTTAATTTATCTTTTAATCATAAAATTAAACTTTGATAAAAAAAACAAAAAACAATGTGCTGCACAACAGAGCTCTACTGTTAAAATTAAAACATGGAAGAAAAACTGAGATTATTCCTTAAAAAGATAGTTTTAATAATTTATTATTAAATTAATTGATCTAAATTCTACTGTACAACACTAATATGTTTCTGTCAAGTTAAATCGAACTTTTATTTTGATGGGTTGCCGAGAGCTTTGAGTTTCTCTGTGTTTATGACGATAGTTTTTAAAACGAAGCAGTTAAATTCTGATGAAATGACTTTCAGAGCGGCTCTGGAGATGAATTTCGTGCGTTCATTTCCTCATACAGTGATGCGACAGAGGATGCTTCAGTGTGTGTGCGCATGTGTGTGAGGTAAATGAAACCGTGCTTCCGCATCATTCATTTCGGAGGCACACAGACATGCAGGATTCATAATTAAATAGTCTATCTACGGTTTAATATTCACGGACACGAGTCTATATCGCGATTTGATTTAAGTGTACTGACCTGCTTTTTATTCATTCATTTAAAAATTTGACAAATTCCGTGACATTCCGCGTTATATACTAAATTCCGTTTTCATGACTGAATTCTGCGATTCCGTCCGCGTTTTCTGCATCGCGGAAATCATAGGGCCCTAGTAATGGCTTCTCGAACAAGAACAAATGTAGGGCTGGGCTTGATTTTGTCCATGGTGAATTGATTGGATGGTTGGATGGTTGTGGTTTTCTATTGGTGGATCTCATGTGAGTGACAGGTTGCCCCGCCCTCGTAATCAGAGAAGAGAAAAGATGTCGCTGCAAGAGGGAGGGGAAGTTATTTTGATTAAAGATTATGAGGGCACACGAATTTAAAAAAATGATGTGAACGGATAAATCATTTATAATAAATACTGCAATAATCCATAAAAAATAAGAATTGTAAATTTTGTTTTCATGATGACTTTAATAAAATGATGAGCAGGACCATAGTAAAGAGCAGACACACATAGTTGGAAGGTGAAGAAACCTCACTGCGGTAATGACACGGTTAGCGCTTGGCTTTACTGAGTCTTAGACTGGGTTTGGAGTATGTACTTTGGGTGTAACTCAGCTGCTGGCATCTCAAATCACACCACAAATAGTATTGCTCTTTCCATATGTGATGATAGTTTAAACATTTGTGGGTGGTGCGTATTTTTAAAAGTGGTGAGATTAGTATATTTGGACAGTAACAGTTGTCTGTCTGTCCATCTCATGTTCTCTCTGAAAGACAGGGTTATTTTTGTTGTTGTGTGTGTGAAACTGTTGAAATCACATTGGCAGCTCAAGTGTGAGTTTAATCTCGGAACTTTTCTGCCCTTGATTCCCTCGCTGTTTAATTTTCTAAACTAGAATGCTTTGTCATGGCAAAAATAAAGAAAAAATACAACGTAGCAATAGTGCAAATTGAGCTATATTAACGTGCTTAAACGGATCGTAGTCGATCCATACAGACCGGGCCCCATGGTTCAGCACACAAAGTTTAACCATCATAGAGTTAAAGTTTATCATTTGCACATGTTTTGTCTTGCCAATTTACACATTCAAGCAATTTTTAACCATTCCAGCACAAGAAGAGGCGAAAGAACTCAATTAGGTGCACGTGCGCTGTGCACACACAAAAAGAAGGCGCGTTTCACCGAATTACTCAAATGGTTCTAGGGCTGGGCGATTTTTTTCCGAACATTTTTTTTTTTTTTTTTTTTAATTCGAATTTAATGTTTTGCCTTGATTTTATTATTTTTAAATCAAGAAGTTGCGTTTTTGAATAAAAATGTTAGCAAACGTTATAATTAGACATGTTGACAATACAGCAATGATAACCGTTAAGAGAAGAAAATGATCAGACCACGTGATGGCGCGCCTGATTAACCGCTCTCGCGTGGCGCTCTAAGAACGTAGAACACAACGCTAGTCTTAAGAGGCTGTTCAGTCAGAAACGCGTTATTGCATTGAAAAAAACAAGATGTGGGCAGTGGAATAGGGAAAAAAGGCAAAGATATTAAACAGTAGGGCTGGGTATTGACACAATTTTCACGATTCGATTCGATTTCTATTCGCATGCTTGCAATTCAATTCGATTACGTTTTCGATTCGATATCGATTATTTTGGATGTAGTATATCAGTATATCTCTCAACTAATGTTGTAAACTACACATGAGAGTCAGTTGGTACTACTTTACTATAATATTGAAGGTTAAAATTAACTTACTAGGTACAAATATGCCTAAAGATACGCTGAATATACGGCATCTAAACAGAAACACTTTGGTTTCCAGAACAAGGGAGCCAAATCTGAGAACTAAAACCATTGAGTTAATCCATCCGGGTGTCTGTGAGCTCCACTCAGATAAATATACAAACACTTAAATTACACTCAATTATGTTTTTTTTTTTATTTATTTTTTTTTTTTATAATAAATAAAGTTTAGAATTACATAATCATATTTCTACTCCAATTCATTTTTTTGAAATATAAACATTTAAATCGTGGCTATCATAACTGATTTATTCAAACATGCATTAAATATTGAAGAACATTATAATGAATATGTAACGGTGCATAGCTATATTTATCAGAATGCTGCTTTCTAGAGTTCACTTTTCTAGCTGACTAATGAGTTTATGGTCACTGAATATGTTTTTCTGAGGTAAATGTGACGTTACGTGACATTGTTTACAAGCTGTTTTATTGACGTCTTTCCGAGGTTGAAACACTGATTGAGCTATTACACGAGACATGATATGGATTTCGGTAAGTTGTACTGTATATTTTAACATACCTTCAGATGTTTAGTCATGTTTATTTTGCGCTGTAACTGGTATTAAAGCGGAGGAGAGGATGTTCACATGCGCTCCGTGCTGCCGCTTCTCTTTAACTGAGGCGCTAAAGCGATCTGTCACGTCACATTAAACAGCGCCAAAACGGTATTTATTTTTTGAATCTCATAATAAGATGGACGTCATTTGAAATCTTGAGACTTTGCTTCATATCAAAAGTAACAAAGCACAAAGATTATTGCGATTTATTGGATGGGAGGCGCGCCACATGTTCTGTTCATTCATCAACTGAAAACAGACTAGAATCGATATCGGTTCGTAAAAATGAGAATCGATTAAAATCGAGAAATCGATATTTTTTTACCCAGCCCTGTTAAACAAGAGTTAGTTTTTTTTTTCTTGACCACCGCGTTTTTTAGAATGCTGTTTCATGGGTGAGACGCTGCAAAAGACGCGAGACACGAGTGCAACAGCCAAACACGTCCACCAAACATAAAAACAATAGCAAAAATAGCGCAATGGAATGCAAAAACCTGTAAAGAACTACTGTATGTTTGATATTTCATGATGGTGACAGGCTGAAAGGTGCTGTTATTTTCTGTTTTTACTAGGCATTTGCTATTAATAATAGCCTATTACTGGTGTTATTTATTGCTATTACTTTTTGGCTAAGAAATATTTGGCATTTTTCTTATTTTTTATTATTTCCGAGTATATAGGATATGTTCAAGATAAGTTTGTACAACATTTGCCTTCATATTTCATGCATATTTTCTGCAAAAATATTTAACTAAACTAATCAGTTTGTTTTACATTTAACGTTACACCATGTTGGTCACTTCAGGTGTGGCGCACTTGGAATAGAACTTTTAACCAGATGGTTAATAAAGAGAATGTTATTTGAATCACATTGTAGTTATGTTTTTAAGTTGACTTAAAAAAATTTAAATCATGAATCTGCAAATCGTTCTGAATTTCATCGCCCAGCCCTAATTGGTTCTTCTTTCGCATCTCCTTGCTCTTAAACAGATACACACAAAATTGTCAGAATACCGTCTCATAAACGCAGTCTGTTATGTCTTAAAGTAAACGTAAACAGTTGAGAAAGAAATCAGACGTGTATCATTTTATTGGATCCGTGCATTCGCTCTTAAAGTGACAGCAGCCTATAAATGCCTGCTGATGTCTGTGTCATTAATGTTAATCAAACAATGAAACACAGCTTTAACAAACATTAATCTATATTTAATTTATACAGTGAACACAATAGTGTTCTTTACATTTAGGCCCAAGTATTACATATCTGTACCTGAATACTACTTACTTTATTTTTTTAACTTTGTTCTATTGTATTCATCTATGCTTGTAATGAGTGTATTTGTTCTTATTTTTCTACTGACTGTTCGCTTGCCTTTAATAATGTTTGAACTTTATTAGTTAGGCTAGTAGTTTTTGCTGTGGTATCAAAGCTTAATACTAATAAAGTGTGCTTAATTTAATAAACAGAAGGCAAAGTTACATTTGCCCTCCCCCCCAATTTTTTTTTATTGCTTATCCGAAAAATGATCTGTGACTTAAAAAAACGTAATATGATCCGGACCGTGAGTAAAACAACATGGCAATAGTGTCAAAAATAAAAATAGGTAGTAATACAGTTTTATGAAGAAAATGTGAGATTATTCATTATGATTATTGATTATTCATTTTGCTTAAATTTCTATGGTATAATTCAGGTCTGTAGATATGGCTTGGATCCCTAGGTCTATGGAAATTTTTGAAGCATTTTAATGTCCTACAGATGGAAATTGTAAGTTGTGTGGGACCTTGAAAAATAAATGATAGAAAAAAACAGTAACTAAAGATGATAAAATATGACTAAAGGTGCCAATGAAAGTGAACATAAGTAAATATAGTCTCTGTTTGTCCCTTTCTCTTTATCTTATCGAGTCAGGATATTTCCTTCATCCTTACACATGTCTGTTGTTGTTATATTTAACATCACAAGGTGTGTTCTTCCTGTTTACTGTTTAAATGTGCATTTGTGTGCTGTCGTGTACTGGTTGGGCGTTGTAGCAGTAGTGTGTGTGTGTGTGTCACGTGTGATTATGAAGTGCACCTGCCGTGCGCCCCACCCCTTACCGTTCACTCCAGGAAGTTCAACAGCCTCTCCTCAAAGCTACACAAAAGTCTGAACAAACACACGGGTGTGGTGTAAACATGGGAATACTCATGTTTCTGTGACACACATCAGCCTTCACCTGATAAATGCAACTCTCTTTCTCTTTGTCTCTCTCTGAAATACTTTAAGTGAACATATTTTGGAAATACTCATCCTAATCAAGGGCTGTGTTTAAAATAGTGCTCTACTATACTATTTTAGCAGTATGTAAGTTTTTAGTATGCATTGTGTTCTCAGATGATCTGCAATATTGGCCAAATGTGCAGTATACAACCAGAACACACTGTGTGGAGGACTGTATCCCACAATGCAGTGTGTTTGACATGACAGTGTGATGAATGAGCTGGAAGTGATATCAGCTCCTTCTTGACTCATCATTTGACATCATCTGCCAAAAGTTAAGACATTTTTACTTGGGCTGTCAATGTTAAAGGCATAGTTCACCCAGGAATCTCAACATTGTCTCATGTTGCTTCAAACCTGTATGACTTGCTTTCTTCTACGGAACACACTTTTTAATTCGCACACAGATATAAATTTAATATTTAACACTGTTAATCCTTTTTTTTACTGATTTTAGTAATTTTTTTAGTGATATGTTGTCATACACAATGATATTCATTCATTTTTATGGTAGACTTCAATGTCCAAATACTTTATGGGGCCACTATAAGTAGACATACTGGCCAGGGTTTGGATCACGATGTAACCCAAAGCAAATTAAATATAACAATATTTTTTTAAACTCTGAAACAGTTAATCATTAATTGGTTATAAAGTGCAGCATGGGTACGGTTCAGTGGCGCTTTTCTGTGTCACATTCAAGACTTGTGCTGACAATCAGTCAAATATTAAACGGCATGAAATTGAGTAGTTTGAATTGGTCAGAAAGAATAGAGCATTAATATTGTTGTCACAAATCTCTAATTCGGCTCTGTTGTACAGGTGCGCTGCTGGTGTTTAGTGATGATAATTAAATAGTGTATTCTTTTGTGTCCCATTACTTTTTTTTATTTAACCAAAAAATAAATCTGCCATTAAAAGTATCTAGTTTTAAAGGAACACTCCACTTTTTTTGAAAATAGGCTCATTTTCCAGTTGAGTTTTACCGTTTTCGAATCCATTCAGCCGATCTCCGGGTCTGGCGGTACCACATTTAGCATAGCTTAGCATAGTTCATTGAATCTGATTAGACCATTAGCATCTCATTTAAAAATGACCAAAGAGTTTCGATATTTTTCCTATTTAAAACTTGACTCTTTCTGTAGTTACATCGCGTACTAAGACTGACGGAAAATGGGGAGGGTGCCTTGCAACCATGGAGACATTTGTGAGAGATGCTACGTAATATCATTGCGCCTGCTGCAGCCATGGTACGGCAGCAAAGTTCCTTGATTATTACGCCGGAATGAGAGTATAGTTCCTAGCCATATCGGCCTAGAAAATCGCAACTTTTCATTTTCCGTCGGTCTTAGTACGCGATGTAACTACAGAAAGAGTAATCAGATTAAATGAACTATGCTAAGCTATGCTAAAAGTGGTACCGCCAGACCTGGAGATCGGCTGAATGGATTCGAAAACGGTAAAACTCAACTGTTTAACTCTAGGGGAGTTGGAAAATGAGCCTATTTTCAAAAAAAGTGGAGTGTTCCTTTAAAGTCACCATGAAATTGAAACATGTAAGT
Organism: Mylopharyngodon piceus; assembly: GCA_039654765.1. Lineage (NCBI taxonomy): Eukaryota > Metazoa > Chordata > Actinopteri > Cypriniformes > Xenocyprididae > Mylopharyngodon > Mylopharyngodon piceus. The sequence continues at coordinate 31,947,674 of CM077441.1, read as the reverse complement.
GAACATTTTGTCCTCAAAGTTGATGTTATTAGCAGGAAAAATGGGCAAGCGTAAGGATTTAAGCGAGTTTGACAAGAACCAAATTGTGATGGCTAGACGACTGGGTCAGAGCATCAGCTCCTGTGGGGTGTTCCCGGTCTGCAGTGGTCAGTATCTATCAAAAGTGGTCCAAGGAAGGAACAGTGGTGAACCGGCGACAGGGTCATGGGCGGCCAAGGCTCATTGATGCACGTGGGGAGTGAAGGCTGGCCCGTGTGGTCCGATCCAACAGACGAGCTACTGTAGCTCAGATTGCTAAAGAAGTTAATGCTGGTTCTGATAGAAAGGTGTCAGAATACACAGTGCATCACAGTTTGTTGCGTATGGGGCTGCATAGCCGCAGACCAGTCAGGGTGCCCATGCTGACCCCTGTCCACCGCCGAAAGCGCCAACAGTGGGCACGTGAGCATCAGAACTGGACCACGGAGCAATGGAAGAAGGTGGCCTGGTCTGATGAATCACGTTTTCTTTTACATCACGTGGATGGCCGGGTGCGTGTGTGTCGCTTACCTGGGGAACACATGGCACCAGGATGCACTATGGGAAGAAGGCAAGCCGGCGGAGGCAGTGTGATGCTTTGGGCAATGTTCTGCTGGGAAACCTTGGGTCCTGCCATCCATGTGGATGTTACTTTGACACAAACCACCTACCTAAACATTGTTGCAGACCATGTACACCCTTTCATGGAAACGGTATTCCCTGGTGGCTGTGGCCTCTTTCAGCAGGATAATGTGCCCTGCCACAAAGCAAAAATGGTTCAGGAATGGTCTGAGGAGCACAACAATGAGTTTGAGGTGTTGACTTGGCCTCCAAATTCAATCCAATCCAATCGAGCATCCAATCGAAACTCAATCCAATCGAGTATCTGTGGGATGTGCTGAACAAACAAGTCCGATCCATGGAGGCCCCACCTCGCAACTTACAGGACTTAAAGGATCTGCTGCTAACATCTTGGTGTCAGATACCACAGCACACCTTCAGGGGTCTAGAGGAGTCCATGCCTCGACGGGTCAGGGCTGTTTTGGCAGCAAAAGGGGGACCAACAGAATATTAGGAAGGTGGTCATAATGTTATGCCTGATTGGTGACACCAAGATGTTAGCAGCAGATCCTTTAAGTCTTGTAAGTTGCGAGGTGGGGCCTCCATGGATCGGACTTGTTTGTTACTGTGTGTTCAGGCGCTGCCGTTCTCAGAGCCGGTGTTCTCAGCGCCGTCAAAATAAAAGTCCCACTTCCAACACATCGGTCAAACAGAAAAACTTATCGGCCAATGCCAATATTTAAAAAATGCCAAATATCGGTCGACCACTAATTTAATGTAATGTAACACAACAGAGTTGCAAAAACTATCAACCTTATATAAAATAGAATATAATATTAGCTAATTTAATTTTTAGTTGCACTCATGAGTTGATCAGAACACTTTAAAGGTTACGCACATTATTTTACACACCATTTCTTAAACAAAAATAAATAGATTTTAAAAAAATGCGTATTTCAGACACAATTTTGTACGCGACTTGTGGAAATTTCCTTTTAAGTGTTTATTAAAAGTGTTAAATTACTGCCTCTTTGCTTCATAAAAAAACAGCATTCAATCAGGAAATAATATTTTTTAATCATCTTTGCTTGTGTTTGTGGGCATGTGTGTCAGTGTAGGCCTACTACTGTTTTCATGTATATGTGTAAAGCCTGCATAGTTTGTGTGTGTGTGTTTTTGTAACTGACCACATCACTTGCTCTACCAATCCCTGCTGAGATCTGTCTCTGTTTCCTGGAGCAGGATTTGAGTTAGCTTCACTTCACACAGCTTTGTGTGTGTGTGTAACACACTTCTCTGTTGTAGCTTAAAGGAGTTGAACAGTAATTATTGACTTTGAGAGGAGAGATGGAGACATACAGAGGAGATTGGTGTGGGATTCCAGACTTTCTCTGGACTGGAGTTGAAATGTAAATGTGAAGCAGATGTACTGTATGAGTATTAATTTACCAACATTACAAATATCAGGACACCACATAAAACATGCACAGTGGTCAGACATTAAGCATTGACATCCAGCATTCTGTCTCCATTTGCTCATCCTCATGTCGCCCCAAACTCAGAACTTCTCTGTTCTTCAGAAGAATGTTCACACTGCTCTTTTCCATACAATCAAAGTGTTCAATGACCAAGGGCTTTGAAACTCCAAATAGATATCAAGGAAAGTATGTATTTTTTTTGATGATTTCTATTGTCTTCTGAAGTCACTTTGTGTGAGAAACACGTTCAAATTCGTTGATCACTAAAAATTGTAGTGTCTTCAATAGTTCTCGAATCTCATGCATTTTTCTGCAGCATCTTAAAATTTTGTACATTAAGGTGCGTCATGGCAGGTTTGATGGTGTTAATACAAAACATCATTGGTTCTCGCATGTCTGGTGACTGATCTTGACATAACATGTGCTTCCGGAAGTCAAGCTTTTGTGTGTAGGTCTAATTTCTTAAATCTCATCCCCAAGCCTCCGTTGCCAATTCTAAAATGTAATTTTAGAGCTATTAACAGAGGCTTGAGCCACTGCAAACTAATGCAGTTATTGGAGAGAGATTGATAGACTGATTAAGCATGTGTAAATTACCTGAGTCTGTGTGTCTCAACAGTGTTCGGCAGCAGCGTCTCTAAGCTGTAAGTTTATCTGCTTCAAGAACAGCGCCATTATTACCTCGCAAGTGAGAAATGTCATGTAGCTTTGCAGATGCAAAACTCTTTTATCGATAAAGTCACGTGCACATATCTGTGTCTGTGCTGTATGTGTGTGCATTTGTATTTGAGAGAGAACGTGAGAAAGAGAGCATGCTTTCCATGGGGGAAAACATGGAAATAGTCATTTTTATCCTATTGTTTGTTATATTTGTTTGCTTGGTCAGTGTCTTTGTGGATTTTGGTTCTTTTTCTGTTGTAGACTGTAAGGACCTTTGAAATAACTGAAATCATTTCAATGCGGTCACCTACCTGACCAGCAAAGCAGCATTGAGATTATTAAATATTTGGAGGGATAATTTGGCCATATCTGATTATTGGGGGTCTATGGTGGTTTACGGCCTGATCGGAGTGATCTGGTTCTTAAAGGGTTAATTCACCCAAAAATGAAAGTTCTGTCATTTATTACTCACCCTTCGTACATCTTGGGAACACAAATTAAGATATCTTTGATAAAATCCGATGGCTTAGTGAGGCCTGTCACATGACTATGATAGATGTATTGAATTTCGAACATGAGTCATATCATACTTAAAACCTTAAAATCTACTTCGTTTCTTCCGTGAGAAAGAGAGTATACATAAAAAGTTTGGAACAATCTTAGGGTGAGTAAATATTTTTTGTGAGCTATTCCCAACATGTTACTGCTCTCAATATGAGGATGAGAGAGGAAGTCAGAAGTCAGACAGGAAGGTGTTTGAATGTTGTAGTGTAGCTGAAGCAGGTGTGAACAGCACAGCACAGATTCTCTGTCTCGCTCTCAGAGACCATGAGTGATCAGGTTTCAGCAGAGAAAAGGAACATTGTTTGAATTGCTGGCGTCGTCCATGGCAACCGGAGAGATGGAAGAGAGACAGAAAGAAAGAGAAGGAGAAAAACAGGCCAAGTGTAACCACAGAGCAGTGTGAGGTCAGTGCAGGCCTGCCATTCATCACACACACACACACACTCTCATATTTTCAACAGTTAATTAACACAAAATCATTGCAGTTTCTCTGTCTCGCTATTATTTTTCTAGATGGTTGTTGTTCACAGGTTCATTCTCTGGTGGGTGTAAGTCGGTTTTGAATCGGTATGTTGCCTTGCTTTCCAGGACAAAATATATAAATAAATACATTTACTTAAGAAGCAAAATTGGATCCAATAATAAGACTTGTTTTCAGAGAATAATATATTGAATTAAGTTTTTGTTTCTCCATTTGCAAATATAAACTTCAAGATACATTCTCTGAAAACAAGTCTTAGAAGCTTCTCAAGAGAATTTGATCTTGTTTTAAGGATAAGGTATTGTTCAAGACAAAAATATTGATTTAGATTTTTTTTTCAGTGTAGTCCAGCAGACGGAGTCAGCGGGTGAACTGCATTGAGAGATTTCTGTTCAGTCGCTTCTGTGAAGATTCATGCTGAGCTTTTCTATCTAATGTGCCGCCCAGCCGACATAGACTGTTGTTTAGATTAAATCCTGTGAGGAGTGTGGAGGAATCTACAGCTACCGCAGCTGAATCTACAGCGCCATGGCTGAGGAAATCCTGTTTTACACAAGTTGTGTGCATGCAGTGTGAATTAAGTGGAATAAGTTAAAGCGGTCCTTGATTATGATTTCACTTTTTTAACTTTAGTTAGTGTGTAATGTTACTGTTTGAGCATAAACAACATCTGCAGAGTTACAAATGCAAAGAGAGATGTTTTCTTTTACAGAAATCACTTTTTAAGGACTACAACAAATGGCTGGTAGGGACTACAACGAGCTTCTTCCTGGGTTGGTGACATCACGAACAATAAAAGTTACATAACCCCTGCCCCCGAGAACACGCAACAAAGGGGGCGAGGCCATGTTGGGATGCTTTAGAGAAGAGTTGTTGTAGTAGAGTGTTGTTACCATGCCGTCATTTTACGAGGGTCAATTCAACACTGGATTTGCACAAAAGATGCCGGCACATGCTAGTCGATGAGTTGAATCAACTCCACAGCAACTACATAAATTTATCCACTAACCGTTCAGAAACGTCCAGTTTCATTCTAAAAGTTGTAACTTCTTCCTGAGTCTCTCCATCAGTGTCCGACTCCGGTTTGAACAATGTAAGGCTGAACACCGTTACTGACAATCCTCATTTTGTCTGCGTGAGATTCTCCAGCTTTGTTGTTGTTGAGCAACCGAAGCGTGAGCTGTTAAAGCTCCGCCCTCTTCTGGAAAGGGGGCCGGGAGCAGCAGCTCATTTGCATTTAAAGGGACACACACAATAATGGTGTGTTTTTGCTCACACCCAAATGAGGCAAATTTGACAAGCCATAATAAATGATCTGTGGGGTATTTTGAGCTGAAACGTCACAGACACATTCTGGGGACACCAGAGACTTATATTACATCTTGTAAAAGGGGCATAATAGGTCCCTTTTAAAAGTTAAATGGCACCAAGTCTCTCTCTTGCATTGTCAGACATAGAGAATGACTGGTTCTTTTTTAGTGAATTGATTGAAATGATTCATGGACTTCTGAATTTGAATCAATTTAACAAACCACTTGTGATTGGTTATACAATTAACACCACTAAACGCAGTCACCGAAGTCATCAACTCTAAAAATAAGTGAACAAGAACTATTAGCACTTCAGCCCACAGTAGTAGTAGATCTGTAAAAGTGTTGAAACGGTCTCTGCTTAAACTCAGTTCTTTTACACAGTATTTGGTTATATATTTTTATTTCTTCTTCTTCTTCTTCTTTAGAATATGGTACAAAAGCAGTATGGTTTTGTTTAGCTTGTAGTTAAGACCAATTATTATTGGTTAGGAAAGTTAGTCCCTGTGGTTGAGAGAGGAGACTGTGTGTGTAGACAGAGAGACGTCTAGTGGTGTGTATTGGAGATTATGTTCAAGGTCAGGAAGCTGAACAGTTTTTTCCAGTTTTTGGACTGCATCAATTTATACAGTATACCACCATCTCCAAACCAACCCTGTCTTTCCCTCTCCCTCACACACACACACACACACACGTTTGTTTCACTATATTAGTGAGGACACAGCATAGACTTCCATTGATTTTATATCAGGTTAATGATATTTTCTATGACCCCTTAACCTACCCATCACAGAAGCATGACAATTTATAAGCCTTTTTAACTAGTGAGGACCAGTACAATGTCCTCACTTGTCGGTTATAATATTTCACTATATAAGTGAGCACATTTGGCCCTCACAAGTATAGCCAAACATGTACTCTGTTTTTAAAGATGTCATATTGTATACTTTTGCAGAATTTTATTTTTTAAGTGATGTTAGTCAAGATTTCTTGCACCAGAAGTTGTAATTTATTAAACAGACTATCTTTGCTACTGTACCTTTAAGACTTCTATATGTAAATGACCTCTGCTAGGATTAAGTAATTTTTTTACCAGAATGGAGTGTAGCAGTTGAGTTCTTGAAAGAGTAAAAAGCCCATAAATTTTCTCCATAGGGGAATTGGTTTTTAATAACTCATAAGCCTTTAAAGACAGACCTACTGTGAGCTACGATGTTTCTAATTGTTGGTATGTGCTTTTGTTGAATTATTTAAACCTATTTTTTAAACAGTCATGTTTTAATCTGATTGTCATTTGCAATGCTTCATGGGATTGCAGTTCTTTCCCTCATTAAAGGGATAGTTCACCCAAAAAGGAAAATTCTGTCATCATTTACTCCCCCTCAAGTTGTTCCAAACCTGTATGAGTTTCTTTGTTCTGCTGTACACAAAGTAAGATATTTGGAAGAATGTTTTTTCCTACTATGCTAGTCAATGGGGGGCGAGATCTGCTTGGTTACAAACATTCTTCCAAATATCTTCTTTTGTGTTCAACAGAACAAAGAAATTTCTACAGGTTTGGAACAACTTGAGGGTGAGTAAATGACTAAATTTTGGGTGAACTATCCCTTTAAAGCAGCATAAATTTGTCTTTTTGTCTGATTAAAAAAAAAATTGGCTGGTTGGTTTAGTTCATGGCTTATAAATTCATTTATGAAGACTTTTTTTAAAATCCCTATGGGGAAAAATACTTCCGGAGCCAAGGTTGCTGAAAAAAGTTCTCATTATCTTTCATCAGGACTCACCAAGTAAGTAAATGAAATAAGTGATGCGTAATTGATAGGTAAATGTGAGTGGTCATGTGGTAATGAATCATGGTTGTGATCTGCTTTTCAGTTCAGCTTCAATAAATATTGTTGTCTGAGTAGGGAGCGTTGCTCTGAACTCTTATTTAAAAGAGCAAGAAAAATCCACAATAAGATTTTCTTCTTAAATCAAACTGATGTCTGCTGTAAAGTGTCACACATTATCTGATTAATCTTTAAAGATAGTCTTGTTAAAATGTATTGATAAAATATAACATTGTACTAGAAGCTTTCTAGAACTGTGACAGAAAGCGGTGAATCTGCCTCAGTCTGTGCTGTTCTTGGACTTTGGCCCTCCTGTGAATTTGGCATCGTCCTGATATATTCTGATGTATTACATCACATGAGAGCTCAGCATGTTTGCAGTGCTGTTTTCTGTGCAGTGAAGTAGTTGTTTCTCTGTAATGAAGTTACCCCTTTTCTGCTCCTAATTTTGAAGCGGCATCTTTAATTCAAACCACAACCCTCAATGATATAAACCCAGATTGTGAAATACTTTGGACCCCTCAGAAATGTTCTTTTCCCCTAAAACTGCAGATCTGTAGTTCAAGAAGCCCTCTAAACCGCCACAGAAAGAGCGATAATGGTTTCCGTCTCTCAGTGTCCTTTCTTCTTAGTAAAGGTCTGTAGTTTTCAGACGGATTATATGATGATAAAATCATCAATTTCCTGTCTGATCAAAGTATGACGCTGCTCAAATGAGCCAAATGACTGCCTTTGGCCTGCTTTGTGTATATGTTCATGTGTAGTCGCTCAAGCTCTGACATGCTCCAGGTATTCCACACACAGGAAATGTTTACCAGGTTAAATTACACTTCAGAAAGAGTTCAAATCAGTGGACTGATCTCATTCCCTCTTCCACGCTGAATGAGTTGAATCTAATGAGACATACCTGTTTTTCTCTTCAGATCTACAGAGCCTTGGTTGAAAAAGTGTGTGTGTGTGTGTGAGAGAGAGAGAGCTGGCATGGATTTGTGCTTTGACTTTGTTCATTCAAAGTTTGGAGCCCAGTCTGTGTGTCTCTCAACAAAATAATACTTAATTTAGGCTAGTTTAACTCTGTCCACAGTTGAATTCATTTTATATTGAGTTTCCCCTCAAATTTCTACTCTCAGACTGATAAAATATAATTAGTGGAACCCAGTAAGATCATTTTACTCAAACCCAAAGTTTTATTGTTCCTCTCTCACAGTGATCCGGCTTAATCCGCTTTCACTCTATCCTATTTCACACACACATTTAACTCTATCCATTAATCGAAAAAAGATCACATACTATTTAAAGGCATAGTTCAGCCAAAAAAAAAGACAGTTGTCATTGTTTACTCACTCTTGTGACGTTCCAAATCTGTGTGACTGACTTTCATCTGTGGAACACGAAACATAATTATTTCAAAATGTCTAGAGGATTGTTTGCCAAACAAAAATAAAAGGGGACGGTTGGACTGTCAAGCTCCAATAAACAAAAACAACAAAAACCCAACATTCCTTTATATAAGGGAGAAACAAAGTCAATATTTATTGAAAATGTCTACCAGTTTCATAGTTCTTAAATCTTATTTGCCCTCATGCTTAGATATTTCACAAAATTACATGATCCATGAAAGAAAATAAGGCATACTTAATATTTTTGGAATGATATGTGGTGTGAATACACTGCCCTCCAAAAGTTTGGAAACACCCCTGGCAAAGTGTGGTTTTGGACGATATCAGCATAAATCCTTATTTTTTGGTGCAAATACATTAAAGTAACTTGACATTATCATTTGAAGACCAGCAATAATAACTTTCATTTTGATTACATAATAATGGCAATATATACATGTCAAAGTCAGACATGCCCCTTTGCCAGCTGTGATGCCTGGTTACTGGTTTAAACTTGGCCCAGGTTTGTAAAAGATTTTTGGGTCAGCACACCTTAATAGCTTCAACAATTGATTGCCAATTAAGTTTAGAATACAATGAACCAATTAGAACCCAGTTTAGGTCAGATAGCTGCTAATGGTGGATATTTTGATGCATCGAAAATTTAAGTTTTTTCTATGTAATAAAATATGTTTTTGTAGTTTGTGTTGTCCCTTATCAGTGCAAAATTATCACAAATTAAAAAGGATTCATGCCAATATTGTCCAAAACCCCACTTTTCTAGGGCGTTTCCAAACTTTTGAGGGCAGTGTACATAATGGGTATAATTTTGTAATGAAGTAAATTTTTTTTTTAATAAAATCTAATAAATTCTATACAATTAAAACTGAATTGAAATGTTCAACCAAAAATGAAAGTTATCATCATACCCTCATGTCGTCCCAAACCCATGAAACTTTCCTTCATGTTCCAAACACAAACGAAGATCTTTTTTAATAACTTTGAGATATATCTGTCCCTCCAATGAAAGTCCATTCACCCAAAGCTTTGAAGTTTCAAAAATTTCAGAATTAGATTGTAAAAGTAATAATCCACATGAAGTTTTGGTGTAATTGACTACCAATGGAGAGAAATCTCTCAGATTTCATTTAAAAATATCTTCATTTGTGCGTCTCGAAGATGAACGAAAGTCTGAAACTACATAAGAAATGAGAAAATGATGACACAATTTTCAGTGAACTATTATTTTAATGTTCTTAATTGATACTGCACACAATCTCATACAGAGTTCAACTTTGTAATACTTTGACATGTTAGTTGACCATGACCTGCCACAAGAAAGAATTTTCTGTAGTTTTTTTTTTTTTTCTTTTTTTTTCTAGTACGACGTTGTTGTTTGTGGCTTAAAAAATGTTCAGCGAAAATAAAAAATAATAAAATGAACCCATAAAATTACAAGCTGTGGCACTCTGTGTTTCTTTCTGTATCCTGACTTTCTCAGCTGTGGCCTAGTTTACTGAGGTGTCCTTTATGGTTGTTGTTTGTTCTGTATTAGACAGCTTTATATATAATATATAACTTTTTTTTTGACTAAAATTGACTATAAAGAATGAGTAAATCTGTAATAAATGATTTTGTGTGTGTGCGCAGTAATTGTTTTGAAGTGATTTTCTTTTTAGCAGACAAGGGCTGCTTTCACCGGGCTGATATTGTAGCAGAGAGGAAGCACTCCTTTGGCAAGACTGTAGAGAAACTGATTACAGCTTTGATGTTTTGGTTTCAGAGATATATCCACTGTTTTTGCAATAACTGAAATACTGACCTGTGATCTAGGAAGGGGTCTCATTTTAATAATACACACAATAAGCAGTCTTAAAGATTATGAAAGTAAATGAATAGTTGTGTGTTATTATCTGTAATTGATCTCGAGAACAGTTTGAGTCATGAGTTGTGTTTGTGGTGTCTCAGGTGTACAGCACGTTCTCTAATGAAGACTACGACCGGAGGAATGACGATGTGGATCCTGTGGCGGCGTCTGCGGAGTATGAATTGGAGAAACGGGTGGAGAAGATGGACGTGTTTCCCGTGGAGATAGAGAAAGGTGAGGATGTTTCACAAAATACTTTTTCTGGGATTGATAGATTTAAAAAAACAACAACAGTCAAATCAGTTTGACTTTTAAAGGCCGTATTCTGAACCTCTTTTTTTTTTTTCTTTCTTTATCAATCAACTTATAATGTTATACAGGGTTTTTCCATACCAGAAACAGCCATAATGTTATGAATATGAAAATATGAATGAAACATAATGTTGTTTCATTCATATTTTTTCCATCCTCTCACTGACTCACTGATCCATCCTAAACTGTTTTTGCTGCTGTATCTTTTAGGGCTGGGCATTGACGCAGTTTTCATGATTCCTTTCTATTTATTCAAACATTAAATATTGAAGAACAAGTTACATAAAATATAATGAAAATATAATGAAGCAAAATGCTCCTGTCTAGAGTTCATTTTTCTAGCTAACTATCAAGATATGCACATTGAATGGTAAATGTAACGTTACATGACATTGTTTACAATCTATTTTATTGACGTCAGTTGAAACACTGATTGAGCGATTTCATTAGACAGGATAGTTAGATTTCAATAAGTTCTACTGTATCTTTCAGCATAATATTCATTGCTTATTTCGTGCTGTAACTTGTAGTAAAGTGATGTAAAGAGATGATCGGTTCACGTGTCGCTTCACGTAAACTGAGGCGCTACAGCAATCTGTCACGCCACACTAAAGTGTGCCAGAAATGGTATTTATGAATTTTATGACAAAAAGGTATTTATGAATTTTGAATTTTGCAATACAATTGACATAATTTGAAAGCTAAGACTTTGTTTCATATAAAAACTAACAAAGCACCAAGCTTATTGTGAGTATTGGATCTTAGGCGTGCTACAAATAATTTTTAGAGATGTTTTGTTCACACATCAACTGAAACCAGCATAGACCAAAAAATTGATTCTTGGGATTTAAGAATCGATATCGGTTTATCAAAATGAGAATCGATTAAAATGAGAGGTCAGTATTTTCAACCTTTGAAGGTGTTGTCACAGTATTAGTAAATGTGGGCAATCACGTTAATGATTTCATTTTTGTAAACTTTTCGCCGTAACAATTTCTGAACAAAACGCTTTTTTAATTTAGTTCCAACAAATGTTTTGCTTGAACTGGGGAGGAACTGTGAATGTTAGAGTATGTCTGCATCAATTGCTTCTGAACTGATGTTTCTAATTCAGTAAAAGTCTGTGATATGGCATTTTTCAAGACAACAAATCTGTCTGTCTCTTTTTCCTCTCTCTACTCTTTGTGTAGGTGATAAAGGGCTGGGGATCAGTATCATAGGGATGGGTGTTGGGGCAGACCAGGGTCTGGAGAAACTGGGCATCTTCGTCAAGACCATCACACAGGATGGAGCCGCAGAGAGAGATGGGAGGTGAGATCTTCGGATTGATCAAAAGATTACATTAGGACCAGGGCTTGACATTAACTTTTTTGCTCACCAGCCACTGTGGCTAGTGGTTTTCCAAAGTTACTAGCCACTCAGCATTTTCACTGGCCACAATTTTGCTGTTGAGAAATTACATTTTATATGATTAAAGTTGACTTTGGCATGCTGAAATTACTTGATTTTGAGTCATTTTACTTGATTTACAAGATTTAAAACAATTTCAAACTTTCAAATGCAGACTGACCACCCAAATCAAGACTACATTGTATATCAAGCTGGTATGTACAGGTGGGCAAGGGGTGGGCAATATAAGCATAATATGAGAAGTTATTTTTGTTAGGCTATATAAAAAGAACTAAGAAGCAAATTACATATACTAAATTTAAAAAATATATTTTTTCAGATACATAGGTTTATTTAACATGTATACATTTATTTAACATCTTTTGTTGTTTGATTAACATTAATGACAGACAGGTATTTAACTGGGCTGCTGAATGCATGGACATAATATACTGACACATATTCAGTTTTTACCAACCTGTTTACGTACACTTAAGCCATAACTGACTGTATTCACGCGAGATACTCCACACGATGGACATTTTGACATCTGTGTGTGCGTATATTTGACTATTCAGGCGCAAAGAGAACTGATCGCGCGCAAGAGAGAGAGCGCTTCTGTTGTGTGTCATTCAACGTGATTCCGCCTATCCCGCCTTTACTAACAGCAAGTTAATCGATAAAGAATTGTGATTGAATTGTAATTTTGTGATACGACAAGCTTGGCTACCTTTGATTAGGCTGTAGTCTGAAATTATATTCAACCAGCCAAAGTGGCTAGTGGGAGTGGCTGTCTTACCCGCCACAGCTGAAATCTACCCGCATTTGGCGGGTTGGCGGGTGTTAATGTCAAGCCCTGATTAGTACATATGTCATTATGACATACATCTGGAAGCTCACATGTAGTCTCCTTTACATGGAGTTTACTGTGGGTTTTTACACCTGTTTTTCATCCATCACACGAAAATACACAGGTCTGATTTCATAGAAAAGTGGGAGCACACCTCTCCTCAACAGGTCCTGATATTATATATTAGAGCTGCATGGTTAATCGTTAAAAGATCGTGATCTCGATTCAAACACCCACATGATCTCATTCCTAAATCTCTATTAAACCTTTGACAAAATCACAGCGGTACATTCAAATCTGCATTGGTGCTGTCGCTGACCCAGAGTATATGTATGGGTATGAAACAGCTTCACAACAGTCTTTTGAACATCACAGTATGGTTGTGTCTGTTACAAATATTCAAATGATCACAGAAGAACAAGGATAAAAGTTTGTAGTTTGGATATAAACTCTAGTGTCTACGGTAGTGATCAAAATAGAGCAAATCACCTTACGAAAGTAACTTGATGCTTCAAATAAAGATTGGATTTAAATCACCAGTAAGTGGCGACAAGCGACTGTTAAAAAAAATGTATTTGTCATTGAATCATTCATTCAAGAGATTCGTTCAAAAACGCTGATTCATCCAGTAATAAAACAAGTGACGTACTTATGAGTGAGTCATTGAATTAGAGCTGCACGATTCTGGATAAAATGAGAATCACGATTTTTTGGTTTCAAATAGAGATCACGATTCTCCCATGATTCTGAATATACAACTAAAGAAAATAACATGTAATTTACTAGAGGTTCTGACAATATGTTAATTGCTGGAAAATTGTTTGAATGAATTATTTAAAAAAAAAAATGGTTTTGAGCGAATTCAGTGACTCATTAATAAATACCTGTTTCATTACTGGATACATTTTTGAATGAATCTTTTGAATGAATGATTCAATGACAGATACATTCTTTAACAGTCACTTGTCGCCTACTAGTGGCGTAAGATGTAATTGATACAACCGTTATTTGAAGCGCTAAGTTAGTTTCAAAAGGTGGTTTGCTCTATTTTGATCACTATCATAGACATCAGTGTTTATATACTAACTTTAAACTTTTATCTCAGTACTTCTGTGATCATTTGAATATTTGTAACAGAAATAACTACCGTGTGGTTTAAAACTACTCTCTCTGGCTCACCATGGCAGCACGAACACAGATTTGAATGTTCAGGTATGATTTTGTCAAAAGTTTAATAGACACGGGCGAATTGTTGTCATTAATAAAATAAGATAGTGTGGGTGTTTGAATTGAGATCGCAATCTTTTTAAGATTAATCGTGCAGCTCTACATTGAATCATTCAATCAAACGATCATTTAAATTAATTAAACATTTTTAATGTTTAAATTATGACTGCAGCAATTAACATTTTGTCAAAGCCTCTAGTAAATTACTTAATTTGTTTGCTTTGTTCAGAATCGTTATCCTTATTTAAAAGAAAAGTGATTCTCAATTTATCAAGAATCATGCAGCTCTATTATATATTATAAATTATATCATCCTAATCAGACATATGGGGCCAGTAAGTTGTTTTTTTTTTTTTTCTTTTTCTTTCTTTCAGCCAGGATGTATTAAATTTATCAAATGTGACAGTAAAGTTTTACATTTTTATATTTTATTTCTATCAAATTAATGCGATTTATTTTAAACTTTTTATTCATCAAAGAATCCTGAAAAAATGTCATGCTTTTACAAAAATATGAAGCAGCACAACTGTTTTCTTGATAATCAGAATGATTTCTAAAGGATCATGTGACACTGAAGGCTGGAGTAATGATGTTGAAAATTCAGCTTTGATTAAAGGAATAAATTACATTTTACAATATATTCAAATACAAAAGTTACATTTTAAATTGTAATAATGTATCACAATATTACTGTATTTTTAATCAATTAAATGCGACCTTGGTGAGAATAAAAGACTTCCTTCAAAAACATTTTAAAAATCTGACCAACCCCAAACTTTTGAGCGGTATGCATGCCGGTGAGCCCCGTTAGGGTCATTTTGCAGCTGCAGTAGTGGTGGGCATGTCTTCATGTGCTGCTTCCTGAGGGCAGCTGAAGCAGGACACACATGTTTGATCTCTCTGATGGGTGTTGAACATTCTCTGTCCAAACACACTGCATTTATGTCTCTGTCACAGTACGGAAAACACACTCTTCCTCTTCCCTGTGACTCTCAGCACTCACCGCAAACTGCTGAATGGCTTTTTAAAGCAGACTGTTTGAAATACTCAATGGTGTTTGGAAAAAGCAACCCAGCTGGGTATCAGGCCTCAGAGGCATCAGTCATAAACATGTTATGATGTATAGTTAGTGGGTCATGAGTGCAGATTAGGTGTGAGAAGTGTTAGCAGTCTGTATTACCCAGAGAGGTGTGTTTACTCGTTCATGGTGTCATGAACATGTGCTTAGCATGTATTTCACATGTCACAGTGCAGCATTTAGCAGCACATTGACAACAGTGTGAAGTACATGGAATGAAAAGATCCAGATGTTTGACATCGTCGTTTAGAGGATCACATTACAGTGTGGTTTGGAGCTTTGTTGAGGGCGATGTGTGTTTTGTAATCAGATTTTCAACATTGATAATAATAATTGAGCAGCAAATCACCATTTAAGCAAAAATATCTAAATTTTTTTATGTTTAAGTTACTTTTTATTAGGAATAAACAATGATGAATATATGCATATAACAATGCAAGAATGGGTATTTTTTAAAACTAACATTTCACAACACTGGTTTGAGGTGTTTGTCACTAATATAGTTTGCTGTTCTGTTTGTAACTAAGAATACATTAATAGTTGCTTAATGAGACATATGAAATCAAGATTACTTTTGTCATTTTAACATATTAAACCTCATCATGTTCTGTTCCAGGATCCAGGTGAATGATCAGATTGTGGAGGTGGATGGCATCAGTCTGGTTGGTGTGACGCAACTCTTTGCTGCGACCGTCCTCAAGAACACGAAGGGAACTGTCAGGTCAGTCCTGCTCTGTCTGTCAGTTACAGCAGTGGTTCTCAAAGTGTGGGGCGCGCAGATGCTCAAGGGGGTGCACGGGAGATCCGAAAACAAAAAAGCGAAAACAGCTGTGGCAAAGGCATTCGAGTGCGTGAATGGTGGTTGGCTCTCTGCTTTATAAAGTGACACCAAATGCCAATTCGGAACAGAAGATCCTCGCCATAGAACAGCACCTCTTCAGCGAACAGCATCACAACATGCTTTTGTGAACTCGCCGCTCCGCCAGATGTTTTTAAAGGTTTAAAGGGGGGCTCAACCAAAAAAGTTACATAAACATTAATTCTTCTGTTATTGGTTAGATGTTTGAGGAAAGGGCGGAAAGATCTCACATTCAGTCTAGTTAGTTAAATGCGGTCATTAGAATTTTCTAATAGTCTTGTGTTTTCAGGCTTTTAACTGTGTAATGTGTGCCACATCACACCTTAATCTGACCTTGAACACCTGACATGTAAAGCCACCTATCATAGCTGTTGTTTTACGTGATGAAAAGGGGCTTATGGTGTGTTCACACTTTTGATTAAAACGAATTCTGGTGCGATTTCTCTGTTAGTGCGGTTCATTTGAATAAGTGTGAACGCTGCCATCTGAACCCTGGTGCACACCAAACAAGCAGACCGAGTCTCCTGAAAAGATGGGTCTCAGTCCACTTCCAAACGAACTCTGGTGCGGTTCAACTGAAATCTGAATGCAACACAGACCAAAGACATCAAAACAAACCAAAAACAGGTAGTGATGTCACAAGAGGCAACCCTAAAAAGGACAGAATGCGTAAGCATACCTGTTTTTTCTCATCAAAGGAGCTATACCCATTACAGTTCGGTACAGGTGTTAGAACTGCATTTCCTCATAGCAGATCTTCATTTTTGTGTAACGGAGGGATTCCTGCTGCTGTTTTGACTCCTTTACACGTTTTATAAGCTCTTCACAAGTTCACAGCTGCTCAAAATACCATCAAATGTACATACATACAGTGAGCACATTTAGCCACAGCATTGTTTTGGATGTTTGGTAAGTTCTTTTGCAAAATATACGTCATTAAAGCCGTTTATTATTATTAAAATTTAGGTTTGGTGTTAAAAATTACAGTGTGAACTCTAAGCGAACCAGGACATTTTTGATCCAGACCAAAAGAACTAAGGGTGTACTCACACTAGGCGCTCTGAACCGTGCCCGAGCGCATTTGACCCCCAAAGGCCGGTTTGTTTGACAAGTGTGATCGCTCCGTTCCGTGCCCGGGCACGGTTCGTTTAGCCATCCCTGGCCCGCTTGGAAGAGGTGGGCCAGAGCACGGTTCGGTTGGGCTCGAGCACGGTTCACATACAGTGTGAGCGCTAACCGTGCCTGAGCACGGAACGGCTACTACTTTTGTGTGCGCTACTGTCATCATTATGACAGTAAACATCTTTATTACTACTCTGATAGTACACTTATCAATTCATGTAATTAATTCGAGTGTATATGGTTTTATAACTGGTCTGATTCTCACCTTATTGATGAACAGGAATTGTAGTTTGGGAGTAAAGCTGCAAACTCCTCCATTAACGTCAGCTGCCTTTGTAATAATACATGCAAGTGAAAATCGCTGCACGGCATAAATGATAAATATATTAGGCAGTATCTTAGCGAAAGTGCATTTCTTCCTGTTTTCTTCCATTTAAAAAGTTGCATCGTATATGACGCAAGCGTGCTCCGGCCCGGAACGTTAAGTGTAGTGTGAGTGCAGGCCAGCAGGGGAAGTGGGGAGGGGGGACAATTGCACTTGGTTGGTTCAAGGCAACCATGCCTAGTGTGAGTACACCCTAATGGTGCGTTCACACCAGACGCGAATGAATTGATGTGATTTACATGTTAAGTCAATGCAAAGAAGCGATAGACATCCTGTGGCGCGATTCGCGCGAATGAGGCAGCGCAAATGACGCAGCGCGAATTGAGCGTTTCGGGCGAGTTGAAAAATCTGAACTTTGGCGAATATTCGCACCGCGTTAACCAATCAGGAGCTTGCTCTAGTAGTGACATGATTACGACGTAGCGAGCGGAGGCAGAAATCCGAAACAACAATGGAATTCATCGTCGCTGTATGTGGATACCCGGAGCTGTACGATGCATCTTCGTACTTTTATAGAAACAGGAATAAAAAGGATCTTGCTTGGAAGAAAGTGAGTGAAGAGGTCGACAATCTGGTAAGTTGTAAAAAACGCTCTTTACTCAATTTGAGCTATATATATATATATATATATATATATATGTGTATATATATATATATATATATATATATACACACACACATACATATTGAGACTACAAGCTAGCTAAAGCCGGCAAATTGAGCTTATTCGCCGTATTTTACAACTACTTTCCCGCTGACGAGTTGATGTGTTTATTCAGAGGAAGTGTGCAGAAACAAGACTGGAGCTGGAGCGAATTCGCGTCTGTTGTGAAGTGAATTTCACGTGCAAATGAAGCGAGTAAACTCAAAATGTTCAAGCGTCCAATTACGCGCGAATAGCGCGATTTATTCGCGCAAGTCGCGTCTGGTGTGAACGCCCCATAAGATAACAGAACTACAAGTGTGAACACACCCTTAAAGTCGCTCTATCTCTTGGAGCCTTCAGAACATCACCAATTCAGAGGCAAATGAACCCTCCCTGGAGAATAGACGTCTTAAAGTCGGCATGAAAAGGAAGTTGCAATTGTCTTTTCTCTACTGTGATGTCTATCCGAGTGAAACGGCATCTGAAATGAGAGGGCGGGACTTGATTTCGTCCTTCGGGAATTGATTGGATCGTTGGAAGTTGGGCGTTGCTAACAAAATGGAGGCAGATCTGAATGCCCGTTTGCAGTCAGTTATGGGGAAATTCTCTCCACCGGACTCACTGCTAGCACCCTCACGTTACTGTAAGAACTTTTATTTATTGAGGATGACGACGACGAGGAGAGTCAACGGCACTAAACAGTGAGAGAGAGAGCGCGAGAGACTGACTGACGGTGCGTGTCCGTTGGCGCGGAGCGAGCGTTTTCGTTTCATTCCGATGGAAGTTGAGCCTCACGTTCGCGCGTAAGTTAAGCGTGACGCTCAACTTTCATAGGAATGAATATAAAAACGCTCTGGTCGCTTGCTCTGCTCCAGTGGACATGCAGCCTGACTGACTGAGCGTGTCCTCCATCAGGTTCCTTTCAATGTTTGAGGGTACTGTACACCTCAATAACTGGCATCAGCCCCAGCGACATCATTTACCCCTTACGTCACTGGATCTGCTGGCACTTCCAGATAGCTCCGCCCTCGCGCCATAGCATGTGACAGGAAGAGACAATGAGTCGTTTTGAGTGGGAGGGCAGGTTAATGTTTTTGATTAAAGATTACGAGGACACATGAATTTATGAAGTGCACGGATAAATTATTGATAATAAATACTACAATATTCCATAAAAAAATGAGGTGTCAATTTTGATTTCATGCCGACTTTAAATTAGCCCTGCAATACACAACAAAGTTATTGAAAAAGCTTACCAAGCAGTTTTTTTCACCTCAGTTATCTTTGCTGTATGACAAAAAAACCAAGGAAATCAGGAAAATATAAAAGTTGATTTAAATGTATTGAGCCAGACACACTTTTGTAGTATTCCCCCCTGGAGTATCAAAAAACCAGTCATAATCATGCAAGATCTAACAAGAAACAAAAAATCTCAAACTCATCCAAATGATTACCACAAACAACGTTTAAGCATCAGAGAAAGTTTTCCATCACATATCCCAATTTATACAGATGGGTCAAAGACTATCATGTTTCAGCTGGCTTTGTGGTCAATCATCAGGAAAGTGGAGTGCAGATTCCTCATTATTGTTCAGTTTTCACTGCAGAAGCCAATGCTCTCATTTCGGCATTGCAGCATATTAAATCTTCTCAGCAGCGAAATTTCCTATTAATGACAGACTTCAGACTCTGGCATCTTCCAAATATGAACACCCAGCATTTGTGGAAATTTTAAATAGTTTGTGGTCCTTGGAGGCACAGAGTTTTAAAGTCATTTTTTGTTGGGTACCAGAGCATTGTGGTATTACAGGGAATGAACAGGCTGATGCGGCCGCTAAGGAAGCTTCATCTTCAGAGCTCAAAAAATGCCCAATTCCACCTTCAGACCTCAGACCTATTATAAACACTTACATTTGTAAGAAATGGCAAGCTGAATGGGATAAATGTACAACAAACTTTACAAAATCAATCATGTGGTTGCAAACACAGATTTTACAGGACGTTTCAGAGTAGTAAGTTCCCAAGAATTATGCTACTAAAGCAGGTCTTCATTTTCTCTAGCACAGCTCAACCCTCACCCTCTTTTTTGCATATTCTGTGGGTGGGGATTATTTAAATGAGTGACATTGTGACTTCACAAGATCCCAGAAGAAGCGTGTTGTAGCCCCAATGAGCCGTTTGCTGTAGTTCAAGTGTTTTCTGTTAAAGAGAATATCTCACTTTGGAGTGGACATTGAGCTTTGTAACCTTGCAGATCTTTTTCATGCTCAAACGGCAACATTACACACTACCTAAAGGTGAAAAAGCATAATAGGTCCCCTTTAAAGAAATCAGTGATCAACAACAGATCCTTTTTCCTGCATTGATTAAATGCTTAAAGGATTAGTTCACTTTCAAATGAAAATTAGCCCAAGCTTTACTCACCCTCAAGCCATCCTAGATGTATATGACTTTCTTCTTTCTGATTAACACAATTGGAGTTATATTAATAAATATCCTGACGCATCCGAGCTTTATAATGGCAGTGAGCGATACCAATGAGTATGAGCTGAAGAAAGTGCTTCCATCCACATCCATCCATCATAAACGTACTCCACACGGCTAAGGAGGGTTAATAAAGGCCTTCTGAAGCGAAGCGATGCGTTTGTGTAAAAAAAAATCCATATTTAACAAGTTATGAAGTAAAATATATAGCTTCCACCAGACCACCTTCTGTATTCAACTTAGGAAGAAAGCGCAACGCCTCTCGCAGTTCAAAATGCTTACGCTGTGTCCTATGCCTTCAGTATTCAACTTACAGAAAAAGCTTAACTGACGTGAAGCCATTTCCGTTTTTTTCGTAACTTGAATACGGAAAGCGATCTGGTGGAAGCTAGATATTTTACTTCATAACTTGTTGAATATGGATATTTTTTTTACACAAACGCATCGATTCACTTCAGAAGGCCTTTATTAACCCCCCGGAGCCGTGTGAAGTACACATTTATGATGGATGGATGTGGATGGAGGCACTTTCTTCAGCTCATACTCGTTGGTCCCGCTCACTGCGGATGCGTCAGGATATTTATTAAGATATCTCAGATCGTGTTCATCAGAAAGAAGAAAGTCATATACATCTAGGATGGCTTGAGGGTGAGTAAAGCTTGGGGTAATTTTCATTTGAAAGTGATTTAATCCTTTAAGAAGAAAATAAGAAGTTTTATTCTTAAGAATGTGCCCCAGAAGAATCACTAATGAAAATGTTAGGGAACCAGAATTGTTAAATTCCTAAACATAAAGGCCTGTTCACACCAAGAATGACTTTACAGTTGTGCTCTATTTATTCTCTAGCAATTGCCTCAAAAAAAAAAAAAAAATAATGCTTAATGCTCATATTTCTTTGTAGTCTCTGGGCTGAAGGTTTCGAGTTCACCACATGCAAATAAACAATATGCACACTCACACAGGCTTCGTTGTTTCCTCTCTACCTGATCAGCAGATCAGTATACGTTACACGCGTAATCATCCTTGTTTCCGTCTTGCTCACCTGTCACTCACCCCCATGCAGGTTTCTGATTGGCCGAGAGAAGCCAGGCACTCAGAGTGAGGTGGCACGGCTGATCAGCGAGACCCTCGAGCAGGAACGGCAGCAGCAGCAGCAGGTGGATGACACATACGAGCAGTCTACTGAAGAGGTCAGTCACACATCTCATGGGCCTTTTTGCTTACATCAGTGCTTAGGCACTGTTGTTTGGTATAGTGTATATAGAGTTACTTTGTACCCTAGTTTAATATCAGTACACTTTTGAATGTTCCTGGGTATGTTATTGTTAATGTTAATTGTTAGTTATTGGTTTTTAGTAGTTCCTAAAGACACCTAAAGTGTATTATTTTATTATAAGTTGATAAGAGTGTGCCAATTTGCTTAATTCCTCTTAGTAAGTGCTTTGCGTCATGTTATTTATGATAACAAACAAGAATCAAGAAACATGATTTGGATTGTTATGGCATCTACCAGCAGGGGCTAACTAGGCCATGCTAAACTTTGACCATGTTCATGGTCCAGATTTACCTTTTTAACTTTATTTGAATTTTGTAAGAGGGTTTTAAGGTGCAGTCATATTTATCTTTTCAGTCATTTTAATAGGAATCCACAGGATCTGTAGTTTCGCATGAGAGCAGAAAAGTTTTGCGAATTTGCTGCTTTTACCAGCAGAAAACTGCTTGATTTGAAAATGAATTTCATGTAAGCGGTTTCATACATCGCTACACTATTGACAATGGACAGTGGACCTTTATTTGCCTGTGAAATTTCAACAAAATTTTGCTAATGTGACCGCACCTTTAGGGTCCATTCACACAATGCGTTTTTGCATTCCATTGCTTTTCTATGTAAACGTGCACTAGATGGACGTGTTTGACAGTTGTGCTTGCGTCTTTCGCAGCATCTCGCGCATGACATGACATTCTAAAAATGTGCCGCTCAAGTTAAAAGAAGTTCAACTTTTAAAGCGATAGTTCACCCAAAAAGGAAAATTCTGTCATCATTTACTCACCCTCAAGTTGTTTCAGATCTGTATGAACTTCTGTCTTCTGCTGAACACAAAAGATATTTTGAAGAATATGGGTAACCTAACAGTTAATGGGCCCCGTTGACTTCCACAGTATTTTTTTCCCCCCATACTATGGAAGTCAATGGGGTCCATCAACTGTTTGGTTACCGATAGAATATCTTCTTTTGTGTTCAGCAGAAGAAAGAAACTCATATACGTTTGGAACAACTTGAGGCTGAATAAATGATGACAGAATTTTCATTTTTGGATTATCCCTTTAAAAAAAACCTGTCTCTAGACCTTGCATTTTTTGCAAACCTGCGTCTCGTGATTTTTAACTCCAAAAACGCGCTCTGTGTGAATGTGCCAGTAAGGAAATGCGTTTTTAGAATGCCATGCCATGCACTAGATCAGTAGTTCTCAACCATCTTTGGGCCAGCGCCCCCTATCCATTATCCAGGTCCCTTACCGCCCGCCACCCCCCCAGGCTAAATGTCTTTACTGAATTTATGCTGATTATTATTATTCTGTTTTAATAATAATAATATGTATTATTCACGTCCTTATTTTCTTATTATTATTAATATTATTATTAAATCCGTAACTTTTTTTTGTATTTAAAATGTACAAAATTTATATAATGAGCGAGTATATCATGAATCCATTTTCCAAACCCTGTTTTTGTCTTATCCTGAATCACCACGGTAGGCTACACCTATGATAAGTGTTTACATTGGGACTATTTTAGACTGGTTCGAGTCGGCACCGATGCGGAGTAGCACAGTACCAAGACGCCTGCAATTTTGTTTATTTACCGCTAGAGCGCCAAAAGTTACGGACTGCAGCTTTCATATATAATTAAAAAGCATGTCACTGAAAGCCAAATAACAGATTTGATTTGACTGAACAGCGGCAGGGCTTAATTTGTGCCAGAACAAGCCGGATCCAGATCCGGCATCTCATTTCGGGGATCACCCATCTCATATAACACCAAAAGCCGTGTTTTGTGTTTTCCGACACATAAGCAACATATAAAGCAGTGACTGTCAAACTTTTTTTAAAGAGCGACCCTTTTTTTCTTTTTAAATTGACGCGACCAATCCAAGTCAAGCCAAGCATAAGAATACTAAAATATATAATATACATATACAGAACAAGAATAAAAACTAATAAGTAGCAATAAAGAAAACAAAACGAATTCATTTGAAGCGAAACAGAGTAAAAACCAGTGTTCTCACGAAGCCTACCTCTCTCGTTCGGCACGAATTCAAATGTTTCCATATTAGCAATGTATTTGGATGCTGAACTATCATTTATTATGTAGACTAGGATTTGTACTTCACTCCCGTTTCAATATCGACGAAAAAAAATCATCCTCTTCACATGAGCAAAAATGTGCTTGGCAGGACCAGTTTCAGCGGTGGTCACGCTGAACGGCACAGATAGGATACTACGGAGTATTTGAAATGAGCAGTGTAACTTTTTATATGTTTGGTTGACTGTATTTTATTTTGATAATGAACAGGCTGTGATGTCAAGTTTGCAATGCTAGAATATGTTGTGTGCGCACGCGAGGCGCCGGCGCGATCGCTTCAACTGTTTCCTTATACCAGCAGAAACAACTTAAAATAGTCCTTAATTTACAGATATGAGTAAGAAAGACATTATTCGATACTGCGAAGTTTATTTTTATGCACTCGCACTAAAAACAGAACATTGTGCTTTTGCAAAATAAAGAAAACACGATGCGTTTTTTGTCATCTGTTTACTTTCCGTGAACTTGTTTGTGGAGCGCCGCGCCTCACAAAAATGAATCAAACTCAGCAGCATATAGGCTACTATTTGTCACAGAGTTTTTTCTTTCGCTTTGTTAATCAATTAAATCAAATATATTTTGCATATTTATTAATTTTATACTATGATTTTATGAAAACAAATTTTGTTATTTTTATTTTATTTATACTGTCAACCCATTTAAGTCTCTTGACACATGGTTTGAAAACCTGTGATATAGAGAATGCATACAAACTTCAATATTTTATATAAACTTTGATGACTGTTTTCTGAAACTTAAGCGTACAAGTCGCATGCTTCGCATGATATCTTGAAGGGAACTTGTCGTGATGCAGACTTCAGAGAGAACTATTTGTGTTGTTGGACATCGTTTTTTTAAAATGCTGTGAGGAGACGCAGAAGAACTGATGAAATACGGATGATTAAACGTGTATATGCCCATACACTGGCAGCCTCCACGTGAACGCGATCACGCACAAAATGACTACGAGTTTAAACATCTGAATTCTATGTCGAGGGCTGTGTTTGTCAGACTTTGTTGGGCCTAATGCATAATGCCATGGTGTTTTAAGCACAAATGGTCACAACACACCATGAGTATGCCAATAAATTGTTTCCATCACCTTAATGCGCATTTGAACTAACGCAAAACTCAAGATCGTACATCAAAATAGTTGGAACCCCTTAACAATAATGCCTGACCAGTAAATTACTTGGTGAACAAAGAAAACATTTTGGCATTGGCATTAGTTAATGCCTAAAAATGTAAAAGGTTTACCTTATAAATATAATTTAGTTTAATTCATTTTAAAATTCATCACCGGAGTGAATGGGAACATGATTTATTGAAAATATTTGAAAATATAAGTGGTTCTTATGTCAATACTTTTTTAACTTTTTAATACTTTTTTCAACTTTCCATTCCTCTGCTGCGTGATTCTAGCCACCACCGGATTGTTGTCAGCGCGAAACACATTTTTGTGCACGTGAATGCTGATTCTAGTCAGAGCTTGAGCGCTGGTCTATGACTGGAAAAATACGTTGCAAAAGAAACTATACATAGCTTACATGTCGCATTAAACTGGCAGATTTTAGAATGTTGTAGGCAATTCTTTTGCAAGTAATTACAAGTTTAATCTTGTCTTGCCTGGATCTTTGGTGTAAACTCGTAAATGCCCCCCAAGAACACCTGAACGCCCCCCTTTCAGAAATCTTGCTTCCAACGCCCCCCGTTGTTCTCTGAACGCCCCCGTTGAGAAACACTACACTAGATGCTGAAAAGGATGCAAGATGCGAACGCAATGATCAAACACATCCGTCTAGCGCGTTTACATAGAAAAACATGGAAAAGTAGTGCAGTGGAAAGAAGAAAACGTGTTCTCAGACTAGAATACTGCACAGCCAGGTTAAAGCATCTTCAGACTTTTTCAACAGTCATTTCTTCAGTGCTGCTTTGTGTTGAATGTTCTAAAGTATGCAAAAATATGTAAAAATGCACCATGTTGAATGAGGAAACAGATTTGTGAGCTCATTCAAAATCGAAATCGGGTTGTTTATACCTGTTGAACCACTGTGTTTTTCAGGTATGTTTTGCCAGTGAATTCTAAAAGGTTAATGTTTTACCGGTTATGTAAAATAAGAGGAAAATAATTCAGCTCGTGGTATTTGTTCATCATATTTATAACTTTGCACTATTTTTGGACTGGCTGTTTCTTGTTCTGTGTGCTCCATCATGTCTGTGTCTCTGATGTCTTCACAGGACGAGCACTACGAGGATGAGGAGGAAGGAGGGGAGGATGGCATCCTGGGTTCCAGTTTCGGCAGGAGGAATGTGGAAGTGTTCGACCTGCCTGAGAGCGAAGAAATGTTCCTGCCATCAAACATGGACACCGCTCAGCTAATGTTCAGATTTAAAGAGGTAGCAGATCTTGTGCTTTTCATTTCACTTATTTTTTAATACATTGACATTAATGATTTCCTAATTTTTTTTGTATATTCTGTTTTAATTTCAGCTCCAGATAAAACACACCATCGCAGAGGCAGAAGTAGATGAACTGAAAGAGAGAGTACGAACTTTTGAACCATGTTATCCATTGATATCAAACATATAGCAGTTCCTGTGTGTTTTAACAGTAATGTTTGGCTGATGTTGTAGTTGAGGGAGTCGTCAGAGGAGCGTGCGGCGTGGGAGGCGAGGGAAGCTCAGTTAGAGAGGAGCGTTCAGGAGAACTCTGAGAGAATCGCTCAGATGGAGAAGAACTGGCTGGAGGCTCAAGCTCTCTGTAAAAGCATCAACGAACAGCTCGATGACACGCAGAGCCAATATGAGGCTCTGGATAAAAAATACAGCAAAGCCAAGAAACTGCTCAAAGACTATCAGCAGAAGTGAGTCGAGACGTCAACACTAACCTCTCCTTTAATATAATGTTAAAGAAGTGAGTGGAGATGTCTAACTTCTCCAATTAATATAATGTCACTACACTTAATTTAATTCATAATTTTAATGTCAAGTCTTTGCAGTGTCCCTAACCTTTTTATTTTCTGTTATGTTATGCAGTGTTTATATGCTACGCTAGTTTGGGGTTTTTAATTAATATTTTATTCAGCAAGGATGCATTAAATTTATCAAATATTAAATACATTTATAATGTTACAAAAGATTTCCATTTCAAATAAATGCTGTTTTTTTTAGTTTTCTGCTCACTGAAGAATCCTGGAAAAAAAAAAAAAAAATTATCATGGTTTCCACAAAAATATGAAGCAGCACAACTGTTTTCAACATTGATAATAAGAAATGTTTCTTGAGCATCAAATCAGCATATTAGAATGATTTCTGAAGGATCATGTGACCCTGAACTAATGATGCCAGCCTTGCCTTCACAAGAAAACGGTTTATTTTAAATTATAATATTTACTGTTTTTACTGTATTTTTTGCTTAAATGCAGCCTTAGTGAGCCTTAAAAAAAATAAAATTTTATATATATATATATATATATATATATATATATATATATAACAACCCCAAACTTTTAAATGGTGGTGTACATTGAAAAAGATTTTGCAGAAGTGTTCTTGCACAGGTTTGTTTTGCTACAGTACACTAATTTTATTTAAAATTTAAAAATGTTTGAAGATACTTGGACTAGTTGATTCAAATTGTCTTCATTTACTCATCCTCATGTCATTGTTTTTTCTGTGAAACACTAAAGAAGCAGTTTGTGAGAATGCCCAAGCTGTTCATTTCTGTACAATGGAAATCAGATGCTGTTGAACTTTAAAAATGACACAAAAGCTCAGTAAAAGTAGTCCATATGACTCATGCACTATGATCCATGTCTTCTGAAGTTAAACAATAGTTTTGTTCGAGGAACAAGCAGATTTCAATCCTTCTGTCACACAAAGCTGTCATCAAATTTCTTGGAATATCGTCTGCAAGTTGTATGGACTTGTTTTGTGATAATTTTTTTTTTTTTTTTTTTATTGCTTTTTGTCCTTTTTGCACTTGGCATAGTCACAGTATGTTTTCATTGTACGAACAGTCTTGACATGAGAGTGAGAATCCTTTTCAGTCAACTAACCCTTTAGAGTGGGGTTTAAAATGTCCCTTGATTTCAGAGATTAGAACAAACATTCTGATTGGCTGGATGTGTGTGTGTGTTGTAGAGAGGTGGAGTTTGATCAGAGGGAGGAGGAGTTAAGGAGAACTCTGGAGGAGAAAGAGGCTACATATAAAACTCAGATAGAGGATCTTCAGCAGAGGGTGAGAACATGCCTGACATGACGCCAGCAACAGAAATGAACGCACACATAAAGCTTTCGTGTTCTCTGACTTTCACCTTTCAATCTCTCTCGTGTAGTTGGCAAAGCTTGAATCTGGCAGTGGTCATCATGAGTCTCCACTGTCGGGCAGTAAGTCTGCAGATTCACTTCTTTTGGGTGAGTTAAACCTCTTGTTGCTTTTTTTTTTTTTTTTTAATAGCTGTCTGATTCCAAAGAGGATTAATTGATTGTGAGGTCATGCTGAGCACATACTGAAGTTATAAGATGCAAAAAACAGTTGGGATCAATCAAAGAAATATAGAAAAACTGAGAGTGGATTTCACATGTGAAAAGTCCATTACATGCTTATTTAGCTTAATAGTGCATATTTCTTACTGCTGAAATTCCTCAATGTTTGGACGACAAAAAGTTTAAAGAGGACCTAATATTATTATTTTTTATTTTACATGTTCAACTTTCTTTAGTGTGTAATGTTGCTGTTTGAGCATGAAAAAGTCTGCAAAGTTACAAAGCACAAAGTCACTCATATTCTCTATATCAGTGTTACTGTTTCTGAACTCCCTGAAACGCCTTCATTGTAGTCTCGAGTTTCTTCCAGGAACGAACACGTCACAATATTCCTCATTTAAATAATTCCTGCCCAAGACGTATGCAAAACAAAGGGGCTGGGCCTGGTTGAGTTAGTAGTGTGTTGAAACTTGCGGTTATGATAAAGGGGCGGGACATTTCCCAAACACACTCGAAGTGATTGACGGGTTGAGCATTTAGTATTTGACAACTATTTTACGATAGAAATGTTGAACGGCCGACAGTAAGGCCCAGTGATGCAAATCTTTTTTTTTTCTTCTTCAAATTTTGCTATTTTGATTTGAAAAATCATTCTGTATCATTTACATAACTTATTTAATATAATTTGTAATTAAATATGAGACAAGAAACATTAACAGCCATTTTCAGCATATGATTAAGATGGAATGTGTGCATATTTTAAAATAAAAATATTATTTCCAAATAGTTCAAATATATTACTTTGAAATAAATTCTAGTTCTTTAACTACTTTGTTCCTATCTAAAGTTTTTGTCCCCCCCAATGTTCAAGACTGATGGTACAAAGCATATGAATATTTGATGAGGCAAGCATTGTTTAGTATATGATTGGTTGTCTGTTCGCCACCACCAAAGCATAACACCACATTGTTTGGCACTGCAAACGCAAAAAAGCTTCATAATCAAAGGTTAAAAGCAGAACTAACCCCAAGCGCTTTACCCAGGGTTAAAAGTGACCTTGAAATAGGGTGGAAAAGATGTCAATCCTGCGTTAAACAGTCTGAACAGCCTTAAAAAACATGTTGATGTTTTTCTGTTTTTGCTTGTCTATATGAATTTGTGATTTGTCTTATTGATCAACCCTTGTTAAACTCTTTAGGTGCGGTCACATTAGCGAAATTTTGTAGGGTAAAAAAGGTCCATTGTCAATAGCCTAGCAATTTTCAAACCAAGCAGCTTTCTGACATCAGCATTGAACACGAGCGAAATGTTGATGGGGACCTTCTTTGCTCTCACACAAAACTCCCGATTGCCCTATTGAAATGACTTGATTTCACACCCTCAAAATTTTGCAGAGCAATGGCAAATGTGACCGCACCTTTCTTTTTTTTATGGGTTCAAGTTCATATGCCTGCTAAACTTAATATGTTTTGATTCAGACAAACATAGCTCAGCCAGACACTGAGATACAGAAATTCAATTATCCCTGATAAAACTATGTACAGTTGGACCAGAGTGTCTTAAATTCTGCCCATATTGTATATAATACAAAAAATTTACAGGGAATGTGTGAGCAAATGAGAGATCTCTAAAAGCATTAGTTAATGATGTTAGTGAATTGTTCTCCAGGAGCAGACTGGAGTGAGGTGGTTCCTGAGACGGAGCGTTTGGACACCAGCGCCCATCGTGCAAGGGCACATCTGGCTCAGAGATCCAAACGGCAGCCACCATCCCGCAGTAAACTGAAAGAGACGCTCAGCTCCCCGACCGAACGTGCACAGGTCACAAAGAGCTCAAGATATGCAGGAGCAGTTGACTGCTGTAAAAATCTAATACGTCTCTTTTGGACGATTACATTGTCTTTGACGTTGGATGCGCTCGTCTCTTTTTCAGGGTGATGATGAGAGTGAATCTTTGAGTCCCGAGTCTCCACCGTCTCGTAAGAGATCAATCCAGGAGAGTTTGTCCCTGCCGGTGGCCATATCTTCCCCTGCAAACCACCCAAAGGATGAAGGATCTGTTACGAGCAGCAGCCAATCAGTGCAGAGGGATCCACAGGGCCCCGCCCTCTCACCCCCCAAAGACTCCTCCCCCTCCAGCTTCCTACGGAATGTAAAGAAGAGAGAGTCCAAAGGCAAGGGCAAAGAGGTCAAAGGTAACTGGATTTAGAATCCCAGTAGAATGGAGCTTTATACAATTACCTATTTTCCGTGTAGCAACAGCAAAATGATAAAAAAAAAGACCTATTGTTCAGTAATTATTATACAGATAGTTCTGACTCCAAATTCTGATTGGATGAACCATTTCCAATAGCTTTTAAACAAGTTGTAATCTATATTAATGCTCTCAGTTGGTTGCCTGACAACTGTAACAAACCTACAGATAGGCTAACTGCAGTAATTTGGCAGAAGAGTTGTTTGAGAATGTTATCATCAGGGCTTGACATTAACACCCGCCAAATGCGGGTGTATTTCAGCAGTGGCCACTTTGGCGGGTTGAATTGTGTATATATAATATATATATTTTTCAAGTGTAGTCTTTTAAAAAGGCATCTGAAATAATAAACTAAGTGCAATGTACTGTTAATAGGGGTGTAACGAGACAGGTAGCTCACGAGACGAGACACGAGATTGAGTTCACGAGAACGAGACGAGACGAGATTTTTAAACAGTATTTTTAAGAAATCCTCAATGACGAAATACATGACTAGAAAAATAATCTGCAGGTACATTTGAAATGTTTTAACTAATCATCTTGTAATGAATGTCATTTGAGTTCTAATTTCTGAGTCTGAATTATCATATGCAGTAAAAGACAACAATACTCAAGCACTGTAAAAGGTTTTCCCACAAACTCAACTGACTGCTTCTCTCCTGTATGATTTTATATGAGTCTCTTCAGACCTTAGAACTGTACATGATTTATGAGCTTCTACAACTTTTGACCTCCTGACTAAACTCCTTTCAACAAATTGATCATAGAAATAAAAATATAAAAATATAGAATAATAAAATGGTAACACTTTACAATAAGGTTCATTTGTTAACATTAATGTATTAACTAACATGAACTAACAATGAGCAATACATTTGCTACATGATTTATTAATCTTTGTTACTGTTAGTTAATAAAAATAGTCATTCATTATTAGTTCATGTTAGTTCACAGTGCATTAACTAATGTTAACAAATGCAACTTGATTTTAATAATGTTTTACTAAATGTTGAAATTAACATTAAGATAAAAAAAATGGTGTAGAAGTATTGTTCATTCTTAGTTTATAACTAAAGTAGTTAACTAATGTTAACTAATGAAACCTTATTTTAAAGTGTTACCATAAAAATGAATAACAGTTTTTTTCTTAGTCGTGCAACCAAAATCAAAGCACTCTCTCAATATTCAAAGTGCAAATAGAGACCAAATTTTTCTTCAAGCATGATACGGAGCTGAGAGATGATTACAACTACACAGCGCAGCCCAAGATAGCTTTCATATTGGGAGATATTTGCATGCATCAGGGAGCCGCTTTCAAAATGCGGGATATTGAAATCGCACTTGAATGCGCGCTTGTTTACTTTCGATTTCACAATCGCGTGTACTCTGTGAATAGGGAGTGGCGGCGACCGAATTAAATGGTTTTTATTCCTATAAAAAGCAAAACGACAGTGGAGGCGTAATGTAAATGTAGCGGTGGCATATTCTATCACCCTCACACTCCGTCATGGCAATATCAATCTCGTGCCACGAGATCTCGTCACACCCCTAACTGTTAGTGATTTTTTTTTTGATACATATTGATACTGAAATACCTTAAACACTTCCAGTACTCATTTTCTGCATAATAGATACACGATACCAGCTGCTCTTTCTCTCTCTCTCATCTCTCCGACAGCGAGTTGACACACAAACCCGCCTCCCCTCACTCACTTGTTTCATTTTCTCTGGATGAACAGGGCTTGAATTTTGCCATGGGATTGCACGTTTTGCGCATAATTTTACTCATTCCCGCAGATTTTGTGCTCACACCCAAAGTGTCTGCACATAAAGCTGCCTCTCAGTACTAAATTGAATTATTTTTTGCTGCTTATTGTGCTTAAACTGTCAAATAACACACAAAATGCCGGTCTTGGTGAGTATTCAAGTAAACACAGTCAGTTATGTTTTAAGTGAACATAAACGGTTGAGAAAGAAAACGTGTAACAGTATAATGGATCCATGCGTCAGGTCTTAAAGTGACAGCAGCCTATTGTACCTGCTGAAAAATTATGAGATAATATTAAAAATTTCTATATGGCAGTTTTTTTTCCCATGGTATCGATCTCAAAATTGTGGCCAGTGAAAATGCTGAGTGGCTAGTAACTTTGGAAAACCACTAGACACAGTGTTGGTGAGCAAGAAAGTTAATGTCAAGCTCTGGTTATCATAAATAATTTTCAGTTATTGAACATTTATTAAACATTGGTTTAAAATGGAGGCTTGTTTGTTAACGCCTGTGACTGCAGGGTTGGTTTACTTTAGTATTAATTTAATGTACAACGTGTGTATAAGCTGTATTACAATATCTTCAATCGTGGTTCATCCAGTTACACATGAAACAAAGTCATTAAGAAAACATTTACAAAATTACAAAATTGTTTACTATGTGAATATATTGTAAAAAGTAATTTATTCCTGTGATCAAAGCTGAATTTTCAGCATCATTACTCCAGTCTTCAGTGTCACATGATCCTTCAGAAATCATTCTAATATGCTGATTTCTTTTTATCAGTGTTGAAATTATTTGTGCTTCTCAATATATCTGTGGATATATATATATATATATATATATATATATATATAGAGAGAGAGAGATGAATTAAGTTTATTTAAAATAGTATTTTTTGTAACAATGTATGTCTTTAAATTGATCAAAAGTGACAGTAATGTGTCTATATTATTAATTTCTTAAAAAGATATCTTAAACATTGCTCAATCAAAGTGTTAATTTTTTTAAAAATTCAAATTGCATCTACTG
Organism: Mylopharyngodon piceus; assembly: GCA_039654765.1. Taxonomy (NCBI): domain Eukaryota; kingdom Metazoa; phylum Chordata; class Actinopteri; order Cypriniformes; family Xenocyprididae; genus Mylopharyngodon; species Mylopharyngodon piceus. The sequence continues at coordinate 31,914,271 of CM077441.1, read as the reverse complement.
ATGGCATTTTTTGCATGCCCTGACTGTTTCTTGGCATAATTCATGAAAGGAATGTCAAATAAAGCACAAACACATGACAAAATTTGTGCCAATCAGTTTGGATGGGACAATATGCACAGAAATGCACCAAATAATGGCTGATTTCTTATATATGGGATTCAAAAACATTCCAGAAAGTCCTACTGCTGCCATGATCACTAGAAGTTTTGCGCCGAAATGGTGTGTTAAAGTAGTCCAACTGTTAAGTGAATTTGAGTTTCTCATTTCTGCGACAAGAAAGTGCAGATCAAACCATGTTAGCCTGGCCATCAGATGTTTGTCTGTTTTTGTGTTCTGATACAATTCTGTTATTTATTTCAGATGAGTCTAATGATGCAGCTGGAAAAACCAAAAGAAGATTTCCAGATTTTGGGTTGGTGCAAAAAAATCCCCACTGTCCTCCATAGCATTTTACAATATCAATAAATGAGCCTCTAACTGTGACGTTATTTTGTTTTTTCTTATTTTAAGTTCATTATGTCTTGTGTTGTTGTGTTTAATGCGTGTTTCTGACTCTATTGTTTCTTATAGTGGTTTAAGGAAATCTGGAGGAAAGGGGAAAAAGCTAAACAAAGAAGCTACAAGGGCATCACTGGACAGCAGGTACACATGAACACACACACTGAGGACATATTCACACTTCAGCTTTTGATGTGGATCTAAATCCATTTGACATTAGACGTTTGTCAGTGTAAAAGCTGATTTACAAAATCTGGTCCTCTGTTAGGAACCACAGTTGTTTTCAAATGTACCTCTGTGTACTTGTTTCCCCGTTTACAGCCGTGGCCAAAAGTATAGGCAGTGACATCAATTTTGTGTTTTGCGAAGTTTGCTGCTTCAGTATTTGTAGATTTACAAACTGAGCTGGACGATGACATCACTGTTTTTCTCCTGAACTGTTTTATAGATGAAATGAACTAATTTAATAATTGATGATCTTTACTATGGAAATTAACTGACTTCAGCTGAACAATGACACTGTTTTCTTTTGGAGCTGCTTTACAGCAGAAATGAACTGTTTACATCATTGAATCATTTTCCTGTTATCACTGTGAAGCTGCTTTGAAACAATCTGTATTGTATAAAGTGCTACATAAATAAAGATTGACTTGACTTGATTTTTTCTTTCACGTTATTATTTTTATGCTGGAAAACATTTCATAAGTTTTCAATTTATTGGCAAAAACATTAGCCGCTTTTCCACCGTCGGGCCGAACAGTTCTTACTGCGTAACCGTTCCATTCTGTGTCGATCCGGGCAGGATGATATGGTTACGGGTTCATTTTCCACTGTGGGGCTGATAACGGCCGCTCTTTGGAATGTAATATAAAAGCGCCAGTCGCTGCCTTGGTAACGCAACGGTTTACTGATGATATGTAAATAACGACCGTGTTATGGAGGATGATCAGATATTTCTTCTTATTATTAATTTGTTTACTTCACTCAAATAGAGAGCTTAGCCAGCTACAGAGAAACTGGTAGCCAGGCAACAGACAAGTGACCAATCCTGTGTGGCGACGTCACTTCATGGATTCTACCAGCTCGATTCGGCACGGTTGTCCGAGAATTCCGGGCTGAGAACAGTTTGTAATCGTGCCGTGCCGTACCAGGCTCCAGTGGAAACACAACTGGAACCGTTCCTTACCATTCTAAGAACCGTTCAGCCCGACGGTGGAAAAGCAACTATTGAATATATTCAAAGAGTCAATATTAAAAGTATTGAACCTTGTTCATAACCTCTGCAATTCACTCTGGCATGCTGGATATCAGCTGCTGGGCCAAATCCGGACTGATGGTGATCCATTCTTGCCTTATTAGTGCTCGGAGTTGATCACAATTTGTGGACTTCTGCTTATCCACTCATCTTTTGAGGATTGACCACAGGTTCTCAATGGCAATGTTTCTCAAACCTGTCCTGGAGACCCTTCACCACTGCACATTTTGTATGTCTCCCTCATTTAACACACCTGATTCAACTCAGCTCATTAGTAGAGACTGCAAGGACAGGTTTGAGGAGCACTGCTCTATGGGATTGAGATCCAGGGAGTTGCCTGGCCACGGATCCAAAATTTCAATGTAATGATCTCCGAGTCACTTCATTATCACTCTTGCATTATGATATGGTGCTCCATCATGCTGGAGAATGCACTTATCACCAAATCGCTCCTGGATTGTTGGGAGTAGTTGCTCTTGCAGGATGTTTTGATACCATTCTTTATTCATGGCAGCGTTTTTGGGCAGAATTGTGAGAAAGCCCAGTCCCTTGGATGAAAAGCAGCCCCACACATGGATTATCTCGGGATGCTTCACTGTTGACACGACACAGGACTTGTGGTAGCGTTCACCTTTTCTTCTCTGGACAATCGATTTTCCAGATGTCCAAAGCATTCGGAAGGAGGCTTTATCAGAGAAAATAACTTGCTCCAGTCTTCTGCTGTCCGATCCTTGTACTTCCTGCAGAATTTCAGTCTGTCCTTGATGATTTTCTTGGATGGAAGCAGTTTCTTGGAGGGAAGCGGCTTCGTTGCTGCCATTCTTGACACCAGGCCATTGTCCTACAGTCTTGGCCTCACTGTACGTGGAGATGAACTCACAACCACCTGCTGCCAAAACTGAGCAGCTCTGCACGGGTGGTGACACGATTCCTCAGGAGGAGACAGTCCTGACACTTGCTGGACACTCTGGGACATCCTGAAGCCTTCTTCACTGCAGTTGAACCTCTCTCCTTGAAGTTCTTGATGATCCGGTAAATGGTTCTTTCAGGTCCAACATTCTTGGCAACAATTCCCTTACATGTGAGGCCATTTTGACACAATGATTGGAATGGATCCTTTTATAGCAATCAGTCTGCTCTTATAATCCAAACAGAATGATAGAGGGAGTTCACCTGACTAGCATTTGTGCCAATGATATGATTAGTGAAATGATGATAGCTGGTCATTTTGTGCCAGGGCCAAAAAAACAGTGAAATTTGTTTTTTTGTGATAAAGTTCAGTTTATTGGCTTATGAAGCTTTTTGCAATAGTTTAAAATGCATCTGATCACTCTGCACAATAATCATTGTGAATCAGCGCCACGACATCTGAAGCAGCAAACTTTGTGGGACACAAAATTTATGTTACTGCCAATACTTTTGGCCACAGCTGTATCTTTATTCTCTGTTCTCATGTCTGGTCTTGTGTTGTAGGGGTTCAGCAGAGTTACTGGAGGAGTCCGGGGTCCGAGTCTCCCCCTCAGAGTCCATGACCTCCATCCCCACCTGCATGCCCTTCTCCTGGTTTGGAGAGAAGGACAAAGAGCGAGACAGAGACCCGTCGTCCTCCTCCAGCAGTCTCCCATACACAACTGCAGATGCCAGCGAACACACACACAACTCAAAAAACAAGGTGAAAACAGGTTCTCCTCACACAGGGCAGTTCTGCACAGGAAACTAGATTAAAACTAGTTCAGAGCTATTATAGATCTTCAAAACATAACATCAATTAGCTGAGTTTGTGTACAGGAAATTTGCCACCATTTGCATACAGTTATCTTACTATGTGAAATGTGAATTCTGACATCACTATCTGGTATCATTTTATATTAATATATTGATCCTTGTAGTTTTAGGGATAAATAATATGTAAATCAAAATATCTAAATGTATAAAATCTAACATATGTGGCGCACTTCACAAATAGGATACAAAAAAGTATAATACTAGATGGTATTCATGCTAAGTTAATCATGTTAGACAATAGTTTATGCTTCTCTTTAATGCTTCTCACAACAAAAACATGAGGTCTGTACATTTAAGGCTTTAAAAAAAAAAAAAAAGTCAAGGGACAAAAGTTTGGGTTTGGTAAGATATTTTAATGTTTTTGAAAGAAGTCTCTTCTGCTCACCCAGGCTGCATTTATTTCATTAAAAAATACACTAAAAACTGTAATATTGTGAAATATTATAAGAACTGTTTTCTTTTTGAATATATTTTAAAATGTAATTTATACTAGTGATGGCAAAGTTGAATTTTCAGCATCATTACTCCAGTCTTCAGTGTCACATGATCCTTCAGAAATCATTCTAATATGATGATTTGCTGCTCAAGAAACATTTCTAATTATTATCAATGTTGAAAACAGTTGTGCTGCTTCATATTTTTTTTGTAGAAACTGATAAATAATTTGAGAAATTTTATTTGAAAACTGAGAAATTTTATTTGAAAATATCATTAGATGAAATGTTCAAGAACATATAACATGATAATTATATGAACTACATTGACTTCAATGGATGTAATTAATTTGAAACATAACTCATGACAGCTCAAAACAGCCTAAATTTATGAAAGCTACATATTCTTTTTCTATCAAAACAGCACCAAAACAACATCAATATAACTATGAAATGTTTTCAAACAAAAGATATTCATTTTACTTGCATAAAATTTTACTTTCATATGAAAAAATGATGATGATAAACAGTTGAATCTCCTTTTCATGCTGCAATGGTTCATCAATAGGTGGCAAAAAAGTGAAATGTGGACTTTTTCTACTTTTTCAAATTTAGACGATTTGGTCTAAGAACTTTTGCTCTACAAACACATTAAGACATTATTTTTTTTTTGTCATTATTTTAATTTCAGAAGTATTGTGTGCGTTTATAAACAAAATGCAGCCCCAGTGGGAAGGAACAAATGTGTTTGTGTGAGTGTAGGAAAGAGGCTAAATGTATTTTACAGAAGTAATTTGAGACAAATTTAACTAATAGATGTAAAAAAAAAAAAAAAAGCATCATTTCATGTGTAAAGCCACAGTTCACTCTCAGGTAAAAACGGGTGCAAAAGGTGTAACAATTTAATTTAAATGGTAGTTTTAAAAAATAACTGAAAAAATAAATGTGTATTTTGACATTCTTAACACACTTACAAAATTTCATCTTTGTACTAAAAACTACAATTCTGGTTCCATTAAAATGATTAAACAACTAATAAAAAAATAGTGGTAAGGAATAGGGTTGGGTATCGTTTGAATTTTAACGATTCCGATTCTGCTTATCGATTCTGATTGTTATCGATTCCTAATTTCAATCCAATAAGGTAAAAAAAAAAAACCTTAGATATCATTCACATTTATTTTCATTGTAGCTGAATATCATGAACAAAAATCAACAGGCTAAAGAACACACACAATTAACTTTTGCCTATGGTTTAAAAATACATAGCAAAAACAACTAGCCTAACTAATGTAAATTGCAAGCATTATTAAAAACAAGTACACAGTCAGTAATTGAAAAATAACAAATAAAAAAATCAGCAATCGCAACAAATAAATACAAATGAACAAATATACGATTGAAATAAACAGTGTTTTAAGATTTTCAGGTATTCAGATTCGGAAACTAATCAAATGTAAAATAAGCACTTTATAAATAAAATTTACATTACAAATATAGTTACAGAAGTTATTCAGTCAAGAACGAGTGAATTTTCTCTTTGACTTTTGTTGTTTGATTAGTGTTATTATAGAGACGGCAGCAGGAATGTTAGGCTGCTGTCACTTTAAGAGCTGTGCGGATCCATTCAAGCGCGAGACGACTCGTGTGCTGTTTTCTGTGCTGCACACGTGTAACAGTATAGGTTTAAAATCACTCTTTCTGTGAGCATGCTTTGAATGTGTGTGCAGCACGGAAAACGGCGCTAGAGTCTTTTGTGCTTGAATTGTTTAAATCACATTAAAATGCACACACAGGAACTGATAAGTGGAATCGAAATGCGCATTTCTTATCGAATCACCAGTTAGTGGAAATATGGAACCGGTTCTCGATACCCATCCCTACAATTGACTTCTTATCTAGTTCATATCATCACTTGTAAAAGTCAGTCATACCAGCTTTCTGCCAACCCATGACTAAAACTAAATAACAAACAACAAATATCTGCCATCCAGCTGGACTTGGATTAGTTTGCAATTGTGAGTTGCTAAGGAGAAGCAGTGTCAAAATGTTCTTGGTTGAAGCCTGCAGCCATATGGATGTGATCAATAATCAGACAGTCCATGTGCTCAGGAAATGAATTCAACAGGTCTTTGAACCGCCTGCAGCTGAAGAGTGTTTGGTAAAGGTTTGGGACAGTGATGTCATATTATTAACCCCTCTCCCCGAACAGACAAACCTCTCCTGGTCTTCTCTGTTCAGTCGCTCCTTAGATTTGGTACAGTATATTTTCTCTTATAGACGTCATAGATGTCAAATGTAATCTAACAATGTAGTGAAATTCTAGCTGAATATCATACCTGATGTCTAGCATTAATATATGTAGAATCACATTAGTGTGTATGTGTTTGTTCTGAATGCAGTGCAGTAGATGCATGATGCTTCTTCTGATTTAATCAGATTTATTTGTACAATCACTCTTTTTTTTTTTTTTTTTTTTTTCTCAAATGATTTTTCCAGCTTCCAAATACAGGCTTATGTTGTCATTAAATCAGCATTGTTGCTTGTAGATGCATTACACTGCTTATCTGGTTTAGTGTGTGCTGTTATGTTGTTGTAGTTGTTGCTGAGGAGCAGTTGTAGGTAGGTGCGGATTGACCGATATAAGTTATAAATGGCCAATATAATGCTATATTAATAGGGCTGGGTTGACCATTTGATTACTTTTATTTTGATTAAATGATACTGATTCTTAAATCCCAAGATCGATTCTGTTGATGCGTGAACAAAGCTTCACTAAACATTATTTATTATGCGCCTCCCATTCAGTGATCGCAATGAGCTTTAGTTTTTGTTATTTTTGATAAGGAACTAAGTTAAATTGTCAATTTTTTTCAAGAAATTCATGCAATAAATGTGGTTTTGGTGCTCTTCGAGCAGCACGTGAACTGATAATCTCTTCCTCGTTACTTACTAGTTATAGCATGAAATAAACATGAATGAACATCAGAAGGTATGTTGAAAGATACAGTACGACTTACCGAAATGAATCATTTCTCATGTAATCGCTCAATCAGTGTTTCAACTGTGGAAAGACGTCAATAAAACGGCTTGTAAACAATATGTCCCGTAATGTTACAGTTACCTCAGCAAAGCCATTCGATAACCATTTCTCAATAGTTAGCTAGAAAAAAAAAAAAACTCTAGAGAGGAGAAATGTAATAAATATATGCAGTATATTGCATGTCTCATTTACTGTGTGTTGAATAAATCTGTCAGGAAAACAACCATTGTTTAAATGTTTATTTTTTAACAATTGCAGTAGAAACATAATTATATCACTAAGAAGTTAGTATAAAAACTAGGGCTGGGTAAAAAAAATATCAATTCATTTTTATGAGCCGACATCGATTCCAAGAATCAATCTTTTAGTCCTGTTTTCAGTTGATGAATGAAAGGAACATTTTAGCGCGCCTCCCATCCAATAAATCGCAATAAGCTTTGTGCTTTGTTTCTTTTGATATGAAGCAGTCTCAGATTTCAAATTGTCCTTTTTATTTATGAAATTCAGATCAAGTGAAGCAGCAGCACAAAGCGCAGATGAACGGATAATTTCCTCCGCTTACTTCTAGTTACTAGTGCGAAATAAGCATGAATGAACACCAGAAGGTATGTTAAAATATTCAGTACAACTTACCGAAATCTGTATCTTGTCTCATGTAATCGCTCAATCAGTGTTTCAACCGCGGAAAAACGTCAATAAAAAAGCTTGTAATAAAGCTTAATAAATCTCAAGTTTTTTGACAGCCTGGTGTTTTTATATATATATATAAATGGAGTAGAAACATGATTATGTAATTATAAAGTTAGTAGGCTATTATAACATTATTATTATAAAGACTTCCTTTTGTGTAATTTAACTGACTTCCTGTATAGTTTAAAGGATTAGTTGAGATTTTTTTTTTTCCTTGAGAAAATTTGCCATGTAGTGATAATATATCAAAAAAATTGAATAGAATCAGAATTAAATCACAAGCTTGTGAATCAAAATTGTAATTGAATGGTGAAATGTCAATACCCAGCCCCCAAAAAAATCTTATGTGCAATTTAAATGTTTATATACAACACAGTTTTTATTTGAGTGTTGATTATTATGTCTAAAAATAAATAGCAATTCAATTTAATAGTTTGGACTTGGTTGTTAATTTTAATCTTTAATATTATAGTAATGTACCAACTGACAGGGTTTCCTGTATAGTTCACCGGATTAGTTGAGAGTTGATATTTTTTCCCTTAAATTTACATGCACTGTAGCTGATATATAACCAAATGAATCAATATCAATATTGAACTGAATCAAGAGCTTGTGAATTGGAATCTAATCGATTCAGGAAATCACTACCAAGTAGAGCTGCACAATTCTGGATAAATTGAGAATCACAATTTTTTTTATTGTTATTATTGTTTCAAGCTCACGATTCTCCCACGATTCTGAACAGACAACTAAACAAAATAACATGTAATTTAACAACATAATTTATGCATTTTTAAAAAATCTCTTGAATGAATGATTCAATGATAAATACATTTTTAGAGGTGATTTACTCTATTCTGATTGCTTCCAAAGACATCAGTGTTTATATCCGAGATTTCAAACTATAAAATTTAATCCCAGTACTTCTGTGATAATTTGAATGATTGTAAGACAGAAACAATGATGCTGTGTGGTTGAAAGACAGTTTGTGAAGCTGTTTCATATCTATACATGACACCTGCTTTCTCTGGCTCAGCGGCAGCGTGAACACAGACCTGAATGTTCGCTGTGATCGTACTTGTCAAAGGTTTAATAGACACAGCCGAATCTCTGTCATTTAGGAATAAGATCGCGCGTGTTTTTGAATGAACAAATACAGGTATACACAAAATTGAAAATATTCAAAAGAAATTACCTCAAAATATTTGAAAATGTCTACTTGCAGTAGGCTAGATTTTAGACATCGACACAAGGAAAACGAACACGTCTGTTAACTGGCCATGCAGACATGGTTATTGGCTGATGCCATTAAACTAAAAAACCCAGGTGTTGGTTAATTAATCGGCCTGTCGATGTATCGGTCTGACACTTCTAGTGTATTAGAATTTCTAGTCATTTTGTAGGAGCGCTGATGATGTTGCACCTGTTTTTTTTCCTCCTGAAGATCCAAGTTCTTTATCAACAGTGACAGACAAAGTGTTCTAATGCTAGACACACTAGTTCCTGAATTTGTTTCGATCATAGATATTTGCTTAGAGGTCATCTGGTAAAGAAACTGGATCTAACAAGGGATATAACAGACAAAATCAAATATGTCTTTGAATGTTGCAATCAGTAAAACATGAGCATACAGGACACTACCATTCAAAAGTTTGGATTGAGTATGATTTATTTTTTCAGAAGTCTCTTCTGCTCATTTATCTGATTGAAAAAACAGTAATATTGTGAAATAATATTATTATGATTTAAAATAGCTGTCTTCTATGTGAATATATTGTAAACTATAATTTATTTCTGTGATCAAAGCTGAATTTTCAGCATCATTACTCCAGTCTTCAGTGTCACATGATCCTTCAGAAATCATTCTAATATGATGATTTGCTGCTCAAGAAACATTTCTGATTATGATCAATATTAAAAACAGTTGTGCTGCTTCATATTTTTGTGGAAATCATGATACACTTTTTTCAGGATTCTTTCATGGATAAAACTTTCAAAAGAACAGGATTTATTTGAAATAGAAATATTTTGTAACATTATGAATGCCTTTACTGACACTTTTGATCAAATTAATGCATCTTTGCTAAATAAAAGTATCAATTTCTTTTAAAAAAAAAAGACGTCATAAAATACTCAGTTTAATATAGAAATTATTTTGTCCACTTTCAGGTTGCACTTTCATATTTTTATTTTATATAATTACATATTGCACTTTGTTCACATTACAGTTGTATTTCTATCTATTGATTGCAACATTTCATGATTTATTTAATTGCATATTTAATATTGTCTGTTAAATCCCTCCGTACAGACGGATAAATGTGCTGTACACACACACAAACAGGACCAGCATTTGTTTGTGTTTTATTGTTTGCTATTAATGGTAATTGATTATGAGATGCTTTGCTGCTGTGCATCAGCTCATTCTTTTGGCGTAAATAGCTGAAAGTCCCCCAATCTTTGTTTGGATAACAAATCCTGCTTTCTGTGCCCGTTCCAGAGTTTGTCAGTGCTAGATGATTCGAACCCCAGCAGTCCTGCGTCAGAATTTTCTGGGCTGGTGGTGGAGCCCAACCTGTCGGGCCGCTCTCATACGTTAACCTTCTCGTCCAGCGAGGTGAGTGCAGATCAGACGTGACGCTCTCACCGCCGTTCGTTTGCATGGCTTTCCTGTGGCATAAAAAGGGTCCTCTGGAAGGTCAAGTATTGTCTCGTTCCCCCGCCCCTTCACTGGTGTAGTTCCTGAGTTGTAGTTATTTTTAGTTTGAGGCACTGCATGCGTGTTGATGGCGATCCCTGTTTGTTATCAGTAGTGTTTGATTTGCATGACGAGAGGACCAGATGCATGTTGCGTGAACAGACACGGAAAACACGGTCAACATATGTTTTTTCTTGTTTGATTTTGAGATGAAATCTGGCAGGTTTTCATGAGATTCACCTGGCTGATATGTGTGTGTGTGTGTATTAGATGCTGGATGAGGAGCCTTGCTCTGGAGGGAAGGAATATCATTGGCAGAACCGTCCGGTCTCTGATTGGACGTCCCAGCAGGTGTGTCATTGGCTGATGGGTATGAACATGGATCAGTACACACCTGAGTTCAGCACACAGGCCATCGACGGACAGCAGCTCCTGAACCTGGACAGTGACAGACTCAAGGTGAAAACTTTTTCTATTCTGATCTTAACTGGGCATAAGTACAGCCCCAAATTTTTTTATTGGCATTTGAAAAATTGGTAACACTTTATTTCGATGGTCCACTTTAGACATTCTACTAACTACAAGTATCTTTGCAACTACATGTCTACATGTAACTCTCATTAGCGTATTAGTAAACTGTCTGTTGACACTTTAATATCTGCTGACACTTTATTTTGATGCTCCCAACAGACATTTTTCTTACTATAAGTAACTACTTGTCAACTTATTCTACTAACCCGAACCCTGAGACCTAACCTAACAGTCTACTAACAGTCTAATAATACTCTAATGACTGCTAGTTGACATGTAGTTGCAAAGTTACTTATTAGGGCTTTTCACACTTGAAATGGTTAACACTGGGTCATTCTGAACCCTGGGTAAATGGAATCCTGGGTTATCTTTATTCACGTTTCACACTGCTCATACTATACCCGGGGTTAAACAGTTAATCCTGGGTATTCATAAACTACCATTTCACGCTGCACATTCCTAAACCTCGGGTTAAAGTCCTTATCTGCATATTTGCGGTGTCAGTGTTACTGACTGGACAAACGCAGCACGTGACCTGTTTATATAAAGGCTCTAGCATTACGCGTCCTCATATTACCGCAATAGCAGTGCTAACCCCGCATCTAAACTACAAGTGTGAAATGTTCCTTCAGTGTTGTAGTACTCGAGACCCGGACTCGGTCTCGAGACCATATTGTAACGGTCTTGGTCTTGTCATGGACTCGTGTGCATATTGACTCGGAATTGACTCGTACTCGTACATATTAGGACTCGGACTCATTCCCGAGACCACTCGAGTCCCATTCAAAATATTTCATTACTATAACTCTATGTTAATGTTCGGGGGCAAAGAGCAATGATAATATTGTGGTCAATAAAACAAAATGCATTTGAATTATAATTAACATGACAATGCTTACAATAGTAACGAATCGCTCAAAAGTTGGAAAATTCCTATTATTTTTTACATATCCGTCAGTGTGAGGCGTTGCCATAACGCGTTGCTATGGGTTGCGTGCGTGTGCGACTGACTGATTTTCCACAGTCTGTTCGAAACCTAGGCTCTCGAGCCATATATGGTTCTTTCTCTGAGTGCCTATGGCTCGACGGAAGAAAAAAAATAAACCAAACTATTTTTTAAACTTTTTTTTTTTCCCATCAATAATCAAAGCTAGCATGTCGATTTACTTAAAAATCTATTTATTATATATTTTAAAATATTACATAATTCACCAATGCCGGTTTGTCATGTATAACACCCCAACCAATCGTGATTTGGCTGGCACAAGAAGTTCAAATTTCATTGGACAAAGTGAAGTGGAAATTATATGGACAGACGAGCGATTTCTGTGGTTTGTCTCATTTTATAAATCAAATTACATCGCTGACAAAATGGATGTTAACTGACTACAAAGCCAAAAGTCGCATTAATGGTAGGTAGTGTTCAATTCATTTAGTGTTGATACACCGTTTACTATTTGATGAAACTATCAAGCCAAAGTGCCACCTACAGGCCTATTATGTAAAGTGTAGGCTGGCGAAATGGTCATATGAAAGGACTTTATTATATTACCATTTTTGATAATTATTAGCTTATGTGGCATTATGAAATAAGTCTCTTATGCTCATCAATTATCAAGCCTGCATTTATCTAATTAAAAAACAGCAATATATATTTTAAAAATATTATTACAATTTGAAATAATGGTTTTCTATTTGAATATACTTTAAAATATAATTTATTTCTGATGCAAAGCTGAATTTTCAGCATCATTACTCCAGTCTTTAGTGTCACATGATCCTTCAGCAATCATTCTAATATGCTGATTAATTTTCAAAGTTGGAAAGTGGAAACAGTTGTGCTGCTTAATATTTTTTATAACATGCTGTGATCCTTTTTTTTTTTTTTCAGTTGATTTAAAGTCTTTGATTTAAAAAAAAAGTTAAAAATAACAGCATTTATTCAAAATAGAAATCTTTTCTAACAAATTACCTTTACACCACCTACTATGTGGCCTTTTTACCCTTAACTGATAATATTTTTTAAACCAATATCACTCAAAGTAAATAAAATACAGTGTACATGCCATGGTATATTTGATGAGTATGGTGCCAATTTTATTGTTTCCACCAAACATTTACATATTCTTTTAGGTCTTTAGATTTCTTTAGGTCTTGTCTCAGACACAACCTTATGTGAACTTGAACTTGAACTTGTCTTGGACTCCAACCTCTCTGGTCTCGGTCTCGACTCGGTCTCGACCCTCTCTGGTCTCGGTCTCGACTCGGTCTCGACCCTCTCTGGTCTCGGTCTCGACTCGGTCTCGACCCTCTCTGGTCTCGGTCTCGACTCGGTCTCGACCCTCTCTGGTCTCGGTCTCGACTCGAATGAGCTGGTCTCTACTACAACACTGTGTCCTTTACCCAGGGTTAAAAGCGGTGTTTAGAACGACGATAACCCGGGGTTAAGCGCAGTGTGAAAAGGCCTATTGTTAGTAGATTGTCTAAAGTTGACTATGGACATAAAATGTAACCAAAATATCTTTTTATTTTGGCACATTTTGAATACTAAGACATTACAGTGGCTCTTTTTAAGACGTGGATGTGATTCTATGATTGAAGTCGTGCAATAGACAAAAATTCAAAAAAAAAAAAGACCATAATTTAGATAAAGTTTTCATTCCAAAAAATGTTTATTGTACTAAATTACAATTAAAAGCCTAGTTAAAATAAAGGCAAAACTTACTGTATATAAGCAGTAGCCTTTTTAGGAAATGAGAATTTGAAAAATAAAAAAGGAATTAGGGTGAATCAATAAATGCTGAACAATTTACTGCCATTGTGTGAATATATAATCCTGTAATCAATAAAAAAAAATAACACTAATCTAGGGATGCACCGAAATTTCGTCTACCAAAACTTTTCGACCAAAACAGCGATTTTCAGTTTTGGGTCGAAATGTTTTCGGTTTCGGGCAGACGTTTCATTAGCGCTTCTCCAGTGGCACTTTTTGACTGTGTGGACACTATAGCTCTGGATTGAAAATATTAATTTCTCGATTTTAATCTGTAATGATATGGTTTCTTCTTAAATCCTTTTAGTCTGTGCTGTTTTCTGTTGATGCGTTCTCTAAACATTTGTGGCGCGCCTGTCATCCAATAATCACAATAAGCTTTGTTCTTTGTAGTAGTGGATCCGCCATTGAATGCAAAGTTTAGAACAAAACGATGGAGAATGATATGCTGCCTTTTTAACTGTTCTTGGAACAGCTTGTTGTTTTGTATCGCTCTTTCCGTACTCGACTTCTGCACAATACATCACAACTGTGGATTGCCACCTAGTGGACTCTTCTATCTCAACATTCACCTTGCGCATGCACTCTAGTACGCTCACTGTCTGCGCAGACACAAACATTGGGCTGCACGCGGATGGTGTGTGCGGATGCCTACGGACGCTCATGATGATGAAAATTACGTCACGTAGACCAAAGTATACTTTAGAGTTGAGTCTGCGGGACATGATACTCCGGCTTCTGAATGACGTAATCGGTGTAAGATGCCAACAGTTATTTCTGGGATATATTTTGCTTTCATTTTTCTATAGCGGAAGGAAGTGAAGAGTCCATCTTTTTTACAGTCTATGATGTGAATTCAAAATCTTTTAGAATCTTTTAGAAAATGCAACTCTCCAGATTTTAAAAATGCATTAAGATCACTGCAACATTTAACATTTTGCTTAAAGGGGTGGTGGTTGATTATGATTTAACTTTAGTTAGTGTGTAATGTTGCTGTTTGAGCATAAACAACGCCTGCAAAGTTACGACGCTCAAAGTTCAGCGCAAAGGAAGATATTTTCTTTTAAAGAATTGTCTGTTTAAGGACTACAACAAACGGCTGGTAGGGACTACAATGAGCTTCTTCCCGGGTTCACATCACTAACCCTAAAATTTACATAAACCCTGCCCCCGAGAACACACAACAAAGGGGGTGAGGCCATGTTGGGCTGCTTTAGAGAAGAGGAAGAGTTGTTGTAGTAGAGTGTTGTTGCCATGCCGTCATTTTACGCCGGACTGCTTCACAAACTAGGGTCAATTCAGCGCTGGATTTGCACAAAAGATTAACATGACGGCACATGCTAGTTGATGAGTTGAAACAACTCCACAGCAACTACATAAATTTGTCCACTAACCGTTCAGAAACGTTCAATTTCATTCTAAAAGTTGTAACTTCTTCCTGAGTCTCTCCATCAGTGTCGACTCCGGTTTGAACAACGTAAGGCTGAACACCGTTACTGACAATCCTCATTTTGGCTGCGTGAGATTCTCCAGCTTTGTTGTTGTTGAGCAACTGAAGCGCGAGCTGTTAAAGCTCCGCCCTCTTCTGGAAAGGGGGCCGGGAGCAGCAGCTCATTTGCATTTAAAGGGACACACACAAAAACAGCGTGTTTTTGCTCACTCCCAAATAGGGGCAAATTTGACAAGATATAATAAATGATCTGTGGGGTATTTTGAGCTGAAACTTCACAGACACATTCTGGGGACACCAGAGACTTATGTTACATCTTTTAAAAGGGGGATTATAGGTCCCCTTTAATTGTATATTGCCAGCCATAATTACCTCAATGCCACTGTCATCCACTGTCACGCTCGTGTTTCCCTTAAATTCCCTTATTTTGTTTAAACGCTCTCCCGCAGGCTCTTGGTGTGTCCAGTCAGACTGATCGTGCCACCATCAAGAAGAAACTGAAGGAGATGAAGAAAGCACAGGAAAAGATGGAGAAACAGCGGGAGAAGCGTGAGAAAGAGGCCAGACGCAGCGGACGACTGCCTGCCAGCACTGACTCCATCTGCTGATGATGTTCAGTGTCATGTTTTCTTCTTTTCTTCATCTTGTTTCCTTAATGTTTGACATACTCCAGCGGCAGACTGTTACCACTTCCTCCAACACACACGAGCCGTTCTAGAGGAGTTACTGTCAGTGAATATCATCAAATACAGAGCACGGTCAGTAATAACCTGTCAAACTGAAACACTAATGAAGCTGCTTATGAGAGCATCTTTCCACTCATATATGAGCAGAATATATAT
The DNA here is from genome assembly GCA_039654765.1 of Mylopharyngodon piceus. Taxonomy (NCBI): domain Eukaryota; kingdom Metazoa; phylum Chordata; class Actinopteri; order Cypriniformes; family Xenocyprididae; genus Mylopharyngodon; species Mylopharyngodon piceus. The sequence continues at coordinate 31,898,272 of CM077441.1, read as the reverse complement.
GTTCATCTAGAGGTAGTGAACTTAATAAGAAAAGCGTTTACAGACTCTACCCGTTTTTGGGCCTGTTGCCTTCACTGTTAAAAAATGTTTTTTAATCAGTATTTTTTACTTTTTTCCCCATTAAAAATCTAAACATCCTGAAACAAGATAAATGTACTTGCATAAGAAGCCAAATTGCATTAGAGACATCACTAAAATTTGTTACATTTGTTAAAATAAAAGCTTAATTTGCCAGTGAAGAAACATACATTTAATTTATATTCTCTGAAAAGAAAATTTTCTTTTCAGAGAATATGAAATCAAGACAAAATACTGATTAAGAAAATAATTTTTGCAGTGTTCCAAGTGAGAGATTTTTCGTTTAGACTAGCTTAATATGGCTGTCCAATGTATAGCAGACCAAAACTTTTATTAGTTTTAATTGTATTTTATGAAACCACTGTAGGGGCTAAAAAACACTCACTAAGGGATATATAAATATTTAGATGCGTATTTTCACAACTTTGCCACTAACATTGTGGCACGAATAGTGCTTTTAAAAAGATTTCATGTTGTATTTTAGTACTTCTGGCCTGTGGTGCTAAACGGGTCTTTCTGCTGGAAACTTGTACAGTCGAGTGATATTGAGCACTATATTTTTACTATAACAAAGGGGAACATGGTTTATAAATGTACAAATGAAATATTTTATACACAATTATTAGCATAGCTTTAAGGAAAAGACATTAACTTTTGTACACATTTTCTACTAAGTAGAATAGCTTGTTGGTTAAAACCATTTTGCTAATTCTGAGACAAAGCAGAGAGTGAAACTCAGTGAAAGGTGTTTGTACATCTGATCTTGATGAATACATACTGTTGGTTGTTTTTATTTGGATGGTTACTGCTTTTATGTTATGGATATGGTGCAAAAATACATAATGTTACAAAATGTAGCATAGTTTTATAAGCGGCCATCACCCAGATTGTGTTTCACTAATAACAGAGGATGTAATGAATACTGGATTATCATCTGATCATAAATTTTGTTTGAAGAGATGCCACCTGTGCTAATGTCATTATGATTCTGTGTCCTGTGGTTATATTTTTCTACCTTGTAAAATAGATGATTTTGGACACACTGAAAGACAAAATCAAGCTTTCTGTCTGGTACAAAGTGCATAAGCTGGAAAATAAATGCTTTCACCTCTCATAGAAAAGACTGTGTGTGTGAGAAATGCGATTCTTTTTACGGTATATAAAACCATTTTCAATTTGTAAAATTTAAAAAGCCTATTCAGTCACAGCTCAGTTACCTATTAACTCTTTCCCTGGCACTGACAAAATTTTCCGTTTTCAGTGTTATACGGTAGGGGGCGCTGTTATCTTTTGAAAGAGTACAGAAACTCCGGATCAAAACAGGCGAAAAAGCAGCAGAAACAAGCGATAGAAGCATTGCTCATGCTAATGTAAAATAACGTGATCATCAAACAATAAACCGCATATATGAAATTTCGAAAGCAGGAAGAGGTGTAGGACTGAAGCTTTGGGGGTGTGGATGGACTCAATCTCATCATCTATGTTTTGATCATAGTTCGTAAAGGATTAGTTCACTTTAGAATTAAAATTTCCTGGTAATTTACTCACCCCCATGTCATCCAAGATGTTTGTCTTTCTTTATTCAGTCGAAAAGAAATTAAGGTTTTTGAGAAAAACATTCCAGGATTTTTCTCCATATAGTGGACTTCACTGGGGTTCAACGGGTTGAAGGTCCAAAATTCAGCTTCAAAGAGCTCTACATGATCCCAGACGAGGAATAAGGGTCTTATCTAGTGAAACAATCAGTCATTTTCTAAAAAAAAGAAAAATTATATACTTTTTAACCACAAATGCTCGTCTTGCACTGCTCTGCGCCACGCATTACTTAATCACGTTGGAAAGGTCACGCGTGAGGTAGGCGAAAAACTCCATCTCATTTTCTCCTCCAACTTCAAAATTGTACGAATTCGTTGTTTTACCCTTTTTTTTTTGTTTTGTTTTGTTTTTGTAAAGGCCGTTTGACTTAGTCTTTGCATGTTCACTTTGTAAACACTTGCTTGGTACTTCCGCCTACAACACATGCGTGACCTTTCCAACGTGATTACGTAATTTGTGTTGCATTGCAGAGCAGTACAAGATGAGCATTTGGGGTTAAAAAGTATATAAAATGTTATTTTTTTTTTTTAGAAAATGGCCGATCATTTCGCTAGATAAGACCGTTATTCCTCATCTGGGATCGTGTAGAGCTCTTTGAAGCTGCACTGAAACTGACATTTGGACTTTCAACCCGTTGAACCCCAGTGAAGTCCACTATATGGAGAAAAATCCTGGAATGTTTTCCTCAAAAACCTTTCTTTCTTTCTTCAGTTGAAAAGAAATTAACATCTTGGATGACATGGGGGTGAGTAAATTATCAGGAAATTTTAATTCTGAAGTGAACTAATCCTTTGATACAGACGTAGTTTTTTGACAAAAAAGCAATTTTCTCAGCTTTTGTTCAAAATGTTGCTTTTTATGAAACTTGCACACATTTCAAGTGTTGATTAAAAAAAAAATGCATGATTTTTTTTTTTTTTAAAGCAGAGGCTCTGTTTCTTTTGATGTGTTGCATGTTCAGATATTCATACAACAAAATATTCTAGAGGGCATGAAAGTTTTATGAAAATGACCATAAATGCTGGCGCTGGCTGGCAACTAAATCTGGCAAAAAACGCAGGCAGGGAAAGAGTAAAATAGCAAAGATTCGGATGCAGTGGCCAAAAAAAGTATCTAGACATCATATAGATATCAAAAGAGTTTTATGAAAACATGTACTACCCCAAATAATAATATTAAATAAAAAATATATAAATTTTTAAAATATAAAGCATTCTGACACTGTGGTATGCAGCTGTGATTCATTTTTCATTTTCATGCAGGTTTTCTACTCTGTAAGAAAACCTGCATGAACTGACTTAACGTTTACTAAAAATCACCAAATCAAAAGTAGATTAATTGCAAAAGTGGCTAAAAAAAGTTAGTTATGAGAAAAGCATGTTCAGAAAAGCGCAATGACAGACATTTTAAACTAAAGCATACAATGCATCTGAAATGAGGCTGCAGTTATAGTCCGTCTCCAGTAGAGGTCACTGGAATTGTACTTTATTGAACAGAATGAGTTTTTAAACTACTGAACACTCTTGTTAAACCCCATCAAGAGAAGCACAAGATTCACACGTACATGCGTTTGTTCCTTTTTTTGTCACTTAAGAGCCTGAAAAGTTACAGAGCTGAAGCTGAACATTTTTCTGGTGGTGTGAAGCATTTAACACTTTAAAACTCTTCACACTACACTCACAACTTCTTAAAAGAAAAAAAAAAGAAAAGCATATTTCTTTAGACTGGCTCTGAAAACAAAATGTGACACAAGGGACAGTACATGGAATGTGAAGTCCCAGTTATGCTGGTACATGAGCTCGATCTCCCAAACCACAACATATAACAATTTAAAGCAAAAATGATCAGCATTACTGTCTATCTCACGATGACAGATAAATAAATATATACTGACTTACACATTCAAATATATGAGCAGGTAAACACACACTGGATCTCACTCAAAAGTAACACGCACTCAAAATACACCAGAACGGCAACAGCAGTATTGTCTATCTGGGATGTGATGGCACTAGCAACACCTGAGCTAACTTATAATACTGGTACCACCCGCAACAGTTCACAACTTTCTCATTAGAACATACTAGAAACATGTTGGGTTTCAGCATGCTCATAATATTGTCTATTTCATTATTCTTCTATACTGAATCTACGCAAGAGCAGATAGACGAAGGTAAGACGCTTGGATCTATTCGGGCTGCTGAAGCGTGTGCGTTGGTGTAAGATGTGAGACGAGTCTAGAAGCTGCGGAAGGTGCTCATGTCTTTGGGTTCTTTGCTGGGAACACACCAGTCATCGGCCTCGTGGATGGTTTTATAATGTTTCCAGGCGGATTTGTTGTAAACGGGAAGCCTCTCAATGGACTCGGTGGACAAAGCCTTCAGGGACCAAAAGAATACATGATTATGAATGGAATTCAGGAGTGAAAGAAAATAAATCAAACACTATTATTTCAGAAAAAAGCTAGTTGTGTAAGTGAACCTAACAAAAACGTACAGTTCTTAAATTGTAATTATTGTTTTAATAATAGTAAGCCTCCTGTTCACCCAGGCTGCATTTACTTATCAGAAATATAGTAAAAACAGCAATATTGTGAAATATTACAATTTAAAAGAACTGTTTTCTATTTTAATACATTTTAAAATGTCATTTATATAAATATCTTCAGTCTTCAGTGTTGCATGATCCTTCAGAAATCATTCTAATATGATGATTTGTGGCTCAAGAAACATTTGATTAAGTTTAAAAATTGTTGTGCTGCTTAATTTTTTATTTCAAAATATTTTTTTCAGTGTTCTTTGATGAATAGATCATTTTTTTGTAACAATATAAATGTCTTTACTGTCACTTTAAATCAATTTAATGCATCCTTGCTGAATAAAAGAATTCAATTCTTTAAAAAATAAAAAATAAATAAAAAGTCAATCTTACCAACCCCAAACTTTTGAATGGTAGTGAATATATATTTTTATAATCTAAATAATAACAGTAATAATAATAGTTTTATAATAAACACAATATTTCTAACTATTTTTTTTATAAGTCATTATTATTATATATATATATATATATATATATATATATATATATATATATATATATATATATATATATATATATATATATACACATATATATTATATATAATGACTTATAAAACTATTATTATTTATTTTTAATTATTTAATTATTTATTTTTTATATAATATATATATATATATATATATAATTAAGTCTATTTTAGAACTATTAAGATTGTTATGACATTATATGTGACAATTACACACGTTTGGGAAGAGGCTTCCCATTTTTTCCAAATTCATCAGTATAATATGTCTAGGCATTTTTCTCATGCCATTCTCATTATCGTAATACAATGTTGTTGTTTTTACCCATATTACTGTGTATTTACTATATGAGAACTGATTTATACAGATCAGTGGATGGGATTTTTTTTTCCCATTAGTAAATGTCATAACAACAAAAAAAAGCAAAACATCTGAATTGTCTCAAAACAGAATTCATTTTCTTTATGCAAATAGAAATAAAAATAAATATATAAATTTTGGTGAGATTAAATATACTTTTTAAGAGTTACACAAATAGGGTTACACACAATGTTACTCACTCTAATGTAAATGACAGCATCTGTGCCGTATCCCTCCATAGAGTAGAGCTTCAGGTCACCCTGGAAATACCTGGCGTAAAGTCTGGAGATGGGCAGCCCGTAACCATAGCCAGCCTGAGACCACAAGACAAAACGCCATCAACACAGAAAAAATATATTGATAATAAATACAGTATAGTGTGCATGCTTTAACATGCCATTTAAGACTGCTCAGTCAGGAAATGCCATTTTTGCCATTTTTATTGATAAAAATTGAGACAGGACAGGAAATAATGAAGGCAAGAGAGGGGAAATGAGATCAAAAAATGCAGGTTTGAACTTGCTACATCCATATGAGAACCACAACCCCATCTGTCTGAGCTTGTACCTTAATCACTAAGCCACAGTTAGTACAACAGTTAACTTTCTAACCATTAAAATGAAACTGAAAGAATGAATGTGGAACCCTGGGGTGTGGGTTATATGATCATATTTCAGTGATGTCACATACTGACCAGAGGAGTGGCTCGAGACGTGTCCATCTGAGGACGAGGCGCAGTGGAGTAGGTGTACGTAAACAACCTGTCAATCTTCCTCAATGGGACTCCGCCTCCACGATCACTGACCTATGACAGAACAAGATGAGAGTCTATGATGATCACATTAAAATTAATGTTTTTATTGTTTAACAGCCTATTATTGATCAAGAAATCTGACATTACACTGCTTTTCAAAAGCTTGGGGTCAGTCAGATTTTGTAATGTTTTTGAAAGTAGTATTTTATGTTCACCAAGGCTGCATTTATTTGATCAAAATACAGTAAAAACAGTAAATATTGTTATAATTTTCTATTTGAATATAGCTTAAATAGGGCTGTCAAGTGATTATAATTTTTAATTTTAATTAATTACATGATGTGCCGATTACTTAAATCAAATTTAGCTGAGAAATTACCCCCAAAAGATAATTTAAAGTCATTATTGTGTTAAATGAGAAAATCATCAAATAGACATTACAAAAAAAACAGCTTTAGAAAGAAATATTTTATTTGATTCAGGCAGGCCATGATTTTTTTTTTTTTTTTTTTCATAAGCTGTATTTAGATATATTTACAGACTGTTTATTGCAGCTCAGAGATGGCATGAATGCATTTACACTGCAATTACAATTGCATAAATAATGCAATGAGATTAATGGGATTTAAATAGGTATCAAGGAGATAGTTCACCCAAAACTAAAAAAAGTCTGTCATCATTGACCATCCCTCATGTCATTTCAAATGGAACATAAAAGAAGATAATTTGAAAAATGTCTCAAAATTTTTTTTTTTTCATACAGTACAATGGAAGTCAATGGTAACCAAAACCAGTTTGGTTACCAACACTCTTCAAAATATCTTCTTTAAAAGGTAGGGTAGGCAACTTCAGAGAAGGTAAGGTGAGGGTTTACCACAGATTTTACCACAGCCAGTCTGTCCGTACCTTAACAGTCAAGTCTTCATGGCCGAGGACGATCTGAACATGCACTGGAGGATATTCCATGGCATCTTCATAAAGTTCCATGGTAGCGCGCATGGCATTCTGCAGGAGTCACACAACATATTTATAGCTCTGCACACTGCTGCACATCTAGAAAAGCAACGCCATTTACTGTGTCATGAAACAGAAATCATGCATACAGTAATGTTGCAAAACTGAATTTTTACACTTTACTCAGAACTTTTGGCAAATATGCTCTACAGATGATTTTATACATCAACATTTCAGGGGTGAAAAATGATGTACAGCACCTTAAAGAGCTCAAACACCATGTGGTACAGATGAGATGGCACATACACCACAGCAATGGGTTTATCTGGTCCTTTAACTGCAGAGGAAACGCATGAGAAACAGCAGTCACACCCGATCCTCTGTGTGGAATGCTGATGGGTTTACCGATCATTAATTCAGTCACATGATTCACATAATTCAATCACAAGTAAAGGTGTGTGCAGCGGAAAGTTACCATTAAATTCTTCCAGTAGTAGGTCAGGTGAGTTCATGTAATACCGGTCACACAGGTTTCGGGCATTTTCATAAGCATCTAAACAAAACAAAATAAGGAAACCATTTGAACATTGAATAGAAAATAGGAATTTTGATCACATTTCACCTCTAAATCAAAATGTAAAAATTAAAGGTGCAATATGTAAAAGTTAGAGGTCGCTAGAGGCCTATTCAAAACAAAGGCGTAGCTTGATGACGGCAAGTTTGAGCGCGGAATCTTGGGACATGTGGTCTTCACCTCAACGGACAGTGCAAAAGAACTCGGGAAGAACTCGGGATAGGACTCAGGAAGAAATCATGTTCATGGATGCGATTATTAACGTTACTGTAGTATGAAGCAGAGCAGGACCGAGTGTTGTGGGAGCTGAACGAGGCCGCTGGAGCGATTGCGCAACACGCCGCGAGCAGCAGAACTTTTATTATGCCACAGTCGCCGGCGCCGCTTCCGCTTTTCCGGTCATGAGTATGAGGTAACACAGCTCTGTTTATCATATTAGATACATTTGAGAGTGTTGAAAATGTTACTCTGTGCGTTCGCTCGGCGGCTGCCGTGAGACACTGTTACACACTGCAGTAAGATAGATCGATTTTAGAATATCATATTAAATGCTGGATGGCTTGTGTTGATAAATGGCATGCAATTCATTTTAAAACGTATTGTATGATGGAGAAAATGCTGTATTACTGTTACTAAAAATAAAGCTGCATCTGATTATGCTATGTTAGCTACTTGACAAAATAGTGTTTTTCTCTGAGGCATGGTAAAGCATGGTACTCGCAAAAAATCAAGAAAATTAGATTTAAACAATAAGACTAAACGTGTTGAGCTATATAACAATAATTAGTTTTCTGTCTATAAATATATCAAAACAGTTGTTCCCTTGTCTATTAAAACGTGTAATATATTAAAGCGTCTTTGGTGTTTCCATGGTTTCTACAAAATAAAACCGGAAACCGAGGGTAACGCGGGTATGACGCAATTGACAGGCGACTCCTCACACGTCCCGGAGCCTTGTTTAAAATTGCAATTTTCTCACGATTTACAAATAGTTGGAAACATTTGGGATATTGTAAGTACTCAAGTGAACAAAATATATAACACTAGCCTAGTGGTTTTTGGATATTTTACTGCAAAAATATTACATATTGCACCTTTAATTTGACTAATAATATAATATACAATAATAATATATATATATATATATATATATATATATATATATGGTGTGATTTGTGGGGGGGAAAGGGGGTGTTTTTGAAATTTCATATTTATTTATAATAAATGAAATTTATTCTAAATAAACCACAGTGGGTAATTTGTGCAGCTGTTTAAAGTAACATTTATAGAATAATATGAACTTTAATGAAACAATATCTGAATATTTTGAAAAAGGATCCATTTTTACATTTTAATTCATCAAGCAGAGCGAGATTTTCGCTCTTATGTCATGTCCTTTCCTCATTGGGAAGCGCTCATACACATTATAAACATCTATGTCTGAGCAGATACCTTTTTACCTCCTGTTGGTTTCAAGGATTACGTAATCAGAGAATATTTGTTTTCGATTTGAATTGGTTCATTTAAATTTCACATTTCAAGCTTTCTATAGATATATAACTCTTACAGTGACTGAGGCACTTGTATACCAAGTTTGGGTTCATTTTTTGATGCGCTCCAGAAAGCAGACAGAGACGGCAGAAAGCACATCCTGTTTGTTTGTTTTTGTTTTTTCTTTACTTTACAAAAGCATAACGTTTTGTTATTATGAGTATATACACAAACAAAAGAAAACCCTTACAGTTTTGAATGATGTCTTACTCTTCTTAACTGTATGACCAAAAACAACTGAGTATTTTAAGTTCTTTCCACGCATTCATTGAACGCTTATTTAACATGCCAGAACCAAAAGCTGATTGGAAGCGCTGACAGTGAAAGCCCATTTCTGATTTTACTGTTGTTTAAATGTGTGTGGAAGCATTGTAATTAGTTATATACTTTTTAAACCTTTATTTTAGATATTTTATATGGTCTATTGGTGAAGTAGCATTGATCACTGTTGGGGGGATCAATTTTAATTCAGCAGAGGCAGGGAAATTTAGACCGGGGGAGAATGGAGGTAAATTCCCATCCTGACTAAAGCGATGTGAAGCATATACTTTATTTTTTTATGTTTACAGCAATTAAATTCGTGTAATGCACACTTAGCCTTGAATTATCCAGATTATGCTACGGTTTATTGCCAAAACTGACAAGTTAAAGCTGACATCGATGTTTTTCAAAATTTGACTGGAAGGGTTAAAACGATGGTTATTTTCATCGGCTAAGACTCATTAGATGTAGTATTCTGCACGATTTAAAACAGACACAGAGATAAAGTACTGCCATAAGATTACATTTATTTGATTGAACAAGTTTTTGTCTATTTATAAGTCTATTTTAGGACCATATTTTCAATTTTTTTTGCATTGTGATATTATTTTCATGACAATTAAGTACATTTCAAATTTCCATCACTGCAATGTGTCTAGATGTTTTACTTTTAAGTAGGGATGCACCAATACCATTTTTTAAGGAACGAGTACGAGTACCTCGCCGATACCGATACCTATACATTTATTAATTTCTCTCTTTTTTTTTCTTTTTTTTTTTTGGTGATGTTGCAGTTTTCCAAGCACAACACAGTGAGACTAATGAATGTAGGACAGCTTCTTTATTATTACTCCAATGAAAAAAGTAATAATTTTTATGTGCTTGTCACAAACTTAAAGAACAAAAATTTCACAGTCTCAAATAACCTTCAAAGGGCATAATTACCTCTATATATATATATATATATATATATATATATATAAAATTGTTGTTATATAAAAAGAAATTTACAAACAAATTACAAACAATATAACAAATACTATAGAGATACAAATTAAATAAACTTGTTTTTCAGATACAGTAGGTTTATTTACCGTGTATACATTTATTTAACATATTTTGTTGTTTTATTAACATTAATGACAAATATAGGCTACGGTCCCTTTAAGACCGAATCCATGGACACTGACACTTATCCTGTTTTCACCCAAATGTTTACGTCCACTTAAGCCATAACCGACTGTATTTACGTGAGATACTCCACACGATGGACATTTTGACAACTATGTGTGCATTTGACCATTCAGGCGCAGAGAGAACGGATCGCGCACTGTCTGAGAGAACTGGGATCGCGCATAAGAAAGAGAGAGAGCCCTTCTGGTCTGTCATTCAGTGCGATTCCGCCTATCCCGCCTTCACTAATCGATAATGAATTGTGATTGAAAGCATGCAGTTCGCAATGTGTGTGTTGTCATCATTAATTTGAAGTATTTCCACGCCTCTGAGGCTGACATTGTTTCTGCTGCTGCCGCCGGTGTCTCTGTGCACGGAAAATTCTGTCAGTTACGTCACGTGAGATATCGGTCTTTGGTATCGAGGGTATTTTTACGAGTACAAGTACATGAGCTTGGTATTGGGCCCGATACCGATACTAGTATCGGTATCAGTGCATCCCTACTTTTAAGGATTTTTTTGCTACTCTCAGTGATGTTTCTCATTAGTTACTGTATAGAATTGATATTTAAATTGTATTCCTACATTTAAAAATTCATCCATCATGGTAGCATTGGCTGTACTCAATTTAATTTATGCTGATTTGAAAATAAATAAATAAATAAACAATAATTGAAAATCTAATGAAAAATGAGAATTTTGGTAGAACATTATCTTGTCATTACCCCACTAATAAAAACTTCAACCATTGCTACATGTTTATAAGAAATAAAGATCACGTCACCTTTGACCACATCAGTGACACGACAGCTGGGGTCGATGCTGCCGATCTGTTTGGGATGAGCAGGATTGTCGCGCACCTTTCCCCCAAACAGAAGAGCTGAAAACACACAGACATCATGTTATTGACATATAATCCTCTCAATGGTGGTAGAACAACAGATCGATGTTTAAAGGGTGACGATCAATCCACGACAGATTCAGAAATGTGGGGCACTGATGGCTGTGAAACTCGTAAACATGTCAGCCTGTGCTGCTAGACCAAACCATACTATGACTGAACTTTCCAGAAGCCCCATTCAACGGACTTTACATTTCTGCTGTCCATAATGGACCCCATTATAAACTAGAGCACTAGATGTGTGTGTCTCTCACTGTGCTGGTTCAGGAGCATTCTGATTGAAATCCTGCTCATGTAGAAGCGGTCCAGGAAGTACTGCATGTTCTGGCTGGTGATGGGGTCGGTGCCGTAGGTCTCCTTATACTCCACCACTCCTTGAGCCATGGTGGGCACTACATCATTGTGGCGGTTTCTGATCTTAATCACAGCATCTGTGAAGCTAAAACAACAGAAGAGTGTGTGTATTTGTTAGCAAAGGAGAACTGGAAGGTAGAGGTCTTCAGGAGTGCACTTGGATCCAAAAACTGAGGTCCAACCTGAAAGGGTTTGGGTCCAAAACTTTTGTATAAACAAGTCATTTTAAAGAGGACCCATAATGCGTCTTTTACAAGATGTAATATAAGACTCTGGTGTCCCCAGAATGTGTCTGTGAAGTTTCAGCTCAAAATACCCCACAGATCATTTATTATAACTTGTCAAATTTGCCCCTATTTGGGAGTGAGCAAAAACACGCCGTTTTTGTGTGTGTCCCTTTAAATGCAAATGAGCTGCTGCTCCCGGCCCCCTTTCCAGAAGAGGGCGGAGCTTTAACAACGGTTGAATCAACAACAACAAAGCTGGAGAATCTCACGCAGCCAAAATGAGGATTGTCAGTAACGGTGTTCAGCCTTACATTGTTCAAACCGGAGTTGGACACTGATGGAGAGACTCAGGAAGAAGTTACAACTTTTAGAATACAACCGGACATTTTGGCATACTTTTAAATCTACACCTACCGTGTGTTTCTAATCTGAATTTGGTCTATGTCATGCCCAGTTGAAAGAGTCAACACTCGTCTTCTACATTTGGATCCAGTCGGCTTCTAAAAAAAATTACTATTGGGTGGGGTTGGACTCAGGCCTAATTTCATGCGGCCTGTCTCGGAGCATTTTTTTCTTTTTCTAAATTTCATTATGCACGTTGGGTTTGGGTAAGAAATGATTCAGGTCGGATACAGATCTCAGGACCAGAGAAGACCTCTACTGGAGGGTGTTTGTTTTATCTCTTACTTGTGTGTGACCATTTGATCATCAATATCCTTGTCCTTGAAATCAAGTATATCCTGGAAACTTTGCATGTACCTGCAGAGATGCAACACAATCAAAGATTGTAGCTCAGATATGCAAACATTTCCCAATAATACAACTACACGCATGCATTCACACTTACCAGCTCTGCACCAGCCGCACTGAAGGAGTTCTCAGCAGGTTATCAGGCAATAAATCTATTTCCTTCAAAATATTTGCCAGCCTGACAGGCAGCTCCTGTCTTAGAAACGTGAATGACGTTTTCTCACACGCATTCTCTGAACCTGCAGAGAAAAACGTGTACAGAAAGACAGAAAACTATGAGATCATAATCATCATTTAGTAAATTAAAGGCACAGTACGTAAGTTTCGCCACTAGTGGTCACTTTTTCAAAACAATAACAAAGGCATAGCTTGATGACTCAGCGTGGAATCATGGGAGTTGTCATCTTCACCCCCACAGCTGATGGAAAGCAATCCGATGGGTATCAGGCAGAAGTCATGTTCATGGAGGAACTAATGTATTAAAGTTTTATTAACGTTACTGTGGTGTGAAGCAGGGCGCGGCTGAGAGCCTGGGGCATTTTACCTTGTTGTTTTTATTATGCTTATATGCCGCAGTCGGACGTACAAACATGTTACTCGTGGTAAATCAAGAAAACGAGAGATTCAAACAAAAAGACTATGAGCTATTTAACAATGAATCGTTTTCTGTCGATAAAGGTATCCAAACAGTTGCTCACCTCTCTAATAAAACATAATATATTAATGAGTCTTTGGTGTTTGCATGGTTTCAATGGAATTATTACACGGCTCTGTGGAATACTTGATTCAGATTGGTCAATCACGCCGTCCAGCGGTATGTTATTCCCTGATAACAACCGCTGAAAACAGATAACACAGGCTCATCCGGGTTACTAAAGTCAGCAGCGCTATACGCTTGCTAGAAACGTTTTTTCTTCGAAGTTTTGTGTTTGGTGAACTAATAAAATATTAAAACTCAGTCAAATCAATATTTTGTGTACAGTTATTTAATTACGTCATCCGGTATCATGGACTCTCTCTTTTCAGCTGCTGCCATTTTGCAACTATTGTTCTGTAAACTGTTGGATTATAAGATAACAAAACGGATACGATTTTAAATTAGTTTCATCTCAGATCAATATCTCTTATCCCCATAATTATTTATGTGGCGAAATGCCGTTTAATAAGTGGTGTGACTGTACCGCATCTCTTAAATGTCCATCTAGTTTGAACTTGACGCACTAGCAACTGCACTCACCGCAGAAGCTTTGCTACTAAAATATTTCGACTCAGATCAATATTTAATGTCTAATCATTTACTTATGTGGCAAGTAGCCGTGTAATAAGCGGGATAATGTACATCCAGCCGGTTGTTATCACAGAATAAACCCCTTCAGGCTGATGCAACATAACCCTGTCGGGGTTTATTCTGAGATAACAACCGGCTGGATGTACATTATCCCTTACGTAAAATGGAAGGGAATCGAGAGTAAAGCGAATATGACGTCATTGACAGGCGACGCAATGACACGGGCCATTACACTGGTTAAAATTGCTAATTTCTCTGGATTTAAACATTGTTGGAAATATTTGGGATAATTTAAGTACACAAGTCAACAAAAAAATATAGGCCTAACATTGTTCTAGTGGTTTTTGGATATTTTAATCAAAAAAATCTTACACATTGTGCCTTTAATTGATTCTATTCCACTTATAAAAATTATCATGGTTTTACTGTGGTAAAGCTGGGACCGAGTACAGGATTACCATAGCGATTTCTATCCAGGGGGCCCAAGGCAATATACTGTACACGTTGCAATGTAAACAATATACAATGATTTATAGATATGGTAATCAAACAATATCATAGTATATGTAAAATTATTGTTATTCACATCAAATACCATCATCACTGCACCTGATAGTACTTTTCTCCAAACATTCTATTATAATCTACTTAAAATTACAGTACAGGATTACATTTTTAAATATTCCAACTTTTAGAATATTATTTTTTTACTCTATTCTACTTCACTTAAGGATTGGATCTTGTAAGGGACTCTCAGTTTATTTTTTTCTGTTCTGTTCTGTTCTCATATTAAATTGTACCCACTTGATTCCAGACTTACCAAAATCTATGAACTGTTTCATAGAGAGAGGAGAAGGCGAGAATCTGGAGTAAAAGTCGATTTGTTTGGAAATAGATGCAGCGTTCATCAAAGTCCTGAAGATTCTCATATTGGCGTCTTTTGTTGTTTAGTTCTTCAGAAAATCTAGAAAAACGTGTCCTGTTGGCTTTCTGAACTCATATTATTTTCTTGTCCAAAATATAATCAGCAGAAGACTGCGTACTTGTTTCTCGTGGTATGAAGTTGAATGTCAGTCATGTTCGCACATGCAGCGATTCACTCATTCAAAATCAGTGATCCGGGTAAATCCAGGGCTGTCTGGAAAATCTCTGTAGAAAATAGAGTTCTGTATTACCCGGTAATGGCATTGCAAACATTATATATATGTGATACGGCCCTACACATGCAGGTAATCCCGGAGTAATGCTTGACGGGTGTGAAGAGAGATAAGCACTCCAGCAGCATGTGTGTATGAACTCATCTGATACGCAGGAGCATCAGCGCATACTGGGCCTCTTACTGCATTTATAGCACATAACATGGCACACTATCCTCAAGCCGCTAAACAACACCGGCCGAGCTCCGAGGACAACAAACCCTGAAAAAAGCTGTAATCTCTGACCTGTTTTCCTGATTGTCAATCTGTTTTGCCAGGTTGCTGTAAACAAGTTGACTCGCGTTAATGCTGCACTGACATAGATGTTTCATTAAAGCGTAGAGCGTCCACTCTGTTTTACTTCCGCCTTGCGGGAATCGTTGAAACACGTGACTCTCTGCGGCGTTCCTGATTAGTACAACGTAAAGTTATCATGCTGAATAAATGAATGTTTTCAAACCATTACCGCTGAGTGTGTGTGTGTGTGTGTACATGCAAATTTAGACGCAGAAGTGAGTAATATAGTAGCTTCTTAATTAGAAGTTTTTTTTCTTGTAACCTAAATAAATATTTCTACGGCTCTGACTGATTTCACACTGTAATTTTGGCTGCCCCTGAATTATTAACAACTGATCAGCTAAAGTAGGCTAAATATGCTATTAAACCCGTTCATTCATTCGGGACTGAGCAACATAATGAGTGTCTAAGATGCACGTGCACATGCAGTTCAGTTGAATGATAACGTTTACCTTAATGGTGTTAAATTGAATACGAAGTTAATTGTTTGTTGAAATAACATTAACAACAACACTCAAATCAGAGCGTGCGGTTTCTGTCAATCAGAACGCGTGAAAGTTGCGTTTGTTTTCACGTGACGTCACACCAGTATAGGAACGCCCAACTGGAGGGTGACACAAAATTTTAGCGATTGAATATTTGAGCATATTTGTTATATTTTCTTTTCTTTTTTATTCAGTGAACTAAAATTAGGATTAGTTAAATCTAGTCTATCCATTGTTTGTGTAGCTGCTGTTTATTTAATGTATCAGTATATTTATATATTTATAAATTAACATTAACCAAGATGAACCTATAGGCCTAGGTAAAACATATGCTAATTCAATATACCTAATTTAGAATGTAATACATGTTACAAATGGTGTGCAAATGGTAAATATACAAACTTGTTTTATACATTAACCTACTCTCCTAAAGGTCACTGTGTAATTCGCACCTTGCGTAAAAGAAATACATTTGTTTAATTAAGGATTTTTTCCTTCTGCTGGCGGTAATGCACCAAGAGTTGATTTTTTAAATGAGTTGAATACATTGCCCAATGCTGATTTTACCGTATAGGTGGCGGTATATACCAATTTATGTCCAATGTATGTAATCGGGATAGCTTTGATTGTATGGATAACAGTTGATTAAATTTACAACAAAAATCCTGGAAGTTTAGGAACTGAAAATGTTCCTAAACGGAGGAACTTTTTTTTTTTTTTTTTTTTTATAGGCTACGCCTTTGTAAAAATGGTTACTCCCTCAGTACACATCAATACCAAATTGTACAAATACAAAAAGTCCCCAAACTTCCGTCGCCTGAGTAAAGGTCGGCAGAGGGCTGGGTTTGTTATCGACCACGTGATATTCTGAAAACAATAAGCCTTGATATAAAGCCTCATTAGAAATTGCCCCGCATACTCGATACATACTTGCATTGGAGCCTCGGTGTCATACGTGACATCACTACAAATTACTGAAGTAAGAGAAGAAGAAGAAGAAGAAGCAGCAGCAGCAGAAGGAGGAGGAGGAGGAGGAGGAGGTAGCCTATACTGCGGTAAAGTTGTTTTTATATTGGACATAGTTTGACATTCGAGTTTCCCGTCTATCTTAATAGGAATGCACTCAATGCAGGTGAAAATATGTTGGTTAAAACTGTATGTGTGTCCAGATAAATAAAACCATTTTTTAAAAAGATGTTTATTAAATTCAAGTCGTGAATGCATTGCAGCAATAACAACACCTGTTTATGAGTTGTTGTTTTTTTAAATGGTTAAAAAACAATGTAATAACTATGTTACTGTTTCTAGTGAATAACACATGACCTTTAAATTATTTTTTTTCTTGCTACTTCACTTAATTCACACTATTACATTCTTTTTGTTTTAATGCTACACATATTTTGGAATCTATAAATGATTTTTTATATTGTTATGCACTTTTATGACAATCCCTCAGTGTTCTTGTTTGTCCCCACAATGATAGTAAAACTTGAAATTTTTGATGTTGCAGTGACACCACGGGAAAATCAGCTTATAAATCATACTAAATTATGTTTGTTTGTTTGTTTTTTATGTAAAAATGCAGAATGTTTTCTGTGAGGGTTGTGTTTAGGAGTAGGGTTAAGTTTAGTTTTTGCACACGTTTCTTAAACAGAATCAGGAAACTGTTTCAACGGTGCAGAGAAAATGAAACTTAAGGAGCTGTTTTTTTTTGTGTCTTACTATCTGTGTGTAGCCTAAATACAGAAATGGCAGAAGCCAGTTTTTCTCAGGAGCAGTTCAGCTGTCCAGTGTGTCTGGATCTACTGAAGGATCCAGTGGCCATTCCCTGTGGACACAGTTTCTGTAAGAGCTGTATTACATGCTGCTGGGATCAGGAAGATCTGAAGGAAGCTTACAGCTGCCCTCAATGCAGACAGACCTTCGCTTCAAGACCTGCTTTAAATAAAAACACCCTGCTGGCTGAAGTGGTGGAACAACTGAAGAAGACTAAACTCCAAGCTGCTGTTCCTGCTGGACCGGCAGATGTGGAGTCTGACATCTGTACTGGAAGAAAACACAAGAAAGTAAAGAAAACGTCAGGAAAAAAACATCTGGTGTGTATGAACTCTTACTGTCAAAAATCTGTCTTTGCTTATTGACCGTCTCACACCATATAGGTTGCAAACCCCATTCACATAAAATAAAATGAATATAAGTATCCAATATTGGATATACACATTTGTGCTACACAAAAGAGGTTTTTATTTTTTCTGACATTTACAGAAGAGTACATTTACATTTACAGAGTTTCACTTGTTTTTGTATGCAGATGATTTTAAAAGAGCAACAGAGTAAGTTCCAGCAGAGAATCCAGCAGAGAGAGAAAGATCTTGCGGAGTTGAGAGAGGCTGTGGAGTCTCATAAGGTGAGTTTGGAGAAGAACAGAAGTTTAGACTCTCTTCCAGTGCCGGAGCTCTTTCAATCCCACTGAAGCCTATTGTGAGCCACAGGTCGTGTGAGGCAACAGTAAGAGCTGATTGTGATGTGTGTCCTATACAGCGCTCTGCAGATACAGCAGTGGAGGACAGTGAGAGGATCTTAATTGAGCTGTTCCGCTCCATTGAGAATATCTGCTCTAAGGTGACACAGCGGATCAGAGATCAGGAAAGGACTGCAGTGAGTCGAGCTGAAGGATTCATGGATCGACTAGAGCAGGAGATTGATGATCTGAGGAGGAGAGACACTGAGCTGGAGCAGCTTTCAGACACACATAATTTCCGCAAGGTAACAGAGATCCGAAATACAGGACAGTAGTTTTAGCAACACCTTACCATTAGAGACTTTCATTTTAATTTCTATTTAATTGGTGGGGTTTGGTATACTCATAAAGCTGAACAAACTGTTAACCTAAGTTTTAAACTTTAGTGCTTAACTCATCCTGCACCGTTTGTGCTATAGACATGAATGATACATCAAATCATGTGGCTTTTTGAGAAGAGATCAGAGATAAATGATTACTTTTCCTAACCATTATGATTTTCAAACACTTGAAAGAGGGAGTAACATTTACATTGTATTCCATATAAACAGACTGGATTTCTAAGATCTATGGACATTACTAGAACAGAAGTGCTAGATAGACCTGAATAGCCCAGTAGAACACTATGAAAATGATACCAGACATAACTGTTGCAAATAAAGTATAGATAATATATTATATATAGTAAATATCTATGTCATGAGTGGTTGGTCTAGTAATTCGCACAAAGAAAGGAGTAGAGAACAAAAACAGTCTTTAATAAAGCCACAAGGAACACTCAGGAGATCGTAGGAGAAAACATTAACACAAACACGTTAAATAAAGACAATACAGGTCAAAGGAACTAAGGAAACACAGGGCTTAAATACATAAGGAGCATAATCAATGACAAACGAAACAGGTGTGGGAACTAATTAACAACCAGAGAAACTAACAGGCTGGCAAAAAAGAAAAACCAAAACACCATGATAATAAAACAGAACATAACTGTTACAGTAGCTCTCCGCTCCCGGAAGGTGCGTCCTCGCACTAATGATAGTCCAAACTGAAGAGGGAGGGAGAGTGGGGGCTCTGGAGGAGGACCGGTGAAGGGCCGGAGACAAGAGGTGATGGTGGCGGTTGAAACCAAGGTGATGACGGTGGGAGGAGCCAGATGCAGGAGTCGAGTGAGGGAGGAGCCATGGGGGAAACTTGGCTGATGACACCAGGGGACGACTGACGGAGACATGGCCGATGGAAGTAGAGCCTAAGGTGAAGACGGAGAGCTGATGGGACCAAACGACACTGATGGCTTAGGAGGCCGAGGCAGAGCTGCAGCGACAAGCGTCCAAGGTGGATCCAGGGTGTCAATGGACTTAGGACCAAGACGGAGCTGGAGGAAAGCGGAGCACGACGGAGCCAAAGGGGAGCCAAAGGGGTGGAGGGACGAAGTGTAGCTGAAGGCCCGTAAGTCCGTGGCACAGGCAGAGTGACGTCTGACCAAGGCGGCGTGGGAGGGACGAGGGAGCCCGGTAGAGCCGTCATCATGGAGCCGAGGGAGGGAGGAGCCAAGGTGGAGCCAAGTGGTCGACAAGCCGAGGTGAAGAGATGGGCTCGGCGGCTGGAGGCAGAGCCAGGGGATCCTCTTGACTAGGCGGAGCTGGAGATTGGAAGACCAGAGGCAATTCCACACAGTAGAAAGGCATCAGAGGAGAAGCTTGGGGGCTGTAGGGAGCCATCGGAGGTGGGGTCAATCGACTGGCTGACCTTGGAAGAGGAATTGGACAGGAACTCTGGATACACAAGAGACTTCGAGCTGGGCGAAAACCACCGGAGACACAGGAGACTTTGAGCTGGATGGGACCAGCGGGGGCACAGAAGACTTTGAGGGGATGGAACCAGCGGAGAGACAGGAGCCTTTGAGCCAGACAGGACCAGTGGAGACACAGGAGCCTTTGAGGTGGGCGAAACCAACGGAGACACAGGAGACATTGGGCTGGACAGGACCAGTGGAGACACAGGAGCCTTTGAGCTGGATGAAACCAGCAGAGACACAGGAGACTTTGAGCCGGACAAGACCAGTGGGGGCACAAGAGACCTTGAGCCGGACAGGACCATTGGAGACACAGGAGCTGGACTAGACCATGAGGAGCGGGAGATTTAGATAAACATCCTCTTCCAAGTCATCATAAGATACAGAGGTCAGTTGCAGCTCACCCTCAGTGGTGGGAATGTGGACGGGGTCTTCATCCATTCCCTCAAACTCAACAGGTAATCCCACAGTGGCACATGATGTTGCCGGCTCACACACCTGGTCAGACATTTTGTGAGGCTCCGGCTCCAGGGCGATGGCTTGCTCAGTCCTTAACTCAGGCACTTCCATTGTGCAGGCTCTGGCTCTCTGTCTGCGGTGGGCTCTGGCGTTATGTCCATTCATCGGGTTGATGGCTTGCTGGGCTCTGGGTCCAGAGTGGGACTGGTGATGTCCTCCGCTGAGCAGATGGTGTTAGGGGTCCCGCAGTTAGGAAACTCAAAAGTAGTGGTCGGGGAGGTTCATGTAGCATGGCAGTTGTTGAAATTTTCTGGTGTGTTTATATACTCAATTTGAGGGTCCAGTATTCTGTCACGAATGGTTGTAGTAGTAAACTGCACAATGAAAGGAGTAGAGAACAAAAGCATTCTTTAGTAAATCCACAAGGAACACTCATAGGAGATCGTAAGAGAAAACATTAACACAACTGTAACGCAGTTCATAAATAGGGGAAGAAGGAGGCGGGAACCGGCGAACGTTTAAACAAACTTTAATTCAAAATAAACAAATACAAAACGAAAGTAATGCCGGCAGACCCTCACGGACGTCTGCCGGCCACACAAACATAATAAAACCATAAAATAAAATCCAGACCTGTTCCTCTCTCGTCCTTCACTGTCGTCGCTCCTCTTTTATGCTTCCGGAGCTCCTCCATGAGAGACTCGAGACCGGTGCAACGCGCAGCTGACGCTCATTAACACTCGCGTCACCGGCCTCGCACCATTCCCTTACGGCTCTCGCCCGCCCTGCTCGTCACAACAACCATGTTAAATAAAAACAATACTGTACAAAGGAACTAAGGAAACACAGGGCTTAAATACATGAGGAGTGTAATCGATGTCAAACGGAACAGGTGTGGGAACTAATTAACAACCAGGGAAACTAACTAGGGAACACAGGCAGTCAGGCAGGCAAACAGGGAAACCAACACACCATGATAATAAAACAGAACATAACTGTTACAATCACAGGTCATAAAGGTTTTTGTTTTGTATCTTTATTGTTTGTGTTTATTTCTTCATGTAGAGATTCCAGTCTCTCTCTAAACCTCCTGAATCTACAGATGTACCCAGCATCACTGTCAGCTCTCTCCTCTCTTTTAATGATGTGGGAAAGTCTGTCTTTCAGCTGAAAGAAAAACTGGAGGATTTCTGTAGAGAGGAAATAGACAAGATATCTGGCAGAGGTAAAGTAGCAGACATTTATTTAATCTTAGACATCATACTGTATATATATATATATATATATATCTCACAAAAGTGAGTACACCTCTCACATTTCAGTAACTGTTTTAGTATATCTTCTCAAGGGACAATGAAAATTGTATATATTTTAGAGTAGTCAATGTGCTGCTTGTATAGTATAGATTTACTATACTATACTGCAGTATAGATTTACTGTCCTCTGAAAATAACTTAACATACAGCCATTATTGTCTAAATAGCTGGCAACAAAAGTGAGTACACCCTAAGTGATAACAGCTCTACATCTTTTAACCATGCAAAGCCACATGTCCTATTCATCATGGTCATGTTTTTGTCTGCTTGATAGGACAATATATATTTGCGTATCTTGTATTAGAGCAGTTAAAATTTGGTGCTTTGAGTACAATTCTCTCATACTGATCACTGAATGTTCAACATGGCACCTCATGGCAAAGAACTCTCTGAGGATTTGAGAATTAGAATTGTTGCTCTCCACAAAGTTGGCCTAGGCTAAGAAGATTGGTAACACCATGAAACTGAGTTACAGTACAGTGGCCAGGGTCATACAGAGGTTTTCCAAGACACTCGAAACAGGCCTCGCAAGTGTCGATCAAAGTACACTGTAAAACCCGATAAGTTCAGAGTATTCAATTTTTGTAGACACCAATTACCTCAAAACTTTTAAGTAAACAATAATTATAAATAATTGTCAAACTAAAATAAAAAAAAAAAAAAAAAATTATTTAATGTTTAAGTGCACTGTACTTAAAACTATTGTTTACCATTAATGTTAATGTTTTTCATTTCTTAATTATTTTGATGCAGTGGTACTTTATTAAATACAAATATTAACTCAAAAAATACACCTATGCATAACTCAGGCTAATAATTCATCATGCTGAAGTTCACCATTAAAAAAAAAAACACACACAACTTTGGCTGTACAATTGAGGATTTTTCATTCAACCTTTTTTTAAAACCTTGTGACTGTGTATTTCTCTACATGTCAAACACACTGGAAGATCATCTTCCATCACAACTGCAGTGTTTGCAGGACTTAGTGGTTTCGTTGTCCATGATGACAAAATCAACAGGAGTGATGTTTGTGTCAGTTGTTGTCAGTGATGTCTGGCTCGGCCAACTCTTTCTGGAATAAGCATAGACGGTAAAACTGTAAATTTAAAGGGTTAGTTCAATTATGAATGAAAATTTCCTGATAATTTACTCACCCCCATGTCATCCAAGATGTTCATGTCTTTCTTTCTTCAGTCGAAAAGAAATTAAGGTTTTTGAGGAAAACATTCCAGGATTTTTCTCCATATAGTGGACTTCAGTGCAGCTTCAAAGGGCTCTACACAATTCCAGATGATGAATAAGGGTCTTATCTAGCAAAACGATCTGTCATTTTCTAAAAAAAATAATAAAAATGTATACTTTATAACCACAAATGCTCATCTTACACTGCTCTTCGTTCCGCCATGCATGCATCACGTTGGAAAGGTCACGCATGACGTAGGTGGAAGTACCGATCCAGTGTCTACAAAGTGAACATGCAAAGATTAAGCCAAATGCCCTTTACAAAAAAAAAAAAGGTAAAACAACGATATCGGACGATTTTGATGGAGTTTTTTGCCATGCCGCGGTACTTCCTCCTACGTTACACGTGACCTTTCTAACGTAATGCGTGGCGAATCGCAGAGCAGTGCAAGATGAGCATTTGTGGTTAAAAAGTATTTTTTTTTTTTTTTTTTTTTTTTTTTTTGAAAATGGCCAATGGTTTCTCTAAATAAGACCTTTATTCCTCGTCTGGGATCATGTAGAGCTCTTTGAAGCTGCGCTTAAACTGACATTTGGACCTTCAACCCGTTGAACCCCAGTGAAGTCCACTATATGGAGAAAAATACTGGAATGTTTTCCTCAAAAAACTTAATTTCTTTTCGACTGAAGAAAGAAAGACATGAACATCTTGGATGACATGGGGGTGAAGAAATTATCAGGAAATTTTAGTTTTGAAGTGAACTAATCCTTTAACTTATTAGATTAGACGTTTATATTTACTGCTAATAGCAGTTCTATTAATGCACTGAATACTTACATTTCAAGTCTTGAAGAACTGTGGGTCGTCCTCACACGTACACTGGAAGAGCATGAAAAGCTTGTTTCCTGTTGACATGTAAACACGAAAATTAACACATTAAACAAGCAAGCCAACTTTATTTTATATACACTGAAGACAGTGATGGAGGTAGTTAGTGTGGACGAATCTGAACTCACCGGAAGATCATAAACATTCAATGTCACGCATCATCTCTGAAATCTTGCTGGTGTGTATCGCTTTCTTTGATACAGTGAAACTCAGCACAAACCTAGAAAATCACAAACACACACAAGTAAGTATATAACCAACAATGGATTTGGAAAAGAGAAAGACTAGTCTGTGTCCTGTTATCTGAGGAGACATCACACAACTTGCACTTCAAATCATCAGAAGTTACCTTAAGTGTTGAGCCTCACTCTTTAGTATTCAGCATCCAGTTCAGCCTGCACTTAAAGAATGTTTGTAACTTTACTACAAGTTTGTAGATTTGTTTTGTAAACTTAATATCCAACATATTGCTAAATTCATGTCTGTGTATTAGCCTTAACCTAATCTTGGATGAAGTTAGTGTTAGTGGCTAGTTTTTGCATGAAGAAATAATACATGGACCAAATAAAATCACATTTAGCAGGGTTGCGTTTCCCCAAAAGCATCGTAAATCTAAGTTGATCGTAGAAGCATTTGCCACCAATGGTCTCAACGATCGACTTAGCTCCGGTGCTTTTGGGAACGCAGCCCTAAACAGTGCACTTAACGAGCAACATTCAAAACGTAGGACTGCGTTTACTGAAAAAATACCAGCTAACGTTAACATTACTGCCCTGCTTTGACGTTAAAACTACACTATAAGCATACCTGGTGGGTGGGTTGGTGGGTTGGTGGGTGGGTGGGGGTGGGGGGCTGCATTCTGATATGTTGTATCCTTTTTATTTAAATGATTATTCAATAAAAACAATTGTTCACAAAAAAAATACACTATAAGCAGTGACGCTAAAATAGCATTCAAAATGCGCATTCAAAAGCACTGGGGAAATGCCGCGCTTTACCGCGCTGCGTGAAAACAGCGATTAAAACATTTCTTCATCATGATATTCTTACAACATTCAAAAAACAAATAAGGAATGTTCAAAGATGTTTTGATTTACTAAGTTGTTCCATTAAGTTTGCTCCGGTCGCTTGCGAGTGTCCGCCATGTTGAATGGATTATTCTCGGTTAAGCAACGACGTGACGTGGATGACGTCACTTTACGTTGCTCAGTAAACTTAAAAATAATAATTTAAATAGGAGCATTTACTCAAAAATGTTGAGCCTAGAATTCATGTCTGTGTATTAGCCTTAACCTAATCTTGGATGATGTTAGTGTTAGCGGCTAGTTTTTGCATGAAGAAATAATACATAGACCAAATAAAATCACATTTAGCAGGGTTGCGTTTCCCCAAAAGCATCGTAAGTCTAAGTTCACTTAGGGTGTACTCACTTTTGTTGCCAGTTATTTAGACAATAATGGCTGTATGTTAAGTTATTTTTTTAGAGGACAGTAAATCTGTACTACTATACAAGCAGCACATTGACTACTCTAAAGTATATCCAATTTTAATTTCTATAGTATTGTCGCTTGAGAAGATATACTAAAATAGTTGCTGAAATGTGAGTGGTGTACTCACTTTTGTGAGATACTGTATATATAAAGAACTTTTTAATGGGAACTATACTAATTATGTCTGCTTCATTTCTTAGTAACATACACTGAAATTATTCCCACCAATGAACCCAAGATCAGGGAGGACTTCCTACAGTGTAAGACACAATGAACACATTTACATTAAAATATTATTTAGTATGTGTATTAAGCCATTTAAATTACAAAGACAATTGGGATGTCCTAGCAATACAGACATTCCTTTGATTTCCTATATTCTATATTTACCAAACCACCACACATGCAGACACATGCACACACACGACTAAATGGTTCATTCATACAACCCAAATTCCGGAAAAGTTGGGATGTTTTTTAAATTTGAATAAAATGAAAACTAAAAGACTTTCAAATCACATGAGCCAATATTTTATTCACAATAGAACATAGATAACATAACAAATGTTTAAACTGAGAAATTTTACAATTTTATGCACAGAATGAGCTTATTTCAGATTTGATGCCTGCTACAGGTCTCAAAATAGTTGGGACGGGGGCATGTTTACCATGGTGTAGCATTTCCTCTTCTTTTCAAAACAGTTTAAAGATGTCTGGGCATAAAGGTTATGGGTTTCTGGAGTTTTGGTGTTGGAATTTGGTCCTATTCTTGCCTGATATAGGTTTCCAGCTGCTGAAGAGTTTGTGGTCGTCTTTGACGTATTTTTCATTTAATGTTGCTCTAAAACCTTTATATGCCTTTCAGCATTCATAGTGCCTTCCAAAACATGCAAGCTGCCCATACTGTATGCACTTATGCACCCCCATACCATCAGAGATGCTGGCTTTTAAACTGAACGCTGATAAGATGCTGGAAGGTCTCCCTCCTCTTTAGCCCGGAGTACATGGCGTCCGTGATTTCCAACAAGAATGTCAAATTTGGACTCGTCTGACCATAGAACGCTTTTCCACTTTGAAACAGTCCATTTTAAATGAGCCTTGGCCCACAGGACACGACGGCGCTTCTGGACCATGTTCACATATGGCTTCCTTTTTGCATGATAGAGCTTTAGTTGGCATCTGCAGATGGCACGGCGGATTGTGTTTACCGACAGTGGTTTATGGAAGTATTCCTGGGCCCATTTAATAATGTCATTGACACAATCATGCTGATGAGTGATGCAGTGTCATCTGAGGGCCCGAAGACCACGGGCATCCAATAAAGGTCTTCGGCCTTGTCCCTTACGCACAGAGATTTATCCAGTTTCTCTGAAATTTTTGATGATGTTATGCACTGTAGATGATGAGATTTGCAAAGCCTTTGCAATTTGACGTTGAGGAACATTGTTTTTAAAGTATTCCACAATCTTTTTACGCACTCTTTCACAGCTCTGCCCATCTTTACTTCTGAGAGACTCTGCCTCTCTAAGACATCCCTTTTATAGCTAATCATGTTACAGACCTGATATCAATTAACTTAATTAGTTGCTAGATGTTCTCCCAGCTGAATCTTTTCAAAATTTCTTGCTTTTTCAGCCATTTGTTGCCCCCGTGCCAACTTTTTTGAGACCTGTTGTTACATGTGCACTCTGTTTTGAACTTGTTTTGGACTTGTGTTTTTCCATTTCCCGCCACTAGTTTATCACCATGGTTACTGATCACCCTAATCATCACATTCAGCTGTATCCCATCACCCCATTGTGTTCCTGTGTATATAAGCCCTGTGTTTCCTGTCTAGTATTGTCTGGTATCGTTTGTGTATACTTTGGTGTATGTCCCTGATCTCTCCTGTTGGATTTCCTAGTAAAAGACCTGTTTTGACTATATCTCCTCGTCGTGTGCTTTATACACCAGATATTGTAACACCTGTAGCAGGCATCAAATTTGAAATGAGCTCATTTAGTGGATAAAAGTGTAAAATTTCTTCGTTTAAACATTTGTTATGTTATCTATGTTCTATTGTGAATAAAATATTGGCTCATGTGATTTGAAAGTCTTTTAGTTTTCATTTTATTCAAATTTAAAAACGTCCCAACTTTTCCAGAATTCGGGTTGTACATTGAAAGTAAATACTTATATAATAAACATATAACCAAACCTAATAAAATGTTTCGTTACATTTATAGTAGTAGGGTAAATGCATGAAAGGGAATGTACAAATGGTATTTCAGTCCAGTATGACTTTTTACTGTTTGTTAACACTTCGCTTGTCTGTGCATTAATGGTGGGGATTTCTCAGTGACTGTTTCCATCCAAAGTTGTGAATTTAACTTGCGCACAAAATTGGAATATCTAAACATTTGCACAAAGCAGTTTCCATCCAGCAAGCCAAAGAGAACCAAATCGCCACTTCCTGATAAACCTGTGCAAATATCACTAAGAAAAATGTAAGTTGCTGCAGTAGAAGCCACTGTGGATCTTTTTCCATATATAATAAATTACTTGCCTCAGAGCAGTCGCAGACAAAATACAATAAACCCAGTCATGTTATCTTGCTTTCGGAGGTGAATGTCTACTTTTTGGGAACTCAGACGTGTAAGGCCGGGTGCACACTGTGAAGTCACACTGCAGGACTGTGCGCCAAAACTTCTGACACTGCCTTAATTGGCTGTCGGTGAACATTTCAAACTAACGACCAAAGATTACAGATTTTAGCCTATGATTATATATATCTTTTAGGATTCTCAAAATTTGTCTCAGATGACCAAATCGTGGCCAAAATTGCATAGTGTGCACCTGCCTTAAGACAGTTCTGGGAGGAAATTATACTGAACTACTTTGACGACAGACTTTGGCTCAGGCATTTTAGAATGAACAAAACATTTTAGATGCTGTGCAACGAGATCAGTCCACTGGTTATGCTGTTTTCACGCCATGTTGTAATTACCATAAATAAAGCTCTCTATGCTTTCTAATCGCTCTTGCTGTACTTTGATGTCATACACCAATCGGTCTGCACAGCGCCGAGTCGAACACACATTAAATCTGCAGTGGTCAGGTGGTACAGCAGCCACATGGTACAAGTCAGAGCTCTCAGAAAATTATGAGTTTACATGTTGTAATTACAAGTTCTACAAGCACGTGAAAGTTTTTTACAGTTCAGAAAAATTAGTCCAGTTATGTTGTCCCATCATGCGCATCGAGGAATTTATTCAGTAAATGTGTTTCCATCATAGTTTACACGTTTTCTTATCTGATTAAAAAATTGAGCTCAATTGAGCACGTTTTTTTTATGTGCATTTTTAGAATTTATGCGCATCTTGGCGTTTGCATCCAGCATTTTTTAACACAATATCCCAAAATGCGCATAAAAATAGGTGGATGGAAACATAGCTATTGATACACCAAAATGGAGGATGAATTTTTTTTCCTGTTTTATCTCCATCAGATTCCAGTCAGTTCACTCTAGATCCAAACACAGCGAATAAACACCTCCATCTGTCTGAGGGGAACAGAGTGGTTACTTTCACTGCCAGTGTCCAACAGTATCCTGATCATCCAGACAGATTTCATTATTATCCTCAGGTGTTGTGCAGAGAGAGTGTGTGTGGACGCTGTTACTGGGAGCTTGAGTGGAGTGGGAGTGGATTTGTGTGTATATCAGTGTCTTATTTGTACATTAACAGGAAGGGACAGAGAGATGAGTGTGTGTTTGGATATAATGATCAGTCCTGGAGTTTGATCTGCTCTACCTCCAGATGCTCATTCATTCACAATGACAGTAATACTGAACTCCCTGTACCCTTCAGCGGCTGTAGAATAGGAGTGTATGTGGATCACTGTGCAGGAACTCTGTCCTTCTACAGCGTCTCTGACACAATGACTCTCATCCACAGAGTCCAGACCACATTCACTCAGCCTCTCTATCCTGGGTTTGGAGTTATAAATGGGTCAGCAGTAAAACTGTGTGATCTAACACTATAGATTACAGAGAACTGACTGTAGTGTTCACAGTCTCAAATGTTACTTGCCACTGTGATAGTAGCCCCCAACAGTTCCCTTATGCACTTGTTTCCCAGTTTATCTTTTGTTCAAGGCTCATGTCCTTGCCAACCCTGAACCAAATGAAAGTGAGTTTTGATTGAGTAACTTGCAGATATGTGCTGACTCAAGCTGCAAACTGTTTCAGATGGTTCAGTCTGATGTAGTGAAGTGGTTCATCCAGTTATGAATTATCATCTTTACTAATTAAAAACCAGTTTGACTTTTTTTTTTTTAAGTTCTTATTGAGAATTAACAGAGGTTTAGCTCTAGTTTATGTTCATTATATTGAAAATGTTTAAATGTCACCATTATGGTGATTAGTGTTTCCTTCAGTTGGGCACTTATATCACTGTATCTGTTTTTTTTTTTTTTTTTTTAATAATTCGATTGTGTCACTTGCAATGCTTCATGGGATTGTTTCCCTCTTTAAAGCCATTAAGTACACAGTCTTGTACCTTTGTATTTTTGTCCAATTTTCAAAGACTTTTTTTTTGTGCTTAAAAAAATCAAAGTTTGTAATGTTGTGATTCACCTCGTAGCTGGTTTATTTGGTTCAAGGCTTATAACTCTTTAACAAAACTTTAAAGGCTTTTTAAAAATTGCTATGGGAAAAATGAATGCTAAAAATACTTCCGGAACCAAGGCAGCTTAAAAAAGTGTACTTAAAAAGTGTACAAAAAGGTGTACACTGTTATACTCTATTGTGAATGTTACCTGGGTTTACTGGTAGCCTTTGTAAGGGAAATGTTATTTTTGTATATTTAATCAATACTACTTCTAATATTTTATCAATGTTGTTAATTTTGCACGAAATACAGAGATTATCTTACATAACATTTTAAGTGAAAGATACATTTAGGTTTGTAACTTATTTTGAATGAGTAATCTGCTGTTTGTTTCTGAATGTAGGATGTATAGGGAGGCAGAAAGACTTTGTGTTATTCTTTTTTATGTTAAAGTTTTTGAATTATTATATACTGTTTGTTCTAATATATTGTAAAAAAAAAAAAATATATATATATATTGCTCTCTGTCACCCCGTTCGAGTTTGTATACTGTGAGCTGTGATCACAAGTTTTGTTCTTGTGTGAAACCCTTTTTCTGATAACTATTCTTGTTTCTGTCTATGTGACTTTCAGCACATTGCTCAACGAACTAACTAAAGCAATATCCTGTTTTTGTATTAGTATATGTTCTGTCCGTCCGTAATAAACTGAGAATCAACTGAGCAGCAATCTGGTTTCTGTGTCTCTTATTTGGTTCTCCCAGTGCAATGTAGGGCTTCACGACATCTGGAGGCGAATTGCAGAAGACTGTAGATAACTGAATAAAATTATCTAACATATATATATAATGTGTGTGTGTGTGCACGATCAGTATGTCTTGGGAAATGTCTCCTTTATGTTGTTTCTTTTTCTTATGTTTCAAATGTAGCCTATCCTGCTAAATTCTGTAGCCGAATGCTGTGAGGGGGAACTACTGAACAATGTTTCTTTCTGTAGTCAAGGACAGCAGACCTTGTAGAGAGTAGAGAAACTGTTTCATCAAGAAGATATTTGCATGCCTAAGGTGAGAAGATGAAGATGCCTAAGATGGATGAAGTTGAAGTGGAAGTGTACATGTATGGTAAAAAGAAATATGAAGCCTAATTTATTTTGTTCTTTGATTAACATTAATCACATGGACAGCAGCAGGTATATTAGTCTGCTCTCACTTCATTTAGTATGCATACATTTGTACATTAACATTAGGTTAGTCATTAATATACAGTGTAAATAAAATTGGATCCTTGTAAAACCCCTATAGGGCAGTCAATGCCAAGGAGGAAAGACATCAGCGATGATCTCAGAGAAGCAATTTTTGCCGCCATCAATCTGGGAAGGGTTATATGGCCATTTCCAAACAATTTGAAGTCCATTATTCTACAGTAAGGAAGATTATTCACAAGTGGAAAACATTCAAGAAAGTTGCCAATCTTCCCAGGAGTGGACGTCCCAGCAAATTCACCTCAATGTCAGACTGTGCAATGCTCAGAGAAATCGCAAAACAACCAAGAACTACACCTCAGACTCTACAGGCCTAAGTTAACATGTTAAATGTTAAAGTTCATGGCAGTACAATTAGAAAAAGACGGGACAAGTATGGCGTGTTTGGAAGGGTTGCCAGGAGAAAGCTTCCTCTCTCTAAAAATAAAATGGCAGCATGGCTTAGGTTTTCAAAGTTGCATCTGAACAAACCATAAGACTTCTGGAACAAGGTCCAACCAAAGTGGAGATGTTTGGCCATAATGCACAGCGCCAAGTTAGGTGAAAAAATGCTGAGGGTTGAGTTGCTCTATGCTCCTCATGTAATTGCATCCCTTCTGGTGAAGCAAGTGCTATTTTCTCCCCTTTGGAAGTAGTGGTAGATCTAAGGTTGTAGCTGAGTTACTCCCTTTGATTTACCTACTCACTGAGAGTTTGCATTTTACTAGCATTTTATTAGAGCTTTGTTTGCTCTTGAGGCATTTGAGGTTCTTTACCTGCCCTGCAAGGGATGGAGGAAGGTTGCAAAGGCAGGGACTTCCCTTGCAATAGAGAATGGAAGCTGAACATGTTCAAACAGAAGTCCTTATGATAATTATAAGTATGCAACCTTTGAACCTTGAACCTTTTTTCCAGACAGTATTTTGGTTATTGTTAAATCGGGTGGAATTCCCACATCAGAAATATCAAATCCAGCCCCAGATGCCGGACCTTGTCAGAAGATATCCGTTTTGTCTGGTGTGCAAACCAGCAAAACCCGTCAACAGAAAGTCTTGTCTGGTACCTCAAGACTCTATTAACAGCCTTCTGCTGTTTAATAGCCTACTGCATGTTTAATAGTATTTCTGAGCTGTAATAAATGGCAAAACAGCTAAATTCTCTTGTCTTTTGATCATTGATTTCACCTTTGCCAACACATTTAGAAGTATCAATGCTTTTACCATGATAATAAAAACTAAAATGATACTAAAACTAAATACAAACTAAAAGTAATGATTTTCAAAAGTTAAAAACGAAATCAAATTTTTTTATGCACCATTAAAACTAAATGGAATGAAACTGAATTAAAAAAAAAAAAACTTTTTAAAACTATAATCCTGATGTGTACTGCCTGCACTACAAAAATAAAAAAATATGAGCAGTAAAAATTGTTTCAGTAGCATTAGCTGTGGGTATCAGGTGAAAAAAAGTGTTCTTTACCAAGATTTAACTTTCTTTCTTTCTTTCTTTCTTTTTGCCACCCCAATGAAATCACAGAAGAAAAAAAAGTTCTGAAAAAACGTTCTTGCTACGCCTCTCATGCTGGTTCAATAATGCAACATCATGGTTTTTCACATGCAGACTGAAATATTTCCAGTGGTGTTTGAATCCTGTCTGCGTCTGTCTTTGTGAGAGTGATTGAGGGACTGACACCTAGTGGACTATCTGTGAATCTGCAGTAAAAAGAACCAGGAAACTATTTCAGCTGTTAAGAGAAAGTGAAACTTAAATGCTTTTGAGCTGTTGTATTTGTCTCTTGATCTGTGCATGAAGTGAAATGGCAGAATTTGGGTTTTCTCAGGAGCAGTTCAGCTGTCCAGTGTGTCTGGATCTACTGAAGGATCCGGTGGCCATTCCCTGTGGACACAGTTTCTGTATGAGTTGTATTACAGACTGCTGGGATCAGGAGGATCAGAAGGGAGTCTATAGCTGCCCTCAATGCAGACAGGCCTTCACTTCAAGACCTGCTTTAAATAAAAACACCCTGCTGGCTGAAGTGGTGGAGCAACTGAAGAAGACTAAACTCCAAGCTGCTGTTCCTGCTGGACAGGGAGATGTGGAGTGTGACGTCTGTACTGGAAGGAAACACAAAGCTGTCAAGTCCTGTCTGGTGTGTCTGAACTCTTACTGTCAAAATCACCTTCAACAACATGACAGTCTCTTTAAAGGTAAGAGACACCATCTGATAGATGCCACTGGACGACTTCAAGAAATGATCTGCCCTGAACATAATAAACAACTCGAAATCTATTGTCATACTGACGAGCAGTGCATTTGTTATCTGTGTACGATGGATAATCACAAAAACCATGATACTGTAGCAGCTGTAGCAGAGAGGACAAAGAAACAGGTATGTACTGAAAATGGATTTATGTACAGTATCTGTGTCTTTCTACAGTATCTGTAATGTAATCTGTAGTCAGTATCTGTACATTTAATGACATTGCAAACAATTAATCTTAAAATTAAAAAACATTTTAAGTAGTGTTGTCAAAAGTACCAACTTCAGTACAAGTCGGTACTGAAATTTAAAAAATGTGACGCTTTGAGCGCCGTTGAGTGGATTCGTAAACACCTCTGATTGGCCATTGTGTTCACACGCTCATCAGATATGTCTGTGATTGGCTACAATGATCAACGCTTCATAAACATGTTGTAAATAGACATCAATGACGCTCTTCATTGAGTGCTTACACAGATACACACGGGAGCGTTTGAAAACAGACGGACCGGTCCGCTGATAGACGCCTGCTTTCAAATGGTCCCGCTCCCGCTTTCAATACGCTTTCATGTTCAAATGCTCCTGTGTGTTGATCATTGTAACCAATCACAGACGTATATGTTGAGTGCATGAACACAATGGCCAATCAGAGGTGTTTATGAACCCTCTCAACAGCGCTCAAAGCATAACATTTTTAAAATTGGTATCAAAGTTGGTACTTTTGACAACACTAATTTGAAGTACACAGTGCAAAGTTTCAAGAGTAGTATACTTAAGCTATAGAAGAAGTGAAAGACAATTAGAGTAAAGAAAGAACAAAAAATACCCATTATTATGGTCAGTGCCTTTTTAATGGTTGTGGTTTAGTTAGGCACTTGTGGAAGAGTCTTCTTCAGCTGTTGTGATGGTTTCAGCAGATTGTGTGCAGGTTGGCAGCTTGTTCCATAGATATACATAATAAAGGCTAGATGTCTCGTCCGCGCTGCTGGCCAATGGAGGTCGACGTCCGCACCTGGCGGCCATCTTGTCACAGTCAGCTCGCTCACTCGTAACATTGTGTTTTAATGGTGCATGTACTTTTTAAATAACCATAACTTGCTCAATTTTCTACCGATTTTCAAACTGTTTGGTTTGTTATAAACGTCTGAGATGTACTTATGACACTGCATACTTATGAATAATTATAACCATGGACTTCCATATGAAAATAACATTGAACAGAACAGATAGGTGCAATGAATATACACACGCACAAGGTATTTATGTTAAATCAATATATAGGGTACTAAAACTCAGTGTACAGAATGGCAACATGAGATATATATATATATACATACACTTTTATAATATGAATATTACTATTATAATAAAATAATTTGAATTATTACGTTTATTTTAACTTCTTCAGGGTTGGGCCATTTACTAGGCTGCACAAAAGTATGGCATCTTCTCCTATAAAGCCAGCAATTTCCTGTATCATAATGTAAGATGTTTTTAACAAACCAAACCGACTGGAAATCATGTGCAACTTAAGTTATATTGAAAAGAAAGAGCAATTCTGCCTCTCCCACTGATGTAAAATTGCTGGGTAGCAGCTAAACTGTAACTACTAAGTCTCACTCAAAGCTTCTTGTTATTAGCCAGCTAATAACTACAACCACATCCACAAAGATTGTAATAGACAAAAGATTAGTTGTCATAAAATCGTTATTGGTGTCAGTAAAACCTATATAATTGAACAGCTCGATTGTGGTCTCAGCCTTGATAACTTGCGCAAGTAGCCGTGATACACAACTATGCTGCACGATTAAGTCGTTTTTCGAAAAGAAAAGCTGCAATTTCAACATGTTCAAGCATCCAGAATTACAGCCACGTTAATAACGTTTGTAAGAAAGCAAACCATTTGTAAATCCGTCAAGATTTCAGCGAGATACGAGTATTTGTATTCGTGGAGTTCACTCACCTTACATCAGGTACCACAGAGCCCGCCAGAAAGCTTGCCTGTGACAAGATGGCCGCCGGTGATGACGTTAGAGACTCCGCCGTAAGACATCTAGCCTTTATTATGTATATCTATGGCTTGTTCTACTTTATAGGAACAGAAGGTGAAGGTGAAGGTTATAGTAAGCGACTTTGTATCTAACTGTGAAGGAATACAAGCACTGGATAATCACTGACTGGGATGTTGATAGATGTACTTTTGTATAAGTGTGCTCAAGTAGCAGGATATTTCCGGTGGCAATACTGAAGGCCAGTGTCAGAGAATTTGTTGCAGGCAGCAACAGGTAGTAAGTTGAGACACCCTCTTTGATTGATTTGAAACCAGACACGTCATGCAGATTAGCTTCAGAGGCTTAGTCGAAGCCTCAAAGGCTGGTCAACCCTTATGGAAAGAAAATATATTTCCCTATATATGAATGATCAATATATTACATGATTTAACAGTATATTTGAAAAGATATTGCGTAAATATATTACAATATATTGAATAATACATAAGGAATTGCCGCTTTTCATATATTGAAAAATATGTGATAATACATTTACTAATATATCATAATGTATGTAATTTTATATTCAGTAATATACTTCATAATATATAGATTTATATGTGATCAGATATGGTACTGCATGCATAATATATTGCTCATGCAGTATAAACACATATATGATAAAATATATTATGTAACACATTTCTTATATTTTATAATTATTTACATTTTAAATGTTTCATATTTTCAAGTTAGTTAACAAAAGCACACCTGCATGTACTAAAGTTTCTATCAAAGAGACTATCACTGTGCTATAGTGTGCACAGCCATTACTTTTTAAATAAAGTTATTATAGTTTTAATGGTGTTCAGCCAATCATAAACCTAACTTCAGGCTCTACTCTTCAGCACAATGGTAACCCCAAAAACTCACACATACCAGAAAACCTTTTAAATTCCAAAATAATACAACTTTAAACACTAACAGATCTCACCCTATATCAATATTGAGCAAAACACATGAAATAACACTTCATTTTAACATTTACTCTTCTTTAACAGTCAGAAGCAAAGCATGCTGGGAACTAGAAGTCTGTTGTAACCACTGATTGTAACTCATTCCATGAATGTGTGTATATATATGTGTACAATACATTCACATTTATATGGGAACATGTATGCGCAATGTACACAATAAAGGATAAAACTTTATGAATGTAATGCTATTTTTGTCTTCATTTATAAATATTTTATATGTATCAATATATAGCCATACATGGTCAATGCATATATTGCAGTATATTGAAAAATATAAGCACTAGTTTCCCATATATGGAAATGTATTATGTAATATATTGCATTATATTTTGCAGTATATTCC
This sequence comes from Mylopharyngodon piceus, assembly GCA_039654765.1. Taxonomy (NCBI): domain Eukaryota; kingdom Metazoa; phylum Chordata; class Actinopteri; order Cypriniformes; family Xenocyprididae; genus Mylopharyngodon; species Mylopharyngodon piceus. Next base: position 31,861,294 of record CM077441.1, on the reverse strand, counting down.
CATATATTTTTGTTCCGTAAGGGAACAGAGCATTGACACAGTTCCTCAACAACCGTCCATACCGGCGTGATGAATACGATCCTCAATTGGATGGAACTGGAATAAATACTTTGAATGTTGCAATCCTGTCGGACTTATGATAGCTACCTGAATCGTAACAAAGCACTGTTGGCCAGAGGAGAACTGGCCCCCCGACTAAGCCTGGTTTCTCCCAAGGTTTTTTTCTCCATTTAAACACCTATTTGCCACTTGTCTGCCACCTGATGTCACCTGATGGAGTTTGGGTTCCTTGCCGCTGTCGCCTTTGGCTTGCTTAGTTGGGGACACTTGACATTTGACTTGACATTTGATATTCAACAGTGCTTTGATCTGCCTGCATTGACACTATTCTTTAAGAGCTGCTGTGCAGCCAAATAATGTACCAGTTATCAATGTAAAGCTGCTTTGACACAATCTACATTGTAAAAAGCGCTATATAAATAAAAAAAACTTGACTTGACTTGACATTGCAGGAATATTTTCTCATTTTGTTTGGTCATGTTTATAGTTGTCATGTTACGGTTAGTTGTTTTCATGGGTTTCCCCTTGAGGGCACTCTGTGCCTTATATCAGACCCCTGTTGTTTGTCTTGTCCGCTGCCCCTCCAGCCCAGCTCTGAATCTGATAGAGCCCCCATGGTCGGTTCCTCCAGTAACTCCCTGGTTCCCTTCCCTTCCCTTCCCTCCCTTGGTGTCCCTGTGGTCAGGGTTTCCTGAACTTCTGTCCGTCTTGTGTGGTCCTCTTTCGTCTGGTGTGTTTTGTTTTGTGTTCGGGTTAGTGTCAGGATCCTGTCACTTTGGTTGGTCATCTTTATAGTTCAATGACAGGATCCTGACACCCACGTATTGCATTGTCTTGTCCTGGTGTTAGAGGAAGTGCACAGTTTCAAGTTCCTTCTCTGGGCCATGTGCTGTGTAGTCTGAGTAGTGTTTTGTGTGTTTGGGGCATGCTGTCTGGATCCTGACATGCAGCACATGTTGTGCGGCAGCGGTTGTGTTCTAGTTGTCTTTGTTTTTGTGTGCCATGTGCTTTTCTGTCAATCTCTTGTCTTGGCCTCGCCTCCTTTCTGCATTGTTTATTAGGTAATTTGCCCCACCTGGTCTCCCTTGCTACCCTCCTAATTTCCTTTCGTCTTTTATTTTACCTGTGATTGGGTTCATTGTGGTTGTTGACCCTGGCAGCGTACCGCTTTGATTTTATTGCCTTTCCTCGCTAACTTACCTTCTTCTCAATGACTTACAGGTGCTGGTCATATAATTAGAATATCATCAAAAAGTTGATTTCACTAATTCCATTCAAAAAGTGAAACTTGTATATTATATTCATTCATTACACACAGACTGATATATTTCAAATGTTTATTTCTTTTAATTTTGATGATTATAACTGACAACTAAGGAAAATCCCAAATTCAGTATCTCAGAAAATTAGAATATTACTTAAGACCAATACAAAGAAAGGATTTGGCCAACTGAAAAGTATGAACATGAAAAGTATGAGCATGTACAGCACTCAATACTTAGTTGGGGCTCCTTTTGCCTGAATTACTGCAGCAATGCGGCGTGGCATGGAGTCGATCAGTCTGTGGCACTGCTCAGGTGTTATAAGAGCCCAGGTTGCTCTGATAGTGGCCTTCAGCTCTTCTGCATTGTTGGGTCTGGCATATCGCATCTTCCTCTTCACAATACCCCATAGATTTTCTATGGGGTTAAGGTCAGGCGAGTTTGCTGGCCAATTAAGAACAGGGATACCATGGTCCTTAAACCAGGCACTGGTAGCTTTGGCACTGTTTGCAGGTGCCAAGTCCTGTTGGAAAATGAAATCTGCATCTCCATAAAGTTGGTCAGCAGCAGGAAGCATGAAGTGCTCTAAAACTTCCTGGTATACGGCTGCGTTGACCTTGGACCTCAGAAAACACAGTGGACCAACACCAGCAGATGACATGGCACCCCAAACCATCACTGACTGTGGAAACTTTACACTGGACCTCAAGCAACGTGGATTGTGTGCCTCTCCTCTCTTCCTCCAGACTCTGGGACCCTGATTTCCAAAGGAAATGCAAAATTTACTTTCATCAGAGAACATAACTTTGGACCACTCAGCAGCAGTCCAGTCCTTTTGTCTTTAGCCCAGGCGAGACGCTTCTGACGCTGTCTGTTGTTCAAGAGTGGCTTGACACAAGGAATGCGACAGCTGAAACCCATGTCTTGCATACGTCTGTGCGTAGTGGCTCTTGAAGCACTGACTCCAGCTGCAGTCCACTCTTTGTGAATCTCCCCCACATTTTTGAATGGGTTTTGTTTCACAATCCTCTCCAGGGTGCGGTTATCCCTATTGCTTGTACACTTTTTTCTACCACATCTTTTCCTTCCCTTCGCCTCTCTATTAATGTGCTTGGACACAGAGCTCTGTGAACAGCCAGCCTCTTTTGCAATGACCTTTTGTGTCTTGCCCTCCTTGTGCAAGGTGTCAATGGTCGTCTTTTGGACAACTGTCAAGTCAGCAGTCTTCCCCATGATTGTGTAGCCTACAGAACTAGACTGAGAGACCATTTAAAGGCCTTTGCAGGTGTTTTGAGTTAATTAGCTGATTAGAGTGTGGCACCAGGTGTCTTCAATATTGAACCTTTTCACAATAGAGATACTGAATTTGGGATTTTCCTTAGTTGTCAGTTATAATCATCAAAATTAAAAGAAATAAACATTTGAAATATATCAGTCTGTGTGTAATGAATGAATATAATATACAAGTTTCACTTTTTGAATGGAATTAGTGAAATAAATCAACTTTTTGATGATATTCTAATTATATGACCAGCACCTGTAGATGTACATAATTTTTTATGTTGCATAAGTGCCCACTACTGGCAGAACCCTTGCAATGGGTTTAATTGGAATGCCCTAAGCCCTTGATCACTTGATTGCCCTAAGCCAGGGGTGTCAAACTCAGTTCCTGGAGGGCCGCAGCCCTGCAGAGTTTAGTTCCAACCCTGCTCCAAACACACATACCTGTAGGTTTCAAATAGGCCTGAAGGACTTGATTAGCTGAATCAGGTGCGTTTAATTAGGGTTGAAGCTAAACTCTGCAGGGCTGTGGCCGTCCAGGAACTGAGTTTGACACCTGTGCCCTAAGCCCTTGGTATCCACTATGGAACTGATTACGTAATTTATTTATTTTTTTACTTAAGAATTTGTTTGATGCAGTATTCTATATGCCTATAAGTATGATTGGGCTGCTGTACAAAATTAATAAAATTACACAAATGAATAAAATCTCAATACAATAAATAAACTAAAACTGTGTAACAAACAGTCATTTTAAGGTAGCAGCAAGTATTATGCAGTTAAATATCAAAATAATTTATATATCATACACTAGAGTTGTGTGGGGTGGGAGTAACTTAAATTGATCTGCATTGATGTCACAGTTGTGTTGCAATGAGGTATATGGAGCTGCCTCAAGTGTACATTTGATTTGACTCACTCCCTCCATCAAAACCAAGGGGTTGAGGATTTGTCCATATAAACTTCCTTTAACTGCCCACATTAATCCCAGGTGATGTCCTTGTTAAACCCCGTCCGTATTCTGGCGGACAGTCTGTGACGTAATTTTTATCATCAACACATTCTGCTGATGTCCACACACATAGTCCTGATTTTTGTGCCCACATAGACAACAGCACATGTGCTATTGATCCACTAGGTAGTGCACATGCTGAACGCGTTCTTCTCTGCCCACGATGTTTCAATGATATACTTTGTCAGTAGATATACTTTGAAGGGATAGTGCACTCAAACCTTGAAGGATCTGCCAGGACAGGTGCAAGAGGATCTGATGATTCGTAATGTCAGAGGCAATAGACAGGTCCGGCAGGATGGGGACAGATGATTTGGAGTGTTGGAGGTTTTTTAGCAGTGTGTTTTCGAGCCGAAATCGTCATGTATGTGGTTTCTCACATTTCAAAAATCTTTTAGTGTGGGCCAGCCTTTCCTCGTGCATCCTTAAATATTTTTTTTATATTAAATATTGCTTGAGTCACAGTTCATTTAGTTTCTTTGTTCTGGTTTTTCTTTATAAAATTTAAACAGTCCATTTCCATTCTGTCTATCTATACAGTTTTATGTAGTATTTCTAAAGTTTACAGTGTTATTTGATTTTCATACAGATGGTTTTGGAAGAGAGAAAGAGAATGTTCCAGCAGAGGATCCAGCAGAGAGAGAAAGATCTTGAAGAGCTGAGAAAGGCTGTTGAATCGCATAAGGTGAGTTTGTAGAAGAGAAGTTTGAGACTCAGTTTGGACTCTCCTCTTGTGCTGGATCTCTTTTAGTCCTACTGAAACCCACTGTGGGCGACAGGCTGTGTGAGGCACCAACAAGAGCTGACTGTGATGTGTGTCCTAACAGCGCTCTGCAGTGACAGCAGTGGAGGACAGTGAGAGGATCTTTACTGAGCTTATCCGCTCCATTGAGAGAAGGCGCTCTGAGGTGACACAGCGGATCAGAGATCAGGAAAAGGCAGCAGTGAGTCGAGCTGAAGGAGTCATGGATCGACTGGAGCAGGAGATTGATGATTTCAGGAGGAGAGATGCTGAGCTGGAGCTGCTTTCGCACACAGATGACCACATCCATTTTCTCCAGGTAACAGAGCATGTGGCTTGTTGAAAGGTGTGCTGTTACTCAGACCACAGCGGACATGCCCAATGTGAAAGCTCAGACACAGGAGGAAACATAACATCTAGCATTAGCATAGATATAGGACATATAGGACAAACTAAGGCAGGACTATATATACAAGAAACCAAACACAAAACATGTGGTGAACATAATCAATTTCCATGGAAACAAATAGGACCTAATCAAAAACCAATGGAGTTAAAGAAACAGGAACTAGGACAATGGAAAACAGGAACATACTAATAGTCCATAGAAATTAATACTGAAACTAAACTACTAGGAATGCACCAAAATGAATATTATAGGCCAAACCGGAAATTCAAGATGCATTTGGCCGAAAACCGAAACCAAAAGTAATATATTAATAATCAATGAATTACTCAAAATTATTTCATAATCAACACTCAAATAGCTAAAACTGAGTTGTACAAACATTTAAATTGCACATAGAGATTTCTTTTTTATCATTTTTTAAATAACAAAATTGTTTCTACTCCAGTTTGTGGGTGAATTATAAATATTTAAATAATAATAAACTGTAATGATTTGTTTTCATGACAGATTTATTCAAATATATCTTAAATAAAGACATCACTAACAGGTTAAATAAAAATATAATAAATATGTAATAGTGCATATATTTAGCTCTTCTCTAGAGTTATTTTTTTCTGGCTAACTAATGAGTTTAGGGACATAGCTTTCTTGAGGTAAATGTAACGTTAAGTGACAATGTATAGCCTACAAGCTGTTTTATTGACGTCTTTCCCCGGTTGAAACACTGGTTGAGCGATTACATGAGGCATGATTCATTCAGTAAGTTGTAGTGTATCTTTCGACATACCTTCTAATGTTCATTCATGTTTATTTTGTGCTGTAACTAGTAGTAAAGAGGAGAGTAGATGATCAGTTCATGTGCGCTTGATTCGAGCTGCCTAATATACTAAAAATTCTTCTTTAGTACTTATTAAGATAATCTTAAGAACATCTAAGTGTACTCAACTGTGCTATTTTGAGACACCATGAATATGAAATAAAATGTGCTTTTAACATACTATCTCTGTATTAAAAAAATTTATTTAGTTACCACTTGTAGTACACTTGAACCCATCATACTAGTGTAGAAAGATGGGTACTTTTTAGTAATTTTTTTTTCACCTGGGAACACTGTGCGCATCACTACAGGAAGAAAGTGTCTGACTTTTTACTTTTTACTCCTTCCCCGAGTGCAAGCGGAAATCTCACCAATCAGTTAAATCCAGCCAAAGTCAAACACACATATTAACACTGTCAAGTACACATAGGCCACACCCTATTTAGTTATATCCAGTTCAATACTGCCACCTACTGGCGCAGTTGAGAACTTTGTACACAAACCCTACCCGGAGAGCCAAATCCCTTATAGCATAGGTCTTCAACCTTGCTCCTGGAGACCCACTATCCTGCTTGCTTCAGATCCATTCTGAGTTTATCTTAGGGATTTAGAAGTCCTCAGGAGAAAGCTGTCCTGGGTTTAGAAACTACTTTTAGCATTAAAATGTTTTGTGAATTACTCTTTGACGAAAAATTTAAGAGCCCTAAAATTAGGAGTGACACGCCCCTATTTTTTAAGAGTTGCTCTTAAATTTTTGCATTAGGAGCAAATTATAGCCTTAAGATTTTTTGTGAATATGGACCCAGGCAGGTGTGTTGGAGCAAGTTAGAACTAAATTTAGCAGGACAGTGTAAAAAAGTACCTGATTGACCTACTACTTCTGGTGAGATTATGAAGTGCACATTCACTAGACACTTTACTATCCCATGAGGCCACGGGAGAGGATTTGTGAATGGCTGTGAAGAGATGCAACTAACCCCGGTGGTCATGTGACAGTAACAACAATGTGGATGTAGTACGTCCAAAATTCAGTCATACTACACACATGCATACTATAAAGAATGTATTATTTAGAATGGTTGTGAATCAAGTTTCAAACCAAATGTAATACCTACTATACAGTATGCAGTAGCAGGGATGAAGACATATGCCTTACAGTATTCAAGAAACAGCTAAAAATACATTTTTTCCATGAGCGCTTTAATGTTTCCTGCTGTGGTACTGTTCTAGACTGTGCTTCAGTTTTTTTCAACTGCTTACACACAAAATCTTTACTTGTCACACAATTTCTGAAACCTGACACTCAAACAGCAGAATCACACACCAAATCTGCAAAACCATACACTAATTCTCGGCCTTCGACTCAGTTTTCAATTTCATAATACACTTTTTGCAAAACACAACACAAAATTCTCTATGTAACACACAAAAATCTAACAGGAAGTATCTTGATTTCCTTTTTCAAACACAACCAATCAAAATGCCACACTAATTCATCAGTGCCTCACACTAACTCCTCACATGTGCGAACACTCATTGCTTTACTTAACACCAACCAATCATGGCTTTAGAATAGGCCCATAAATAGGCCAAAGGTCAAGTCATCTCTCTGCCAATTACTTTCAATCTTGTACAGAAATGTACACAGGTGCTCATGAAAGAAGAGTTTTAGGTTTTGAATTACTGTGTGTATATGATATATCCAAAAATAGAATATTATGGCAAATATGTTTGAAAAGTAAGACAAACGTTTGCTTTTGAGATGTGTTTGTGATATTTTGAATGCATTTTGCAAGAGATGTGAGCCATTTTGCATTTTGTGTGTGCAATTGTTGGATTTGTGTGTAAAGTTTTGAAAAAAAGAGGCAAAGTTTTGAAAATGTGTGTAAGCAGCTGAAAAAAACTGTGAGAATATTCTCTTTGTTGTATTCCTCATTTATGTAAAAGCGTCTACAAAATGTGTAAATGTAAATGTAGAATTGCAAATAAAACACAGATACTTTCCAAGTGGTAGATTAGATCATTACAGACAAATTTGAAGATAATTTGAATAAAAAAGCAGAGTAAATATGTGATTGATGCAGGTTTGGAAGTTCTAAGGATTTTTGCTTTTTATCTTTTCTTTATTTCTTCTTGTAGAGATTCCAGTCTCTCTCCGAACCTCCTGAATCTACAGATATATCCAGCACCATTGTCAGCTCTCTCCTCTCTTTTAATGATGTGGGAAAGTCTGTGACTCAGTTGAAAGAAAAACTGCTGGATTTTTGTAGAGAGGAGATAGACAAGATATGTGGCAGAGGTAAAGTATAGCGGACATTCATGTATTCTTAGAAATGAATCTTGCATCATTTAGAAGAATCTCAAAGCAAATTAAAATTAATGTGGAAGGAGTGTGTGTGCATGCGTGTGTGTTTGTGTGTGTGTGTGTGTTTGGGAATTAAGTATGTAATTATTTTAAGTAAATATTAAAATATGTCTGTTTTCTTAGCAACATACATTGAAATTATTCCCACCAATGAACCCAAGATCAGGGAGGAGTTCCTGCAATGTAAGACATGAAACGCATGCACACACACACACACACACACACACACACACACACAGGTTTGTTTTTGTGAATTGTGGGGACATTCCATAGGCGTAATGGTTTTTATACTGTACAAACCATATTTTCTATGGCCCTACACCAACCCTACCCTTACACCTACCCATCACAGGAAACTGTGCACATTTTTACTTTCTCAAAAAAAAATCATTCTGTATGATTTATAAGCCTTTTGAAAAATGGGGACATGGGGTAATGTCCTCATAAGTCACCCTCTCCTTGTAATACCTATGTCATACCCATGTCATTATACAAATTTGTGTCCTGATGTCACAAAAACATGCACACACACACACTTACACATCTTTATGAATACTGAAAATGGATCAGTATGAAAATACTGAAAATGGATCACTCTGACTAAAATACTTTCTTGTAGAGAAAAAAGAATGATATTAGTTATTTTACAATACAATAAATACATTTAAATAGAATCTAAAATAGAAACTTTTACTTAAACAAAACCTTAACAGACCACACGGTTCAGGTTTGAGAATGTTTGGTCTTAAATGATCCATTCTGCTTTTTAAACCATCCTAAGAAAAACACTTAAATTCTAAAGTTTTCATAGAAGCAGAGCAAAATGTTCGGTGTTGTGATCTTAGTGTCATTCATCTTAACCCTCTGGTCCTCTTTGGTCAAAAATGACCGGAAAATTTTACATTTTGAAATTTTACTTTTTTTTGCTTCATTGGAATGGGATGACATTTGGTGACTTTTGTCACATTAGCTATGGGAACACACACAAAAATCACGGACATGATTCGGATATGTTAAAGGGTCGAAACAAAAAATAGTCACACTTGGATCCTTCGCGGTCAAAAATGACCGACATAGGAAATAAATAGGAAATACAAAAAAATATGAAAACTCAGAGAATCTTTTGGTGGTACAAACTACAAATCAGCCACTGTGCAGAAAAAAGTGCACAGCAATGAAGGGGTGACACTCTATCGTGATTGATCTTTATCACTGTCCCAGTAGCTCCCGAAAATAACAGAAATATGAGTACAAAAATACATTACATTTCTCCAGTGTCTGTACTGTATTTTTGTAGTTATTTTTCTGTTATTGTCAGGAGCTACTGGGACAGTGATAAAGGTAAATAGCCCACATCTTGTCTGAGTCTGTAAACGGCCATTAACAAAAGTCCAGAGATGCTGAAGACGGACGCCAAGAGGAGAAAATTCAGTAGCAGGCAGAGCAGCTCACTGTTCACGATGCTCGAAATATAGAAAGAAAATATAAATATTGATTTGGGGGTGAGGGGTTATATGAATGTATCTCTGAAGGGAAATTACTGTCTTCAGAAAAGTTTTGATGGCGATGGCATTTTATTTTCCTCTTACCATGAAAAAAAGTAGCTATTTATAAAGGCAGTGCTGCTTTGTTTACAGCGGTAACCAAGGAAACGCTGTGTCACTGCTCTTCCATAAGCGCCACCTGCTGTCAGAGAGTGAATTTGCGTCTCATTCAGCCTGTCTGCTGTTTTTGTTTCATGCTTTTTTTGTGTGTACCATATAATTTCACGAAAATAAAGTCAGACCGTTCTGTTTTTGCTTTAAATCTAATTCAAATCAAAAACAACTGCTCATGCAACGTGTAGCATCTTTGTTTGGATCGTGATTAAAATGCAGTGGTTACTTCTAATTGGCTATCTGCAACCAGTATCGGAATCGGCCAATTTGCTTGTAAAAATAAATAAATAAATCAGAATCTGAATTTGCCATGAAAAAATACTAAATACAATCTTGGTTGTCTTTTTCTATCAATTCTTCAATAGGTAGATCTTGTCTTTCATAAAGGTCGAGGTCAGGGATTTTGGGCTTAAAAAGGTGAAACTCCTGAAACTTAAAGTGTGTACGTGGCCAAACACACACTCACTTACACACACTCACAGACACACACACACACACACACACAACACACTATTATACTTACACAAATAAACCAGTGTGGTTGTAACAATATGGTAAAATTGAGCCAAAAGACTCAAAATAAGAGGTTGAAATCAGATCAGACCCAGATTTATTACGCTGTGATAAAACATACCTGTTCATTTTTGTTAAAATTTTATTGAATTTTGATTTTACGTGTAATAAAATGTCCTCCTCTGTGTTCAAGTTTGACTGTAGTAAAATTAATGCAAAAACTGACACTTCAAATCAACATTTCAAACCAAAAAAAATCTAAACCTTCACAAAAAGTAGTCTTTGAGAATGTCTAAGTATAAATCCAAATCCACAACTTGATAAAAATAAGTATTTATGTCTATAAACACTAGATAATTTATAAGCCACTTTATATAGAACTATATAGGAATCGTCCCTGAATAGGGAACGAGACACTGCGAGACCATGCTATGGGAACACCTTCGATGTGACAAATGTCTGAAGCCCTTATACCATCATGCCAATTGATTGGCCAGAAGCGTCTAGCCCCACCCCAAGAATACGTCACGTATATGCTTCATATCAGCGTGCTAGGAGCCATTTCATCAAATTTCCAAACGAAGGAAGCTACTACTCGACGGTAGGGGAATGGCCGGCATCGCAGCGTCTCGTTCCCTATTCAGGGAACCAAGGTTACATACGTAACCGAGACATTCCCTTTCATAGGTTCACTCAACGCTGCGAGACCACGCTATGGGAACGATATACCACAACACCTTCACATACCTGAGAGTAGCTGGAGGACCGTGGAAAGCATCCGCTCAAGCAGATAAAACCTGGGAGCCAGTAGCCATCTTCATGTCCAGACCATAGAACTTGATGAAGGTGTTCGGAGAGGACCATCCTGCCTCAACACAAATATCCTCCAAAGAGCCCTTAAAGAGAGCCTGAGAAGAAGCCATTCCTCTTGTGGAATGAGCATGCACACCTAGAGGCGAAGTCTTTAACCAGCCCTGGGGCAAAGTCCATACAAGAGGGCCTGATAGAAAGAGCCTGCAGATCTCCTATTCTCTTAAGAGAGGATAGAGCCATCAGAAGAACCGTCTTGAGGGTCAAAAACTTTTCTGATTCCAGCTCCAGTGGCTCAAAGGGGCCACCTGTTAGTCCCTCTAGATCGACAGAAAGCACCAAGAGGCAAATAACCTGCACTTAAAAGCATACAAGCATCTTGTGGAGGGGGCTCTCACATTAATGATAGTATCTTTAATCTCAGCTGAGAGACCAGAATACATTAACGCGTATTCCCGCTCAGGGGCCACACCCACAACTTCCATAAGTCCGGACAGGGGTGCCAAATTGTACCTTGAGCCAGAGTCAACAGGTCTGGTCTCAGGGGAACCTCCCACAGAGGGCCGACTAACAGACTGACCAGGTCTGAGAACCAAATCTGAGTGGGCCAGAGGGGGGCCACCAAAAACAGATGTCTCACTTTGTCCATTCGTACCCTGAGCAGCACCGCTGGGAACAAACAAATCGGTGGAAAGGCAAAGAGACTGGTCCTGGGCCATACATTGGCCAGGGCATCTATCCCCAGAGGCGACGGAGGCAACAGGGAGAACCAGAGTGGACAATGAGTAGTCATGCTCGACGCAAACAAATCCACTTCTGCTCGGCCGAACCTCTGCCATATGAGGCTCACTACTTGAGGATGCAGCCTCCATCCTCCGGGATCTAAGCCCCGTCTCGAGAGTAGGTCCACTCCTAAGTTCAAATGACCTGGAATGTGAACCACTCTGATCGACAGAAACCTGGTCTGCACCCAAAGAAGCACACGCTCCACCAGCCTGTACCAGGACTTTGCGGAAAGGGTGGCAATGAGGCAAGATCCCTTGGCTCTTGACCCACCATTGGGATGGTCTCATATGGAGCAGGCCCAGCTGAACAACAGTGGACGCTGCTTCCATAAGGCCCATCAGTCTGTGACACAGACCTACTGGACCAGACGGCCTATCCTGAAATGACTCAGCCAGTTTTGTAACAAATGAATGCATGCGGGAGACAATCGTGCCCACATTACACCAGAATCTAGGTCCACACCCAGGAAGGTAGTTTGCTGAAGTGGCAGCAAGACACTCTTTTGGAGGTTTATGCGCAAACCTAAGCTCCTCAAATGGCAGAGGACTAAGTCTTGATGAGCTATTGTCAAATCCTGAGACTGGGCTAATATTAGCCAGTCGTCCAGGTAGTTCAAAATCCAGACACCCATACATTTCGTAAAGGTCAGAGGAGCCAAAGCAAGTCTGAACGGAAGAACACGGTATTGGTAAGCTTTGCCCTCGAAAGCGAACCTGAGGAACTTCCTGTGTCTCTCGATGATCTGGATGTCGAAGTATGCATCCTTTAGATCGATGGTAACAAACCAATCTCCGGTTTGAACCTGAGACAGAATGGACTTTAACGTCAGCATTTTGAATTTGCTCACTCTGAGCGCAAGATTTAAGCGACGTAAGTCCAAAAACGGACGTAAACCACCATCCTTTTTGGGCACAACAAAATAACGGCTGTAAAAGCCTGTCTCCATTTGAGCGGGGAGTATTTCTTCTATAGCCCCTTTCTCTAAGAGTGACACAATCTCCTGCCTCAAAGCCGGGGCCTCCCAAGGACGCACCGTCATGGGAAGAACCCTGCTGAAAAGAGGTGGGCCTTTCTGGAATTGGATGGTGTAACCGTGTCGAATGGTACGTAGCACCCACTGTGATATCTCGGGCAGGCGTTGCCATGCGGCCTAGTACTCTGCGAGGGGCGTTAGCTGCTCTATTTTTGGAACCTGCTGAACTCTGGGTACCAATACATTTCCTGACTGCAGAAAGCCTCCGGCGTCTACGGAAACAAGAAGTACATGTGGAGCTACTGAGCTCTTCGTCATAAACTGGTCTACCTGCATAGCACCTTGAGGCACGAGAGTGGTCTGATCAGGCTGACCCTCGTCGGTCGTGGGGGTTTTTAACGGCATCATAAACAGGCCATGCGTACATGACCCTAGGGCTTCTCCCCAAACTCCGAAGGCTGCGCGCGGAGTATCTGAGACGATGCTCGTCGGTTGGACCTGACCTAAAACCACCCGAGGCGCACTTAGCGGGGGGACAGTTAAGGCCGGAGCCAGGAGGCCACAATGAGAGAGGCGAATACACTTACGCGGTTCATCCACACTCTCCAATGGAGGGCCTGGCCTCTGAAGACGAGCGAAAGTTTCCATCTCATGTGGCGCCTTGGCAACCGCAGAAATGGAGAGGCGGGGGTTGGGCGAGTGGCCTTCTTTCCTCAGAAAGGAGGCGAGCCTCGAGCGCAAAACTTTCAAACGTAGGCTATCGCAATGTCGACAATCAGATAGGCTGTTAAGTGTGGCTTGAGCATGCTGAAGGCCCAAACATTGCACGCACCTGTCATGAGTGTCTTCTCCTGTGATGAACCTGTCACACGGATCGATACATTTCCTGTAACTCATCGTGTCCACTTGAGAGGAGTGAAACTGCTCTGAAAAGTTAGCTATGAACATGTGAAAAACACTTTCCAACGAGCAACAGAAAATCCGCTTCCTGAAGGAATGAAATCTGATGAAATGGCGCCTAGCATGCTGATATGAAGCATACGTGACGTATTCTTGGGGCGGGGCTAGACGCTTCTGGCCAATCAATTGGCATGATGGTATAAGGGCTTCAGACATTCGTCACACCTAAGATGTTCCCATAGCGTGGTCTCACAGCATTGAGTGAACCTATGAAAGGAAACTTGTGGTTACACCATGGCATTACATAAGTTTTTCTTTTTTCCCACCAAATGGCACTAATGCACCTTTCAAAAAATTGGATTTTAAATGCCTTCTGTCACAAATCAAGCCTCATAGGGCGCCATCACCTGAGTACTGATCCCTCCTACGTACTTCATTACCCTCCATCCCGTACCTTGGCGCTGATTACACTCACACCTGAATACAATCCCATGGACTATTTAGCCAGCACTCTCAGTCTTTGCAAAGTTTTGTTTTGCCGTGGCTGACAACTCTGAGCGTTTATCCCTGTTTATAGTTTTTCTGTGTATGACCCTGGACTATATATCTTGCTACGATTCTCTGCTGCCTGCCTTTATACCTGTGCCCTGTCTGCCTCGATTATGTTTATACTGTTTGCTGCCTGCCCTGATCTACTGCCTGGGTTACGATTACATCTCTGCTTTGCCCTGTATTGTCATTGATGATTGACCCCTGTCTGTTTTACAAGAATTACTGTTAATAAAGCTACACAATAAAGCTCACCCTCAAAATTTTAAATAATAATCAAAAAATATTACTGAACCAAAATTTATATTGCATTGGTTTTCCTGAAAAACAAAAAAGTAACATTTCAAGGCTTCGGTTATTTTTGACCGTGAAGAAGCCAAGTGTGACCCCTAAATGAAGAGGACCAGAGGGTTAAATAAAATAAGGAGTAGTCCACAGATATAGTAAGTTAATATATGTGAATAAACATAATGCCGAGCTTACCATAAATAGGTCTATATTTAGTTTTGAAATTCTAATTGTTAATCTGAGTGACTAAAGACAAAATAAAGCCTGTATATAAATGCATACAGTGGAATGACATTTAAATAATAAGCAAAACTGGAACTGACCAAACTGCACGTTACATGTATGAAAAATAAACAGCCAGACATAATAAAATGTTGCATTTATAGCACTAAATCAAATAGATGCATGAGAATATACTAATTTAAATTATATATTTATTTATACACTATGTGATATACTGTAGTTATGTCTGTTTTTACTGTACTGCTGTAGACCCCAGAGAGGCTTTGCACTTACAGTACATGTATGGCAAACTCGTGTTTGATTCAGTTCAGTGACTTTGTGTTTTTTCTCCATCAGATTCCAGTCTGTTCACTCTGAATCCAAACACAGTAAATAAAAACCTCCACCTGTCTGAGAGGAACCGTGTGATTACTTTCACAAACAAAGTCCAGCAGTATCCTGATCACCCAGACAGATTTAATAGTTTGTTGCAGGTGTTGTGTAGAGAGAGTGTGTGTGGACGCTGTTACTGGGAGCTTGAGTGGAGTGGGAGTCTTGGTGTGGGTATATCAGTGTCATATAAAAGCATCAGCAGGAAGGGACGGAGAAATGAGTGTGTATTTGGATGTAATGATCAGTCCTGGAGATTGACTTGTTCTCCTTCTAGTTACTCATTCTGGCACAATGGTAGATGTACTGATTTCCCTGAACTCTCTAGCAGCTGTAGAATAGGAGTGTATGTGGATCACTGTGCAGGAACTCTGTCCTTCTACAGCGTCTCTGACACAATGACTCTCATCCACAAAGTCCAGACCACATTCACTCAGCCTCTCTATCCTGGGTTTGGGGTTTACAATCAATCAGCATTGAAACTGTGTGATCTAACACAATAGATTATAGAAAGCTGACCGAAATTGTAATAATACTGTAATGTGGCTTAATAAATACGGTAACACTTTATTTCGATGGTCCACTTTAGACATTCTACTAACTATAAGTAATTTTGCAACTACGTCAACTACCGGTCATTAGAGTATTACTGTCTGCTTAATATCTCAACGGACATTCTACTAACTATAAGTACCTTTGCAAATGCTTGTCAACTTCTAGTGGTCCGAACCCTAACATCTAACACTAGCCTAACAGTCTACTCTAATGAGAGTTAGTTGACATGTAGTTGCAAAGTTACTTATAGTTAGTAGAATGTCTAAAGTGGACCATCGAAATAAAGTGTTACCATAAATACTACTTAGATGAACTTCTGCTATTGAAAGATGTCAGATGTTAACAAAATTAAAATACTTTAGAGATTATGCTCTATTATGCTATTTTGCCTTTCATTTAGTTTGTAATATAGCTGTTTGTGCCATGCGAGCTAATCTCTCCAACAGAAAACACCTGCCTGAAATGTCTTATTTTTAGTCCTGTCATTATTTCCATGACATACATAGCTATGTCAAAAGTAACACATTTACATAATACCCACCTGAAACCAAAACTCAGAGCCAAAACTGAAAGTGATCATTCAGACAGAGGGTGAAAACAGGTGCTGCAAACATTAAATCATGTAAACCTATTCTAGTAGATCATCTAATTAAAAAAAATGATGAACCTGTAAATGAGCGTAATAGGTGCCCTTTAAAGATAAATGATTCAATTTGTTGTTCAATTTTTTTTTTCTTCAAAACACAACAGCTTTGATCACATGACCTGAATTACATTCTCATTGGTCACTCAAATTTCTCAAAAATCCCAGAGTTTCTGCATACAAAGATTTCATTGACAGAAACTATATCATAAATGAAACTAACTGAACTTTTAAACTTGTCAGCATTTAACTTAATCAATAGTACTTTTGTATAATTTTGTATATATACAGTAACTTTAGGACAGTGGATATACCTTTATCATAGTTAGTACAGACATTTGATTTTTTATTGTGAAATATTTGAATGCTGCTGTCCATGTATTTGATTGAAGGTAGAGCCTATGATGTATTGTAGGTTTTTTTTTGTTTTGTTTTGTTGTTGTTGTATTTTGTGTACATTAATATGCTAATTGAGATGTTCATTAATTCAAAAGCCTTTATTGTTTGAAAATACGGCTCTGATTAAATTATAAAGTACATAATCAGATCATACATTATAGAATATAATATATAATAATATAAATTATAAAGAATATTAAAAATAAAGAGACCCCTTGAACTGTTGCTTAATGAAATATATGAATATGCATGTTATATAAAGTACAATAACCTACATGGTATATGCCCCCATGTCATGCATTAAAATCTTTCAGTTGCAAACAAGTTCAGTTTATAAGTTAAATAATAAACTATAGATCAATCCCAGATTTGACTATAAAATGTTTACAGTGAGCTTTGTGAGACTGCTGTACCTAATATAAATTGTGTTGGATTTGTTTGGTTTTGTCAACTATAAATCTACTTTGAAACTCTGTAGCTTCTTGTCTTAGACTGTATGCTCTTTCCCTTACGGGTTTATATTTGTATTAATAAAAGCCTATTACACTTTGCACCCGAGTCCTTGTCCTCTCCCTACAGGCCCACACCTGACAAAAATGTACCTGAATGGATGATGTGTATACTTTTTGTTAAATATTAAAAGGACACATATTGTCACGGAATGGCTGTATATATGCGCATGACGAAGAAAACGAGTAACAAGTAAAGTCTTTACTAAATCCACACAAAGGAGAAGTAGCAAACACAAGCATAAACACTGGCGATACCGGACAATGAACTGAACAGAACTCAGGGAGATAATTGGAAGAACAGAAACTGGTGTGTGATTAATTAAATAATGATCAGGGACACCGGCAAACAGGAGCAGAGAAAACTAAACCTAAATAGAATCTTGTTATGGAAATAATTATATTAATAATAAAAATGCATGTTTATACAAATGTTTTTATTAGCCCTGAGTGGACAGCTACAGCTACATTACACCACAAGTAATTTGGTGTTTCAATACTGCACCATTGTGGTTTGGCACCACTCATGGACTGATATGTTGCAGTTGTGTTTGTATCTTAGTGTCTGTCTTTGTAAGATTGTTTGTGAGACTTTTTTATTGTCTATGAATCTGCAGTAAAATACAGCTGAGTCACTTCTTAAAGATGCATCTGTTTTATACGCGCCTATCCTATCAAACAAGGAACGAGGAAACTGTTTTAGATGTTCAGAGAAAGCAACACTTGTTGAGCTGTTGTATTTGTCTCTTGATCTGTGTATAAAGTGAAATGGCAGAAACTGGGTTTTCTCAGGAGCAGTTCAGCTGTCCAGTGTGTCTGGATCTACTAAAGGATCCGGTGGCCATTCCCTGTGGACACAGTTTGTGTATGAGCTGTATTATAGGCTGCTGGAATCTGGAGAATCAGAAGGGAGTCTATAGCTGCCCTCAATGCAGACAGACCTTCACTTCAAGACCTGCTTTAAATAAAAACACCCTGATGGCTGAAGTGGTGGAGCAACTGAAGAAGACTAAACTCCAAGCTGCTGTTCCTGCTGGACAGGGAGATGTGGAGTGTGATGTCTGTACTGGAAGGAAACACAAAGCTGTCAAGTCCTGCCTGGTGTGTCTGAACTCTTACTGTCAAAATCACTTTCAACAACATGACAGTCTCTTTAAAGGTAAGAGACACCATCTGATAGATGCCACTGGACGACTTCAAGAAATGATCTGCTCTGAACATAATAAACTGCTGGAAATCTATTGTCATACTGACCAGCAGTGCATTTGTTATCTGTGTACGATGGATAATCACAAAAACCATGATACTGTAGCAGCTGTAGCAGAGAGGACAAAGAAACAGGTATGTACTGAAAAGTTATCTATCTATCTATCCTCTCCGGATGTTGAGAGTGAGCAGATGGTGCAATAATGCCTTAGAGCACAGGAGTTGTGTTTAATGAGCACAATGTTGTGGTTATAATAGGGTGTGCCCACATGGTCACTGTGATTTTGCCAAGAAAAGCCCTATTTGGACGGCACTAGTTTTACATGGAGAGATCGGGTAAAGTAATTATTACCAGAGCTTCTCAGTGATTTTAGTCCCGTCCGAATGTGCCATCTCAGTAATCATTACGGACAATGTCAGTAAAGATTACGGCAACTTTTACCTTCTGTAAAACGGTCCAGAAAAAGTACCTCGGGTAATACTAATCCCGTGCGAATAGACCCGCTGTAAATATGTACGTAAATATTCCATCATTTCCTGTTTAAAAGTAGTTTTCCGTGGTTTTTCAAGTATGGAGGCACTTGAAAAAGCATTCAGTTGCGTTCTAGGCAGTGGGACAAGTCTGTGGCAAAACTCTAGTATTTTCCGCATACCATCAAAAAGAAGGTCGAAAGCACTTGTCAGAGGCACAAAACTAATTTTAGTTTTAGCTAAGTGCCTATTACCAATAGGATCCAATCAGAATTTAATTAATAAATCTTTGACCGGAACTAACTGTTATATATACACTGTAAAAAGTAATTTTATGGTGAAGTAAATACTACAGAAAAAACAAATGTAATTTTTACATGAAAAAGTTAGTCCAGGCAAGAATTTAAAAAACTAAGTAAATTCTATATTAGTGCTCAATTTAAGCTTATAGAAATTAAAGTGTAAATATCAACATTATAAAATTAAGTAAAACTACTCAACTTTTCTGATACTGGTGTTCCCATCATGCACTGGGCCTTGAATAATTAATGAGGTAGATTTTTCGCTGTTTTCCAGCTGTTTTTACACTCTTTTATCGTTGATTTTGTGGTTATGTTTAGTAACTTGCCATTTTGTGACATTTGGTGTTCATTTTCTACTCAAAATGGCACATTCACACTCAAAAACGATCCATCGAATGTTACCATCATTGTGCACCAAGTATTGAGGTCACTGTGTTCAGGTGCCGTGTTACTTTTAATATGTAGATATGGTATCTACACAATATCTATACTTAGATGTTTCTAAGTAAAGCATACACTTTAAAAGCATGGTTTAATTCAGTGTTATATTGTTTGAGTAAAATGTATTGCAAAAGAAACTTCAACTAAGTAGAAATTACTCAACCTTTTACTGGTCAAGTAAAAATTACTTATTTTCTTTGTAGATTTTACTTAACTTAATTAAGTAGAGTTACTTAATTCCATATTTGAAATTTACTTAAAACATATTCGTGCAAAAACTAATTTAAGTAAATTTTACTTATTGTTTTTTACAGTGTAGGTTATATATTTAGATTATATGTGTTTGCGCACATGATATCAGGAAGCAACGTATACCCACATGAAGACAGGGAGGTGATGGTGGTGCGTAAATCGAGTGTAAATACCCCTCCCACTTCTGGTAGTTTTACTGAGATTTCTTATCCCGTGTGAATTGGCCATTAATATTACAGACGTCCTGTGGTAAAATTACATTACTCCATCTACCCATGTAAAACTAATCCCGTCCGAATAGGGCTTAAAACATGTTCCTGGAACAAAATATTACGTTGGTCCTGGAACAAAATTCTTGTCCAAAAATGTTGTCCCTAAACCTAACCCTACCCATAATTTATCCCTAAAATCAGAGGAAATAATATGTGAATAACACTGATGTAGAAGCACCTAACCCTGGTTCTAAGCCTAAACTTGACATGAACTGTCCCTAATTGGTTGATTGGAATGTTGTTCCAGGATCAACAAAGATGTTGATAGGAACATCACGTTCACTGTGCCGACATGTTGGGCCCCTCATATTGAGTCAGACACGCTTCGGGCTACAACAATCAAAGTGTATGTTTTTAATCACAGTTTTTCTTGCTTGTGCTCTGCACAATAATGCCCTCAGAGTACAGGAGTTGTGCCTTGTTTCTGTCACAGTTTAACTTAACCTTACACAAGGCACAAGTTATGTAGGGGTTCTCAAACATGGCACCAAATATGTTTTGCGTTTGGTCACAGATCACCTAATGTGTACATGAGAATTCTTTCCTTCTTATATTGTGGGGCACCCGCCAGGAATTTCACCTCGACAGTAAAGAACAATCAAAGATCATCTGCACAATCTGAAGGATTTGTGAGGATATTGGATAATTTGTAGAGCCTCTTACTGTATTATCAGGAAAAGGAAGTCACAAGTGTAATAAAATTAATTTTAATTAACAAAAAGATAAACAAGAGTAAAGCAACACAAGCACTAAATGGAAGGACCTGTGGGAGATGGAGGCAGGAAGAATCAGTTTCCTTCCCAGAGCTATATATGATGTCCTTCCATCACCAAAAAATCTCCAGCTGTGGGTAGGAGAAGATTCATTATGCCCCCTATGCTCATCCCCAGCTACCCTCAGACATATAATCTCAAGTCATGATTCATTTAGTTTCCTTTATTCTTATTCTTCATATTTGTTCAGCTTTATGGAAGTCTCACAATGTATAGTTTGCAAATGATAGTCATGTCTAATACAGTTATGTGTAATATTTACTTTAATTATTGCATTTATTTAATGTAATGTTTTATTTAATTTCCATACAGATGATTTTAAAAGAGCGACAGAGAATGCTCCAGCAGAGGATACAGCAGAGAGAGAAAGATCTTGAGGAGTTGAGAGTGGCTTTGGAGTCTCATAAGGTGAGTTTGGAGAAGAACAGAAGTTTAGACATTCTTCAGTGCCGGAGCTCTTTCATTCACACTGAAGCCTATTGTGAGCCACAGGCCATGTGAGGTAACAACAAGAGCTGATTGTGATATGTGTCCTATACAGCGCTCTGCAGATACAGCAGTGGAGGACAGTGAGAGGATCTTTATTGAGCTGTTACGCTCCATTGAGAATATCCGTTCTAAGGTGATACAGCAGATCAGAGAGCAGGAAACGTCTGCAGTGAGTCGAGCTGAAGGATTCATGGATCAACTAGAGCAGGAGATTGATGATCTGAAGAGGAGAGATGCTGAGCTGGAGCTGCTTTCTTGCACACATGATCATATCCATTTCCTCAAGGTAACAGATCTGAAATACAGGACAATGGTTATAACTAGGCCTTGCTATTAGATGATTTTTATGCCTCAGGAGGCATAATAGCAACTGACACTAGTGGTTGTGGCCTAAACTTCCTCGTTATTATGCCCAACTCCCATGCTGGGTGATCGGAAACAGTTACAGAGGCAAGCATTGCTTTTGCTCATACTTAAGGTTATTGACTTGAGTAAACACTTAACTCTATTACATTTTATTGCTTGACTCTAACCTCACATTGCTCTATTCGGCATAGCCAGACCTTCAGACTGACGGCAGAAGGTCTGGACTCCATGGCAGCTTTCATTGGCCAAGGACCGCCCAAGAGGCTGTTTGACTGACATAAAAAGCCATTCACACTTTGTTTTGTTCAGCATCATGTTTAGGGATGTGAAAATGTAAAGTCGATGTCCCTACAACTACAGACCAGCATGTAAAACTCTTGGACGTATATTAAAGAGTTCATGCTATGAACTTCACATACTTTTGAAAATCCAGCATTTAGTTAATCCCGATAAACACTCATTGTCACGGTTGTAAACACAAAGGCTTTCTTCTTCCGTGAGAGGGTCTGGCAACTCGACAGCTGTGTTTCCAGATAGACCATTAAAGAATGCAACTGTTGTGAACTGCTCCGAGACTCGAAGACTGAGGATCCAAACGCAATATTTATTGTAAGGGTAATCCACAATCGTAGTCAAAACAATCGTAGACACACAGGTAAACAGTCCAAACAACGATAAAGTCCAGGAAACAGGCAAAACAGAGAAATCCAGAAAACAGGCAAAGAATCCAAAAACCGAGACACAGGAGAATCATGATACAAAGGCTCAGAGATGCAATTCTAACAAATGCCAAGAGTGACTGAACCAGACTTTATATAGGCAGAGGTAATGAGGTTAATGAGACACAGCTATAAACAATCATGGATGATTAGACTGGGCAATGAACTATGGGAAATGAAGTCCATGCAAAAATAACAATAGTCCGAGGAGGAGTGCCCTCTTGTGGCAATCACGGGCACTCTAACTGGTGACTGTGACATAGCCCCCTTCCTAAGGAGCGGCTTCCAGACACTCCTAACAAGATCAGAAAAGTCCAGAAGTAAGGTTGAGAGGATCCGGAACAGGGACCGGGATGGAGGGCCAGGTCCATGGAATGGGAGCAGAACTGAAAAAAAGGCAGAACAGAAACCCAAAGTGGAGCAAGCTGAGCAGATGACAAGGGCAGCGCAGGCTGGGCAGGTGGCCAGGGCGGTGTGGACTGGACAGGTGGCCAGGGTGGCGCAGGCTGGGCAAGAAGGGCTGAAGATCCCCACGGCGAAGCAGAGGACGACCACAGCAGAGTAGACTGGCTTGAATACCCCCATGGTGGAGCAGAAGACCACCACAGCTGAGTAGATGGGCTTGAAGACCCCCACAGCAGATTGGAAGACCACCACAGCTGAGTGCATGGACTTGAAGACCCCCACGGCAGAGAAGACCACCACAGAAGAGTAGACAGGCTTGAAGACCCCCACGGCGGAGCAGACAGGGCTGATGTCCACAAAGGCATTGCCGAGGACCACCAAGGTTGAGCAGGTGGAGCTGATGTCAACCACAGCAGAGCTAAAGACCCCCAGGGCAGATCTGGCAGAACTAGAGACCAACACGGCTGATCAGACAAGAATGAAACACAAAGCACAGAGAGGTTAACATTGGCCACAGGGGCCATCTCTAAACAGGCATGTAGCTCAAGGGTTTCCTCCATGGACATAACTGGACCAGCAAGGTGTTTCAGGTTGACAAGAAGTTCATGTACGACCTCTACGGTCATGTCGATACAGACAGGAAGTTCAGATATGACCTCTGCAGTCACGTCGAGGCAGACAGGAAGTTCAGGTAAGACCTCTGCAGTTGCGTCGAGCCAGACAGGAAACTCAGGGATGACTTCTAAGGTCACATCAGGGTAGACAGGAAACTCAAGGACGACCTCCGTGGTCACATCAGGGCAGACAGGAAGTTCATAGGCTAGAAGCGATGGGCTGGAGCAGACTCATGGGCTGTAGCGGGCTCTGGAGCAGACTCATGGGCTGAAGAGCAGTGTGCGGCCCAAACACACACAATAGCCATCGCCGTAACAAGGAGTACTGTTGACAGCAGAACCACCTCTGAGACACCCAGGCTTGACATTACCACAGAGATGCCAGCTGCTCATGCCGACGTCAGCGGAGTGTCCTCCAAGTTAGATAACAGTCTCAAACGCCTAGGGCCCACCCTAATGGCTTCATGCGTAACGTTCATGATGACCGGGAGCACTGATGTGGCATCCATGACGGCTGAAAACTCTGGCGTAGCACTAATGATGGCTGGAGACTCTAACATAGCATCCGTGACGACTGGAGGTTCTTGCGTCGTGGCCATGTTGGCTGAAGGTTCTAGTGTTGAAGACTCTGGTATGGCAGCCATGTTGTGAACTGGCTCTGGTGTGGCAGCCATGTTGTGCTCTGGTATGGCAGCCATGTTGTGAACTGGCTCTGGTGTGACAGCCATGTTGTGCTCTGGTGTGGCAGCCATGCTGTTAACAGGCTCTGGCGTGGGAACCACAGGGCAGGAAGGTACATATAGAATAGGGTTAGTGACCATTAAAGCAGGACATGCTGGTGATCGTGGTGTGCCAAATTCCGTGGCCCCTGGAACTTGGTGGATTTATTGTAAGGGTATTCCACAATCATAGTCAAAAAACAGGCAAAAGTCAGAGACGCAGTTCTAACAAATGCAAGACTTAACCAAGAGTGACTGAAAAAACAGGCTTTATATAGGCAGAGGTAATGAGGTTAATGAGACACAGCTGTAAACAATTATGGATGATTAGACTGAGCAGTGAACTATGGGAAATGAAGTCCGTGTAAGAATAACAATAGTCCGGGGTGGAGTGCCCTCTGGTGACATTCTTGGGCACTCTAACTGGTGACTGTGACAGCAACACGCACGTCTCTCGGAAACCCTGTAGAATTCAGCCAATCAGATGATGACTTCAAAACTCCAGAAGTGTTTCCAATTTTGTGTGTCATGCACAGCCAGCGGTCTGTGGGCATGACGTCTGAGGCTGAGACTAGGTTGGAGCTGAACTTTGCAGGAAGGTAGATCTCCAGGAACTGGATTGGGCACTGTGCTGAATCCATCAGACTTGCAGTTTTTGCCTGATGGATGATAAAACAGATAAAACAAATCCCATATACCTGCAGTGAAGGAGGGGCAAGGGTCATATCAATGTGCATAAACAAAAAGGATTTCTAAGACCTGATTACTAGAAATATTGGAAATTACTAGAAAAGTAGTGCTAGATTAGATCCGAAGTGCCCAGGAGAACACCAAGAAAATGATTAATACAATAATGACACAACCATTATAAATATAGCACAGATACTACTAAACTACTAAAATGGAAGTTATTGAAGATTTGGATAAGCAAGCAAGTAAATACTGTATGTGATTGTAGTGTAGGCGAGTGGTGCAGGCTTTAAGGTCAAGAAGGCTTTATTTTTTGTGTTTATTTATTCCTGTAGAGTTTCCAGTCTCTCTCTGAACCTCTTGAATCTACAAATGTACCCAGCATCACTGTCAGCTCTCTGCTCACATTTGATGATGTGGGAAAGTATGTCTTTCAACTGAAAGAAAAACTGGAGGATTTCTGTAGAGAGGAAATGGACAAGATATCTGGCAGAGGTAAAGTAGCAGATATTCTTATATAAGTCTTGCATCACTAAAATGAATATGGAAGGAATATATATTTGTAATGTGTAAAATAATTTTTAATGGTTACAATGTCTCTTTATTTTTTTAGTAACATATATTGAAATTATTCCCACCAATGAACCCAAAATCAGGGATGAATTCCTACAATGTAAGACACAATGGAAACACACAGACACACACACATTGGTACTATCAGTATGAGGACTTTCCACTGATCTAATGGTTTCTATACTGAGCTAAGAGAAATGAAAATTTAAAGATGACATATTTGTTTGCACAATATGTGACATACTGCAATTGTTGTACTGCTGTATGCCTCCTAGAGGTGCATACTTTTAAAATAATTTAAATTTAATTCAATGATTTTGTGTTTTATCTCTATCAGATTCCAGTCAGTTCACTCTGGATCCAAACACAGTGAATGAACACCTCCGTCTGTCCGTTTGGAATAGAATGTTTAATGTCCCTAACGTAGTCCAGCAGTATCCTGATCATCCAGAGAGATTTGATAATTATCCTCAGGTGTTGTGCAGAGAAAGTGTGTGTGGACGCTGTTACTGGGAGCTCGAGTGGAATGGTGATGATGGTGTGGAAATATCAGTGTCATATAAGAGCATCAGCAGGAGGGGAGGGAGAAATGAATGTGTGTTTGGATGTAATGATCAGTCCTGGAGTTTAGACTGCTCTCCCTTTATTTACTCATTCTGGCACAATAACAGTTATACTGATCTTCCTGTACCTCCCAGCCGCTGTAGGATAGGAGTGTATGTGGATCACAATGCAGGAACTCTGTCCTTCTACAGCGTCTCTGACACAATGACCCTCATCCACAGAGTCCAGACCACATTCACTCAGCCTCTCTATCCTGGGTTTGGAGTTCATGGTGGATCAACAGTGAAACTGTGTGATTTAACACAATAGAGTACAGAGAACTGACTGTAGTGTGTAATAATACTAATGTGGCTTTGAGCCGCATGATAAATCAGTAATTTTAGTCTCAGGGTGTATGAATAGCAGTTGTAGTGTAAATTAATAGCTCATTCATTCAAAAGCCAAATTGTTGGAAAATAGCCTATGGCTCATTAAATTATACATCATATAAGTAACTAGATCATTATAATTTATAATATAAAATCAATATAATCATATATTATATATATATTAAAGGTGTTGCTGCCTCATTAAATTGATTACTTGTTTTGTCTTTTGCTTTGTTGTAGCTTCCCCACTGACAGAGAGCAAATATAGGCCTACAACACATTAATATCCAGAGCTGTGAAATATAGCAATAAGTTAACAAAAATCAATAATTGTGTCATGTTTGCTGTTTAATATTATGGAGAATTTTAGCATTACTCTTTCCTTTTTTTTTTTTTTTTTTTTACATCTTTGCGGAAAAAAAAAAAATGCGTTTTTGACATTCGGTTATTTTGACCCTCCCCGGCACCTGTCAGACGCGCCTCCGCATCCGCGCACCCGGAAACTGAGCAGTACAACAAAAGCAGCGCTTTCTGCAGGCAATAAACACTCTCAGGTCTGTTCATAACATGCTTTCAGATAAGACAAAACATTTCGGTAGTTTGTTTATAACACAAGTCAACTGTTTATCCTTCAGTGTGTCACTTTTAATGTGTTGGGTGTAGTCCAGCAGTAGGTTTTTACTGGGGCTGCTACTGTGAATCAGTCAGATGGCAATATATAGCCATCTGATAAAATATATATATATATATATATATATATGTAGTATGCAGTATGCAAGCATGCTGTTAGACAGTATGGTTGTGCTTGTTGTTTCTGCTGTGAGAGGGCAGAAGTTAATCTCATTCAGATTACTGACAGTAGATTAATCCGTTTAAAATGGATTACAGTAAATGTTTATCTGCTCTCAGAGTCAGAGAAGTGTATACAGACTTGAAATACATTATTCCTCTTTCATTTTGTGCTATGTGTTACCTAATTTGTAGTGCCTAAATAAAAAAATATATTATAATGCATATGATACCATGAGTCGCTGAAAGATCGTTCTGTGTCTCTACTTTCTTTTCTATACTTGAGGGTCACTGAAAATGTTGGATTTAGGCAGTTAAATCACGCTTACAATGTATAAATTTCATTATATACAAACGCATTCAAACATAGTGTCATTAAAAAGCACTCTTTGCAAGCAAACTTTTCACAAAAAGAAGTTACTTGGATTTTAAATTATAAAAGATTAGATGTAATGTCCAAAAAGTGTTGTGAGATTTTGTCAAATGTAAGTGGAACATGTTCATAGTTAATGTGATGAACGACACTGTGTGAACTTGAGGAGAAATTACTAAATAAATGCACTTAAATTCACAAAAACATCTGTTGAAGTCATTGCGCAAGAACGAAGAAGAAAAATATGATTCTGAGAAAAGATCAGTATTTGCTGCCACTTTAGATCACATAGGAAGTTGGTGAAAGGAGTGCTTCTCTTATGCTGAAAGTACAAAAATGATCTTGTGATGCTCTATTTTTAAAGTTTTCAGTTTAACAGTGGTTATATTGTGCTATGAACTCCTAAGATCACGAGCTGTGGTGTGATGTTGCTGTATCTGGACTCATGCAGATGGCAGTGTTGGAGTTAATGATAATCTGTTCTGTAATCTTCAGTGTAAATTACTGGGCTAAACTAGTCTGTTTCCACTTAGTTTTTTCAAGTGCATGTTTTAATTTGGTCATTAAGAGCTTTAGAGAGTCTTTCTTCTGTGCTCTGTCGAGAGAGTCAGGTGCTGACTGCACACAAAAGACAGATTAGAGCAGTGTGCAGAGACACGAATGTGACTCTTGAACTGATCCTGTTAATCTGTCTGAAGAGCCTGAGACGGGCTGACAGACGGGCGGCGGGTCCTGAGGCCAGGTGAAGACTAGGGTCTCTTTCTTTCCCTCAGCGGTTTATGCTTCTCTCTAGATGTTTTACTATTTGCTGAGGATGTAAATAGAAAAAAGCCACTCAAGGTTGTGTGTTACAGTAATTAAGCGGTTAATTTTTTTTAAAGCTTACTATATCATGTTTGATACACACATTTCTAAGGCCTCTAAATTATCATATATAGCTGATAATTCATACTTTTTTTTTAATCAAGTAAAAGGCCTTTCAGTATAAAAAAAACATCCCCCTCCAGGTTGCGTGTCTTTACTGTGAAATCTTTATTGATTTTTTTTTATGAAGTAAACATAAGAATAACTTTATATTGCTAGTAATTTTTCAAGATGAACATTTACTGAACTGATGCAAGGTTTACTTGATTATCCATACATATTTTTATTTTAGAAAAATAAATCATGTTAAAATGTGAGTATCAAATATGATACATCATGCTTTTGTTCATATTATTAGAGCTATGATCATAAAACTAAGCATTTAAATATCTTACTAAGACGTATTATTGGGAGATACGGAGTGATAACTGATATTTATATGCATTTTATGTAAGTAGTCTGTTACACTGTTATAAAGATCTCATTCATTGATTTGCATTACAATCAGAATTTTAATTTTTGGCCATATAAATATCAGTAACTGCACCAAATTTCACATTTTTGCTCAGTTTGGGCCTCTGAATAAAATTTAAGTGTTTTTCCTCCTTGGGAATGAGCTCCATATTCTCACTATATCAAACTATATGAGCCATAAAAGCTCATGTATCAAATATGATACTCAACAAAAAACACACATGCAACTTTTTTTTTTTTTTTTTTTTTTTTTTAACTGTAAAAAGGTTAAAAAAAAAATATGTCAGGCTTTACATGGTTAAGAGAGCCATTTATTGAAGAGACTGGCTGTTTTTCCAGACCTTTTGACATTGTCTTTCTAAATAATTTTAGATGTATGTAATAATATTGAATGTACATTATACAGAAAAACATACATTATACATGACATATATTCTGGCTTCCCGACACTAACTTTTCTGTGTGTTTGTGTTTTGTGAAGCATCATGTCGGATAAAAGTGAGCTGAAAGCTGAGCTTGAGCGAAAGAAACAGCGCTTGGCTCAGATTAGAGAGGAGAAGAAGAGAAAGGAGGAGGAACGCAAGAAAAAAGAGGTGCAGACTTTTTACTTGCATTAATGCACCAGCATGAGTTCCACTTTATGTGCACTCATTCACACGTAAGAATGCCGCTCAATACTGCCAAACATGCCAGAGGTCTGCTGCTTTGAGATGTATTTGTAAAATATACGGCTTGTCTTTGGTGTATATTAAAGGGGTATAGTTCACCTAAATCTTAAATAAAGAATAAAAAAAATATATATATATATTATTATAAAATAAAGAAGACATTTTGAAGAATATCGCTAACCAAACATGTGATGGACCCCATTGACTTCCATAGTATGGGGGGAAAAAAAATACTATGGAAGTCAATGGGGTCCATCAACTGTCTGGTTACCGATGTTCTTCAAAACATCTTCTTTTGTGTTCAGCAGAAGAAAGAAATTCATACAGGTTTGGAACAACTTGAGGGTGAATAAATGATGACAGAATTTTCATTTTTGGGTGAACTATCCCTTTAAAAAATAAAGTCATTCTATATGCATGATTACAGTTGGAAAAATTCTAACTTTATTCGCAAATGTTTAGGGGTGGACAAATTTTCATTAAAATAATGGAGTAAAACAGCTTTTTAAATAAATAAATACTATACTGTTTTATACAGAATACTATGCTGTTGTTATACTATTGAATACTGTGCACAACTGCGATAGAAACAATACTCAAACATTTACACTGGTTAACATATGTCATAGTAAAATGAAGCAATGTTTAAGCGATGAATCCACCAGAATCTCAGGCACATTACATGAGTAGAGTAAAAATCAAGCAGATTTCTCAGTTTGAGACTACTGAGAGTTTGGACAGTGTTTGCAGTTATTGATAAATTTCTCGTAAATTAAAGAAAAAATATTATTTTATTAATTGAAGGTATATTAATATAATTTGATCATTTTTCTTACGAGAACTTTAACAGTGTTGAGCGGTTGAGCTTGATGAATGCAGGCAACACTACAATTTGTGTCAAAATTGAGTAAATGCTGTAGGAGGGTTCCTGCGGAAGCAAACAGAGTCAGATTGCTGGTTTTTGTTCTTTGGGAACAATAGAAAGTTTATGAAGTGTTTGGTTCACTCTGTTTTGTTTGTGTCAGGCTGAGCTGAAGAAGGAGGCCGTCCCACAGCAGGATGATTCAGACCTGGAGAAGAAGCGCAGAGAGGCCGATGCTCTGCTGCAGAGTATGGGCATCACATCAGACACACCTGCGGGTAGGTCACCTACACACCTGAGTCACACACACGGTCGTGTCAGTCTCAGACAGCATGTCCTTGGATTGTTCAGATTTACCTGCCCTAAGATATCAAACTCTGATCGCTTTACGTATCTACCTGCCAATAATATATTCAATAATATGCTATATAGGCCACAATTTATCCTAAAGGTGCAGTCACATTAGCAAACATTGGGCAGAATTTTACAAATCAAATCCATTGTCAATAGTGTAGCAATGCATGAAGCACCACTTACTCATCGGTGACTTCCAAACTATGCAGCTTTATATTGTTCAGCATGCTCAAAGTTTAACAAACTTAAATCCATGTGAGGAAATGTTTTGTCTCATGCATCCGTCATGTGAAACTCCATATCACATAGATTCCTCTAAAGATGACTTCATTTCTCCCCCTGAATTTTTCTGTACAAAGGTAATGTGACTGCACCCTAATATTCATCTGTGTCTGCAAGACTATGTGCACTTAATATGTTCCTGTGAGTGGTTCCAAAAAATGAAGAAACCCAGTGTAGTGTACTTCACAGTTTGAACACAAGGGGGCAGAAGTGCACCACAGTAGATTTGATGTTACAATTTCAGCAAGCACTTAGCTTAGATATATTTACATTTTCTATATCTGAACTTTTTAATTAAGAATATTGTTAATAATGTCTATCTGTCTGTGTAAATATATATATATATATATATATATATATATATATATATATATATTGAAAGATAGATAGATATCTGTATATATCCTTTTTTAAATAATTGTTTGTAAATTATTATTTATTATTATTTTTGTGTAATATTACATACTTACATCTACTAAAAATCACCAAAACACCAGTTCATTAAAAGACATTGAGCAAAAATATCTCCGAAAAGTGACGTTAGAGAAGAGCTCTAGTAGTTCTAGTAGCATTTGAGTGCAGAAAACACTTGCATTGTGTATGTAAAGCAGAAACATTCAAACATTTGTGACTGAAGTGTCCAACTGTTTTGGGTGTATGCAGATGAAAGTATGTTTATAGCTTTTTCTCTTTCTTTAGTTCCTGCACCCATGTCTCCCACGGCCAAATCTGTGGGCACTCCAAGTGAGGCAGGGAGCCAAGACTCAGGAGACTGTGCCACCGGACCAAGGTATTATCTCTCTCTCTCTCTCTCTCTATCATGCATGTGGCGCTGGAGAGGTTTGTGGCTTTAACGTTGCATCAAGGACAAACTGTCAGGGAAAGGGTTGTTGTATTTTGTGTCTGTGTGCAGGTCTGAGCAGGTAGGGAAAGGTTCTGCTGCATAAATCTCTGTCATTAGCTGGTTTTCAGCTGTAACTTAAAAAAAAAATTACTGCTGGAAAACCCCTGAGAAGAAAGAAGGAAAACATGAAAACATTAGCTCTGTTCTAACACCTAGTGAGCTTCCCATCATAGATGTGCTCCTTAATGCAAAGTCTCTTCCAAAATGATTATGATGGGGCTATAATCTAAAGGAGAATCGCATCTACAGAGAAGGCTATCCCAGAATGATAATATCAATGATAATTGTATCCACCTTTTTCTGAACGCGGATGTCTTGCCCAACTTGTACTGAAATGATGCTTTATGTTTGCGATCTCTGGTGTTTCTAGTCAAATTAGCATATTTTCCGAGCTGATAATGTAATGATAAACCTATGAAAATTACACTTTACACTTTACAGTGTAGCAATGACTGTCTTTTGTCAACACCTCACTCATCAAAGTTCAATGAGTGCGTAGATGACATGAAGCTGTCCGAAGTTACTGAAAACATGAGCACTCATATCCTACATGCAGCTCCCGATCGGGATGAAGTTTGTGGGATTTTGTTAAAATAATTAGAGAGCACATATACGGTGTTTGGGGAATATTTTAACTTAAGTGCTGCAAGCCATGCTCGTATTCTCTGTATACGGACATTCTCTTCAGATTCGCTGGTGCAAAAAACATGTATGAATTTCTTCAGTTTATTGCTGTTATGTAGCAGCCAACAACAGCACAGATTAACCCTGCACACAATTTTATTTTTAGTAATGTTCAAAAAGTTTCTGTTTAGTTAATTCAAACGCTCTTTTTACTCCGTTTTGACAATGTGTTCCTATGAAGACCGGAACAGGACAGCATCCAAACGGAAGTTGGAATTCCTCATTGCGGCGCTCATCGTTTACTCAGGAAAAAGGTGGATAGAGAGCTGCAATGATAACGTATTTTTATAGGCCAACTTGAAATTTTGGCAAAAAGATTTTTTTGGCTTTTTGGATTATTGTAGAAAATAAGTTCTGTGACCAACAAAAGTTTTGTTCATCATGTTTTGTTTATCATGATAATCTTCACAATTTAACTTTTATGAATTTTGAAGCCTAAATACAAACAGCAGAAGTAAAAGGCTAAATGTATGCTATAAACGAACTACACCACAATCACATGACTTCAACAGCAGCACCATTAAGCTTCAGACAACTCTTTCAGTCTTTATTTAAAAAAAAAAAAAAAACACATTTTTTCTGAAGGTTTGAGTTAGAATATTTTGCAAGAGCGTGATTATAAACACACTGAGGCTGTGAAAGCGACTAGTGAGTAGATGAGTTTATCTGTTCAGTGTGACGTTTAACGTCACCAACAACCTCTCTGGAGTCCCATTTAGACACTTGTTAGCAACTGTCTTTTTCAAGACATGTAAAAGTTTAAAAAAATCACAAGGGAGTATTACTTATGTATTTTGTCATAGAATAAAACATGAAAATATCCTGAGCTTGTGTGAACCACAGACCTTATTTAACCAGAAACCCATTAAAAAAACAAACAAACATTGACTTAGAAATGCTAAAATACAACTCGTTTCCGGGTTTTGACCTACAAAAATACATCATCCCTCTATTGTTCAAACAGAATAGTAAAAACAGTTCAGTCTTATTACATTTTCTTTAACCCTTTGCCTATAATGTTGCTCAGCCTTACATTATATCTGTTAGGTGATAACTGTGAAGTATAAGATTCTAGTTTAGAGTTAAAAAAAAAAAAAATCTGATAGTAAAACAATCTTGCCACACTGTAAACCCGAATAAGTTAGCAAAACTCAAAAAAATTGAGGCAATCGGTTACATCAAAATTTTTAAGTTAAGAAATCCAAAGTTTAAGTAAGCAGAACTGGCAGATTTTTTTGTACTCATTTTAATTGTTATTAAATTGAAATCTTTGAGTAAATTAATTCATACATTTAAATTAAAATGATCACATAATCTCAACAAACATTTTTATTAGTGGAAACTGTAACAAGCTAATTCAGAAAATGCTAACTTGCTAATTTGCTAGCATGTTAGCAATAGCATGATATAACACTTGCTGAATGAGTTCAGCAATATAAAACATTTAATATACCTGTTCTCAAAGCAAGCCACATACTCCACTTGTCACCATGATGGTAACTCTCCAAAAACCCGCATTAACAGAAACCCTTTTGAATTAGCACAACAAAACATTAATCGCTACTAAATCTCCCTCTTAACATTAATCTTGCGCAAAAAAACATTATATAACACTTAATTTTAACATTTACTCTCCCTTTCGAGTGCCATGAACAAAGCATGCTGGGAAATAAAAATCCCAGCCCAGTTTCAGGTAAACTTAAGTTTAAATTAAAAGAAACAAGTTCATAAAACGCAAAACAATGAAACAGTTTACTTAAAATGTATCAGTTCTGTGAACTCTAAATAAAAAGAAAGTACTAAAATATTCATAAAAGACTAAACGAATTTGTTTAAATTAAGTTTGTCCCACTCAAACCAATTAATTATTTTGAGTGTTAGGGTTTACAGTGCACTTTATTATTGATAGTCAAAATAGAGGGGAAACTGGAAAATATTCTGGAGTGGGAAAATTGGATCTCTTTTCCTTGGTGATCGAACCCACGTTTCCCACATGAGCCCAAAGGCGCAACTTTTCTGAGGCACATGAGCTATGCACTAGGCCATGGCTCCAGCTAGTAAAACAATATGAATATAGAAATGTTATGGATTTTTAGTCTAGAATAAGACCTGTGGGAGCAGTGTAAGGCTGCTGTGGAGAGCGTTTAACCCCTGATTACAGCAGAAACGCTCACACACACAGAGATGCCCCCGGGGCTCCGTGTCCACTCATATCCCACACCGCTTCACCACTTCCTACACACATGCAGGTCATGTTACACACTGCACACACACATTCTCCCTCATCACTTAATGCACTCATGACCACACACAGCCTCAGGTTGTGCTTCCGCTGATGTGGGTCGGTTTAGTGTCATGATCTGTAAGGATTTCATTGCCTTTTTAAAGTCAGAATGAAATAAAAATGAGCCCTATCTGTTTTCTAAATGCATATTATAGATCTTATTGTGAACCACTGTGATGCATAGGTTTTTTTATTTATTTTTTTATTTAATGTTTGAACCTCGTAGTGTTTAATCAAAATGCCATAACTGGACCTTCCAGTAAAAACAGACTTCTCTCTGGTGAATTATGCAGGATTTCTCCAATCATTTAGACCGTTTCCACCTGGTATTAAGATGCATTTTGGTCAGTTGGATCACAAGTGAATGCTAAATACAGGTGAAAATGGGGTCTAAAATGTCCACTTTTGACCACTTCCAGAGGTAGTCGAAAACGCATTTGACCGGATTGCTTTCATAGTGTAAACGCTCATGTGATCAAACTACATGAGCTTATTTTGTCCATTAGATCGAAAGATCTGAAAACCCCATACATTTATCCACCCATAGACCCTCCCTTCAAAGAAATCAGGACAGAATTGGTTGAAAGTGGACAAATGAGACTATGAGACAAATGAGATTAAAACACCAGGTGTAAACGAGAATGTGTCTCCCTCGACCACTTGTGATCCAATCGACCCAAACACATCTTAATACCAGGTGTAAACAGGGCCGTAGTTTGGTTAAACTCGCCCCTGCAAGTTCATGTTCATCTGCCTCCACTTTTGAGTGCAACGCCAACATTTCAACATCCAATCAACAACCAATGTGTAGAATCAAGTCCCCGCCCTTTATTTTTTCTTAGTCAATGATCCATTACACTTGGATTCACATTACAATACAGTAAAAAAGATGTCACTACTTACCATTACTACTACCAGAAGTAATCATTTATTCAGATTGAAAATAACTATTTACTTTCAGTTATTTTCAATTTGAATACATGATTACTTCTGGTTTATATTAAAGTATATGCCTGAATTAAATGCATGAGTTAATTTTTTTGTAAATAAATTTCAAACAGCACAGAATTGTTGTGATTGCATAGATTGCTTTCTTTCACTTGTTATTTATTTATTTATTTATTTTTGGGTAGTGTTATACAAAATGTCTGTCAAAAGTTTTTCAGTAAAATGCAAAACACGTGTACTTTCTGTTCACCAAAGTAGCATGTATTTGATTTTTTTAAATGGATTTTATAAGTCAAAGTACAGTAATATTATACTATTACCATTTAAACTAATGGTATTCTATTTTCATATTTTAAAATTCCATTTTTACCTGTAAAGACAATGCCCCATTTTAGCAGTATTTTATTCTTATCTATTCAGAAAACCTTATGAAAACCTTCACGGTGCTTGAAGGACCTTTCTTATTAGCACAGTTTAAAATGGTTAAATCAATTTATATAGCACTTTATACAATACATATTGTTTCAAAGCAACTTTATAGTGATAAACAGGAAAATAATGATTCAGTGATGCAAACAGAGTTCATTTCTGCTGTAAAGCAGCTCTAAAAAGAAAATAATGTCATTGATAGTGTCAAATAGTGTCACATTCAGCTGAAGTCAGTTCAGTGTTGAATTAGTTCCATTGTAAAGATCATCAATTATGAAATGCATTCAATTTATCTATAAAGCAGTTCTGGAGAAAACAGTGATGTCAGTGCAGTCAAATCAATAATATTACCGAATATTAAGTGTCCCCATCTAAGCAAGTCAGAGGCAACAGTGGCAAGGAACCCAAACTCCATCGGTGACAAAATAGACAAAAAAAAAAGCCTTGGGAGAAACCAGGCTTAGTCGGGGGACCAGTTCTACTCTGGCCAAATGAATTAATGTGGTGTGGTTTAATTCCAGGCTGAATCACAAGTCTGATTGTGATGTTTAATATACTCACTGTTAGCGCACATCCTGACGCTGTACATGCTGCTGGGAGCTTCTTTTAGAAGCATGAATATGTAAATATGTGCGGTGCTCTGTGATCTTAATAGCAAAATAAACGCACAACAAAAAGGACAGCAGTGAGAAAACAGCAGTTAAGAAAGCATCTGATCATAGCGATGTGGATTTGTTTGCGCAAACTCTGCAAATCGGCACTCCAGTCACGTCACGATTATTATACGATAGATTGCTTTAAAGCAAGCATCTTTACAGTATTAGACATTAAAAAGAGTGTTGGTGTCTTTCAATTAGAATAACAACTTCACTTCCTGCTATAAAGCACCTCTCCAGTGTGTTCATGTTTTTACTCAAGTTTGACCTCGACGGGCTGAACAGAAAAAATGAACCGGGGATGATTTCCATGGCAAAGAAGGCGGAGCCCTAGGGCCACATCTACCTATCACGTCATTGTCATGGACCAATGGTAGTTCGAAGGCGTTTATCAAACTTTTCTGTACAGTTCACTTTGGCAAGCTGTTTCGAACTCCAACTCCAAATGAAATTTAGTTTTGGTCTGATTTTGTTTGAAATTACGTCACACCAGTTTCTGATTTCACTTGAAGTATATTGAGGCCTTAATAAAGTGTAGAAATCACAATACAATGCCTTTTTTCTATCAAAAATGGCCAAAAAGAAACTTTAGAAACATCTATCTGTTGTTCTTTAAAGAGATGAAGGCTATTTCATGCACCACTGTCTTAATAGAAGAAAGCAAAGTGGACATCAGAATCTATAGTTTCAGAAACAGAACACATTATACACCAGCTTCATTTTTTTTTTAATCTTTCATCATAATGTAAAAACTTCTTGTGCTACTTTCCTTTTTGGCTGGTGTCACTCCCTCATTTTTAACTGCAATATAGAGAGAATATCCTGTTTAATTCAGAGGGAAAAAGGTGGAAGATTTAATTTCATGTTGACTTTAAAATGAAGCATACTCAGAGCTCCTGAAATGGTATAAGTTTCTCTGTAGAGAGGTCTCAGACCCCTAAAACTAACCAATTGTGACAAAACCCTAAATCTGCACACGTTGTAACTTTAGCTCTGTGGCATTTTTTACGTGCTGTGTAAACCTTAAGACAATTATTTATGTGACAGACAGCTTTTTGGTCGAACATTTCAGCAATTTACTGACCAAATAATATGCACTACTGTATCTGGTGACATATAAAACATGTTTTTCATGGCATTTATAGTATTTACTTAAAGGGTTAGTTCACCCAAAAATGAAATTTCTGTCATTAATTACTCACCCTTTTGTTTTTGCGCACAAAATGTATTCCCATCGCTTCATAGCATTAAGGTTGAACCACTGTAGTCACATGGACTATTTTAACAATGTCTTTGCTACATTTCTGGGCCTTGAAAGTGGTACTTACGTTGCTTTCTATGGGGGATCAGAAACCTCTCGGATTTCATCAAAAATATCATAATTTGTGTTCTGAAGATAAACGAAGGTCTTACGGGTGTGAAACGACATGAGGGTGAGTAATTAATGACAGAAATTTCATTTTTGAGTGAACTAACCCTTTAAAATTCTCAAATAATTGTGATCAGGTGATTATATAATAACTGACATGTCTTGCACTGGAGAAGTGTGGTTTGTTTTATCAGAACAGTTGATTTTCTTTAAAAACAGCACTATATGGACATCTGCTTCTGTTTCTGTGTTTGTGTTGTGTTTGTCTTGTGTGTATAGATTAGAAGCTTTTCTGCTTGTGTCTCTTAACTGCTCTGAAGTACTGTAACATTGTGTTTTTAACCACCTTTTATATAACAACCTCTCTCTCTCTGTCTGTAACCCTGTCTCATGGCTGTGACACTAACAGGACTCTGCACTGGGACTGTGACCCCTCTACTCTTCTGCTTCACTCTGAGCTGGGGTACTGCACACTTTCTGCTCATTCTCCTTCGCTTTTTCAAACCTCTAGAGGAGTCAGTCATGAGTGGTCGTTGGTGGCATATGATCATGAGCAGGGATTCATAATCAGGGTTCCCACTCGTCCTGGAAAACCTTGAAAACCTGGAAAATTGATGACAAACTTTCCAGTCCTGGAAAACACATGGAAAATGAGAGAAAATGAAAAATGTCCTGGAAAATCTTGTTGTTGTCCATTGAAAAGTTTTTCTTTAGTCGAGAACAAAAAGTTTATTACTGGCCAAAAACAATTACCGTTAGTTGCAGAAAGTGCGATGTTCAGGAATGTTAAGTTTTGACATAGTATTTTCAATGATGATGTTTAGTCTTGTGTTGCCACTTGCAGCAGTTAGCTAATGCTATTAACTGCTCAAATGTATGCAGAAAATGTTAATTAGTAAGCAGCTACCTAATTCAGTAACTTGCTAACTAATAATTTTGATGCGATATAAGGTCAATAAGAGATTCATTGTGCAGTGTAGCCAGCTTCATTGATTATAACAGGAGTTTTCACAACAGTGCAGAACTTTGCGAGTTTGATTGACAGCTGCAGTGATTAAAAAAGGAAAATCTGTATATAACCCATTCGCAATTTGAAAGTTTTTCATGCTGCTAAGTATACACACTGCAAAGTTTTGGGAATGACTAACTTATTTAAATGCGGGATTGAATCCAAAATTATATTGATTGACATGGTGATAACCAGCATTGGACAGGACAGAAATAACTAATAGACCTGCCACATATTCTATTACGTGTTATGGGTTTCTTTGTTGTTCATCGACTTTGTCTTTGACTAATATTTTTACTTTCAAATAGTTAAACAAGACCTTAAAATAGTTCCAATATTTTTTGCTATGATATGGACACTGGTAACGAGAACAATTTGTCATAATGTATGATTAAGAGCTCATATTAAAAACTGATTTTATACTTAAGTCATGGCAATAAACTATGGAAGTGTCAGCTGCTGAATAAAAAATAAAAAAGGTAATTGCAACTTTTTATCTCAAAATTCTAAAAAATTCCGAGCTTACATAATTGTGATATAAACTCGCAATTGCTTGATATAAAGTCAGAATTGCGTGATATAAACTCGCAATTGTTATAAAGTCAGAATTATAAATTGCATAACTAAACTCGCAATTGCGAGGAAAAAAGTCAGAATAGTGAGATACAAAAAAGGTAATTGCGACTTTTTTTTTTAAAATTCTGTGGCGGAAACAAGCTTCCATAGTCATAATGTATGATTAAGAGCTCATATTAAAAACTGATTTTATAGTTAAGTCATGGCAATAAACTGTACGCCTTTTAAAGACTTCGAGAGCAATATATTACTTTAGGGCGTGATCCTTGTCTTTTATTCCTGCCATAGTAAAATTGAAAATGTCTTGGAAAAGTCCTGGAAAATGATCGCTGAAAAAGAGTGGGAACCCTGATAATGCAGCATCACAGACTCACTCCACTACAATACTGTAGATCATTGGAGGCGAGTGAGCCACATGAGTTCAGATGTTTTAAATGCCACACAGATGTGAATGTAAACGTAACCAGTTTGCAAGACTTGTAAAGTGAGCACAGTGATTTCCAGAGGATATTTAGGGACTGTTTACTGTTGGTATGAACATCTGAGATGGATTCTGTGGTGCATGTTTACACTACCAGTCAATAGTTTGGACACACTTATTTAGTATTTATTCATTAGTGTTAATATTTTTTAGAA
Source organism: Mylopharyngodon piceus (assembly GCA_039654765.1). Lineage (NCBI taxonomy): Eukaryota > Metazoa > Chordata > Actinopteri > Cypriniformes > Xenocyprididae > Mylopharyngodon > Mylopharyngodon piceus. The sequence goes on along the minus strand of CM077441.1, from coordinate 31,820,766 downwards.
TAATAGTCAAGTCATCAAAATGATGAAATGACACAGTATGGGAATTATATAATGACCAAAAATGTTAAACAAACCAAAACTATCTGTATTCTAAAGCAAGCTTTTGAACAGTATTGAAGGAGTTCCCATGTGCACTGTTGGCAATTTTTCCTTCACAACCTGGTCCAACTTGTACATTAAAATAAATGAATTATAAAAATGTAATATGGTTTTTGCTTTTGTTTGAAATTCATTTATAGACAGGTTATATATTTATGTACAAAGGTAATTTAAGGGATTTAACTATAAGCCTTTTAAGATTAAAAGATTTTTAAGATCATGAGTAACAAATTTAGTCAAGTGTGTCCATTTTTTTTTTTTTTTTTTTTTTTTTTTTTTTCATGCATTTCTGATCACCTATGAACGTGGTAGGGGTGATTGGATCACAATGCTTTCTAAAGCCCCTTTCACACAGAGCGTTGATCGCAGAAAAGTGCCTTGTGTGTGAACGCAAACACGTCCTGGGATGGGGACCTAGTAACATTGCCGGGATCAGTCCTGGAACATGCCCTGTGTGAACAAAAGGCAGCATCAGTGCCGTAAGGGGTGTGTCATAGTGACCACGCTGAAGCTAAGATCATTCGCCAGTTTAGTGGAACGGTACGTGATGTGCTAGTTTATGATCGAATCAGAAAAAATGCACAAGCGTGGTTTCTCAAGAGAGAAATCGCAGATCATAAGCAAACTTAAGACGCTGTGGAGACATTACACGTCACATCCTGATGTCACGTGTCTTTACGGGATCTTTACGGGATGTGTGTGAAAGCACGCACAGATTCCAGAAAGTCACTGGCAGTGTGAATGAACCTCAATTAAACGATACCGGGACACATTATCAGTGTATTTTCTGGAATCTCTGTGTGAAAGGGGCTTTAGACTCATTGGACCCCATTTACACTGGCACTGTGTTTAGTGCTGTCCACAGATCAGCTGAGAGGGCTATTACTTGAGGCTTTAAAGGATAAATTTGCCGAATTTCAACAATTTTTGTATTGTTACAATGTCGGTAGTTGTAAAAATACAACTGGAGCTGGGCTTTTGTTAAAACTACAGATTGAACTTCCGCATTTTTATATTCCTGTGCACGGACAATTGGATCGACGGGGCGGCGCCAAAATCAAAAGTGCATTATGCGTGTTTTTGGCAAAAGGGAATGCCCACAGGCCTTTTTCTCTGTTTTCTCTAGCAATGTAGCACCAAGTTTTAAAAAAAATACCTTTCTACTGCATAGACAGCCAAATTTTATTAAAAGCAAATCTTGTCAGCGGTGAATTACCCCTTTAATTTGTCATCTACTTCAGAAAGATGCAGCATGCATGTGAATTTTTAGATGTTTGAGCAGTGTGGGCACACTTCCTCCCTATGATTTGTGTGTTTGTGCACTCTCCTAGACGTGGTCCTCTGAAGTTGGCAATGGCGAAGACGACCCACGTGGATTTCCCACCCAAAGAGGTGGTGTCCTACACCAAAGAGACACAGACGCCCACCATGACAGAGCAGAAAGAGGGTAAGTTGTGAATCATGCACATGTTGGAATTCTAACTAATACCATTCACAACATTATTTTCATGTTATGGCCAGTAAACAAAGCAATTTCTGATATTGTTATATATTTAAAAACACACTAACATCCTGCAGAGTGTTACATGCTGCAGGTTAATTCAGGCATCATGATATATCTGTGATCGTATCGGTAATTGCCATTGTTAGTGTTTTTATTTATTTTTTATCATCTGCATCAGTCAGTGATCGCAAATGAGTTTCAAACTTTGACTGAAATAAAAAGAAAACTTATTTTACAAAATACAAAGTTAAATTTAAGGCTTGTTCACATAAGAACAAAGTTTTAATAATCACTATTCACACAGAATTAGAATGAAATCCACACTACAACTATAGCGATAACAACACAGAGGAACAATATCGTTGGAATCACTTTCAGAATGATATTTTCCAGCTGATGAAGGATAAAAATATTGACAGCCAATCTGAATCCACCCAACTTTAAAGAGCTTGTGCATTTAAAATGGCAGACAACAAAACTGCAGCATGTTCTTATAATAAACAGAACATTATCATCTGTTGGTGTGGACAAATATAGATATCATTATAGTTATCCTTCTCATAAAGTACCCCTATTATGCGTTTTAAAGGCTCCTAATTTTGTTTTGGAGTCTCCTACAACAGGTTTACATGAATCCAAGTTCAAAAAACACTTTAATTTTCTCATAATATCCATTGCAACATCACCTCTTTTCTCATACTGCCTGAAACAGTTCAATCAAGGATCCGGTCCCTCTAAACCCCGCCTTTCTGAGAGCTTTCTCTGCTCTGATTGGTCAGATGGCCCAGTTTGTTGTGATTGGTTTATTGCTTACAGTGTGTGTCAGAAACGAAACACCCATTACCATATCTGAATTTCAGCTCCGGATCTTCCTCAGCGTCGGTTTTACCGTATCAATTTTAGCGCATCAGTTTTAGCGCAAGTCCTCGTCCTTTGGAAATTCATCAAAGTGGATTTGCTTTGGCAGCTCAGAAAACAGCGTCTTCTCAACATGTTGACAACACGAACCAAACACTTCCAGGCCTCAGCTACAACTACAGTCAGTGTTTGAGGGGCAAAGTAGATGTTGTTCGCCATCAGCCAATGAAGACCATTATCTAAATTTGTTACAAACATAAGAACTAAGACTGGAATTATTGGGCAGTTCAGAATCGGTTCTTTCTTTTCAGAGACAATAACTCAATTTATCAAGCACTTTGATCTTTGCAAATCTTTTTACATTCACAAACGGCTATATTGCAACAGCTATATTCCTCTCTTTTACCCAGAATTTTTTTTGGTTACTAATGAAACAAGTAGAAACTGATTATGCAGGATGCAGATCAGGGTGAAAACAAGTTCACACAGCATGACTGACACATGTCACTCATAGGAGGAAGCTGGTGAGTGGCACTGCATTTTCACCCACAGAGCACAAGCCTCTGATCTGAGAGCTATTCTGTGTGTGTGTGTGTGTGTGTGTGTGTGTGTGTGTGTGTGTGTGTGAGAGAGAGAGAGAGATCAGAAGTGTGTGACCCTTTTTGGAAATGATCTGACCGTAGTGAACATGGAGATGAAAGCTGAAGGAAAATTGCACAGACTCGAGAAACATAAGACGTCAAGGCAAGATTAAACACACACACACACACACATCCGTTTACAGAGACAGAGCGAGAGGGGGCACAGGAAATGAGCAGTAGGTTAGTGGAGATATGAGAGTGTGTGTCCAAAGGCAGGTCAGGATTTGTATAATTGCAGTTGTGCCCTTTTATGTGGCAGATCGTGCATGTCTGTGACCGCCCCACTCTCATGTCAAATACACAAGATCACTACTTTGCTGTGTGTGTGTGTGTGTGTGTCTTTGAGATGTTTATTCTGTTGATGTTTGTGCAGGAGATAATGAAAGAACATTTTAATGAAAGCCTTTTTAGGGCTCTATTTTTAGGGGTATCGTTACTATATCATTATTGGACAATTAAATTGCCATTGGTCTGATTAGGCTGATAATTGATGCAGATATTATCAGGGCCTATTTTTTTTTTTTTTTTTTTTTACAATTCTAACAGTAAACTTACTTTTTATTACAGAACACTTTATAAGTTAAATAAGTTTAAGTTGAAGCAATAAAATGATTAACTTTAAATAAATAAAAATTAGTAAAGCAAGCTCAAACTGAAATAAAAATAAATTAAACCTAAAATAGCAATATTTAATCCACGTAACGAAATTACTAAAAATTTAACTAAAATTAACATGAAAACTAAAAATATAAAAGCTAATGCAAAATGTTACTAAAACTTATATATATATTTATTTATTTATTTATTTACTTATTTATTTACAAAATTAATGTTTATTCAGCTAGGACACATTAAATTGATCAAAAGTGACTGAGTTTAATGTAAAAAAAAATTGTTTTCACAAACATATGAAGCAGCACAATTGTTTTCAACATTGATAATAATCATAAATGTTTCTTGAGCATCAAATCATCATATTAGAATTATTTCTGAAGGATCATGTGACACTGAAGACTGGAGTAATGATGATGAAAATTCAGCTTTAACATCACAGAAATTACATTTTAAAATATATTCAAATAGACAACCGCTATTTTAAATTGTAATAATATTTCATTAAATTACTGTGCATTTATTTGATCAAAAATAGTCTTAGTGAGCATAAGAGACTTCTTTCAAAAAAAAAAAAAAAAAAATCTAACCAACTCTAAACTTTTGAACAGTAGAGTATGTAGATAAATATTTCTGTTTATTACTTGTTATCGTTATGAATCAGTATTCCTTCTGTCTCTTAGTGAGACCTTTTTTTTTTTTTTATCTTTTTGATGTATTTTATTTCTTTTCATTAAACATTTTGAATGTACTTCAGTATATTTGACTACAATATCTGTTTGGCTGAAAGGATGCTACCTCAAATTGGGAAAAATCATATATTTTTAAGCTATTTCATAGCAAATACATAAAGATCATATCACGATACATATCAAATATCGTCAAAAGTCTGAAAAAATATCGAGCTCTACATTTTTTTCCCTTCTGTATCGCTCAGCCTCATCCCACTGCGTTTTAAAAGTGTTAAATAAGACTTATCTGCAGACTGTCCAAAAGCTCTCCCCTCAACACACACACACACACACACACACACCATCTCTCCTTCCATTCCTGCCACTGTATAATCATTTCATCAACTCTCACACTCTCTTCTGTCTCTCCTCCAGCACATAACAAATCACTCTGGGTGACATTGTGAGGTTTTCCCATCTCTCTCTCTCTCTCTCTCTCTGATGGAGTGGTTTGAGGTAAAGAGGCATGTGGGGCTGTTGAAGGCTCAGCTCTGTGTAGGTCAGGAGGTGTGTGGCCGTTACTGTTCCCAGCGGGACATAAGGGTGTCAGTGCTGTTTTAGAGTGCTAGATACGGTTACATTCACACACATTCAGTGCATTCTGTAAATGAATTGACTTATGAATGTCTTAAATTTTCAAGACTCACACCTGCATTATGAGAGTGAGTTGCTAAATTAGCGGTGTGTGAAGGGAACCGCACTGGGAAAAACTAGTCTGTCACATCTTAAAGTACGATAGCTGTTGTGCGCTGCTTGAATTGTGTTGCGTTTGTTTATGTTCTGACCTGAGGGTTTTAGATCTAGATGCTGTTTTCCATTGGTGCTTCCTCCGTCCGTTTTATGGTCTTGGTATGCATTAAAAAAGCTGTAAAAGCTGAAGACTGTGTTGATGGAAATCACTTTCATTACCGCCCTATCCACAGCTCTGCTTGCTGCAGCACCAGGGTTGTGAGAGTATGAAATTGAATTAAAAGTGATTGTTTAAATTGCCCTTGTGCTCACGGGAGGGTTAATATCCTGTGCTAATCACAAGGAGCCTCTCATATGGAGAGCATGTCTCTTAAAGTGAGGAACCCTCAGCCTAGCTCTTCACAGATCCCAGCATCTCTAAATGAATACTATTGTCCATCATCTCCAAAACACACTTAGTTCATAATTTATCAGCTATCAGTCAGTGACACAGGAATTATGACATTGATTATAGGGATAGTAAAGCCCCCACATTGCTCATTTTCTTTTCAGTTTGTGCTTTGCACAAACTTTTTGAGACAGAACTAATTTAGTAATGAGCTTTCTGTTGGTCAGCATGGAAAATCTGCATGACCAACTTTAACCCATTGCGAAATCTGCGTAGGGAAATCTTTCGCCCATTCGCGAAATTCCCGATCTCATGAAATAACTGGATTTTGCCCGCAAAGATTCGGTGAACAATGTTAAATGTGACCGCACCTTACAACAGAATTTTTGGGCATTCGAGGTGTATTCATTTATAATGTCTTCACAACAAAATTAATGAAATGCAAGTTGTGAAAATTTGGCAACATTTTTTGGGCAAAAAGGTCTATTGTCAATAGTGTAGCGATGTATGAAACGCAGCTCACACAGAAGTCACTTTCAATCCAGTGAGCTTTCTGTTGGTCAACGCGGAAAATCTGCATGGCCAAATATACAAGATCTTGACCAAAAATTGATGCACCTTTTGACAGAAATAACATCACAACATTTATTTCCATCAATTTTTGGTCAAGATCTTGTATTGACAAACAATGCAAGAGGTGAGCACTCTGTGAAGTCTCCTCCAGCACATCCCAATGACTTTCAATGAATTTAAGGTCTGGACTCAGAGGTGCAAATTCATGTGTGAAAATGATTCTTCATGCTCCCTCACAAACATTCTTTCACAATTTGAGCCTGATGAATCTTGACATTGTCATCCTGGAATATGGCCATGATGTGTCTTCATACATGGTTGTTTAAGAAATGAAAAGCTACACACTCCATCAATTAAGGTTAGAAGAACTGTTGCCAAACATATAACATAATAGTCACTGCAATAATGATCCATCCATAGACTCTTAAGCATTTGCCTATTTAAATCCAAACAGCAACTTTTTTTTGACCGGGCAGTATATTTCACCCATATGTGAAATTCCAAATCTCGTGGATTCCTATTGAAATAACTGGATTTCGCCGGCAAACATTTGCTAAACAAGGGTAAATGTGACCGCACCTCATTTAAATCCAGCATCCAAACAGGCCTGTGATGCCCAGAATCTGCATTGAACATTGATCTTTGTTGATCTCTTCAGATGAACTTCCTGTGTGAGCTCTCTGCGCACATCTTTTGTTTTTCCAGGGGTAAAGCCCATCACAAACAACCCCTTCACTGAGTTGCGCAGAAGTCCCGTAGTCTTATTCACAGAGCTAAGGTTTGCTCGGTCCACTTTCACAAGCACAAACAAGGAAGTCAGCGTTCGGAGGTCTCTCTATGTCTCCTTTTCTGTGGGCGTCCGACGGAGTCCGTGCACCTGCAGAGGACATCAAAGAGCATTAGTCTTGTTCTCGAACAACCTCTGACCCCATGGGGCGCTTGCATTAATACATTGTCCTTTGACAAAGCCTGCCGATTACTGGCCGCTCTCTTTCTCTCTCTGCTTACGCCCTCCCCCCGCAAAAAAAGCTTTTATTTCTTGAGGGATACAAAAGCTATAATTGCTGCAGCTTTGAGATGAGGTGTCGATGGGAAGGGGATCTGCCATCAGGGTGAATTCTGTTAAATGTTTTTCTCTCTCTTTTTCTCTCTCTCCTCCCCTCTGTGGGGTCACCAGGATCACTTGCTTTTCTCCAAATGGGCATTTTTGCTGGCAGGTGCATTACACCCCTTATTTTCAGATTGTCTTTCCGCTGCTAATGCCTGGCAGGTTGATTGCTCGGGTCTGGCTGGCAGAGAAAGGGCCGCGCTGTGTTCGGGCCCCGGACTGAAAGACACTGATTACTGTTTTCCTCCTAGCCTGATTGAGGCCCTTGAAAGGAAAGATTTTAACCTTCTCTCCTCTCTCCTTCCTGAGTACTGGCCCGGCACGGCGAGATGGCCCATGTCATCAGAACGACTCCATAAACTCATCAGAGCGAAACCCCCTCCCCCCTCTCTCTTCAAACCCGGCCTTTCCAGAGAGAGCCGTGGACATGTTTCTGATGTAAAATCTGACAGATGACATTATCATTTTGATTATTGGAGGAAAGGGCGATTTCACTCTCTATTGAAACAGGTTTTTCTGGTCATGCAAAACAGCATGCCATTAACATGGGCGTAACGCAAAACCAACATTTTGATTATCGAATATGACAGTTTGTGGGGAAATTAAAGGAATAATTTGCCCAAAAATAAAACTTCTTTCATTATTTTGTCATAAGGTGAGAATCTTTGAAGAATGACCTAGTCCCTTTTTCTATAAAATGGAAACCAAAAGCAGTCTGTATGACTTTAGCTGTAGTGCTATATTCATAGTGTTCTGAGGTCAGAGGTTTGTGTGAGGAATACATTGAAAGTCATTATTAACTGATAATATTCCCAATTATGGATTACAGAAGTCATTTTGACTAGAAAAAAGGCACCAGTGGTTCTCGTGTGTCTTAGCCAAATGGCAAATGCTGCCTCATTTTATTTGAGAGCTGTGGCGGAAGGGAATATTTTCAGTGAATAATGACTTATATTTCATTCTGTTTTCTCACAGACAAGCTTGTCTTATGGCTTACTATAGACTAGGGCTGCACGATTAATAGAAATAAAAAATGATCAAATTGCAAAGGTGTTTTACATGTGAGGAGCTCATGACCTGTTGTAGTCAGTAGCTATGTTATTATTACAATATTATTATTTTATTAAAAAAAAAAAAAAAACTCCATACATGGGGTTTAAAAAAGAAAACCTATTTTAAATCGCAGTCACAATATTTATCAGAATAATACAGAAGAGGATTAGGGCCAAGCAATAATAATAAAAAAAAAAGTCTTAAAGATTAAAGTCATTATAATGCGAGATTAAACTCAGTTTTTCGAGAAAAAAGTTGAAATGCAATGTTGAGAATAAACTAATTAAATTTCGAGAATGAAGTCGTGTTTCAAGAAAAAAGTCTAAATAAAATGTGAATAAACTCATTAAATTTTGAGAATGAAGACGTTTGAGAAAAAAAAACTCATTAAATTGAAAGAAAAAGTCTAAATAAAATGTGAATAAACTCATTACATTTCGAGAATGAAGTCATTGTGTTTAGAGAAAAAACTCATTAAATTTCAAGAAAAAAGTCTAAATAAAATGTTGAGAATAAACTCATTGCATTTTGAGAATGAAGTTGTTTCAAGAAAAAACTCATTAAATTTAAAAAAGTAGAAATAAAATTTTGAGAACTCATTACATTTTGAGAACAAAGTCGTTTTGAGGAAAAAAAAGATCAATTTTGAGAATTTCGAAATAAAATGTTGAGAATAAACTCATATTTAGAGAGAAATGTTGAAATAAAATGAGAATAAACTCATATTTAGAGAGAAATGTTGAAATAAAATGTTGAGAATAAACTCAATACATTTTCAGAACAAAGTCATTGTGTTTCGAGAAAAAAATAGTTCAATTTTGTGAATGTCGAAATAATGTGTTGAGAAAAAACTCATTAAATTTCGAAAAAAATAGTCAAAATAAAATGTCCAGAATAAGGAATGAATTGAAAACGCTAGCTCTTCCCTGCGCCAGTGGACATGCACCGCAAGCCATGTTAAGTGTTTTTCACGTTAAGCGTTTTAGAATGTCCCATTTTCTTGTCCACTGGTTGTTAATTAATGTTGGACAAAATCATGCAAATTGGACTGTTTTTTTCTTATAAAAAGTCCCAGCCGCTTGCAAATTCTCTTTGAAGTTTGTATGCTAATTATTATTCAGTTATAATTAGTTATTGAAAGACAGCCTAAAATATAGCTTGACTAAGTGATCCAACTCTGTCATGTCCTCTGTCATTATGCAGTGAACATGACACTGATCAAATGTGTTTATTCTCGACATTTTATTTAGACTTTTCTCTCAAAATTTAACAAGTTTTTTCTTGAAACACAGCTTTATTCTCAATTTATTCTCAACATTTTATTTCGACATTTTACTCTAAATTTAACTTTTTTTTCTCAACGACTTTACTCAATTTTATTCAAAATTTTATTCTAAACATTTTAGTTAGACTTTTTTTTTTTACATTTAACAAGTTTTTTCTTGAAACAATGACTTAAATTTAATGAGTTTATTCTCAACATTTTATTTCAACATTCTCAAAATTGAACTTTTTTTTCTCGAAACACGACTTTCTCAATGTAATGAGTTTATTTTCAACATTTTATTGACTTTTTTCACAAAATTTAACGATTTTTTTCTCAAAACAAGACTATTTTTAAAAGTTTTTATTCTCAACATTTTATTTCGACTTTTTTCTCAACACGACTTCATTCTCGAAATTTAATGAGTTTATTCTCAACATTGTATTTCTACTTTTTTTCTCGAAAAACTGAGTTTAATCTCGCATTATAATGACTTCAATCTCGAGATGGGTTTTTTTTTTTTATTGCTTGGCCCAATTCCTATTCTGTAGAAGTTTTTTTTTTTTTTTTTTTTTTTAATCCTCAAGTCATGCAGCCTACTGTGGACTACTTGTATGGTATTTTTATGGTGGTTATATTTGTTCATTTCAGAGCTTGACAGACATGGCCCCTTTCCTTTTTTATTTTATTGAAAATGTAATGGGGCTATAATAATATTCTTCAGATAATCTCCTTTTTTGTTCCATGAAGGAAAGAAAGTTATACGAGTTTGGAATGGCATGAAGGCGAATAAATGAAGACATTTAATTTTGGGAACTATTCCTTTAACGTCTTTTTAACATGTTCTTTTTTTTCCTGAGCTTTGCATTTGTTCAGTCATCAGTGGTGAGTATTGTAGGAGATGAGCTGTGTGTGTGGCTTACAGCTGGTCAGGGCAGCAGCTTCATTTAGCTGCTCATGTTTGGGGGTGAATAGCGGTCCCTGGACCCCCTGCTGACTCTCTAATTGCATGAACTTGTGTATCCGGAGAGAGTCTTGACTAAGAGCAGTCAGGCAGAAACCCCTGTGCCATCCCCGTGCCACCACACACACAATTGCAGCAAAACCATCTGCCTAATACACACACACAGCCGTCAGCTGTCTCAGCCACTGGCACCTGCTGCCCTGCGTGTGTGTGTGGGATGCGCTGCTCAATAGTCCCTGTCTCAGTTACGCCAGGAGTCTGTTGGACGGGCTGTAGGTTAAGACCTCTGTGATGCGAAGACCCCTGTAGATTAGAGAGAGGACAGACTCTAAGAGTAGATACAATGTTCAAACACACACACACACACACACACACACTCCAGGTTGTTCTTGAGCATTTGAGCAGACAAACAGTCTGTCAGCAGTCCTGGACCTGGAATTTGTTGGCTGATTCACTTTGGTTTTCCCACTTATTCAATTGATATTAATCAGAACCAGTGAAATGAAGCAAATCCTTCCACAGTCTTGGTTATTTTATGTTACTGGGCATTCAGGGTGAAATTAACACCTACCACCTGCTGAAATGCTAGTGCTCGAAATACAGTGGTTTAATCTGTGTCCCAAAAAAGCACATTTTTACAACATTTTTAAGTCTTTGCAAGTGCTTTCTTAAAGGTTTCCTGCACCATAAACATTGTAATTTTAGATTTTAATAACATTTATCGATAACGTTTTACAATAGTCTCATTTGTTAACATTAATGTGTTAACTTGCATGAACAAACAATGAGAAATATATTTTTACAGCATTTATTAACTTTTGTTAATCAAAATGTTCACACTGCGTTAACAGATACAACTTTTGATATTTGTTGAGTGGTATTAGTAAATGTTTGAAATTGATATTAACTAAGATTAATAAATTATTTAGAAGTATTGTACATTGTTAGTCCATGTTAACTAAAGTAGTAGTTAACTAATGTTAACAAATGAACCCTTATTGGAAAGCGTTACCCATTTATCGCACTCTTTGAACCATATAATTATAAAGGCGACTGTTCCTTTCCTCATTTACATATGTTTATGACCTCTGTTATGATTGGCTGACTTCATCCAACAGTCTATATTATCCTTAGGCCAAGTCGCTGAACATTGAATAGGTGTTGATATGTAAATGTGGGTGTGCTGAATTGTGGTGTCAAAAGTATACAATTTGAAAGAATGTAGCAGTGCTATATTGAGTTGTTTAACACCAACTTTCTCACTTCTAACCTTCTTATATATAAAACCTCATAAATATCCACATAAGAACTTTAACTAACTGCTTACAAATGTAATGTACTTAACCCAGGGTAAAGTATGAACAGTGTGAAACATGCATCCCTTAATAACAGCACTGTAGCTCTGGTGTAAATTATCCTGATGTTTGTGATCTTACTATTGCAGAGGAAGATGAGGAAGAAGAGGCACCACAACCACAGCCAGAGGTCGAGACAGAGAAAGAGAAACCAGTAGAGAAACAAGAAGAGGAAGGTAAAGTATTGAACACACCTCATGTACATTGTCCTACCAACTACACTGTAATGCATTACAGATCATTTGGTGTGTTTGCATATTTTATGTTTCCCTGTTTCACTATAATATTCAAACACTGATATTTGTTGACATTATATTATTCATGATTAGGGCTGGAACTAACAATTATTTTTCAATCGATTTAATCTATCGATCACTTCTATCACTTCTATCAATCTATCACTTTTTCGGATTTACAGAAGCAATTGCTTGCGAGTGTAAATCCTGAAATGTTTTGTTCATTCAGGGGATTAAAGTAGCTGCTTGAATATGTTCATTCAGTTGTATGATCAATAAGAGCTGAAGTCACAACTAACTAACCATGGGATAACCATAGCGACAGTATCAAACATGGCAGTGTCCATAAAACCTTGAAGTTTTATTACAATTGATGATGATTAGCCATTCAGTCGTATCCGACTCTTGGCGATCCGATGGGCCAGCTCTCGCCATACTTTCCGGTCTTCCGCTTTCTTTTTCAGCTGTTCTATGCATAAGCCAGTGTCACTTTTGATGGTGTTGAGCCAACGTGTTTTTTGGCGGCATCTTTTCCTTTTTCCGCTAACCATGCTGAGCATCATTGCATTTTCTAGTGAAGCTGTTCGCATCACATGGCCAAAGTAGGTGAGCCGCAGTTTGGTAATTTTTCCCTCAAGTGACATCTCTGGTTTGTTACTACGATTGACAGCGCGTAATTATCGAGGCACAAGTTCATCCCTTTAAAATAACCAGCAACAGTGTTAAAGTCCCCCTGTAGTCAATAATTTTATCCCTTAAAACTCATCTTTGATCACCAAAATGACATAATTAAATGTTTTTTCCTTGAAAAAAAAAAATTCTTCATTCCTTAAAATAGCTTGAATGTAACTCTACACCCTTGACTCATTTAGTATACGCTGTTCTATGAATATGCAAATTAGCCCCGCCTCCACTCACTCACACCAGCTCAGAGATCCACTCGTTGATGATCACACATTAACGTGATTGGTTACAAGGTAGTTTGTGACGTCAGAAACACCAGCGATTTCAAACCACGTTTTTGAGACTGTCTTTGTTTCACTGCAGTTTTAAGGAGAAAATACTCAGCAATGGTGTTGACTTATGAATTTGTACATGGTTTGTCTTAAAGCACATTAAAAACACCTTGATTTTCACCACAGGTTGCAGAGAGTATGTTTGAGCCATGCGCCTCGCAGCCACGACAGCGGAAAAAAACAGAATGCTGTCTGAACACAGCCATATTAAACACAAAATATGGGACTGACAACCATATTCTAGTGATGTGTAAAAATTCACTATAATAGTCCAAATACCTACGCTGCCGTCTCATGGTTTTAAGGTAGGAGAGCCCTGGGATGTTTTCTTTTCAGATGCTTTTACATAGAAGTTGTGCTGCTGTGGTTTGCCATTTCAGTTTTACAGATCGTGCAGAGCACAATGTTATTCGGTCTCTGTTTAAAAAAAAAACATTCCCACACTTTAGATCGGGCTCAATATTTTTGTAATAAAGGCTGATTTTCCTCATGCCCAGGAGCCAGCATCATTGTGGAACATAAACAGCATGACGAATCGACCCATTTCACGCAGAACGACTCATTTACGTAATCGATTACGTCGACACGTCATTCCAGCCCTATTCGTGATTGAAGAACAATTTATATATGTTCTGTCTTTGCCTATGAAAATTTGCAGTGGTTGTTGCTGAAATCTGATTTCTAATATAATGTTAGTATAATGGAAACACAACTAGATGAGAACTTCATCCAAGGAAAAATTCACAACAGACCACTGAATTACTGACAATTTAATGCACACAATTTAGTGCTCCTGCTTCAAATTATGAACATATTTCCACCTAGAGTGTGTGCAGTTACCTTTGTGATATACTTGTGTTTAGACATTTAGACAACAGTTAAGTATCTTGCATGGCTCACAACTGGAACAACAAGAACGAACATGGAACTACTTGTGGAACATTTGTCAACCGTTAGAATCAAGAATTCAACTATTTTGATGTATAAATGAATTAATTTAATCCAATTACACACCTGCCATTGTCTCTTGTCTGTTGGTGAGTGTAGCGCCCCATCATGAGCTAACAGAGGAGGAGAAGTTACAGATTCTGCACTCAGAGGAGTTCATGGAGTTTTTCGATCACAGCACACGCATCATTGAGCGTGCTCTGTCCGAACACGTGGATGTTTTCTTCGACTACAGTGGCCGTGACATGGAGGAGAAGGAGGGGTAACAATCAGCCCTACTCACCTAAAACCACAAACTAACTCAATATGCACTGTTTAATGCGAGATGTTTGACTATGTGTGTGTGTATCTAGTGAGATGCAGGCTGGGGCGAAACTGTCTCTAAACAGGCAGTTTGTTGATGATCGCTGGTCCAAACAGCGAGTGGTAACCTGTCTGGATTGGTCCCCACAGGTACGTGACCTCTTAAACCTCATGTCAAAGTTACCTGTATAAATCTTGATTTATAAATCAAGCATGCATGCATACATTACATACAATTAAAATAACACATGAAATTAGGTGTTGATCAAGTTTTCAACTGTTATTCATGAGAACATAGAACTGATTGGATATAATATGCATTATAGGTCATTTACTGTTATGGTATAATGGATATCTATTATAATACAGTACCAGTTAAAAAAGAAATGTGCATAAGTGGGCGGTTCTTGGCCAGAATAAGCTGTAATGTGGACCAGACTTAATGCCAGCAGTCAAAAGTTTTGTTCTCCTGATCTGTACACGTGTTCACAGTATCCAGAGTTGCTGGTCGCCTCTTACAACAACAATGAGGAAGCCCCACATGAGCCTGATGGAGTGGCTTTGGTCTGGAACATGAAATACAAGAAGGCCACACCGGAGTATGTCTTCCACTGTCAGGTACACACACACACGCACCTCCTGAAAACCATCCCACGTGAACATGCTTGTCATATACAAACACCTACACACAGGCCTGAGATCTCACGGGTGGGCTGCAGCTGGATTTCCTTCCATCCTCTTCTTCTCTGTACCTTTCTCTCTCACTCTCATTCCCCTGCACAGCTTCTACACACTGTGATGCATTCAAATGCACTCACACACACACTTGTGATACCTTAAGGGAATAGTTCACCCTAAAATGAAAAAAATCTTGTCATTCTCATGTCATCACAAACCCATGACTTTTTCTTCTATGGAATACAAATGGAGAGGTTTTGAAGACAGTTCAGTAATCTTTTTCATACAACAAAAGTGTGTGTGTTTTTAAGTCAATTTAAGCCAATTTAAAAGATTTTAAAACATTTAGGTGCAAGAAAACACAAAAGAGAACTCGATTTTGTACTCATGCATTGTCTGATAGACAATTTTATGTGCTATGATGTTAATCAAACAACAGAAGAAAAAGAAAATCAGTCACTTGACTGAAAAACTTTTGTAGCCTTAATAATGTTTAATCTACTTTTATATTTTTATACAATATTTATGCATTAAAGACTACGCAGTATTATTTTTTACATTTGATTACATTTAATTTCTGTAGCAATTTTGTACCTTAATACTACCTGAAAAACTTAAAGCATTCTTTATTTCATTCGTATCTTTTTTAATTTTTTTTTTTTTTTTGCTTGTAATTTGTATATTTCTTGTTTTATTACTGACAGTTTACTTATCTTTAATGTTGGAACTTCATATTTGTTATGCTGTGGTATCGAAAGTGGCATAGACAATTGTGAAATTTCACAACAAGTTTGTAACAAACATTTATTAGAAAAAAAGTTACATGGATCAAAAGCAACAAAAACAATATATTTGAAAATTTTGTCAGGGTAAGTAGAAAAACTCTACTTAGGGCTGGACGATTATGGCCTAAAATCAAAACCTCAAATAATTGAACATTTTACCTCGATTGCAATTAATGAACGATTATTTTGTTTCTTTGTTTGTTTGTTTTTTTGCCCTCATAGTTCACTGACAAGGTTTGTACTGTAAATATGATTGACTATTAAAGGTGGGATATTTTTTCCTATTGAAAGAGTGATCTGACATAACAGCTCACTTTCAGCAGTTATTTTATCTATGGTTCGTAACATTTCTTACAGATTTCTGCTCGTTGTAAATCAGATAACGATAAATTAGCACAGTCCCAGTACGTAATGAGAGCGATTGCGTGTGTGAATTAGTCATACCATCTCTCTATTAATTGTGAAGCTGTGGGTTGTAAATAGTTCCTTCAAAAGTAGAAAAATATATGCTATAATAAGTTTTGAGCTTCTAAGCTACTTTAGTGATAAATCACAGGACAACGCTGAAAACTAGTTTCTACGTTCCTCTCAGTGCGCGCGATCTTCACGTTTTGCGCAGCTACTGTTTGTGTGAGTGTTCGTGCCACAATGCAGCACGGTAGCTCGATATAATACACATCCGATCGGCTAAAATCGCTTGAATGTCCAAACTGGCAAACCTTAAAATAACACATACAACTGTTCAAGTTAGTGAAGACGCAAGGCTCACACCGTCTCTGTGTGTGTTGACTCGGCGATGCTTTCACCTCCGTGTTGCTTTCATGCCACTGACTGGACGGGGCAGAGTCACGTGGCTACACACGCGGTAGTATGTTTTTAATATTAAGGGGAAAGTATTAACAGGATTAAAAAACCGAAATAACCAACATGGGAAAATTATGTCGGTTTGAGGTTCTGAATTTCGGTTTCGATTACTTTTCGATTAATCGTCCAGCCCTAACTCTACTCTTTTACAGTGATTTCATAGACTTGTGTGACGTACAGACCCAAATTTAAACAGTTGTTCATTGACAATCTTGCCCTCTGCTGTAGACAATTCTGCGTAATCAAACTTCCATGTTGGGTTTTTCATGCACACAAGAACCAGTGGTGTTTGCCATCTACCGCGTCAACCTGGTGTAACTTGTCATGTTTAAATTGAACACAAGTGAGAACTCTCTGTGAAGGGGAAGACTTTCAGTGAATATGGACTTATTTTGAGTCTGTTCCTCACGCAAAGCTATCGTTTGACTACAGAAGACTTAAAATATAGTACTTTTATGTCCTTTTTGAAGCTTGACAGTTCTAGACACTATCAACTGTCATTGTATGGAGAAAAGCAGCATGTTAACATTCTCCATGACGTCTTCTTTTGTGTTCCATGTAAGAAAGAAAGTCATACCGGCTTAGAGCAACATGGGTGAGCGGGAATTTTCATTTATGAATGAACTATTACTTCAAACTCTCTGCAAACACATGCACATTCATGCTCAAACTCAGGTTCATGTTGTTACCAGAGGTCTGTAAGCATAGAGTCAGTAACACTTCTTATATTCAGTATTCTGCTTATTGAATATTACAGAATCTTCCAAATACATTCAAAATCTGCATACACCTTTTGCATTCCTCAGTTTTGATCTTAAGCTTATGAAACATTCATAACTTAATAATTTTCAACTAAAACCATAATGTATCTAATTAATAATTCTTATCAACATGTGAATGTGCAAAGATGTAAACATTTTTAGTTGCTGTTAATAACCATGTTATTACTACTGCCATTGACCACGTTAAAACATTTTGAAATTCTTTGAAAATTCAAATTATGCATGAACTAGAGCAAAACTAGTGTGATGCAAGAATTTTTTTACCAATATTTATGAGAACTTTATTTGAAAATATCATATATATGTATGAAAATATATATACAGTCAAACCAAAATTTATTCAGACACCTTGAACATTTCATTCATTAATACAGTTTTTTCACTATAGTTTAAATGGTAATAAAATATGACAAGATCTCAGAGTTAAACTGTGTCAGAAAAAAATAATCTTAATTATGTCAGATAACACTGGTCAGGTCAAAGTGTCTGAATAATTTTTGGTCCCAAATTTTTTACCAATTTTACTGGTAGTCCACTGTTTGAAGAATTTTTGGGTATAATATGTCACAGTTTACTTTATTTTGCTATCCTCACTTACATAAATGAACTATAGTGTCCTGCACCCACTAGTAAAAAAAATAAAATAATCTAGTGTCTGAATAATTTTTGGTTTGAATGTATATATGAAATTTGTAAGAACTTCTAAAATGAGAATTACCAGTGTGAACTCTATTGACTTGCGTTGATTTAAAATACTCAAACACTCAGCCTCGCAGATTTGAATCATTCTGGCCATTTTGCTGCATTACAAACAATACAGAAGCAGATGGTGGCATTTCTTTTGAAAGGTTTTATCACTGTGCGGTTGTGTATTTGTTGAGTGTTACTGTATGTTCAGTGTTAGTTGTGTGTTTGACCTGAGGTGATCCGCTGTGGATAGCCTGTGTAGAACCACATGTGCTGCCCACATGTACTGCTACACAGCTCACACACACACACACACACAGAAATGCGGAAACACTCCACAAGTATTCACAAACACTCAGAAGTTTGAACTTTTTTTCATCTTCTTAGCTGAGTGTGTTGGGGCTGGTAAACTCCCAGAGGAGAGTGTGATAAACATTGATCAACACATACATAGAGCACATCAAATATGGTAGACGAAGGCTCATTTGCTTGCTTGACATGTGAGTTTTGTTTTTACGTCACTCCAGTAAGTTTGAGCTTCTGCAAGAACCAATAAAGTTTGTTCTTGCATGGCAAGCAAGCACAGTTGAGCTGCCTTTGACTATATTTGATCAATTTTTAAATGAATAAAAGCCTAAATTAAATCTGTTCATCATATAAAGCAATAGTGTCTCTTCAGAAGACCTTGATTCATATGGATTACTTTTATGATGTCTTTATGAACTTTTTTTTCTCTCTCTCCTGTAGTCTGCAGTCATGTCTGCAGCATTTGCAAAGTTTCATCCTAACCTGGTTGTCGGAGGCACTTATTCAGGACAGATCGTCCTGTGGGACAACAGAAGTAACAGACGCACTCCTGTCCAGAGGACACCTCTCTCTGCTGCGGCCCACACGGTACATGGCGTCACACACCACACAGAAAATGAGGCGAAGCAGTCGCTGCAGCCCAAGAACTTTGAGATATTAATACTGTGATGTCCTGCTTATTGTTTAAATTTGTTTTATTATTGTTTTTCACCGTAACCTTACTTTTCTGTGTCTCTTTCAGCACCCAGTGTACTGTGTTAATGTGGTTGGGACACAGAACGCTCATAACCTCATTAGCATCTCTACTGATGGAAAAATGTGCTCCTGGAGTCTGGACATGCTGTCTCAACCACAGGTACCCACAATTCTCTCTGCTCTCACATGCCATCAAAAATTCTCAGTTCATTGTTTCATAGTTTGAATATCATACTCAAAGAAAGCAACTTGCTTACTCAACCTATAAAAATAGTGAATTTTGTGTACAAATCTTACTGACAAGTGCCAAGGGAAGTGATTTGTTTGCTTCAGAAGTACTATAAAAGGCCCACTGAGAGCCACAACCTCTTCCCTGCTGCCCTACACACACAGCATTTGGAGTTAGTATACCATTAACTCATCCTTGAGTTTCCAAAAACATTTGCCAAACCACAGTGTCAGATGTTAATGATTGGTAAAGCACTAGCTGAATTTAAATTGCGCATTTCTAATCTGTGAGGGAGGCTATTGGCTGCGGTGTTATTTATGTGTGTATGTGTGTGTGTCAACAGGACAGTATGGAGCTGGTGTTTAAGCAGTCTAAATCCGTTGCGGTCACCTCCATGTCCTTCCCTCTGGGTGACGTTAATAATTTTGTGGTGGGAAGTGAGGATGGATCAGTCTACACAGCCTGTCGCCATGGCAGGTAATACACACAGTGTTCACTGCAGGAGATCTCTGGATCTGTGCATGTAATCTGCTTATACAGACAAACCAATTTTCTTTCTCACAAAATGGCAAAATTTTCTTAGTCCCTGTATTAACATGTCTCAGGTAATCAGAGTATAATATGATTATATGATTTTTAACATTTTCCAACATATTTTTGAAAGTGGAAATTTGTGGAAAGGCATGCTTCAATGTTTCTTTGGTGGACTGATCAACATGCTTGTTTAGTTCACAAAATATGTTATAATTAATATATATTATATATTAATATAACACTTATAATATGTGACCCGTGCTGTCAAAATGAGTGGGAATACGCACAGGTTCATTTCGAGCTACAGGCAAAACAAGTGAAAAATGTCAATTTTGGTCGAAATTAATTTTTTCACAAAAATGAGTTCATTAAGCCCTCATCTAGTGATCCCAATGCTCCAAATAGCAATTAAACATCTAAAAGTATCTTTATTTGTATGTTTTCTGAGAGGAATACCTTTCCTTTGACCATGAAAAATGAAGTTTTTTTTTCCGCTCGCTTCTCAACTACTGGCGCAGCATTCCAACTTTTGAATATTCATAGTGAACTCTTGATGTCATGAGTTTGAACCAATGAAATGTGATTTTCAAAGTCATGCTGATGTAAATAAAACGATCTTACTCGTGCTGACTGACCGATCCGAAGTGCTCACACAAAGACAGCGCTCGATCTCGATATACACATATACACAGAATTACAGCATTTCAAAAAATTTGTCTTTGCGAGTATTTACGCAAACATTATCTGTTATGTCTTAAGTGAACGTTTGGTTAACTGTTAGGGAAAAACATCTGATGTGTAACACTATATTAGATCTGTTTGGTACAGTACGTCTTAATATATAGGCTGTCTGTTTCATTAATGTTAATCAAACAATTGTGGAATCATGGAAAAAAAAGTTGAATATATATTTTTCCTGTAGATAGGGGTTTTGACTTGGTTTGTGCCAAATGTGGTGGTATTACCAGGGATTTTAAGGTTTGGTTGCTGGTGATTTTGTTTTGGAAACTTCAGAAAACTTTAACTCGATTTTTCTCAAAATTGACTTTGCTGACTCTATCGACTTCAAACAGGTGTAGATCAATCATTTTTTGTCAGATTCCAACAAATACATCATTTTGAAGGTTTTTGTTTTTAATAGAGAATGCACAATATAGAATGTGCAATATAGAGAATAACAATAACTCATTTTTGAAAATTTGCTCATTGTGACTCATTTTGCCAGCATGGGTCACATATATACTTAAAAATATTAGTGTTTGTAATAATTAGTGTTTGTCTCAAAGATATGAAGCAGCACAACTGTTCTCAACATTGATAATCAGAAATGTTTCTTGAGCAGCAAATCAACTTATTAGAATGATTAGATGAGTAATAATGCTGAAAATTCATCTTTGATCACAGGAATATTTAAATAGAGTTTAAAATATAATCGAATAGAAAATTTAAAGTTATTTTAAATTGTAATAATATTTCACAATATTACATTTTTACTGTTTTTCAAATAAATGCAGCCTTAGTGAGCATAAGAGCCTTCTTTCAAAAATATTTTAAAAATCTTACAGACCACAAACTTTTGAACCATAGTGTAGATATAGAAATCATTTTAAGAAAATAGTTAATAAATGTGTATAAGTAATTTATATTAATAATACATTTATGGTGTCTACTGTAAACACAGACTCTAGAGCTTTATTGAAGCAGAAATCATGTCATGATTGTTATCTGTTATCTCCCAAAACTTTATTGCCCTTCTATATCAGAAATATGAAAATTAGCTTGTGTTTATGAATGGGATATAGTAGATGTGTTTGTGTGTGCTGTAATGAGCTGAGAGAGCGAATGTTTCCTCTTCATTTGTGATGCTGTGATTATCTCATCCTCTACACACACTCTCAGCATCTCACACGGCTGTTTACCTCTCACAGTAATGAGTTCACACACACAACACACACTCAGCGGTGTGTGTTAGTAATGTGAAGTGTTACCTGATAGATGGAAACATGCTGAGATCCTGATCATTAACCCTCTGTCATTCTCTGTGTGTGAGCAGTCGGGCAGGTATCAGTGAGATGTTTGAGGGACATCATGGTCCAATCACAGGCATTCACTGTCACACTGCGACTGGGCTGGTAGATTTCTCTCATCTCTTCCTGACCTCCTCTTTTGATTGGACCGTCAAACTCTGGAGCAACAAGGTAACAGATCATTCATGCACACTCATTGCATTACACTGTCATTCATGAATCTCTCAGCTGACTGTGCGTTTCTCTCTCTGCTGTAGAATAACAAGCCGCTGTACTCATTTGAGGATAACTCGGATTATGTTTATGATGTCATGTGGTCTCCGGTACATCCCGCCCTCTTTGCGTGTGTGGACGGACTGGGACGCATCGACCTGTGGAACCTCAACAATGACACGGAGGTTAAACAGCATACATTCCATGAAACATCTTTGATACATAAACACATATATCTGCAGAACAATATTTATCCACCACATAGGCTTCTACACTGAGAGACAAAACTTATTTCTTTTAGTAGACAACTATATCCAAAACATTTTCAGCCTGTTGACAATATTTAGTATATGTTGATATTTAAGGATTTTTTTTTTAGTCAGAGGATTTCAATCAAACAGTGTTGCTAATTGGATTTAAATGTTTAATGTTTGAAGTACTACAGTAAAATCAAATTTTAATTTTTTTTTTTTTTAATAATATGAGCCATTATAATGATACATAGTATTGAAGAGCAATATTTACATACATATAGTTTAACTAAAACGTTATAATATATGGCAGATGCCACATTGCATGAACGTTCTTGCATGACGACACAAATGACTTGTTGAATCAGAGTTTTGAATTGATTCACTGAAATGGACATTTTGATCTGATTCATGAAATGATTCAAACTCTAATGGCATTTTTGCTGCTTAAATCAAAGATGTTTTTAACCCTTAAATGCTGTCCTTTTGTCTTTAGTGACCGGGGCTTCATTCAACCTCCTTTTGTTGTTATGACTCCTGTATTTAGTATTCATAAACCTTTCTGTTCTGCAACATATTAAAAAAGTACGAAAGCTTGTTTCTGCCACAAAATAAAATAATTTATAAGATAATTGCGACTTTTTTTCTCGCAATTTTGAGTTTATCTCGCAATTCTGACTTTTTTTCTTGCAATTCTGACTTTTTTCTCGCAGTTCTGACTTTTTTCACGCAATTCTGACTTTGCTCGCAATTCTGACTTTATATCACGCAATTCTGACTTTTTTCGTGCAATTCTGACTTTTTTCACGCAATTCTGACTTTTCTCGCAATTCTGACTTTTTTCACGCAATTCTGAGTTTATATCTCGCAATTCTGACTTTTTTCACGCAATTCTGAGTTTATATCTCGCAATTCTGACTTTTTTCTCGCAATTCAGACTTTTTTCACTCAATTCTGACTTTTTTCTCGCAATTCTGACTTTTTTCACGCAATTCTGACTTTTTTCACGCAATTCTGAGTTTATATCTCGCAATTCTGACTTTTTTCTCGCAATTCTGACTTTTCACGCAATTCTGACTTTTCACGCAATTCTGACTTTTTTCACGCAATTCTGAGTTTATATCTTGCAATTCTGACTTTTTTCTCGCAATTCTGACTTTGCTCGCAATTCTGATTTTATCACGCAATTCTGACTTTTTTCTCGCAATTCTGACTTTTCTTGCAATTCTGACTTTTTTCACGCAATTCTGACTATATCTCGCAATTCTGACTTTTTTCACGCAATTCTGAGTTTATATCTCACAATTCTGACTTTTTCCTCGCAAGTGTGAGTTTAAAAAAAATCCGAGTTGTGATATAAAAAGTTGCAATAACCTTTTTTATTTGTTATTCAGTGGTGGAAACAAGCTTCCATAAAAAGCATATATACACTACTGTTCAAAAGTTTGGACTTATATTTTTTAAGAAATAAGAAATACTTTTATTCAACAAGGATGCATTAAATTGATCAAAAGCAACAGAAAGATATTTGTAATGTTACAAAAGATTTCTATAAATAAACATTCTATGTGATAAAGAATCCTGACAAAATGTATCACAGTTTCACATTATATTAAGCAGCACAACTGTTTTCAACATTGATAATAATCCTAAATGTTTTTTGAGCATCAAATCATCATATTAGAATGATTTCTTAAGGATCATGTGACACTGAAGACTGGAGTAATGATGCTGAAAATTCAGCTTTAACATCACAAGAACAACTGTACTTGAGAAGCCAGTTACTTTTCAAATATCAGCATGGAAGTAATGCATCCTGTTCTGTTACATGTTGCACGACCTCTTTGATTAATAATGAGGATATAACAGATACTGACTGAACAGACTGTATTATTAAAAAAGTTGAACACACAACAAGCTCAACTAATGTGTGTGTGTGTGTGTGTGTGTGTGTGTGTGTGTGCAGGTGCCCACTGCCAGCATGGCTGTGGATGGAAGTCCTGCTCTGAACAGACTGCGCTGGTCTCAGTCAGGCAGAGAGATCGCTGTCGGGGACTCAGAGGGACAGATCCACATTTACGACGTCGGCGAGGTGAGAGAGTTTACTTAAGACACATCACAGACTGACTACACAGCAACACCTTCAGCTCCTGGGCGGGACGTTGAGCGGCTTTCTCCCTCTCGCTCCCGTTCTGTCACTGAGACAGTCGTGTAAAAAGCCCATGCGGAGCCTCTAAAGATGACACACACTACAATTACATGTCTGTCAGAGAGGGGCCCTAACAGCACGGCCCTTCAGGGGCCACAGAGGGCCTCTGTCACTCACGAGATGGGATGAAAGCAGATAGAGTAGAAGAATGAGATGGAGGATTGTTAGCCAGGGGTCAGTTCGCTCTCAGAATAGCCTGCTGGTCCACTGTTACACCTCTTTACAAAACGCTCACATATTACACACAATGTTTTTCTCTTCTCTCCATAGCAAATCGCAGTCCCGCGAAACGACGAATGGACCCGATTTGTGCGGACGCTGGTGGAGATCAACGAGAACCGCGACGATGCGGAGGAGCTGGCCGCCCAACGCCTTTCCGCTTGATCGTCATGGAAACCAGCACTATTCCGGAGATCTCCAAAAGCTGTAATCATCTCTCTCTTTGGAAATGAAATGATTTCTGTCTGCAAACCTTTGATTCTGCCTTTTGTTTGGAATGAAAATATGAAACATTGACCGTAGGTGCGATTCATAGTGCGAGAGCAGAAGGCCTCCCAGTCACCCCACAACCAGAAGCCTTAACATTCGCATGCAAAAAAAACCTAAACAAAACCATAATGAATGTTTCTTTACCCAGGTATCTCTGAGTGTGCTAAACTCTCAGCTCATTATGCACAGCCAAATTTACATTTACCATTTACACCAATGAACCTGTGTCTGGCTCATAGTTCAGCCCCAAAATTAAAATTTACATACATAAAATGAAGCTTTTTTTATAGATTATTTTCATGATCGTTAAGCACATTTTCCCCTCCAACAAAACATTTAAAGTATTAGATTTGAGTAAAACAAATTTTGTATTGCAGGTTTTATATTGTAATACAGTAAAAATGGGGTGAGAGAGTGTGCTTAAATGGTAGATTTGTCATTTAGTAACAAATGTCCTCGTTTTCTTTAAAATGTAGTCGTTTTCTTTTGATTTTGGGGTTGAAATATGAAAAAAGAAATATCTTTGAGAGGTTTTGTAAGATTGACCTTAACATCTTTACTGTTCTCACTACTAGTAAACGTTGTATTCTTTCAAACTAGATGACAGACCTAGAGAAATCTAGAGCTCTAGTTTTTGTAGATCGTTTCAGTGGGACGCGTTCAGCATCACGGGTTGAGTTTGCTGGAGATTTCTGCTGTCTAGCTGTGGACCAAATGCTGGAGTAATTTGTGACTTTCAAGCTCTTATGTTTAGTTTTTGCTCATGTTAATGATTGATCTTGTTCCTCTCCACCTCAGCAGAGGCACAATCATGTATTTATTAAACATATCAATATACTGGGTTCATTTTCTGAATTACTCTTTTAGAGATCAAGGTCTTCCTCTTCCAGTGATCCACATCTGTTTGAAACGCTAACAGTAACTTTTGCAGAACCTCTTTGAATGTCTTTGAATATCTGAATACTTTTTCTAAGCCAAAACTTTGGTAAAAATCTCCTGATTTACCTCAATCAGTTTGAAGTCATCAGTCTTTCCTGTAGTATTCTCGAGCAGAAAGTAGGTTTATGAGGATTTTAAAACGTTGCTTCCAACTGTTTCCAACAGTGTTGCTCATGTTTAAGTGAATGTCCAATAATTTCTGCATTTGAAAATAACAATTGTGATTTATTCCAGTAAATGACAATACAATAATAAAATGCATTTAAACAAATTCCTGAAGTTTGTTTATGCCTTTTTTTTGTGTGTGAAATAAAACATTTAAATACATGTATACATATACAATATGATTACACAGTCATGTACTTTGGCCATTATTTAACTTTTTGCTCACAAAAGGTCTGATTAACCATTCATATGAAAAAAAATCCATGTTTATTTACTGTCAACCAAGAAGTATATGATATTAGTATGTCCAAATGTTTTTTACATTTAGTTTATAGTTAACAAATGATTAAAATATTACGAAATTATAATATCATGTTTCATATAATATGAAAGCTTTTAAATCAGAGGCAGGATTCTACTTCCTGCACAACGACATAAAATATGTACAGTAATGATTGTGGAAGCCACAGTCTAATGATCCTCCACAGCAGAAAATAAACAGAAGTACACTTCATGAAATACACAACCGTTCAAAAGTTTGGGGTCAGCAAGTTGTTTTTATTGTTTATATAATTTATTTTATTCAGCAAGGATGCATTAAATCAATCAAAAGTGACAGTAAAAACATTTATAATGTGACAGATTTATATTTCACATAAATACTGTTCTTTTCAACTTTCTATTCATCAAAGAATCCTGGGGGGAGGAATGTATCATGGTTTCCACAAAAATATTAATCAGCACAACTGTTTTCAACATTTATAATAATCAGAAATGTTTCTTGAGCATCAAATCATCATATTAGAATGATTTCTGAAAGATCACCTGACACTGAAGACTGGAGTAATGCTGAAAATCAGCTTTGATCATAGGAATAAATTATATTTTAACATATATTCACATAGAAAACAGTTCTTTTAAATTGTAATATTTCACAATTTACACATTTACTGTTTTTACAGTATTTATGATCAAATAAATGCAGCCTTGGTGAGCAGAACAGATCCTTTCAAAGACATTCAACAAATCTTAGACACCAAACTTTTGAAACTGTCTTTTTCACAGCACTGAGCACAGTGAAAAGAGAAACAGTCTGTCTGGAATAGCATACTAGTGTACTATTGATACATAATTTCTGCAAGTAAAGTGGATATAATAACTCTACGCATTGCTGTTAAAACAGGTGTTTTTTGTGATGTAAAAAATGAAACATATCCAAACTTTTGCAATGTCACTGAAAATTAAAAATTAAAACTTAAAATAATAAGTTTATTTATAATTTATAATGGGTGTTTTATAATTAATGAGAAGACAACGAAAAAGTTGGTCAGAGAGACTGTCAAGAGGCCTACAGTAACACTGAAAGAGTTGCAGCTCTTTCTAGCAGATACTGGTTGCTCCCTACATGTGCAGAGTGGCAAGACACAATCCTTTTCTGACTAAAAACAAATTTCCAGTCTACCAAAACCATGTGGAAAAATGTGTTATGATCTGATGAAACCAAGATTGAACTTTTTAGCCAAAATTGTAAAAGGTATGTTTGGCGCAAGAACAAAACACACCACCCAAACAACACCATACCCACGGTGAAGCCTGGTGGTGCAGCATCAAGCTTTGGGGCTGCTTTTCTTCAGCTGGAACTGGGGCTTTATGCTGCCTTCATCGGAAATTTGATAATTCCCACTTCTGAAGTCGTGATTACGAGCTCATCGCATTCAAGTTCGAAACAGGAGGGCGTTCATGTGCAATTTTTACCTAGGAAACTCGTATTTACGATAATTCCGAGAGCATGTGAAGGTGGAGGGAATCATGAATAGCTCAAGTACAGTTGATTTTGGCACAGAACGTGGACAGAATACACAGCTGATTTTGAATGTCCATGTCAATGGAAAAGCTCAACATCTACCAGCAAGGACTATCTGGACTACGCTAACCAGTCAAACCTCGATTAGAGATACACTGTCCTCAACAAAACAAACAAAACAATCTCTGCGCAGAAGGTCACTGGAGTTACAGCAGACTGTGGAGATGATCTGAGAGCACGTACTGAGTGAAGAAACAAGAGCAGGGATTGAGTCCAAATGCAATCTCACACACATCTTTCAGACCGCAATTAGAGGAATCCTGGAAGGCTTTTTCTAACTGTGAAACCTCTAATTTTACCATAGTGAGACATAGCAGGTGTGTGTTTGTAGCTCCTGGCCCCTCCGCAGAGCTCTGAAGCTCCTCTGTCACTATTTTCCTGAAGCAGTCAATCACACCGTTGTATGCTGTCCAGCCCGATCGGGCGGCCACCTGCATGCACGTTTTGATGACATCAGCAGGGGTCACCGGCGAGGCAGCAGGAACAACTATACAACAAATGTATTCCAATGCAAAGAAGCTCTATCATAATGCCTGCAGAAAAATCTCCGTCCCATCCTGCTATGCAAGATTCAAAAAGAGTGTAAAGCATCTACATAACACTGACAGCAATTTAAAAAAGGTGAGCTGCAATCCAAAAGTCCTTTTCCTCGAACCAGAGGGCATCATGACTGACGCATTCATGTTCAGATATTGTCTAGGCTTCATCTGGAATGGAATATCTATGAGACATTATCCAACACAGTGATATTTATGGTTGTATGTAGTCCATATGTAGGTGTGGGTCATTCCCAGGTGCCTCATTTATGTCCCCATGACTTATGATTTTATTAAAAGATCATTGAAAGGAATCACATTTGATAGACTTGATTATGGCTGCTGAAAATTCAGCTTTGTTATCACAGGAATAAATTACATGTTCACTGTATTTTTGATCAAATTCACCCTTGGTGAGCAAGAGATTTTTTTCATAAAAATTAAAATCTTACTGACCCCAAATGTTTCAATAGTAATGTACATTCTGCTTTTAAATGTACTATATGTCTGAAATGCTTTGTATTTGTCCCTACACTTTCTGTTCAAACCCTAACCATTTTGAATCTATCAGGGTTTTCACAAACCTTGTTTTAAAAGTTAAATAGATTACTCATATTTTGTTTTATATATATATATATATATATATATATATACACACACATACACACCTTATGCTTCATGTAAATCTATCCATCCGTCCGTCCGTCCGTCCATTCATCCATCCATTCATTTGTCTGTGTATAACGTGATTATAATTTATTTGCTGTTAAAATATAATAAATATATATAAATATATAACAATGTAAAAAACATATAGTATATTAACTTTATATATGTTTATAAAATAATTAACACTAATTATAACCAGCTGAGTGATAACATTTTAATAAGCATCCTAAAATCTTCCCTTGTCACAAAATAATCAGTGTCAGTGAATACCATTTAAAAGACTATTTACAATATTATTAAAGTTTAATGCGTTGCCATGGCAACAGTGTTTAAGATATCAAGAATCCTTTCACAGATCTACACCTGCCGTGTTTTGATATTATACTGATGAAGTTTGAAGCAAATCTGTTAAAAATAAGAGGGCGATTTCAAAGCATTTTTGAAAGTGACACACTTCCTGTTGCCAGTTGGTGGTGCTGTGACTGACTCACAATAGTCACATCCATGAGATTTTTTCAGGCTCCTATAGGCTTCTAAGTACCGGTACTTCTGATTGGGCTGAGGCTGAGATTTAGCAGGTTTGAAGTGAAAGAAATTGATGAACGTATACTATGTGCGGAGAGCATTCACTCAGTATCGTAGAACATACATAACATAACAAATGTTTAAACGGAGAAATTTTACACTTTTATCCACTAAATGAGCTCATTTCAAATTTGATGCCTGCTACAGGTCTCAAAAAAGTTGGCACGGGGGCAACAAATGGCTGAAAAAGCAAGAAATTTTGAAAAGATTCAGCTGGGAGAACATCTAGCAACTAATTAAGTTAATTGATATCAGGTCTGTAACATGATTAGCTATAAAAGGGATGTCTTAGAGAGGCAGAGTCTCTCAGAAGTAAAGATGGGCAGAGCTGTGAAAGAGTGTGTAAAAAGATTGTGGAATACTTTAAAAACAATGTTCCTCAACGTCAAATTGCAAAGGCTTTGCAAATCTCATCATCTACAGTGCATAACGTCATCAAAAGATTCAGAGAAACTGGAGAAATCTCTGTGCGTAAGGGACAAGGCCGAAGACCTTTATTGGATGCCCGTGGTCTTCGGGCCCTCAGATGACACTGCATCACTCATCAGCATGATTGTGTCAATGACATTATTAAATGGGCCCAGGAATACTTCCAGAAACCACTGTCGGTAAACACAATCCGCCATGCCATCTGCAGATGCCAACTAAAGCTCTATCATGCAAAAAGGAAGCCATATGTGAACATGGTCCAGAAGTGCCGTCGTGTCCTGTGGGCCAAGGCTCATTTAAAATGGACTGTTTCAAAGTGGAAAAGTGTTCTATGGTCAGACGAGTCTAAATTTGACATTCTTGTTGGAAATCACGGACGCCGTGTCCTCCGGGCTAAAGAGGAGGGAGACCTTCCAGCGTGTTATCAGCGTTCAGTTTAAAAGCCAGCATCTCTGATGGTATGGGGGTGCATAACTGCATACGGTATGGGCAGCTTGCATGTTTTGGAAGGCACTATGAATGCTGAAAGGTGTATCAAGGTTTTAGAGCAACATATGCCCCCCTCCAGACGACGTCTATTTCAGGGAAGGCCTTGTGTATTTCAGCAGGACAATGCAAAACCACATACTGCAACAGCATGGCTTCGTCGTAGAAGAGTCCGGGTGCTGAATTGGCCTGCCTGCAGTCCAGATCTTTCACCTATAGAGAAAAATACGTCAAAGACGACCACAAACTCTTCAGCAGCTGGAAACCTATATCAGGCAAGAATGGGACCAAATTCCAACACCAAAACTCCAGAAACCCATAACCTCGATACCCAGACATCTTCACACTGTTTTGAAAAGAAGAGGAGATGCTACACCATGGTAAACATGCCCCCGTCCCAACTATTTTGAGACCTGTAGCAGACATCAAATTTGAAATGAGCTCATTTTGTGCATAAAGTTGTAAAATTTCTCAGCTTAAACATTTGTTATGTTATCTGTGTTCTATTGTGAATAACATTTTGGCCTCATGTGATTTGAAAGTCTTTTAGTTTTCATTTTATTCAAATTTAAAAAACATCCCAACATTTCTGGAATTCGGGAATACATATACATATTATATATATATATATATATATATATATATATACTGTATATATGTATAAAATTATATATTTATTCATTTAAATTGATGGCTTATTTTCGTAGGCCAGCCCATAAGTTTTCATCACAATCTTCAATCTTCAAGTTTCAATCTTCCCTTGACAAAAACACAATAGGAATTTTCCATTGGCTTTTGGATTATTGCAGTAAATAAACTCTGTGACCAACAAAAGTTTATGATTCTTATATGTTTAATTCATCATGATAATCTTCAAAAATTAACACAACTTCTATGAATTTTTAAGCCTAAATACAGAAGTCAAAAGCTATAAACGAACTACACCACGGTCCCATGACTTCAACATCACCAACATTAGGTTTCCGACAACTCTTTTAGTCTTTATAAAAAAAAACAAAATAAAAAAAAAAACATTTTCCCTGAAAGTTTAAGTTTGAATAGTTTGCAAGAGCATGACTATAAACACAATGAGGCTGTGAAAGTGGACTTCTGAGTAGGTGAGTTTACCTGCTCGGCTGATGTCGTTTAATTTAGCCGCTTGTTAGCAACCACCTTTTTCAAGCCAAGTAAAAGCTTTAAAAATCAGAAGGGTGTATTACTGATGTATTTTATGTTGTAGAATAAAACATGAAAATATCTTGAGATTATGTTAGCCACAGACTTATTTCACCAAAAACCCATTAAAAACCCACTGACTTCAGGACGGTGGCACCAGAAATCCAAAAGCAGTTGAGATCCACTGTATAATGTAACATTTTTGGAGTGCTAAATGTTTGTTTAAAACATTCCTTATTCAAACTCTGAGCATTTTTCCACTATAGTCTAAAAAGAAGGACAAATGTACTACTAATAAATACCTGTTGAAATTAGCTCTGTGTCTGTGTCTTTAGCCTCACAGGGAAACTCCAGACTCGCTTTGGAAATCCCTTTAATAGTCTTTGTCGAGAAGTTCCCATATGGTTTCAGTTCTGCCGAATTCTCCTTTACGAATACGTTAATATCAGAAACCTCAAGTCTGCTCATCTGCAAACCAGCCCACTGATTCAGACAAAGACAACACCCGAAACAGACACCAGATTTATGGTGCTCAACTAGAATCAGACTGCTCCATCTCAACTGTTTTTAAACCATTGTGTTTCAGACAGCACAGCTGATCCAGGAACAGCACTGAGAGGTTTTATGAGTGAGATTGTAGAAGGGCAGCGGAATAAGTCTGTGGTTAGACTCAAAATGAATCCAAACCACAGCAGTATAATTCAAGCAGAGAGAGAAAAACCACTAGCCACAAACACATACATGCACACACTGAAAAATAATACTGATACCACAAACACACACATAACTGTACTTCTCTTACTAAGCTATAGACTCAAATACAAACATTATGATGTGTCCAGGGGTACATACCTTGTTCTAGAGGGGATTTTAACATCGACTTTTTTTTTTACAACATAGTTAAAAAGAAGTGTGCTTAATTGTACTGAATGTGCACTTCAAATTATTATTATTTATAAAATAAATAAATAAATAAATAAATAAATGTACTTGCAGATATGATATTAATGAAAAAAAGTCACTTAAGTATAGCACACTTAGACACACTTTTAAAAAGTGCAGTCAAATTAAGTTTTACTTAAAGTACATTTTAAATGATTATGTTTTAATAATCTTGTCATGTGTAAAAAGAAGTACTTATTTTGATGTGTTGTCTTAACATACTAAAGTACATATAAAATACTTTATATAAATACTATAGAAATTACATTCAAGTATATTTTAGTTTATCATAAATGCTTGTCAGTACATTCAGCAGTACACTTTAACCATATTTCAAAGACAATAATGATTCTGTGACTCAACTAGAGAATCGAAATGAGCAAATTGCACCAACAGAACTCTTTAGCACCTGCCTATTCCCATGAAACACCACAAATACTATTTGTCTACTATTTCCTGTGGAAATTCGAAGTGCAGATCCATACAAACTCTAATGGCTAATATTGCCCACAAAGATTTGGTCCAGAACTACAAAAATGAATAAAAGGTGAATAAAAAAGTTATTATGTGGTAGTGTGTATGCATATTTTGGTAAATATAAGCATAAATGTAAAATGGTTTCTACAGTATATATATGCACAATCAACATCTTTTAATCAGTAGTTTTATATTTATCTGTCATTTTTGATTTGATTATATCATTCGCACTCTTTTTCTTATTAAAGTCTTGTACTTTTGTCTTTTTGTCTGATTTTCAAATACCTTTTTGCTTCAAATCAAAGTTTGTAATGTTTGTGATTGACCTCGCTGCTGGTTGGTTTGGTTCATGGCTTTTAAAAGAAACCTACATGGGAAAAATGAATGGGAAAAGCATTTCTAGAACCAAGGCCACTGAAAAAGTGGATGGGCACTTATTTTAGTTTATCATAAATGCTTGTCAGTACATTCAACAGTATACTTTAACAATATTTCAAAGACAATACACGTCAAAATAGAAGTGAAATTACATCTAAAGATGTACTTAAGTCCTTCTTAAGTGGGTCAAAAAACACTCTAAATTTCAGCTAATTGCATTTAATATAAATTTAAACTATAATACATTTTCATTTAATTGCAATTAATGAAATTAAGTGCGCAAAACATTCAGTTCACGCCTAAGTATGTTCTTTTAAAATATATTATTTTTCTCTTATTATTATTAAGTACTCTTTTTAAAAGTATCTACACCCATATCCAAAAAAAAAATGTTGGCTCTGTACTTAAAGCCAGAATAATAAAAAAGGACATGTGTCAATGTTTTACTGTTTAACTTTCTTTGAATATTTATAGATACCGTAACTCATCTGATTGTCTTCTTTATGAAAACTGAGCAAAAACAAAAATATTTAGGGTCCTTTAAAGACTGAATTTGCAGTGATGTATGGGGCTGTTTGGGGTAATCAGATAGGAGGGGGCATTTGAGGTAGACAATTTGGCCCCTAATTTTTGTCACATCAGGATTGTGCACCCCAGTAAGTGTTTCTAAATCAGCTACATAAACCCTAAAACAAAGGTCTCTTTAAGGCGTGATGTCACTGTGTCAGAGTGACAGAGCGGGCGGAACAAGCGTCCATTCAGAGCAGAAACACAAAGGTCATCCAGGATCAGGGTTGGTGTGAGACGGACTCTGGCGGGTCCTGACCTCCAGTAACACCCCCTTTTCTCTTCGCGTCTTCCCCTTCAGGGCTTCGCCTCACTGGGCCCGTGAGCCCACCTCGCCCCCTCCTCTCCCCAGAGAGAGCATCCCCTCCGAGTCCCGCCTGGGGCGTCTCGGCCTCTGACTCGGGAGCATCTATCACTGCTCCGGGACCCTAATCAGGGCCAAAGAGGGGCGGGTGTGACACCCAGGGTCGAGTTCGACTCTGTAAACATCCGAACGGTTTCCTTAAAAAGGCTGTAAGACTGTCCGTCAAGATCCGAGAGGTAAAGCGGGATATCCGCTACTCTAAAAAAAGATCCTATCCGTCATTTGATTCATTAATTACTCCTCTTAACTACCCTAGTGATCTATCAATAGCTCTAATTAGCCTGTTAGCTTAACTGTGGTGGATGGCTAGAGCACAAGGCGGTGCAACAAAAAATTGAACTGATGCTGCCTTTTGAACAATAATATTATAGTTTTTGTTAATATTTTGAATTTGATTTTATTTTTGGTCATACTTTATTCGATGGTCTGCTTTAGACGTTATACTGACTATAAGTAACTT
The DNA here is from genome assembly GCA_039654765.1 of Mylopharyngodon piceus. Lineage (NCBI taxonomy): Eukaryota > Metazoa > Chordata > Actinopteri > Cypriniformes > Xenocyprididae > Mylopharyngodon > Mylopharyngodon piceus. Next base: position 31,785,636 of record CM077441.1, on the reverse strand, counting down.
TGTAACTACATGTCAACTAACTATCATTGGAGTATTAGTAGACTGTAGTAGACTGTTAGGTGTTATGGTTTGGGTTAGTAGAATAAGTTGACATGTAGTTCACTGTAAAACCAAACAGTGAAATTAATTAAATAAAACGAGTTTGTTTCACTCAAATAATAATGAATGTTCATTGTACTTAATAGAAAAAGTTGAGTGAACTCAAAATTTCATTGTAGTAAGCTGAACTTAATATGATTGAGTTGAGTTGCAGCAGATTTCTAATTCCCAGCATGCTTTGTGTCAGATTGTATAAATAAATGTTGAAATTAAGTGTTATTTTGTGTTTTTGCACAAGATTAACATCCCATTCAATCCCATTCATTTTCTCCATAAGGGAATTGACTTTTAACAATAAATTATAGTCATACAAGGTTACTAATTGATGGTGTGCTTTTGTTGAAGCCACTAGCCTGCATTATTTCAACTTATTTTTTTTAAATAATCATGTGTAACATTGAAATTCTTGGTAAAAACTACATGATTCTGTGACTCAACTAGAGAATCGAAATGAGCAAATCGCACCAACAGAACTCTTTAGCACCTGCCCATTCCCATGAAACACCACAAATGATGTAATAGAGAGTCAGACTACGGTCCAATTCACATACTATCCATTGTAAATAGTATTCCAAATTTGTGTGTCCCAAATCGTAGTATGTTGGAATGAGTATCCCAAAGTTACCCCGATAGTCTACTATTTCCTGTGGAAATTCGAAGTGCAGATCCATACAAACTCTAATGGCTAATATTGCCCACAAAGATTTGGTCCAGAACTACAAAAATGAATAAAAGGTGAATAAAAAAGTCATGATGTGGTAGTGTGTATGCATATTTGGGTAAATATAAGCATAAATGTAAAATGGTTTCTACAGTATATATATGCACAATCAACAACTTTATATCAGTAGTTTTATATTTATCTGTCATTTTTGATTTGATTATATCATTCGCACTCTTTTTCTTATTAAAGTCTTGTACTTTTGTCTTTTTGTCTGATTTTCAAATACCTTTTTGCTTCAAATCAAAGTTTGTAATGTTTGTGATTGACCTCGCTGCTGGTTGGTTTGGTTCATGGCTTTTAAAAGAAACCTACATGGGAAAAATGAATGAGAAAAGCATTTCTAGAACCAAGGCCACTGAAAAAGTGGATGGGCACTTCCGTCAGGTGAAAATCGTAAAAAGTAACATAATTTGAAGTCTATAGAACCAACTGTGTGTGACGAGTGCTGAATATTTAGGGTAATTAGAGTTTGTTCAAATCACTAACCCTTAAGTATGGTCAATATTAATAGTGATAAAAAAATGACTGGCCATTATATTCAACAGAAGCACGTTTAATGGTCGTGGCAGAAGCAGTCTTGAGCATGCTGCGCTTGTAAGTGTGTTGGCGGTTTCTACATGCCATAACAGTGGAGGCCGCAGGTATACACACTGCTGTCAAACTCAATAGAATCACACTGCAGCCAGTTAGCTGCAGTCCTGCAGGGCATCTTGCCCCAATTATGCCCTGACAGAGGTCACAGCCCCACAGACTTGACCCTCTGAATTCAGCCCTCCTCTCTCTTGCTCTCTCTGCATTATCTGACACACCTACCAACCTACATGTACACAATTAGCATTTGATAAAAATAGTCTTTAGTTATGCAACATTCTTGAAAACTGCTGTGAATCAGAAGGTGTGGTCAAATGTGAGCATGAGCATAAAGAAGTCACCAAAACAAGTAGTGTTTGACTGATAAGTGTTTTTCAATAACTGATGGCCCTAACAGTATTTAGAGAGCAGGATGGCTGATATAATACCAAAATATTATAAGAAATGGAACAAACAAAATTGTGGAAATTAACTTATTAATAATTTCTAATATATTTTAAAATGTAATTTATTCCTGTGATGGCAAAACTGAATTTTCAGCATCATTACTCCTGTCTTCAGTGTCACATGATCCTTCAGAAACCATTCTAATATGATGATTTGCTGCTCAAGAAACATTTCTGATTATTATCAATGTTGAAAATTTAAAATTTGTGGTGAAACCGTGATACTTTTTTCCAGAATTCTTTGATGAATAGAAAGCTCAAAAGAACAGCATTTATTTGTAATTAATGCCCCTACTTCAATGTAAATATATCTTTGTCTGTTTTATTGTCCACTAGGTAAAAATCACATGTTGAATCACTAATCACAAAAGTAAGCAAGTACACCTCTCCTCAACAAGCTACATGATTTGAGGTACGATTCATGGAATGAAGTTTAATAAGGGTTAGAAAACAAGACTAATACATCAATGCACACTCTATTAACAAATAAACACAGAGAGAGAGAGAGAGAGAGAGACTTGACTTTTCTGCCGGTAGTTGGATGACATTGTCTCCAATAGTGAATTTATATCTCAAAAATCATTCACGTGCATGAATAATCGCTGGTCACATCTCACACAATAGCCACAATAACACCCAACTGGACGTGACATGATTTTGACTTTTCTAAATTAAGCCTTTTTAGAGTGAGAAAATCAGAGGTCTAGATATGTGTGTTGCAAAAGTGAAGTGAAACTGGACAAATCTTTTTAGCATTCAAAAGCACTATAAAAGTACCAAAGTGGTCCATACTTACATTTGCTATATTCCAAGTCTTTGGATTGATCATCTTCCCCTCTAGTGGCCTGTCAACCATTGTGACCGGATCATTGAGTCGAACCTGAGAACCAGATCAGTCTTATTTTCCTTGAATAATGAATTAAAGAGTTAGTTCACCCAAAAATAAAATTTCTGTCATTAATTACTCACCCTCATGTCGTTCCACACCCGTAAGACCTTCGTTCATCTTCGGAACACAAATTAAGAGATTTTTGATGAAATCCGAGAGGTATATGACTCCTCCACAGACAGCAATATAATCAACACTTTTAAGGTCCAGAAAGGTACTAAAGACATCGTTAAACACTTGTGACTGCAGTGGTTCAACCTTAATTTTATGAAGCGACGAGAATACTTTTTGTGCGCAAAAACAAAACAAAAATAACAACTTTATTCAACTATCTCTTCTCTTCCCTGTCATTATCCTTAAGCAGTTGACGCAGTAAGCACAGTGAAGGCTTCTGTGTTTACGTCCGAATGCTGGCTCAGTATTGGCCAAAGCTGATCGCGTGAGCATCACGACACGTGTGTGATGCTGACGCAGGAGCCGGCCAATAATGAGTCGGCTTTCTGACGTAGAACCTGGAAGCACTGAACGTAAACAGCGTAGGAAAATGACACAGAAGAGAAGATATTGTCGAATAAAGTCGTTATTTTTGTTTTGTTTTTGCGCACAAAAGGTATTTTCGTCACTTCATAAAATTAAGGTTGAACCACTGCAGTCACGTCAAGTGTTTTAACAATGTCTTTAGTACCTTTCTGGACACTGAAAGTGTTGATTACATTGCTGTCTATGGACGAGAATATACCTCTCGGATTCATCAAAAATATCTTAATTTCTGTTCCGAAGATGAACGAAGGTCTTACGGGTGTGGAACGACATGAGATTGAGTAATTAATGACAGAATTTTCATTTCTGACTTTGATGTAGCATAGTCATATGGTTTTGTATGGTTATGGTGCAAAACAGATGGTATAATATCCACCAATCGCATAACATATCAGAAAATACAAAGACTTGATTCAAACGTACAGTTAACCAATATGGTCAAATGGGCGGTTGTGAAACTTTTATGATGTATTTGCGTTTTGATGCTTGAAAGTCTTCATTTTGTTCATTCCATAGAAGAATATTTTAAAAGAAAGGTTGCAATATTTGCTAAACTACACTGTTGGAAGTGCTGACCACTATTTAAACAGAGGGCAAGAGAGAGACAGTTGTTTAACCAGAGCATAGTATGAAGGATAGAAAGAGAGTGAGAACTGAATTGAGAGAGAGCAACACTAAGACAGAAAGAGGAGTATGAAACACCAGAGGAAGCAGTAGATGGCAGTATTGATCTCCATCATGTTTCTAAAAAAGGTTCTCTGTCTCTCTCTGTGAGTGTGTGTGTGGATTAGCAGAGTGTAAGGAGGCACTCTCTCTCTGGTTTATCTCTGTGCTGTTGACATCTTAAGAGAAAAGAGTAACACTAACCACTGGCCCATAATCCCCTGGGAGGCAGACTGCTTTCTAAAAACACAGGTCTGTCTTTCAGCGGCGTGTGTACAATACTGTGAGAACATCACACTCTGTGGCTGGTGCATAATCTTCAGATTTGTAAAATAACTTATAATTTGTAAAATAACACAAATTCACTGTGGTCCCTCTTATTGTTTGCAAATCAGCAAGTACCATATAAACCTCAGAACTGAATCTCAGAATATTTGTGTCTGTATAAACTGAACTGACTCCACAAACAGGTTGCTTCTGGATTTTCACCTCAGCTCTAATCATATCAGTCATTCAGCTCAGTTGTATCATTAAACTCCAACAAAACAATTTGACTTTAGTGAACCATGATGGCTGATTCAAAAACACTGTGTTTGTCTTTAAGGCATCAAATTACACTAACAGAGCTGACATAATGCTGATAGTAACAGATTTAAAAGTAACAGACCTGCTAGCAACAAATCTCATGGTACCAGAGCTGACATGCTTCAAGCTCTCCTGGGATGCTCCTACTTACTATATAAATTTAAAAAAAAAAAAAAAAAACGTATCTATAATAAATTGCCTGTTTAAGTGATTTTGTCCAGAGTATAATGAATGCATCAAAGAACTTCATATTCTTTATTAATGCTAGTTTAGCAAAATGGAGATTTTATTTATAATTGAGGTCTTATCTAACAGAGCTGACGGTAACATAACTGATAGTAACAGACAAGACAGTAACAGACATTACACGTACATAATAAAAAAAGAGGTAACAGATGACAGTAATGGAACTGGTGTTAAAAGATTTGATAGCAATAAAGCTAATAGTAACAGAGCTAACAGTATCGTAACTGATAGTAACAGAGCTGACAGTAACAGAGGTGACATTAACTACCCTGAATATAACAGACAAAGCTGAATTTAAGAGACCGGACAGTAACAGATTTGACAGTAAAATCTGATGGTATTACTGATAGTAACAGAGCTGATAGTAAAAGGGCTGACAGTAACATGCTTTATCTAATTTAGCTGACAGTAACAGACATGACAGTAACAGGCATTACAGATACTTAGTGAAAAGGAGGTAACAGAGCTGATCTTAACAAAGATGACAGTAATGGAACTGATGTTAAAAGATCTGATAGCAACAAATCTGATAGTAACAGACCTGACAGTTGCAAAGCAAACAGTATCGTCACTGATAGTAAAAGAGCTTACAGTAACAGCGCTGATAGTAACAGAGGTAACAGTAACAGACCTGAACAAAACAGACATGATAGTAACAACGCTGATTTTAACAGAACTGATGGCAACAGTGATGACAGTAAAAGCCTATAGAATAGCTGACAGTAACAGAGCTGTCAGTAACATCTGATATTATAACAGATAATAACAGCTAACAGACAGTAAAAAAGCTGATTTTAACATAGCTGATGCTAACAGAGGTGAATGGGAGAGCCTAAAGTCTAACTGAAAGTAAAAGAGTTAACAGTCAGGGCAACAGTTATAGAGTTGATAGTAACAGAGTTGACAGTAACAAACCTAAATATAACAGGCAAGATAGTGACAGCTGATTTTAACCGACATGACAGTAACAGAGCTAACAGAGTTGATAGTAACAGAGTTGACAGTAGCAAACTTAAATATAACAGAAAGGATAGTAACAAAGCTGATAGTGACAGAGGTGACAGTAACAAACCTGGATATGAGAGACGTAATAGTAACAGAGCTGATGGTAACAGAGCTGTAAATTACGGCTGATAGTATAACTGATGTTAACAGAGCTGACAGTAACAGCTGATATTATACAGTAACTGAGTAACAGTGCTAACAGTCACAGAGCAAACAGTAACAGAGTTGATAGTAACAGAGATGACAGTAACAAACCTAAATATGACAGAGGATAGTGACAAAGTTTTAACAGACATGACAGTAACAGAGCTGACAGCAACTAAGATGATAGTAGCAGTGGTGACAGTAACAAACCTTAATATATCAGACATGATAGTAACATAGCTGATTTTAAGAGAGCTGATAGTAACAAACTGACAGTAACAGCTATAGTAACAGCTATAATAACAGAGTTGACAGTTCAGATGTTAACTCTGTAGAAGCCAAAGATGCCTTCATAGAGTAATTTCTTGATGCAGTCAAAGCTATTTTTGTACATGAGCTCACCTTCAAAGAATCCATTGGACCTTTGTTTCTGCATGCAGGTCTTCACCAGGTCAATGGCGTACACAGCTGTCGCTCCTGTTGCTTCTCAAGATAACCGAGTAAATCTGTCAGTCAAACCCTGTGCACTCTCCATCAGTATTCAGACACACGCACACATACACTCATAGTCAAAATATGAACTCTGAACTACACACTCACACAGAGACAGAACCACACACACTCAGAGCAGATGTCAATCAAAATATGAACTTCCTGCTGCCACAAACATGCAAATGAGAGTGAATCTGTTAGCAGGGCAAATCTGCAGGCTAGGTTTAATGGCTATTGATGGAATTTGTCACCTTTGTACTATCTCTCGTTCTCACTCCTTTACTATTTGTAGAACATTTAACAAAATCAATTCATTAAATGTATAGTTCCACTTCCCCCACCCTCCAAAATAGGATGTTTTGCAGAATGTTCATGCTGATCTTTTTGATACAATATAAGCCATATGGGGTTTTGAACAACATCTGATTAAATTATGTCAGACTCCTCAAAAGAGAATATTTACAAAGCGACAAAATAACATTTTCTATTCACTGTGAAAAAATGTCTAAAGTTGTACTTAGAGTTGTTCTGTGCTAATTACAATGATCTTAATCTAACAACAATAGATGTCTGTGTGTGTGTCTGAGAGAGTATGACTGTGTGTGAACATGTACTTTATGTGCACTAGCTCTGTGTGCAATAAAACCGTTACTGAATGTGTGTTTGTGGCAGACAACACTGTGCTCTTTTGATTTGTATCTTTTGTTACCTGCTCAGGAGACACTGTCACGACACACCATTGCCACATTCTTGTATGCGGGTTTGGTAAGAAAGCATCTGTCATGGGCATCAATGGGAATGTAAATTAAGTCATGAGTGCAGCAGCAAGTGACAGTCTCAGAAACATACTTCTGTTTGGTGTGAGCTAGTGCAATGACTGCTGCTCCAAAACACAAAAAGAGAGGAATAGTTCTATAGTACCAATATTTCACCTTTCCTACCATTAAAAAGGTTGGGGTCTGAAATAAAAATTAAGGATTTTAGAATTCTAAAAAAATTATCAAAGTTTCCACAAAAATATTAAGCAGCATGACTGTTTTCAACATTGATAATAATAAGAAATGTTTCTTGAGCAGCAAATCAGCATAATAGAATGATTTCTGAAGGATCATGTGACACTGAAGACTGGAGTAATGATGCTGAAAATTCAGCTTTGCCATCACAAGAATAAACTACTTATTAAAATATATATTTAAAAAAAGAGAAAACTGCATTTTTGACCAAATAAATGCAGCTTTGATTGTGAGACATCTTTCAAAAACATTTTAAAAAATCTTGATTATTCCAAACTTTTGAACGGTAGTGTATGTTACATAAATATAGCAATTATTGCTGCATTTTGTATTATTTTACATGTTTACACAATCCTTCTTGTTTAATTTATGTTATTTTCTAATGTTACTTTGTCTTGTTTTATAAATTATACATTAGCATTTTATTTTAATAAATAAATAGTTCATAAAAACTGCTGTAATGGAGGAAGGCATGTGTGGTTGTGTAAGTGTGTGTGTGTGGTGAGCCCTCAAACATGTGTGTTTGTATTATTATACAGTGGTCTCCTTGTATCAGTTTCCTTAGCCATAATTAGTAAGAGATTCCACTGTGGTTCCGGAAGATTTGAGCCATCCGGATCTGAGGCCTCCAAAGCTTTAAATCAGACACACACTGTCTGTCTCATTCTCTGACGGTACATACAGCTATGGTTACCCACCCCGCAGAGGACAAACCTCACTCACCTCCTGCAATGGAAACCAGAACAAATGATATGCAGACATCACAGCCTGCAACCAGACCAGCCGAGAGCTGGAGATAGAGAAAGAGTATGAACTGAGCTTCATAAAACTATAGTTTGTCAGATCCGGGGTGGACAGAAACCTGTTAAAGTGCTGGACACAGATTATACACTGCTGTTTACTAAGTGAAGGCACAAAATACTAAGTGGTGGCTCACATAAGGCATGGTGGCCCCCAAAATGAAAATTTTGTCATCATTTAATGACATCATCATTGTTTAAAATGCTCCCAGAGAAAAGAAGACTTTTATTATGGGACTATTATTTTGATAATAGTTATTGTAAAGCCCAGTTCCCGATGCTGCCACTAGGAGGAAGTATAGTTATTGTTCATTTCAGAGTTCATAGTTCATATAGTTCATATAGTCATTGTACAATTCTGGGAGAACCTCAGCTGTGCCTAGAAGTTACTTCCTGCCTGTTATTTGGATGTTTGTTGGTGTTTTGGTGTTCAAAGTGTTAGTACATGACCATAAAACTACTATTCAATACACTTTGGAATCAGAAACTCAGTCTCTTCATTCTTTGTGTCCTGACCGACACCCAGGAGTCTATACTGCTTATTAGTAGAACCAGAGCCTAGTAGCAGTCTCTTTCCCTCTCCAACAACTGGTCCTTCGAGCCTGATGCAGTGTTTATTCATGGTATCATAGAGACTAATGAGGAGATTATTGGGGCAACCAAACCAAAATGCAGAACACATCCACCAGTCCGACTCCAAGACTTTGAAGTGCAGTGTGTAGAGGCCAGACTTGTAACTAAACATGCTATCTCAACCCCCGGGAGGTACCACATGACACCTCTCCAGTCATCATGGGACAATCCTGACTACCTCAATGACGATGCTGCTCCTCACAGGCCCTCGATTAAGACCATTAAACTTCAGTTATACAGAGCGCAGTGAAAACCTACCTCAGTCCTTCACATCATCCCAGCGGAACAGTTACCCCGAGCCTGAATACTATAGTGAATTCCAAACCATTCGCGGAGAAAATGCACAGCTTCTGCAATCACTTCAAGCCTTTCGTGCTGACCTGATGGAGTTGAGAGAAGTTCATACTGAGTTCAAAGAACTGGTCAAAGTAGCCCAAACCCTTAGACCAGACCTCAGCACAACTAAAACCCATGACAGTTCTCCAATATGACTGGACCCCCAACTGCCGCCCAATCCTTGGTCAAGATGCTAGGTGAAACCAGAGGGGCGACTGACAGAGGGGGAGCAAATGGAGGTGGAGACCCAGATGGAGCTGAAGAGCCGAAGAAACCGGGCAACACTGAAAGGTCCTGGAGACCAAGGCGGAGCCATGGGGACGAGCGGTCAAGGTGAAGCCAGGGTGCTGGAGGATTGAGGCAGAGCTGGTGCAACTGAGGACTGAGGTGGAGCCAGAGGGAAGGAGGAGCCCGATGGAGCCAAAGGGGTGGAGGGCCAAGGCGCAGACGAAGGCCTGGAAGTCCATGGTGAAGGTAGAGTGACAACTGACCAAGGTGGAGCTGGAGGGATGAGGAAGCCCAATGGAGCTAGAAGGATGACGGTCCCAGGTGGAGCTGAGGTAGCGAGGAGCCAAGGTGCAGCCAATTGGTCGACGGGCTGAGGTGGAGTGAAGGGCTTGGAGGTTCGAGGTGGAGCCAGAGGGTTGACACACCAGGGCAGAGATGGCAAACAGGAAGATCCAAACTGCTGAGAGGAGCCAACAAAGGAGTCGTCGAATGACTGAAGGGAGCCAGCAGGGACAGGGAAGAAGAACTGGATAGCATGGGCAGAGGGTTACGAAAGGGCCTCCTTGGCCATGACAGGGCAGGCAGAGAGTTCAAAAAAAAAGAGTCCTTGGCCAATACAGGACAGGCAGAGATTTCAGAAATGGCCTCCTTGGTCAATACGAGACAGGCAGAGGAGGTGGGAGTGGGAGGTAGGGTGGGAGCATCCACAATGACACAGACTTGGTGCTGGGAGACAAAACAGGCATAGTGGTGGGCGGCGGAACAGGCTTGGTGCTAATCCTTTCACACTCCTCAGTGCCTACCAGAATGGACTGGCTCACACACCTGGTTAGACTGCTTTTTTTGGCTCGGGCTCTAGGATGAACATACGCCTTTGGGGTATGCTCTATTAAGGAAGTGATTGTCAGCTCACGCACCTGGTCAGACTTGGCTTCTTTATGCTCTTGGTCTGCGGTGGGCTCTGACTCCACCTCCTGACAGGGTTTTGGTTCTTGTATCATGGCGGGCTCACACTCTGAATCTGCGGTGGGCTTTCTTGCGTAGTCCGTAGGGGGCGTGGCTGATGGTGCGGCGTGCGCTGAGGATGGGTAAAGATCCTCCTCAGGGCTGTCTCTGGGCAGGCGTTCCTTGGTCTGTTGATTTAGACCTGACCATAAAAACATGCAGAGGCTGATGTCATCGTTGTGCACGAAGGGGACCAGATCAAGAAACCTTTGCATGTGCTCCTCGACGGACTGAGCCCCCTGGGAGAGGAGGAGGATCTGAACTGCTGCTAGATCCATATGTAGGTTAAATCTTCTGTCAGCGTAGGGTTGAACAGAGACGTAAAATAAAAGAGCTGGATCTAACTGCAAGCAGTTTTCTTTAATCAAAATAGTAGTAATAGCAGTTACACTTAAGGTTATTAGGAAACAAAAACACTGGAAACAGACCAACACATATAAATTGATGAGATCTGACAAACAGCAACTGAAAATGAGGGCTATAAACACATCAAGAGATACTAGGGACTAAACGAGGTAATTAACAAGACACAGGTGAGACACATGAAGGCAAATAAAAAACCCAGAACAGACATTACAAATAAGTTGATTTGCTGCTCAAGAAACATTTCTGATTATTATCAATGTTGAAAACAGTTGTGCTGCATAATATTTTGTGGAAACTGATACTTTTTTTTCAGGATACTTTGATGAATAAAAAGTTCAAAAGAACAGCATTTATTTGAAATCTTTTACTGTCACTTTTCGTCAATTTAATGCATCATTTTAAAAATATCTTTCAACTGAACAATGTATTGGCATGATGAATCAAGGCAAATTAAGTTTTATCATAATATAAACAAGCTACAATAAACAAGCTACAATTAGTCCAAAATGCAGCTACTAGAGTTCTTACTAGGTCAAGAAAATATGATCATATAACACCAATTTTATCATCTCTACACTGGTAACCCATTAAGTTCTGTATCAATTATAAAGTATTGCTACTGACCTATAAGGCCCTAAATGATTTAGCTCCCGTGTATTTAACCAATCTTCTATCACCCCACAATCCATCACGCTCTTTAAGATCACAAAACTCTTGGCTTCTGGTTGTACTAAAGTCCACTAAAGGAGGGAGAGCGTTTTCACATTTGGCTCCTAATCTCTGGAATAGCCTTCCTGAAAATGTTCGGGGCTCAGACTTAATCTCCCAGTTTAAATCTAGATTAAAGACGCATCTCTTTAGCCAAGCATTCACATAATGCATCTCATATCCTTGTACTCCAGCTATATCAGATCAAATGCACATGACTATCTTTGCTTAATGTTATGAACAGCAGCTACGCTAATTATCCTCCATTTGCTTTTTTTGTTTTATCTCGGGATGCCCATCCTGAGGTGACTAGAGAGTATATCAGCTCCAGTTTGGATCCAGCCTCCTATGAAGACTTCAGATGCCTCAACACCTGTGAAGAGATGGCGTCAACCCCTGCGAGGACTTCAGATGACGCAAACTCTGGATCAACATGCACCATTCCAAATTTTTCTATATATCCTAATCATTGTATGTATTCATTACTTCAATGAGCTCATTGTTTCTGCCTTAAATTAATTCATTGTTTAAATTAATACATTGTTATCTAACTGCGTGATTTGTACATTTCTGAAACACATTACATGGACACAGTCATCTCTGATAACAAATCACTCTAAATTGTAATATTGACATGCATTTTCTGTAAAGCTGCTTTGAAACAATATGTATTGTGAAATACAAATAATACAAATAAATGTGAATTGAAATAATATGCTAAATATACTGGTGATTTTAATAAAAGTTATTATAGTGTTATTGCACACACAAAAAAAATATTTTTTATATTAGCTGCTCCCAATGCTGACTCAGTGTCTGGGTGGGGGGTCAGAAAAAGACCAAAAAACAATTTACTAAAGAAAAAGGAAAAAAAAACAAAAAAAACAACGGCTATTCATTCAAGCAAAACATTAAAACATTTTCCTTTTTTTTTTTGACTTAACAGTTCAGGTTTTTGTGGTTAGATTTTAAGGGGTCAGACTGGGTATTGACATGTTTAATGCTTTCAGAAAATCATTGAGCTCTGTTGAGGAAGGTGAACAGGGTGAAAGGTTTAACCTTCTATTTCCTTTCATCACAATTCTCTCCATCCTGCAGAAGCTGGGTGAGAGAGCAGATTTGGGTGATTATACCTGTGGGATTTACCCTGAGCACTGAAATCTACATACAGCAGTGTGTTCTACAGCTGAGGATCACGGGTCTCTCTCTCTCACACACACAGCTGTTTTTACTGTAGGGCAGAATGCTAACGAGGCTGTGCTTTGATCAAAGAAGTCACTGTAATTACCCACCTAGTGAGGTCTGTGTGTGTGTGTGATAAAGAGCAGAGAGGATGGCCCATGGGCACCTCCAACTCTGCCTCCAGACTTTCACACTCTCACGACAGATAAAAGCTCTGCTTCAAATCCCAGTGAGTTGCCTTTTAAGGTACCTTCTTTTGGCCAAACTCAGTGCTCAAAATGGGCCGGTACGCAGCACCGGTGCTTCTATATTTTAATCTGTAGCTTACCCTCACTTTTCAACTGAGAGGTCACTTTCAAACCAAGCAGCTTTCTGTTGGTCAACGCAGCAAATCTGCATGACCAACTTGAAACCATTGAGAATTTTGCTTTGGGAAATCTTTCACCCTCACAAAATTTAAGATTGGATTTCTGTTTAAATTACTGGATTTCACTCACGAAAATTCACAGAACAACAGTAAGCGTCCACACGTTTAATGTGCGGTCACATTAGCAAAATTTTGTTGAAAAATAAGGTCCGTCAACTGTCAGTAGTGTAGTGATGTCCCAATATTTCAGGATCCTGCCTAAAGCAGGTACCTACAGTCTGTCTCGTTTCTCCTTCTCTCACATGATCAGACCTCGTCTGAGGATCTTCACACAATAACCCAGCAGAAAGCCCTGCCCTGATAAAAGCAGCTATTAAAGACTCTCAGATGTGAGTGTGTATGTTTGTGTGAAGTATGCATTCATGCAGAGCAAGGACGACAAGCCACTACTGCAGGAAATTGGGGATATTTTTTTCTTCAATTAGTTGTATGTAATGCTGGATTACAAAAGAGTGCATGTCCCTGTGCTAATTCTGTTTTGGAGAAAGCCTGTGTCATTTTCCCTGTAATAAGCAGGTGATTATGGCATTATAGAGGATGAGAGACCCAGGAGATTAAAGCTTCCTTTAAAACCCACATCATAACAAAAGGGAACTGCTGAAACTCTGAGACCTGAAAAGAAAAATCACAAATGAGAGCTCTTCAGTATTTCAAATGTTTCTGCTAGACAGCAATGAGATTAAATGAAGAACAAAAAGAACTCTCTTGCTTCTCAGAGAAAAATATTACATGACATTAATCTCATGTCAGTGATGTTTTATTAATCTCAACAATGTCTCAAGGTGTTCTCAGATTTACCAAGATATCTGCAATTAAAAGTCATTTTGAGATTTTAATATGTTGCTTAAATATTTCTCATCAAGTTCTTCTTCAACCAAATTATCTAAGCTTTGCTTTACACATTCATTTTATTGCTAAGCTGTTTCAACTATTGACTCATTTATTTTTATCTGTTCTTAGGAAGATAAATCTGCTACAAAGTGGATAATAAAAGCAATAGCTCACCCAGAAAACAGAAAATCTGTCATAATTTTCCATTTATCCAATTTCAATTTCACACAAAAGGCCACTCTTTTCTATATTGTCACCGTCGGTATTGTCACCATGTTAAAACACACAATGCAAGACAAGGAACTATCTCAAACTGAGGGCTTAAATACTCAGAGCAAACAAAGGGAGAGCCTAACTAGACACACCTGAACAGAATACTAAATCAATTAGTAACCTAGGAAACAAACAGGCAGGGAACTGAGGAGAACAGAACCAACTAACCAACTAAGAGAAACAGAACACAATGAAAACTGAATCAAAACAGAACATACACGTGACGTATATAATGAATGTGAGTGGGGACTGGGACTGTCAAGCTTCAAAGGGCCTGTTTACACCTGGTCACTTCATGCGTCTTTTTCTGATTGGATAGCTATTATACGGATTTAAATCTGATCGCACAAACCACTTCAGGAGGTGCCTTGAGACTCATTCCAGTCAAAACTGAATAAGTCTAAATGCATCTGGTTGTTGAAACCACATATGTAAATTTTACTCCTCCCAAAAATGCTAAAAAATTAAACACATGAGAGCGTGTTATAGGCTAAATAACATGTTATTGCCAGATATGACTGCGCTACTGCATCATGCATTGCAACTGCCGCAAATGAAACTTGTCGCAGACGCTAATCTTTCTTAAAAGTAATAAGACTAAATGATCTTACAGTGCTGATGCCGCGCTCTCTCCTATTGCAGTCTTTGATCTTGAAATTAGCTGATGATCAATAAAATGCAGCTCATATTTCTTGCTTTCGGTGACGTCAACTCCATTAAATCTGCATATAGCACGGGAATTGAAGTTTGGATTTATATCCGTTTTGCTGAGATGCATTTATGTGGCCAAGTGTAAATGGAATCATTTTGATAAATCAGATGAAAAGCATGAAGTGAGCAGGTGTAAATAGGACCAAAATGACCATAAATCACCAGAAAAGCAACAACACATTGATGCCATTGATCTAAATGCATTGGCTCCGTGTGTCTTCCGACTAAATGCAATTTGTGTCAGTGGTGCCATGTTTGATTGGAGAGCTGTGGTGGAGGGAAGGATTTTAAGGTATAATGACTTAAATTTGATGCTGTTGTGGTCTGTTACTCACACAAAACTATTGTCATTTTGGAATTTGGTGTAAAATCAGAACGGTAAAAAGGTTTTCAGACCTCACCAACCGGATGCTCAAGGCAATGTGTTGTCACGAGCCGTAGGGTTTAATTTGGATTTGTCTGTGCATGTTTTTTTGACTCTTATAGATAGAGTTCCCATTGACATGCATTAAACGACTGACAGACCGCAACGGTTGGAGTTAAAAATCATCATTTGTGTTCTACTGAAGAAACAAAGTCACCTACATCTTGGATGCCCTGGGGGTAAGCAGATAAACATCAAATTTTCAGTTTCAATTACTTGTTGTCCATTCTTCTCAATGTATGGTTTAGTTTTTCTTGTATTGCGTCTCTACTTGTTTGAACCAACCCTAACATTAATATTTTTGTGGAAATGGTGGTATTTTTTTTTTTTTTTTTTTTTTAGGATTCTTTGATGAAATGAAAGTTCAATGAACAGCTTTTATTTGAAACAGAAATCTTTTGTAACATTACAAATGTCTTTACTGTCAATTTTGATGAATTTATGGCATACTTGCTGAATAAAAGTTGTATTTTTATTATTTAATCTTATATACCCTAAACTTTGAATGGTAATGTAACACGGTTTCCACAAAAATATGAAGCCACACAATGTTTTCAACATTGATAATAATCAGAAATGTTTCTTGAGCAGCAAATCATCATATTAGAATAAGTTCTGAAGGATCATGTGACACTGAAGACTGGAGTAATGATGCTAAAAATTCAGCTTTGATCACAGGAATAAATTTTAAAATATAGCCACATACAAAACAGTTATTTTAAATTGTAATAATATTTCACAATATTACTGTTTTTACTGTATTTTTGAACAAATAAATGCAGGCTTGGTGAGCAGAAGGGACTTCTTTTAAAAACATTTTTTTTAAAAATCTTAATTATTCCAAACTTTTGACCAGAAGTGTAAATGCAAATGTGACCAAATACTTTATTTAAAAAAGTCTTCTTCCTCTTAACCTCTTTATTGTTCCCAATTTTGTCAAAACAGCTCTTTCAAACTTATCAGAATACAGTAAAATTATTATTTATTTATTTTTATTTTTTTATCATATATGTGATGCATACAGCAGGTAAATATCTGCTGTAGGTTTGTTAAGCTAACAGACATATATAAGGTCCCAGGCTGATTTTTAGTTCCAGTTCATCCCTGGAAGGAAGAATAAGAAGAGAGAGGAACAGTGGTGTTAGAGAGGAAGGCAGGCAGGCTTCAGTTCTCCCCGCTGGGAAGCCCAGACTTGCTCCCAGCAGCATGAGCTCATTTTTTCCACAAGATTTTTACAGTCTTGTAACCTGCATTACTGCTGCGTTATAATGTGTGTTTGCACACACAAACAAGAAAACAAGACTGGACCGGAGCCATAACACACACACACGCAGACTACAGGCCGCAGGCGTCGTTCCAGTTTCTGTCTTTCCTTCCCTCTTTCCCAAATAAATCAACCCCAGCAGCAACTGCTGTTGAAAACGAGCAATAATGTTAAATTTACGAGCTATAAATGCAATCGTAATGTTTTTATAGCCTTTAGCTTTAATCACAAAGGCTGTTCAGGTTGAGTGTGTTTAATATGCAAGACTAAAAGGTGTAAGTGAAATATTGTACATGAAATCTGCCGCCACTCGTAACAGACGTACAGGGTGTTCGGAGCCTCAAGCTAAAGCATTGCAGATATTGTATAAGAAAACCATTTAACGAGAAAATATACTGACATCAGAGTTAATAACTACTTGGCCAGACGGTGGGAACAGTGTGTTATTACCCTCGATCATTTAAGCACCTCTTGCACAGGCGTTCAAACTGCTTAACTTGAACTAAACAGAGATGAGGAGTGAACCACAGGGCCTGTTGGATGTGACCTCTGCACAATCCAACGTTTATTTCACTTAATAAAAACAGGTTAGTGGGACCTTTGTGTTTATAACCAACTCACAAATCTTTTATATGAGCTTCTTCGAAGACACCACCCTTTTGAGGTGTAATGTTTTTTAATCATCTGGTGTTTTGGTGATTTTTAGTGGATGTATGAAGTCATTTCACATCACATTGCCTATCAACATCCACTAACACAGAGTGTAGCACAGAACTACTTTTTGACTTGATCTTTAAAATTGTGAATAATTTAGTGCAATGACATTCATACATTTTGACTTTGAATATTTTTTTGGGGTCCCTAGACTCTGGACTCACTTATCTTACACACTCCTCTTGTGAAAAAGAAGTGTGCTTAATTGTTTTGAATGGGTACTTGTAGTGTACTTCAGATCTTAAAAGTATATTTTTTTTAAGTATATTTTAAAAAAAAACAACAACTATAGTGTCACTTAAAGGGTTAGTTCATCCAAAAATGAAAATTCTATCATTAATTACTCACCTTCATGTCGTTCCACACCCGTAAGACCTTCGTTCATCTTCGGAACACAAATTAAGATGTTTTTGATGAAATCCCAGAGATTTCTGATCCCCAATAGAAAGAAACAAAATTACCGTCATTTTAGGTCCAGAAAAGTAGTAAAAACATCGTTAAAATAGTCGACGTGACTACAGTGGTTCAATCTTAATGTTATGAAGTGATGGGAATACTTTTTGTGCGAAAAAATCTAAACAAAAATAACTTTATTCAACAATTTCATCTCTCCCCTATCAGTCTCGTACGCAGTTGACGCAGTGACCCGTAATCAAAAGCATTGACTGGTTCGGTGACAGGATGAATTGACAACCTGAACAATTAATAAGAGTCTTAATAAAAGAAAATACACATTGAAATTGAATTTTGAAAATTTAAACAAAATTGAATAATTTCTGGAACCTCATCAGTGTTGCCAATTGCTTTCAGCTGAAAGTAGCTAAAACTGGTTGCTAAATGTCGCGAGATGACGTCATACTGGCGAGTCCACTGATCTATATTAATATAAATATAGATCAGTGGGCGAGAATCATGGAATCTAGATAAGGTTTGTCCAAGAAGTTGCTAGATTTGTCGCTAGGCTTTTTTTCAAAAGTCTCAAAAGGGGCGGGGAAATCGCTAAATTTAGCGACAAAATCGCTAAATTGCCAGCACTGAACCTCATGCCAACGGCTGCGTCCGAAAACTGGAAAATGCTGCCTTCGGAGGACACATTTCAAGGTAGGAAGGCATCAAGGCACGCCCGAATCCAATGTTAGCTTCACTTTCTGTTTCCTGAGATACCTTCACTTGATCGATTTCTGAAGGCAGCATAGATGTATCCTTCGCTGCCTTTGATATCCCACATTCCTGTGCGTCCAATCTGTGATTAAAGATGGCGTCTGAAAGTTGAGTTTGCTGGTCAGTTTGTGTGTAAATGTATGTTTTTAAGCAACATTTCCCACTTTTGATGTCATTTCTAGCGAGAAATTACTACTGTGGTAATTAAATATTTGTTTAGTTCTCACCAAAGTTCGCGCTATTTTGCGGTAGATCATGAAACTGTTGCGCTGCCTCAGAAGTCTGTCCAAAATCAGTTTCGTGAGGTACCTTCATGCACAAACGCTGCCTTACAAGTCTGCCTGATAGGGCAGCGAGGCAACAAGTCAGCTTCCTAGGTTTTCGGATGCAGCCAACCTCTTGCGAGTAAGTTCAGCTGGCTTCTTCACCTGAATTTTGAATTGAATGACTCACTCAACATACCGCAGAGTTAACTGCCCTCTAGAGGTTAATCGTAGTACTGCAACAAATACACAAGCATTGCTTTGTGGTATACAAATCAAAAGAAGTTACAAAATAAGTTTACTATAGGATTAAAAAGAAAAGAAAAATATCATTGTACAACTCAAGGGGGCTACATACATGACAAGCAATTTCTAATAGAAATGACTTTAAAGCAATTTTAGTTGAATGTAATGCTTGTCAGTACATTTGCCAGTACACTTTAACCATATTTCAATAGAAGCAATTATAAATTATAAGCTTGGTTTCACAGACAGGGCTTAGATTAAGCCAGGGGTAGGTATAGTTAAATTAGGACATTGAAGTAGCTAGCCTATTATAAATGTGCCTTAGAAAAAAATAAAAACATTACTGGTGTGCATCTTGAGACAAAACAATGGAGCTCACATATTTTAAGATGTCAGTGCAAGTTGCTTTCAGTTAAAACAGCTCAAACATGCATTTTAGTCTGGGACTAGCTTAAGCCTTGTCTGTGAAACCAGGCAATAGAGATTTACTTTTAAAGGAACACTCCACTTTTTTTGAAAATAGGCTCATTTTCCAACTCCCCTAGAGTTAAACAGTTGAGTTTTACCGTTTTCGAATCCATTCAGCCGATCTCCGGGTCTGGCGGTACCACTTTTAGCATAGCTTAGCATAGTTCATTGAATCTGATTAGACCGTTAGCATCTCGCTTAAAAATGACCAAAGAGTTTCAATATTTTTCCTATTTAAAACTTGACTCTTCTGTAGTTACATTGTGTACTAAGACCGACGGAAAATGAAAAGTTGCGATTTTCTAGGCCGATATGGCTAGGAACTATACTCTCATTCCGGCGTAATAATCAAGGAACTTTGCTGCCGTACCATGGGTGCAGCAGGCACAATGATATTACGCAGCACCTGTGACCCCCTGCTTGCACAGGGAGCATGCCTTGCAACCATGGAGACATTTGTGAGAGGCGCTGCGTAATATCATTGCGCCTGCTGCGCCCATGGTACGGCAGCAAAGAAAAATATTGAAACTCTTTGGTCATTTTTAAGCGAGATGCTAACGGTCTAATCAGATTCAATGAACTATGCTAAGCTATGCTTAAAAGTGGTACCGCCAGACCCGGAGATCGGCTGAATGGATTCGAAAACGGTAAAACTCAACTGTTTAACTCTAGGGGAGTTGGAAAATGAGCCTATTTTCAAAAAAAGTGGAGTGTTCCTTTAAGTCCTATAGACCTTATGTAGCCCCGCCCCTTTTCAGCGCTGCGTTCGTTGTCTTTTGACTTCCGGTTTGTATTTCCACAGCGATTTTACGTGTTTATGAATGAACTGCTCATTTTAAAATCTTCCGGTCTACTGACATTTGTTAAGACATCTGCTTTAAACATAACAATGCTCATGATAACTTTCATTAACTCTACAACAAGTAAATCCACTTCACCAGCTAATTATTCTTCAAGATTATCATGACAGATTATGCTAATCAATGACTTTAAGATATCCAACATCAGCTACATAAATTAAGCAACTAACCGTTCAGAAACGTCCTGTTGCATTCTACATGTTGTCACTTCTTCTTGAGTCTCTCCATCATTGTCCGACTTCAGTTTGAACATAAAAGGCTGAACAGTTTCTGACATTTTCAGTGAGTCTTCATGAGGTAATCGGCGCTGCTAACAGTACTATGTGCTAACCAACAGGAGCTCTTGAAACCCCGCCCTCTGCTTAGCAGAAGCAGCTCATTTGCATTTAAAGGGACACACACAAAAACGGAGCGTTTTTGCTCACTCTCAAAAAGTGACACATCTAACATGCTAAAGCTAAAACTTCACATACACACTCTGGGGACATCAGAGACGTATTTTACATCTTGTAAAAATGGCATTATACCACCCCTTTAATATAAATATATATTATAGTTTGCAATTAATATAAATGTAAACAAATACATTTTTATTTAATTGCAGTTAACATGCGATTAAGTATCCACAAACATTACATTCAATTTGCCAAAAGTATGTTAAAGTGTTTTTCTGAGCCTAACTGAGGAATAAAATGTGTACAATGTAGAATCCTGTGCATGTGTGTTTAAAACATTTTGTCGGTCTGAGTCATACAGTTCTTCGTCTTATGGAGATCACAGATGTAAAGATCTTGCTGGCAGCTCTGCTGGTGTGTGCGTGTGTGTGTTCTGTGAGTTTGCATGTCAATATGTGTGTTTAATGAAAACCACATCAGGTGTAGCCTGATCCTGAGCTCTGAGCCCTGGAGAGGAGGCAGGTGCTTCCGGAGCGCTGGGCCGTGATTCTGGCGGACGGCCCCACAATCAGCCGCGGCAGCCGCAGGAGATGGGGGTGGGGGTGAGAGCCGCTGCCGGAGTCAGTGCTGCTGTCAGAACTGATCAGATATTACGAGCGCAGAGCCTCTGATCTCCACAACTCAACATGCTATCAGTAACTGCAGCCAGGTCTGCTTCAAGACCCGCTGAGTGGACAGAAACAAATCCAGAGGCCCTCGGACAGATACGTGTGTCCACAGCACTCTCGTGGGGTGTCTTTTACTCAGTTGCTGTTTTGGAGATTTTTAGTGAATGAATGAAGTCAGTTCCCCTCAGATTCACACAGGTGTCCCAACAGTAAATGCTATATGTGTCTGAGCTACCTTTATTTAAAATATTTGATATTTTGTTATGTTATGCAATGCAATGGCATTCAGACATTTAAATGTGAGTTAAAAGTCAAAATATTTTGAGGGCCACTCTATTAAAAGGACATTCCCCAAGATGTAAACAGAGGTTCTTATGTGGAAAAGAAGTGCACTTTATTGTATTGAATGTGCACTTGTAGTGTACTTCAAATCTTAAAAGTATATTTAAAAAAAAAAAAAAAAAAAAAAACTGTAATTGCAGCTAATATAATATTAATAAAAGACCACTTAAGTGTTGCTACTTAAAGAGAGTTTACTAGTTTACTTTCATGAATATTTTTCTTCACACTTAAGTACCATTTTAAAAAGTGCACTTTGTAATAATGTCAAATTAAAGTTAAAGTTTTCATTTTAATAATTTAAAATGCATTTTAATATAACTTTAATCTTTTAATAATCTTTTGTTGTGCATATAAAGCACATGTAAAGTATCTGATTATAATTTTAACTGTAGTGTGTTATTCAAAATTACACTGTAAAAAAATATTTTCATGATTTGTTATCATAACATTTTTTCTTTTGTCAAATCAACTTAGATAATTAATGTGGTTCAGATAACATAATATTTTGAGTTTCTGTTGATTAAACCAATTGCTTTCATTGTATTAACTCAAATTTTTAATTTCAGTGAACTCAACATTTTAAGGCAACCAGGTAACTTAATTTTTTTAATTAAACATCAATTCTTTTTTGCGGTCTACATTTAAAATGAATATACTGTATTATAAATGTACTAAATTACAACTACATCATTACAAATGTGTAATCATTTAAATATATGACATAAAAGTTTCAATAAAAATGACATTAATGTATATTTTAGTTTACCATAAATGCTAGTCAGTAAATTTGGCATTTAAACCACATTTCAAAGACAATAGAATTATGAAATTACATATAAATCCCTATGGGTCAAAAAAAAGCATTCAAAAGTTCAGCTAATTGCATTTAATATAAATATAAACTATAAAACACTTTTATTGATTTGCAATCAGCATGCTGTTAAGTGTCCAATAACACTACATTCAGTTCGTACTTAAGTATATTCTTTATATTATTTCCGTATTTAGTACCTTTTTTTAAAGTATGCTTTGTTTTTTACAAGAGTTAAGCACTTTGATCAAGGGATTCGCTCCTCAAACCACCAACCTTTTGTTTGGCAGTTCTAATGTTTAACAACTACACCAAAATTACACCCTAATTTCAAACTCACAAACAGAGTTCTTAGTTGGAAGTTATCGTTTGCATCCACTTATAGTTTCTAGTCAATATTTACGCTATTAAACGGTCTTACTTCTTGTGTACATTGGCATGCCATTTGCTTGTTAAAGGTTCCAAATTCCAAAACAAGCAAGTGAACATCAATATTTCACTCCATTTACACAGACATGCCAATTTTTTTCTCACTCAAGGACACTGACTAATGTGTGGTCTGTCATTGCCACTAAAGTGCTCATCCCTAAACCATTCCAAAGGCTGAAATCGAAGACAGCAAAAATCTAAGAGTATTCTTCACTCAACAGCACGTCTGGTGGCACTAATAGCAGTGGGAAATGAAACGCTCCACACGAATAAACATTTGTTTGCTCTGTAAAGTCTTCTAAGGGAACAGGGAGGAAAATCAACCACAATCACTCCTTTGTATCATTGTTCCCAGAGCGATCAGAAGACTGCTTTATTTTCTCTGAGCTAAAGCTGCTTTTCACTCCTTTTTATTCTGCCCATGAAAAGACCAAAGTCATTGATTCCGGCTTCTCAACAAAATCAGTACATACTCAGTCTGAACTGGATCGATAATTTTGAACTCTTTTCATAGATTCCATTGATGACAAAAAGTCTACAGAACACTTTCCATGTTCACCTGTCATTCTGCTGAAAGGTGGCGTTTGATGACGGTTCTTTATTCTCGACACAACACCTTCAAATTCTCAATGACTTTAGGAGGAACAAGAAAAAATCATTTGTGTTTCAGATTGCTTGTTACAAAACTTTTCTCGATGCTCTCTTACTTTTGCTGGCTGTGGCAAAGTGAACAATGTTTAATTCTCTGCTTCTGAGCATTCACAACCTGTTTTAATTCCACAGTGTGATGTGATTTCCAGATGAAACAAAAATTTAGTCAGAACTGAATGTAAGTTTGCCGTGGATTGTGGAGGTCTGGTCTAGTCCCCTTCTAAAACACCAGCTGCACCCACTTTTCAACTGAGATGTGGAGGTCGAAGGTCAAGTTCACTCTCAAGAGCATCTCCACAAATCCCAATTGTGATGCTCTTTGCCATAACCTTTATTACATTAACATAAATTTGCAATATGCAGATTATTTTGCTGTTACTATTGCTATTGGTTCATATTATCCAATGCCCTTTGTGGCCTTGATGACATCAGATGAAATTTGATTTTTTTTAGAGGTATAGAGTAAGTTATCACAATTTGATGAAAGACAAACATTTTCACATTTTTTTTTCTTGGAACAATGATCGCTGATTTAAAAAAAAATGTGTACTGAACAATGTTGGAGGTAACACATTACAAGTAACTTGGGTTATGTAATCAGATTACTTTTTCAAGTAACTTGTAAAGTAACGCATTACTTTTTCAATTTACAACAAAATATCTAAGTTACTTTTTCAAATAAGTAACGCAAGTTACTTTTTCACATTTATTGACTGACAGCTCTCCTGTCCCCATGTTGAGAGAAATAAAGTGTAGAGGTGTTGTGTGTGCTTTAAACATGATGGTTATTGTAGTTCTAGACTAAATGTGAACATGCATTTACTCATCTCACTTGCACAAAAACATTCAGTATTCCTCAAAATGAATAAAAACAGTGAAATGCAATCTCAGAATTTTCACGCACACCTGTAATAACTATATTAAATTACACAAATATACTTTATGTATTTAATCTCACTTTATTAACCAATGCTGACCTTTAATGATCCAATTCAGCCATACTAATAAGCAAAAATTACTTTAGATTTGATTTAGAAATAAGAGTGTTGAACTTTCTTTTGCTGTATTCTATTCTTCTTTAATCCAGAATGGCAGCTCAGCTGAAAGGTTTGTTTGAGTTGTGCCTGTACAGGAGTAAATATGCATTTCCTTCAGCCTGAGGCTTATTCATTTCACTTTTGGTGTGAAAGGGCCTTTACATTAACCAAAAATGGAACTTTTTTGTTGTTATTAAAAAACAAACAAGCAAGCCCAGCCCAGGTGAGAAAAAGTAACGCAAAAGTAATGTAACGCATTACTTTTCATAAAAAGTAACTAAGAAACACAATTAGTTACTTTTTTAAGGAGTACTTTTAAAAGTAATTTCCCCAACACTGGTACTGAAAAAAAGTTTTTTGGCTACCCTGTCAAATGTGACCCATGCTGGCAAAATGACTCGGAATGCGCACAGGCTAATTTCGAGCGACAGGCAAAATGTAAATTTTGGTCGAATTTGAGGTTTTCACAAAAATTAGTTCATTAAGCCCTCGTCTAGTGATCCCAATGCTTCAAATAGCAATTAAACATCTAAAAGTAGCTTTATTTGTATGTTTTCTGAGAGGAGTACCTTTCCTTTGACCATTTTTTCTCCGCTCGCTTCTCGAAAACTGGCGTTTCCTCTCAGCACAAGTTTGGTATCGTTGTAAAGTGCAGCATTCTAACTTTGTGAATAGTCTGAACCAATGAAATGTGATTTTCAAACTCATGCTGATGTAAATAAAACGATCTTACTCGCGCTGACTGACAGATCCGAAGAGCGCACACAAAGACGCCTCAGACAGCGCGTGATCCCGATATACACACATACACAGAATTACAATATCTCAAAACATCTGTCTTGGCGAGTATTCACACAAACATTATCTGTTATGTCTTAAGTGGACGTTTGGTTAACTGTTGGGGAAAAACATCTGATGTGTAACATCGTATTAGATACGTGTGGTACAGTAGGTCTTAACATATAGGCTGTCTGTTTCATTAATGTTAATCAAACAATTGTGGAATCATGGGGGGAAAAAGTTAAATCTACTATATATTTTTCCTATAGATATTTGGTTTTGACTTGGTTTATGCCAAATTTGGTGGTATTACCAGGGATTTTAAGGTATGGTTGCTGGTGATTTTGTTTTGGAACCTTCAGAAAACTTTAACTCGATTTTTCTCAAAATTGACTTTGCTGAGTCTATTGACTTCAAACAGGTGTAGATCAGTTTTTTTTTTTTTTTGAGAATAAAAATAACTCATTTTTGAAAATTTGCTCATCGTGACTCATATTGACAGACATAAATTCAGTTTGACACAATATCAAAGCTAGTCCACCAAACTTCATTTCAGGATTCCTGGAAACTGGATAAATAAAAGGCAGGAGATACAGTGGAAGGGCAAAAGGCTGTCCATAAAAGATTATTTTTTGTTTAGAGTTTTGTCATGGTCTGGTGTGGTTTGAATGTTATATGCTGAGAAATACAATCCAAACAAATTAATTGCACACAACTTACATTTATTGTTCACTTCAGTTTTGCAGTTCTGCAGAAGGCCAAACAAATACTGATGTGTTTCCAGTTGTTGTTTTAAATATTCTCACATATTCTGCTGTTACTTAGACCACATTTACACTTCATACCTCTCATATTCAGATATCATTTATCCACTTCATTTACACCCAGCACCACAAATGCATCTGATTGCATTCATCATGCTTTATTTGCATTTTTATCATAAAATGTATCTTCAGTGTCTTATTGCAATCAGGCACATTAGATGATATATAAATTTATGTATGGAGATAGGGGCAAGTTGTCACACACGTTTTATCATTAACGATTGTTTTCTGTTGCAGTGGATATCTATGTTCATTTATTATAAACTGAAACAATAACTGAAAAGTTGAACTGTTTTCCCCATAAACATCAGTTTGGGGCATATTGTCACATTGATACCTCATCTGATATCATCACACAGAATTCTTGTTTGCTGTTTGTCATTTTCATTCATGAATTTCAAATTCAAAAGTGTAATATTTGATATGCTAGTTTGTCTGTTTCTTAAACTTCTTAACATATTCATTTTTTATAATAGTAATTTTTATTATAATTAAATTTCTGCTAATAAATATAATGTATTCACATACAGATATGTTGTGGTTGAAGATGTTTTCTTCTTTAGTATTTGCTATTTTAAACAAATGCATTCTTTTTAAAATTAGCATCATTAGTTTCCATTGTGACAACTTTCCCAGCTGCGCCCTATTAAAGGAACTGCATTTCTGTGCAATTACAGTATAAATGTTTAATAGCATGCTCAAAACATGTTCAATAAAATGTTCAGTAAAGAATATCAGGGGCTGTTGTGTGTAGCTCTCACATTGTATTCATATTTATAATTCACGGTGTGAGAAAGACACACATTTCCAGTCACACCTATAAGAGAAAACATTAATTCCAAACAATTTATTTAACAGCTTCACTACATAATTAAGCACAAGTTCAGCTTGATAAGCCCAAAGTACTTCATCGCTAAACCAAGCACGTAGCCAGTGCTGGGATGAAATTCAGTTCTTGCTAGCAGTGGTTCCTTTACACATTAAAGCAGTCTTGATTTCAAAGAGCTACTTAATTATTTCATGTGACAAGGGGGGTATTAAAATCATAACTCCATCAATTATGGATTTGATCATTTACGGGCAAGGTTAACTATGCAGTGATGTGTGTTGAGAAAGTGGCTTTTAAAATGGAACTGGGTTAAATTGAACAGCTCACTGTTGAGAGTAATGAACAGTGACAAGTGGGTTCAATGACTACTGCTGCCATTAACAACAGAATTCAACAATACTTAGTTATTTTCTTCAGAGACAACTGATATTATAATACAATAACCACATAATGCATATTTTAAAGGTACACCATGCAACGTTTGGCCCTCTAGTGGTTAAAAAACAAAACTGAATGCATTTTGCTGAAGAACATAGAACACTTCACAATTGATAATGCTTTACAATGAATTTTGTTAGAGAGCTACAATTTACCTGTTCAATAAAATACCTTACTCACCTTGAGTAATAAAAACACCATCTCTGTGTCTCAAATCCCTCAGTACTCGTCATCTCTGAAATACCAAGCCAATGTTGATTCTTGTTTTATTACGAGCTCTGTCACGTTCTCTTTTTGCCAGCAGACTCTCCTCTGTTTGGCTTTAAAAAAAAACAAAAAGGGGGTGATTTCCCGGAGGTTGGAGATTTAGCTGCTCCATGCCGACCTTTCTCGCTCGTTGTTGTGACGACTAACTCCTACCCACGTGTCTTTGGGTGCTTCTCAGATGGAAGGCTGCATTGTAGTGAGGCTGTGTCCTTCCTAGTCCAGTCCTTCAGAGGTTTGTAGGCTAGAGTCCTCCTCAGCATTAAACCCTAGAATGAGACGGTCTAGTAAGTGGGCATGTCTACATCACACATGTTCCCGCCCCCACAGTCACAGCATAAAAATACTATTAAAACTTAATTTTGGAAAAATACTTTGTATTAAAATTCTTCATATTAACTGGATTTTTTATTAATGCAATAGAGTGAATGACAGCCGTCTGTGGTCTCCCATGGCTTACATAATTGTCAGTTTAGTGTTAAGTGATTAATTTACACCAAAACAAAAGATAACATGCATGCCTTTGTGACAAGCAGGTGGGGCCGAGAGCCGCGGGAACGGAGCGAGGCCGGTGGTGTGAGTGTTTATGAGCGTCACCTGTGCGCCGCACTGGTCTCGAGTCCCATGGAGGAGCTCCGAAAGGATAAAAGGAGGAGTGACGACAGTGCAAGACAAGAGAAGACCAGGCCTGGACTTTATGTTATTTTGTATTATGTTTTTATGTGTCAGTCATCCGTACGGGGCTACCGCTTTACTACTCGTTTTATTGTTTGTTTATTTTGGTCATTAAAGGGATAGTTCACCCAAAAATGAAATTTCTGTCATTAATTACTCACCCTCATGTCTTTCCACAACCTTAATGTTATGAAGCAATGAGAATACTACAAAACAAAAATAACGACTTTATTCAACAAATTTGTCTCTCCCCTGTTATTCTCATACGCTATTAACGTTGCAGAGCTTCCAGGTTCAACGTCCGAACGGCCAATACTGAGCCCGCATTCACACATAAACATGGAAGCTCTCCTCGCTGGACGGATACGTATTCCGCCTCCTGGCAGCCGACAATGGCTCCTCCGACTATGGGCGCCCACCAGTGAGCTCCCATGAGTTCCCTCTGTCTGCCTGCTCCTCCCCATCATGGCGGACAGCAGCATGTCTGGCCTCCAGCAAATGGCGGCAACTCCTCCGTCCCCTCACGGATGGCAGCCACCCCACCTCGACCCAGGAGGAAAACAGCAAGCTCTCAGTCCCACCTGGTGCAAAATCACTCCAGCACCACCGCCTCGGGCAGCCCCTGGCGGTCACCGCTCCTTCGTGCTGCCTGACCTCCTCAGCACCATGATCCCCCTCAGCAGCGAGGTCTCCCTGACAGCGTGTCCTTCCTTCCTCCCGGGTTTCGGCACCAATATAACAAAGTTCAAGTTCAGAGAAGAAGGAAGCGGGAACCGGCGAACTTTCAACATAACTTTATTCGTAAAATAAACAAACACCAAAACGAAAGTAAAGCGGCAGGCCCTTCCGGACAACTGCTGCATTTTAAAACAAAACAACAACATAAAGTTCAGGCCTGGTCCTCTCTCGTCTTGCACTGTCGCCTTTCCTTTTTTTTCTATTTTGTTTTTCTATTTACTATGCTTTGGGACACACTTATTGTAATCTCACATACTATTTAGGATGGATAGTACATTGGGACACAGGGTATTTGAGAAGCAACCATCTTCTTCTTTTGTGTTTTATGATGGTTGGCACCTTCTAATCAAATCTGTATCATGCAAATATTTTAACAGAATATCATACCCATACAGGTGTCAAGATAGCCAGAGGAACTTTTCTCTATTCACGCATATGTTGAGACACGGATGGTTGAGTGACGTATGTATACGCAATTTCCCCTGAAAACCATGCGCCTCTTCTCAGCCTGAAATTTAGGTGAGAGTAGGCGACTGCAGTGAGGGGAGGAGTAATTATATAGTCTTTATTATTTAAATTGTAAATTGTCTCAATATTTTTGTGTTATGGATTTATTCAAAATTTGTGAACACATTAACTTGTACGTCTAAATATACTTATTTTTGTCAGCATGGTCAAAGAAAAAAATACAAAAAAAGTAAAAAACCTTGTTTTACAAATGTTTTACATATTTTCTTCTTGAAGTTAAAGGAACACTCCACTTTTTTTGAAAATAGGCTCATTTTCCAACTCCCCTAGAGTTAAACAGTTGAGTTTTACCGTTTTCGAATCCATTCAGACGATCTCCGGGTCTGGCGGTACCACTTTTAGCATAGCTTAGCATAGTTTATTGAATCTGATTAGACCATTAGCATCTCGCTCAAAAATGACCAAAGAGTTTCAATATTTTTCCGATTTAAGGTACGGCAGCAAAGTTCCTTAATTATTATGCCGGAATGAGAGTATAGTTCCTAGCCATATCGGCCTAGAAAATTGCAACTTTTCATTTTCCGTCGGTCTTAGTACACGATGTAACTACAGAAGAGTCAAGTTTTAAATAAGAAAAATATCGAAACTCTTTGGTCATTTTTGAGCAAGATGCTAACGGTCTAATCAGATTCAATGAACTATGCTAAGCTATGCTAAAAGTGCTACCGCCAGACCCGGAGATCGGCTGAATGGATTCGAAAACGGTAAAACTCAACTGTTTAACTCTAGTGGAGTTGGAAAATGAGCCTATTTTCAAAAAAAAAGTGGAGTGTTCCTTTATGTTTATAGTTTACAAAGAAATTCTATATTTATATTTCTCAAGCACACTGAGCAAATACATTCTTCTCCTGGTTTATAACATTTACAAAGAAACCAGCTGCATTAAAAAAAAGAGAGAGAGAGAAAAGTTTCAATCAGTGAGCCCTGCATATAGGAAGGAATAATATCTGCAGGCTTATCACATCTGAGCACACACACACTAGGTAAACATGAAATAATGTATGCCTTTTTCAGAAATGTTAAGTTGAGGGAGATCCTCTTTGAAAGTTCTCATGGAGGTTGCAGAGATGACCACAATTCACAGTGCCTGCTTCTCCTAATATCTGAGGTGGCTTTTCCCAGGAATCCACCTCACAGATCACAAATCAGTCAACATGTTTTACTCTTCTATGGTTCAGCCAGCCCTGTAATACCAGAGGTCATGAACATGCCTTCAGTAAACCACTAATCCAGTACTGTTAGGGAATCAGTCAGGATATTACAGACACAAGCAGTTTCAGTAGATTGTCCAGCACAGCTCAGAATCACTATGGCAGGGATAATGACACGGAATTTCCCAGGGTCAGACTGCACAGCTATTCCATCCTCCACTCTGTAAAGGTCATGTTTTTTTTATTGAGCTCCCACACCGTCTTCCCCGTTTGGAGGAGATTTTCCCTGTATCTAATCTATGACACAACTGACATAATAGACCACTTCATAATGGTCCAATTTAGTTTACCTGATCTCTCTCTCCCTCTGTATATATCTCTCATAGAGGTATTTTATGTTCTTTCAAGATCATCTAGTAGGTAGACGATATATTTGGTCAGATTATAGAGACTAACCCAGTTATTTCTTGTATTTGATCTTGTTTGTTTTCATATAAATGTCTGATGGTGATTGCTATACTTTTCTGAAATATGTAAAGTTTTTCTTCAGTGATTACTTTATAATTTCATCATCAAAAATCACTCAAATTTGTTTAACACTTCTGCAACTGAATCTGACATCATTGCTAGGCTATTGCAATTTCTTTCCAAGAAAGTCTTATTGGGGTGAATACTCCACTAACACCATTAAAGAAACTTTTATAGGAGTTTTACAGGACTGTTAAACATTTCTTGTAAATATTCATTGACATTTTATTTAATTTAATTTCAAATTGATTTACCCCTCTATGTTCATGTAAATAAATATTGACATATTAGGCTATTAAAATTGTAAAATATCTATTCATAATATTAGTTTTTTTAAATTTATGCAAGATTTAAATAAACAAAATCATTGTATTAGCCTATAGTTTGTTTTTTTTTTAAGTAAAAAAATAAACGGAGGAGGGGTTATTTGTTATGAATAGTCATTTTCCTAAAATTGAGGTTAAACCACTGGAGTCACATGGATTACTTTAATAATGTCTTTACTACCTTTCTGGGGCTTGAATGCGGTAGTTGCATAGACTGTCAATGGAAGGACAGAAAGCTTTCAGATTTCATCAAAAATATATTCATTTTTATTCTGAAGATGAACGAAAGTCTTACGGGGTTGGAACGACATGAGAGTGAGTAATTAATGATAGGAATTTTCATTTTTAGGTGAACTATCCCTTTAAGTGCGACAGGAAGAGACATGAAATTTGACAAAGATGTTTTATTTGTTATACTAGCTACAACCATTTAAAAAAAATTATAAAAAATAAATAAAAAATAAAAATTAACCTGTGGCTACTATATTATCGAGGGGAACGCTCGGATACAAATAATAACTGTTGTGTAGTGGACACTAATGTCATGCTCCTTTGCTCGCTCTGTCATTAAACCGTTGTAGGAGCCAAATCTGATTCCGCTGCGATGAGAAAAACAACGCAAGACGTTCTCCAATGGCTTCAGCGAGCGGAAGCACGTGGGTAAACAGGAAGTAGTTTTGGCATTTGGCGGGTTGAACGGAGAAGACGTGCAAAAATGGCGGGTGAGTGTGAAGAGCCTCTATTATAGCGTTTGTGTTTTATTACTGATGCTGACATGAAGCATGTGTGTTTATGTGATGTTAGAGCTCGAGCGGTGCTGTGTGCTGATGCGCGGGAGCAGAGATAGAACAGAGAAACAGAGTTTTAGCTGCGGCTAAATGCTAATCATCACAAAGAAGAACAGCACATGTTTGTTTACATGGTTATCTGTTCTTTTTTAAATGTTGGATATACTAACAAACACACGGACTCACAATATCACACAGATTAAGCAATGCACATTAGGATGAATAGACGGGTGGCAGCTGTAAGTTAACTCGATGTATGCAGTGTGTATGTAAGCTGTCAGTGTAACGAGCATTAGAGATGTTCATATCTGTATATCTGAGATCAAGTTCGAGTGTATTTCTGACAGAGAGAAGGAAAGATGGATATATTCATGAATGATAGTTAGTTATATACATGCATACTCTTGGGTCCAAAAGTATAAGACCAGTAATGCAAATGCTTCTATTTAGCACACATTTGTCATTTCTAATTATATTATCAGTATAACAAGTCAATAGTTTTAAGCACTCAATGATATAACTTGGTGAACATGTTCTCCAGCATGATTTGAGATGTTTTAAAGAGCAATGGAAGAAAGTCTGTTCACATGGTCTATATCACAAATTTGTTATATTTGATTAGTGAACTTATACGTATTTTATAAATCTGTGAGGTGCAACAGCAGCCACATTATTGTGTTGTATCATATTGCATTGAATTGTTTGTTGTATTGAATTACATTGAGTTGTTCGGAAGTGATATTTGAACATATTATTTGTGCTGTTATGATTGACATGTTTTTCTGTGTTTCCTACAGCTATGAATGACATGGAGAAGAAACTTGCGGAGTATAAGTGTGACACTAACGAAGCTATATGTCTGAAATTAGGTAAATCATTAATCTTTACTATTAAAAAAAGAATCTGTTGTTGTACAATCATGTTTTGAATTTAAAATACATTTATCCTGCAGAATTCCAGAAGTCAAGATGAAATTTACTTTCTTTACTTTCCTTAATTGTGAATGATTCATCAGTAGAAGTTATTCCAAACTTAACCTATTCTTCATCTGAAGCAACTTTCCTTTTCTGCTTCGGATTTGTTTGGATGATGATAATGTTAAACAGCTATTTAAGCACTATTTGAACAAACTTTTATTTGATTTGACTCCATTCTGATATGTGATGCTCACCTTCCATTCAATTCCCAATTGATAAAGTCAGTCTTTTGTGTGATGTAGTGCGGTTCCCAGAGGATGTAGATGATGAAAGCACAACGTTTCACCCTGAGTACAGTCATCAGCTGTTTGGAGACGAGTATGTATCACCTTACATTGCATATCATACACTGTTATACATTTATTAGTATTTTTTATGTATTAATTTGCTAATATGTATGGAAGCCCATTTCCGCCACAGTAATGTAAAAAATATGATTCTTTAAGTCATAATATTGAGAAACTTTCTCATAATTATGACTTACTATGTCATAATAATGAGAAACTTTCTCGTAATTATGACTTACTATGTCATAACAAGAAACTTTCTCGTAATGAGAAACTTTCTCGTAATTATGACTTACTATGTCATAATAACAAGAAACTTTCTCGTAATAATGAGAAACTTTCTCGTAATTATAACTTAGTATCTCATAATAATGAGAAACTTTCTCGTAATTATGACTTAGTTTCTCGTAATAATGAGAAACTTTCTCGTAATAATGAGAAACTTTCTCGTAATAATGAGAAACTTTCTCGTAATTATGACTTAGTTTCTCGTAATAATGAGAAACTTTCTCGTAGTAATGAGAAACTTTCTCTTAATTATGACTTAGTATCTCGTAATAACGAAAAACTTTCTCGTAATTATGACTTAGTTTCTCATAATAATGAGAAACTTTCTCTTAATTATGACTTAGTATCTCGTAATAATGAGAAACTTTCTCGTAATTATGACTTAGTTTCTCATAATAACGAGAAATTTTCTCGTAATAATGAGAAACTTCTACGCATGCGCAGAGCAGCGGAGCAGAAGGGCGTGGCACGCTAGCGACATCTGCTGGTCAAAGTCTCGTAAATGCGAGTAAACAGCAAACATGACACGTTCTGCAAAACAGTTGTTTTCGTTTAAGTCAGTGTAATCTACAAAGTGCAGTCTATAGTATCATTAAATAACATCAATTATAAATTATCAGTATATCTTTAATACTTTTCCATGCGCACAAGAAGGTGGAACGCAAAGTGTTCGAACGACGCCTGCTTGTGCTCACAGGTGGAAACTTGCATGAACGCGACGACTTACAAAACTATCAGATTAACGAAGGAATATGACATTTATTCGTTAAGTTTAAGTGCGACGTCTTCATAAAATGTGTGGGTTTATGTGTTAAAGTTAACACGTATTTCGCGGATGAGTCTAGGCTATTTGATGTGCGGGTTTGCCTAGACATACAGAAAACACCTTTTAAGATGTTTATGACTCATTAGAATGTATGCAAAAGACAGCTTTCCAGATTAAGCGTTTTTTAACAGACTTGGATATGTAGGTGTGAGCTGTCTTATCATTCCTCTATATCTGTTTGAAATCCATGGATTCACCACTCTGTGTTTCTGCTTGTTCATACACAAAAATACAAATGAATGTTACAAATGAATAAAAGACTGTATCCCGTCTCATATACTGATAATTTATCAATTATGTTATTTATTTAATGATATTATAGATTACACTTTTGCAGAACGTGCCATGGTTGCGGAGTTCTCGTATTTGACCAGCATTATTATGAGAAACTAAGTCATAATTACGAGAAAGTTTCTCATTATTATGACATACTAAGTCATTATGAGAAAGTTTCTCAATATAATGAGATACTAAGTCATAATTATGAGAAAGTTTCTCATTATTATGACATACTAAGTCATTATGAGAAAGTTTCTTAATATTATGAGAAACTAAGTCATAATTACGAGAAAGTTTCTCATTATTATGACTAACAGAATTATATTTTTTTACTCAACTGTGGCGGAAACGGGCTTCCATATATATGTAATCTGTGTGTGTGTGTGTTTTCCTGGCACCATTATTATTTCCTGTTTCTCAATTGTTTGTGTTTTGTTTTTCCACAGTGAAGTGGCATTCGGCTACAAAGGTCTTCAGATCCAGCTGTACTACAGTGCAGGGAACCTAAACACCCTGTTCAAAGTCAAGTACACTTCCAGGGTCACAGAGAAGTTTGACTGTGTGGAGGTACAGCTTCTCATACCACTCATTCATTTCATGTCGTGTATGTTCTTCTCCTTGACATGCACGGTTTTTGCATTGCATGCAGTCCAATGTAAATATCCATTTACATATGCATCACATGCTGAACAAAACATGCACACCATGTGCCCTTCTCACATATCCTGGACTCAACAGTAAACGTGTGCTGGAGTCAGTCTATGCAAACTTAAATATTTGGTGCTTTGTCATGTATTGAACATTGTTGTTGCAAATTCTGCTACTTTAAATATGTTGAGACTATAAAGTTATCCAGCTGACTAATATACGTGAGTTATTGTCAAAATACTGAGAATGAGTTTTGGTAGTCTTGAATTAATTATAACTAATTAATATATCAGAATTATAAGCCAATCAATAATGTTTTGCATCAAATGCCATTGTTTTCCAGGAAAAGTGTATTTATTAATTTATCCACCGTATTTTTAACATTAGAGCCGCGCGACCATTTGTAACTGGCATGTGCGAGGCTTCTGGTGTCATTCACTTCCAGTTATTTTAGCTGTACAAAAACAGTCTGTTATGCTGCTTGATATTACAAACTGGAATGTATTATCTTAAATCATAAATACACTGGTTTGTAGTGCAAATAGTTTTACCGCACTTTGTTATTCTTCTAGTTATTTACCGATAGCGACTAATGAATTTGGAATGAATAATGATTTGTCCCACACATTCACAGAATATAGCTTACACCTGTGATGCAAAATAAGGTGAATAGATGTCACTGAGTTAATATAAATATGCAATATTCATTATGATAGGCATACAGTAGCTCCTGCCAACCCCACAGTATATTATATTTAACTATGTTTAAAGTCGCAGTATAACGGAAGTAGCGACGGCTCTTTTCCTCTGTATCAATGTACATCACGTTTATTATAGTTAAACTAAAAACAAACATTTTTGTCACTTGCATTAAAATAAACATTAACTAAAATAAAATAAAATAGAATAAAAAACTTCAAAACTACTAAAAGGTTCAGTTTCCAAGTCAGCCTTTCTCAATTTAATATAGTTTAACTTGAAGTACTAAAATATCTAAAACTGAAATAAAAATGAATAAAAACTATATAGACATAAAAAACAAAACTACTAAAAATGACAAAAACACAACAAAATGACTAAAGCTTTTACTAAAATTAAAATGAAAAGGGTAAAATATGAATGCAAAAATTTAAATTTGAATAAAAATAAGATTATTGGAAAAAAATAGGACGGGGACTTGGTTATGTCCATCAATTGTTGATTAGATGGAGGCAGATCTGAACGCAGGCTTACAGTCAAATGTAAGAAAGGGGTGTGCTTTAAACTGAATAAATGATTGGAGAAGTCCGACATACTTCTCCAGAGATAAGTCTGTCATTTGACTGGAAGATCGAGTTATCGAGATCAAGTTACGACCTTTTGTCGTGTGTGGCCGTTGTAATTTTCAGTAGTAATGCAAGGTACTTTGTTTTCCCATTTATTGACTGACAGCTCTCCTGTCCCCATGTTGAGAGAAATCAGGAGTAAGTGTCGAGGTGTTGTGTGCGAACATGATGGGTATTGTAGTTCTAGACTAAATGTGAGTATTTACTCATCTCACTTGCACAAAAACAGATTCCGTATTCCTCAAAATGAATAAAAACAGTGAAGTGTAAACTCAGAATATTACGCAAACCTGCAATAAACCAGCTTAATCTCACTTTATTAAGCAATGTCTTTGCTGCTGACTTTGGTTCTTAATACTGTGTTGTTACCTGGATGATCCACGACTGGTTGTTTGTTCTGTGATGGTTGTTCATGAGTCGCTTGTTTGTCCTGAGCAGTTAAACTGAGCTCTGTTCTTCAGAAAAATCCTCCAGGCCCTGCAGATTCTTTGGTTTTCCAGCATCTTTTGCATATTTGAACCCTTTCCAGCACTGACTGTATGATTTTGAGATCCATCTTTTCACACTGAGGACAACTGAAGGACTCAAAAACACGTATTAAAAAAGTTTCAAACATTCACTGATGCTCCAGAAGGAAACACGATGCATTAAGAGACGGGAGGTGAAAACTTTTTGAATTTGAAGATCAAGGTAAATTGTACTTAATTTGTCTTCCGGGAAACATGCAAGTATCTTCTGTATTTTCTTGCCTCCAAAGGGCAGTACTAAATGAATAAATATGGTTTTTAAACAAAATAAGAAAAATTTGGATGACATCATCATAAAGTTTTCACCCCCCGGCTCCTAATGCATCTTGTTTCCTTCTGGAGCATCAGTGAATGTTTGAACCTTTTTTAATATATATATATATATATAATAGAAATAACATTTTTAATAGACTTAGACTACTACCTCACATATCCAGGTTTTTCTAGACAGTTGGAACCCTGGTTCTTCGAAGGGAAAAAAGAATTAAAATATGAAATATCCTGATTTCTAATTGCTTTATTAACTTATTTTAATTCTTGTTTTGTTTTTAAGCCTTTTAAGTGTCTTTGAGGCCCTCTGATTGAGACCCAAAGCTTTAGATGGCATGGAATGTAGCGCAGACGGTTTCATTTTATTGTCAAGAAGAGCAAAATCAAAATCTTTTGTATTCCATAGAAGAGAGGAAGTCATACAGATTTGGAATGACATTAGGGTGAGCAAATGATGACAGAATTTGTATTTTTGCAAACTGTTGCTTTAATATCATTCACCTGTGTTGTCAGGCCTCAAGTATATGAGTTGCTGGATCTCCTGGATCTGTTCTACTACTGCACACACACTCTTTATAAGCCTATTCACACACTGTCCCAGACTTTAATTTCAGCTAATAAAACACTTTACACAGAGGAAATGTTTAACAGACACACTAACCTATATTGTTGTAACTCATCCTTTCTACAGTATTTGAGCAAGGTTGCTTGTGCATGTGATTGATTCGGGCAGTTGAGGCTGGATAAGATCAGACCTGAGCTGTTTTTTTAGAATTAGACCTAATTATATATTGTGTGCTGACACCATGTGACTTGCGTGTTTAGTGCCATTTCTGAATATCTTTCACCTTTAAGCGTAGTATGTAATTATAGTCGCTAAACATACTTAAGATGTTTATTGTGTAGGGATAGTTGATTTTATTATGTCTTTTCTTTTACAGGGCTCCACCGTTGCTCATATTGGGTTCTTTTTTCATCTTTTTTCCTCATAGATGATGTCTTTGATTAGAAGGGTTTTTTTTTTTTCAGTGTAATTGGATTCAATGCCGTTGTTGAACCCCATCGTATAAAGAAGACTTATTCTCAAAACGAACCTCAAGTCTCTGAAGAGTCTTCCATCCTTAAGCGCCATTAGTTAATACAGGAACGCCACAATGCCACGCTTTTATTTGTGCGATTGAGCAATTTGCCCGAGAAACTATTTTTACAATTTTCTGTCTGCTCTGTTTTTGTCGTCCTCTCTTCGCTCCCATAATGCAGCAGGACAATAGTGAGTGTTACTGAGCTGCAGGTGCACCGATCCCCTTCTGATATTAGCTGATGTCTGAATGAGCAGGAATTAGCGGCGTGTTGCATTAGCCTTTTGTCGTGTGTTTTGTGGCCGTTGTGAATGAAGAGTCCCGTGACACAAGCGCAGCCCATCACGCGGCCAAAGGGCCCTGCTTAGCAAGTTAATACAAAGTGTTCTCATGTCAGCCCCGCTGGAAATGGATACAATGCAAACATGGGTGCGCATTCTGCTGGGTAAAAAAATCTCAGAGAGGGTGGAGGAGGGGGGAGGCACTATTGTCCGGCCCGGAGCCCGTGAATGGAGAGGGCAAACTCGTTTGATTGAGTTCGCTCACCAGCCTCAGAACACAGGAACCTATTATACATGTCCAGGCTTTTTTTTGTTAAGTTGAGATCAATTCATTAAATTTTATTGCCCGGTGAGAAGCTGGGACACATTACGGTGGGGGGAACTTCATCTGATATTCATGGTTTAAGATAAGTAGTAAATGTATTCAATTAAGTGGTCTTTCAGAGGAGGCATGGGAAGAGGGGGGGCTGGAAACTCCTCAGCTGACATTGCTAATTGCCTAATGGGGCTCCTTTTTGTGCCACAAAAATATGTATTTTTTTCCTTTAATTCCTTTTTGCGGTGTGCCAATCACAGCTCAAGTATAACTTAATGACAGAACAATAGGGAATTACTCTGTTAGGGCTCTTTTGTGATTATATGTAAGGCCGAGCGCCGGGGGAATAGACGCATAACTCATAAATGTGCCACTTCAGTTTATATGATTAAATTCAGCTGCTCTCTCTGTATACTAGACACAGCTGAGTTAACCGCTCTCGCTCTGTGGGAGTTGGAAACGTGCTTTAGATTAAGATGAGCGTGCGTTACCTCTATAGAGATGCACACATTCATTCTCGTGTGCTGATCTTTGCTTTTAAAGGGATAGTTCAGCCCAGTATTCTGTCATCATTCACAAACCCTTACAAAAGTGAGATGTTTAGCAGAATGTTCACGCTGCTCTCTTCTCCATACAGTGACCAGTGGCTGTCCAGCTCCTGAAAGGGCAAAAAGCACAATTAAAGTGTTGAGTTGTCCATATGACTCTGCAACGATGCATTAATCAAAAGTGACAGTAAAACATTTATAATGTCTTTGTTTCAAATAAATGCTATTCTTTTGAACTTTCTATTAATCAATAAAGAAAAATAAATATTTCATGGTTTCCACAAAAATATTAAGTGGCACACCTGTTTTGTGTTTCTTGAGCAGCAAATCAGCATATTACAGGGTTCCTACACGTTTTGGAAAAGTATGAATTTGATTTGAGTAATTTCCAGGTCTTTATAACTATGGAAAAAATATTGAGTATTGAAAAATATTTGTGTTTCAAGACTATTGTCCTTATTCAGTTTTCTAAAATATAAAATTAAGAATTACTAAAAAAAATAAATTTGTCTTTCAAGTAGGGCTGGGCGATATGGCAAAAAAATAAAATCTCTTTTTTTTTTTTTTTTTTTTTTTTTTTTTTTTTTTCAGAACGATTGACCAATTCACGATTTCGATTTACTTATTTGTTAAATATCTTTGCAGAAAATATGCATGAAATATGAAGGCAAATGTTGTACAAACTTATCTTAAATCCTATACTCAGAAATAATATAAAATAAGAGAAATACTAAATATTTCTTAGCCAAAAAGTAATAGCAATAAATAACACCAGTAATAGGCTGTTATCAGAAAATAACAGCAACTTTCAGCTTGTCACCATCATGCAAACATGTAATATCAAACATACAGTAGTAGTTCTTTACAGGTTTTTGCATTCCATTGCGCTATTTTTCCTATTGTTTTTATGTTTGGTGGACGTGTTTGGCGTCTTTTGCAGCGTCTCACCCATGAAACGGCATTCTAAAAATGCGGTGGTTGAGTTAAAAAAAAAATTCAACTCGCATTTAATAACTTTGCTTTTTTTTCCCATTCCACTGCCCGCGTCTCGTTTTTTTCAACGCAATAACGCATTTCTGAGTGAACAGCCGCTTAGACTAGCGATGTGTTCTATATTTGTAGAGCACCACACAAGAGCGGTTAATCAGGTGCGCCATCATGTGGTCTGATCATTTTCTTCTCTTAACAGTTATCATTGCTGTATTGTCACCATGTCTAATTGTAACATTTGCTAACATTTTTATTCAAAATCGTGATTTCTCGATTTAAAAATAATAAAATCGAGGCAAAACATTAAATTCGAATTAATCGAAAAAATCTGAAAAACCGCCCAGCCCTACTTACAAGCAGTGTTTTCATGGCAAAAATTTAGTTGATCGTTTAGTGATTGGCAAACATGATTGAATGAATTCAGGGCGCGCATTTTCATTACGCAAAACTGTTTGTCTTTACCATAAGCCAGTCTCTTTTGAACCTCACTAAAAGAATGTACATGTGCCACTCAAACAGCAACAAATAAAAGAGCAAATGATCATTTAATTCAGACTGTTTTTTGCTCTTTGGTGATTGCACATCAATTTAAAGAATCCAACTGATGTGTCAAAGGTGAATATATGCAGGTTATAAAGCATTTTTAGGTTCTTCTCAAAGCACATGTTATCACTTTGTGAAAACCAATGAAAACGAGAAAATAAAACTATTACAGATTACTGTAATATATACCAAAAATAATGCTGTATGAACTATTTGTTAAATATGGTCTGTATACACATACATACATATAAAGATGTCTTGATTGTATAATGTTTGTAAAGTGTTTTGCTCAAGTTGAATAAAAAAAAAAAAACCTTAACCTTGGGCGTTTTCAGCTGTGTTAAACTTACTGACTAGCACCTCTGATTGGCCATTGCGTTCAAGCGCTCAACAGATGTGATTGTGATTGGCTACAATGCACAATTCTTGTAAAAACACACTGTTAATAGAAACCTTTGCTTTATACAGAAAGAGCTTAAACAAACATGAGGATTTGAAAGCAGTGTCTATCAGCGGGTACACGGTACTCTACTCAACTTTTTTTTGTTCCGGTAGTACCGTTATGTTTGACAACCCTAATGTAAGGATATTTCACAATATTTAATAATTAATTTTTGATCAAATAAATGGATCTTGGATAGCATAAGAGACCTCTTTCAAAAGAAATCTGTTCATTTAAACAGTTGTTTACCACATACATTCTGTTTAGTATTTTTTTAATTGAGTAAAATTCAGTGTGACTTTAGATTCACACGGTTCTTTAATTCTGATTCTTGAAGGTTTAAATATTGACTTTGCTTTGTTTCTTTTGTTTGAATTGTAACATACACTGGTCTCTCTTACATAACTGCTGTTTTCTCATTGCAAATGCTGGTAGTTTTTCATTTGATGAAATGTTTGTAGTTAGCCATTTAAAGCCTGCTCTCTCTTTCTCTGTGTTTGTCCTCAGCCAGATGATGTGGAGGGTAAGATCAGAGAGATCATTCCTGCTGGTTTCTGCTGCAACACAGATGACTTCATCTCTCTCTTGGAGAAAGAGGCCAACTTCAAACCCTTTGGCAGCCTGCAACACACCTACAAAGTTCACAATGTGGAGGCAGGGGAGGATCTCACCTACCATATACACAAGGTACAGAGTTTCCCACTGCATGTTGAGTCACTGCTTTGACTGCTGGCAACATCATTCAGCATTCAAACTGGAATATGATAGAGTTTCAGGCCACTGTAACAGGTTTGGCAGTGTGAATCAAGAATAGTGAAGTGCGTTAGGCTATAATTTTATTATTTTTTCTTGCTCACTTTTTTACGTCAACAGAAAAGTTTCAGAAGTGGAGAAAGTTGTTACACTCGAATAAGGGATTATTGGTGTGTTTGCTATTGTATTACTACCATGTCATCTAGTGATGCACCGAAATGAAAATTCTGGACCGAAATCAAAAATTCAGGATGCCTTGGACCCAAAACCGAAAATGTCTTATTTTTTTTAAATATATTTTTTGTATAATTATATTAATATTCAACTTTTTAATTAATTAGATTATTTTTTACCGAAACACTGACATTCAAATCAGAAAACGAATATGAAGTTTTTAAATAATCATTTACTTAATCAAATTTATTTAATAATCAACACTCAAATAAAATAGCTTTCCTGAGGTAAATGTAACGTTACAGGACATTGTTAACAAGCTGTTTTATTGACGTCTTTCCACAGTTGAAACACTGAGAGATTACATGATGCATTATACATTTCAGAAAGTCTTTCTGTATACTTCAACATACCTTCTGATGTTCATTCATGTTTGAGTGCTATAACTACTAGTAAAGAAAGAGGAAGAGATGATCAGTTTGCATGCACTTGATCCGTGCTCCCGCTTGATCTGATGCGGCTACAGCGAGTGATCTGTCACGCCGTAATACATAGCGCCAAAAAGTTTTTTTCTTTTCTTTGAATTTTGTAATAAAATCGACAAAATTTTAAAGTTGAGACTTTGTTTATATTAAAAGCAACAAAACACAAAGCTTATTGTGATTATTGGATGGCAGGCATGCTACAAATGTTCAGAGAAGTTTTGTTCACGCATCAACAGAA
This sequence comes from Mylopharyngodon piceus, assembly GCA_039654765.1. NCBI lineage: Eukaryota > Metazoa > Chordata > Actinopteri > Cypriniformes > Xenocyprididae > Mylopharyngodon > Mylopharyngodon piceus. The sequence continues at coordinate 31,741,821 of CM077441.1, read as the reverse complement.
AACAGCTTGGACTAAAAGATCGAGGTTGAGATTTAAGAATTCATATCACTATTGATTAAAATCGAGAAATTTGTTTTGTCAACCTTGCCCTCCACACAGCTGACATGTTTACTGTTGTAGTTTGTCCACATTGTGTGCACGAAATAGACGCGGAACAGTCAAAATGCGCCATCGGAAATGTTTTGGTCAATGATTTCGTCCCTTCAAAACTATTTTGGTCCAAAAGTTTTTGGTAGCTGAAATTTTGGTGCATTACTAATGTTGACTTTCCTGCTACACATTTTAACGAACCTATAATGAAGTTCTAGCACAATTCCTTGTGGACACACCATGGATTTTATATGCTTTTCATGATTTTAGGTGGATATCTCATGTCCAGGGTTCAGAGAGTTCCACGAGCGCTTGCAGACATTTCTCATGTGGTTCATTGAGACGGCCAGTTTCATCGATGTGGATGATGATCGCTGGGATTTCTTCCTTGTGTGAGTGTCTAAGATTCACATATTCTTTATGTTGTATCAGCGTTAAAGTATAATCCCTCATTCCTCAGTTTGAAAACACTTGCAAAAATTGCTTTTACTGTAATGATCTTCAGTGTAACAGGCAAGAACGTGTTTACATCCGCTCACATAAATTATGTTGGTAACTCACAATCAGCTGTGAAGTTCCTAGAACTGTTGAACTGTAATCCCATGACTAAAAGGATGATTTAAGGCCCGTTCACACCAAGAACGATAACTATATTAGTGTCCACACCAGCGGATGATATCGTTCAGTTTCTAACTGCATGCTTGTCTGTCACTTTAAATGCTCAAGCTCTTTACAGCAGGATGGAATCTGATTGGCTGTCAATGTTTTTATCGTTCATCTTCTGGATAAAATAGTTCTGAAAGTGATTCCAACGATTATCGTTATAACGTTATCGTTATAACTGCTATTCTTTAATGCTGAGAGTGATTTTTAGAAACATATCTTTATCGTCATCTTTATAGTTATCGTTCTTGGTGTGAATGAGCCTTTAGACTTTATAGGTCATATTACACGCATTTGTGTACAGAATAATTTATATTTAAAAAAAATATATATAAATAAAACAAACTTTGCATTTCTGTTTTGAATGTCTTGCCCCATAGACTTGTATTGTATGTCCATTACTGTAAGTGCAGTTTTTGTTTGTTTTTACAATCAACAAAAATCTAAATTATTAACTGTGGTAATTCACCACGTCACAGATACTGACAATAGGACTTATAGATATAGTTCACCCAAGAATTAAAAGTCGTTCCAAACCTGCATGACTGACTTTCTTCTTAAAACATAATAGAAGATAATTTGAGAAATGTCTCAGTGTTTTTTACAATAGAAGTCAAGAGGTAACCAGAATAGTTTGGAATGACATGAGGGTGGGTAAATAACAAATTTAAGTTGTCAGCAAAAACTTGTGATTAGTGTTGATAACTTAAGCAGGCAAAAAATAGAAATCAAGTGCTCTCACAAAGTCAGCGAGTGCCGATAAGAATGTAGTGTCAATTAATAGTAAACAGTAACTTTCTGAACAGTGATTTCCTGAGTCTTTCTCACACGCGCACACGCCTAAAGCATCCAAACGGGCCCAGTTACGTCTCTCCTGCCTTTGTGGGGCCTGTGGGGCCAATTATCAGACTGCTTTAATTATATTTTCTCCTGCATTGAAGCAAATTGTTGATCTGGCAAGAGTTTCCTTTGTGTTGTTTGTCTCGTTTCTTTGCTCTTGTGTTTCTTTCTTTCTTGAGTCAGGCCAAGAGGCTGAATTGAATGTTGTTGTCTTTTGAAACGCTGAATGAAGTCTCCAGCGGTAGTGAAGGGGACTCTGCCTGTGTTTTCTTTGCTTTGGCACCTATTAAAACAGACAATGGGCAAATGGACTGGAGTGATGTGAAGAGGCTAGATGCCTGCCTCTCTGCTCTAAGTTGCAGTGCACCAATTAAGTGCATAATGCATTCAGTGTCTCCAGCAGGTGCAGCGACAGGCCACTGGCCCTCCACAGCGCGCTCGCGCTGACGACGGGGGGTTCGGTGCATGGGAGCGTGCCTACGATTGACCTGCCTGCCTTTGTCATCTCTATCTCTCTGTCTTTCTTGCAGATTCGAGAAGTACAATAAGGATGGAGAGACCCTTTACGCGACGGTTGGCTACATGACAGTGTATAATTACTACGTATACCCAGACAAAACCAGACCACGTGTCAGGTAATTACTAAGGAAGCACGTGCCCACTATCTGCTGCTTTATTCTGTGAAAAAAGGAAAAGAAAATTACACATCTCTCTCTCCCTTGTCCCTAAAACTCCCAAATTACCATCTTGCGTCTCTTGTGTGCCAGCCCCTCACTGGGTATTATAAGACCAACCAATTCAGCATCACCCACCCAAAAGCTCGTTTTGAAAACGAGTCTAATGTATTGATTGGCAAGACGTGCTAACGTTTCATTACGTTGGCCACTGATGAATGAACAGATATAACCTTTCGCAGACTGATGATATCATTGCTTACTGTATTTGAGAACATTTTCAGCAGCTAAATTGAGGCAGTCTTTATCAGTAATTCTCAACTGGTGGGTCGCGACCCAAAATGAGTTCTGATAGGATCATGGACAGCAGCAGGGGAAAAACCATACAAAATGCAAATAATAAATTGCAGCTAACCATATAATCCTGCATAGAAAACAAATCAAATAAATAGGCTTATCAACTTTTGAAAGGCTGGAGAAAATGCTTCCCATTTCTTTTGATGTTGATTTCACAGGTCATGTGTCCAATCACTCTTTCACTTGGTAATTTTGCAAATATAATTCAATATTTATCTCAGTGTTATCATATCACACTTCTGTGATATGATAACACACTTCTGATTTTTTTTTTTTTTTTGTATTTTGGTACTTTTTAAAGGATTAGTTCACTTCAGAATTAAAATTTCCTGATAATTTACTCTCTCCCATGTCATTCAATATGTTCATGTCTTTCTTTCTTCAGTTGACAAGAAATTAAGGTTTTTGAGGAAAACATTCCAGGATTGTTCTCCATATAGTGGACTTCACTGGGGTTCAACGGGTTGAAGGTCCGAATTGCAGCTTCAAAGGGCTCTACACGATCCCAACTGAGGAATAAGGGTCTTATCTAGCAAAACGTTCGGCCATTTTCTAAAAAATATATAAAAATGTATATTTTTTTTAACCACAAATGCTCGTCTTGCACTGCTCTGCAATGCGCCACGCATTACGTAATCACGTTGGAAAGGTCACGCGTGATGTAGGCGGAAGTACTGTGGTAGGGCGAAAAATCTTATTTTCTCCTCCAACTTCAAAATCGTCCGACATTGTTGTTTTACCTTTTTTTGTAAAGGCCGTTTGACTTAGTCTTTGCATGTTCGCTTTGTAGACGCTGGATCGGTACTTCCACCTACGTCACGCTTGACCTTTCCAGCGTGATTACATAATGTGTGGTGCATCACAGAGTAGTGCAAGATAAGCATTTGTGGTTAAAAAGTATATAAATTTAAATTTTTTGTTTTGCTAGATAAGACCTTTATTCCTCGTCTGGGATCGTGTAGAGCCCTTTAAAGCAGCACTGAAACTGACATTTGGACCTTCAACCCGTTGGTAGTCGTTAAAGTCCACTATATGGAGAAAAATCCTGGAATGTTTTCCTCAGAAACCTTATTTTGTTTCGACTGAAGAAGGAAAGACATAAACATCTTGGATGACATGGGGGTGAGTAAATTATAAGGAAATTTTAATTCTGAATTGAACTAATCCTTTAAGGATATTTTTGGTACTTTTGGTGTGATTAACAGTTTTGTTACTGTGTTGTGTCAGTAACTTGATGTTGTTGAATGATGGTTTTGAAGCAAAACCTCTTGCCTATAATGTCAGTTTCAGTAGATTCTGTAAAGCCAGTAGTATAGTGTGTGTCTGAAGGGTGCTAGAGTTGTAACAGGGCTCTGTGTTTGCAGAACAGTTGCTCAAAGGCTCAAGAGCTCTAACCTTAAATTGGTATTGTGCCTAATCATCGTGCTCTTCTGTGCAGCGTCACTGAAGCTTTTGTATTGTGTGTGTAGCCAGATGCTGATCTTACCACCGTTCCAGGGAGAAGGCCACGGGGCTCAGCTCTTAGAGACAGTCCACCGATACTACTGCACGTCTGCTAAAGTACAGGACATCACAGGTATGAGTGGACACTGAAGCTTAGATTAAACATTTGAGTCCTGTTTTGAGCTATTTATTTTTCCTTCTTAGATGCCCTGCTTAGCATTTTATGTTTTATTACTTGTGCTGTTTGCCAGAGAAACAATCACTACTATTCTTTCTCATACTTGAGAGTTAAAGGCCACATACACAATGTAAAGATTCAGGAGTGCCAACCACATTTAAATACCGGAGTAAATCCCCCTAAATTATAATTTTGTGCATGTACGGAACATGACTCAATCCCAAAATTGTGATGATTATCACTTGATAAGAGGTATCATTTCTATGTTAATCAGAGTTTTTGTCCTAACCAGCCGTGACGACGATACACAACGATTTTATTTTAGAAACGGTTTCTATTTCTGCATGCAAAGTATGACAGTGATAATCTCAGCTACTGTTTATGTGCTTTATTTAATGTTAAAAGCATCTGAGTTTGACTATCATTTTGCATGACCTTTATAGCCATACTGAAAGCGACAATGGATAATTCACCTCAGCGCTTGAAAAAAAATGAACAAGAACGTTTGAACTGTGAACGTGTATTCTATGACACAGATTGCTTCACTCACTCATTATTTTAATCATGTTAAAATGGTGTAATATTTATGAAATAGATTATGTGCTTATCCATTTCGATGCGAGTGCTGTGTGCTTGCAGAGAGACTCCGCCCACAAGCTCTTCTGATTGGCTGTGGTTTTTGATTGATTTTGCTATGTGTCATAGTCATATCGTGCCTGGTGTGGACAGACAAATTGCTTGTCGCTGGAATCTTACCGCATCAGGTCTGGTTAGTTAGTTGTTTTTTTTTACGCACTATTTTATGTTCGGCAAGTTTAACTAAACTACCATCCAACTACCGTCGGTTTGGCAAGAAACCACTATAAAATTCCAGATGGTTAGTATTATTGTTTCATAGTTTAATTATCATTAAAGCCATTTTTGATTAATGCAATTAAAAATAAATCACTAAATACTGTCCCGCATTAGGCAGAGATGTCAACAGTCTCGCGCAGGCACAGCATGCAGCGTAGGTAGTTTTGTGTGAAAACATGGTTTTACAACCTCTACAGCCTTTACATCTGAGTGCTGAAGGAAATTTTATGAATGAATGATATTTTGGTGGTCTTGTTTTCAATATAAAGCTTTTAGATTTATTTAGTTTTATGGGCCAAGGCTCGTACCTCTTTCACATTGCACATTTAAGTACGTCATTAACAACGAGTAGTTCATTTCAGTTCTGTATACACTGTGTAGAATGTGTAAATGTGGTTGTCACTGCCTTAAAGGAACACTCCACTTTTTTTGAAAAAGGCTCATTTTCCAACTCCACTTGAGTTAAACAGTTGAGTTTTACCGTTTTCGAATCCATTCAGCCGATCTCCGGGTCTGGCGGTAGCACTTTTAGCATAGCTTAGCATAGTTCATTGAATCTGATTAGACCGTTAGCATCTCGCTCAAAAATGACCAAAGAGTTTCGATATTTTTCTGATTTAAAACTTGACTCTTCTGTAGTTACATCGTGTACTAAGACTGACGGAAAATGAAAAGTTGCGATTTTCTAGGCCGATATGGCTAGGAACTATACTCTCATTCCGGCGTAATAATCAAGGAACTTTGCTGCCGTACCATGGGTGCAGCAGGCGCAATGATATTGCGCAGCGTCTCTCACGAATGTCTCCATGGTTGCAAGGCACGCTCCCTATGCAAGCAGGGGGTCACAGGCGCTGCGTAATATCATTGCGCCTGCTGCACCCATGGTACGGCAGCAAAGTTCCTTGATTATTACGCCGGAATGAGAGTATAGTTCCTAGCCATATCAGCCTAGAAAATCGCAACTTTTCATTTTCCGTCGGTCTTAGTACACGATGTAACTACAGAAGAGTCAAGTTTTAAATCGGAAAAATATCGAAACTCTTTGGTCATTTTTGAGCGAGATGCTAACGGTCTAATCAGATTCAATGAACTATGCTAAGCTATGCTAAAAGTGGTACCGCCAGACCCGGAGATCGGCTGAATGGATTCGAAAACGGTAAAACTCAACTGTTTAGGCTCATTTTCCAACTCCACTAGGAGTTATTTTCAAAAAAAGTGGAGTGTTCCTTTAAATTACTAAATTCTGTGTGTACAGAGCAGGATTAAGCACTAAAAGCTGAATGGAAAAACAAATTTAGCTGCAGTGTGTATTTAACCAAACATTTGAACAAAGGACTTATCCTAAGTATTAGGGGTGTGACAAGATCTCGCGAGATTAAAATGTGACGAGAATTCTCGTCGAGGTGAAAAGCTGTCTTGCGATATTGCCATGACGGAGTGTGAGAGTGAAATTAGGATAGAATATGCCACCTGTTACGTTTACATTACACCTCCACTGTTGTTTTGCTTTTTATAGAAATAAAAACCATTTAATTCAGTTGGATAATGGTCGCTTCAGTCCCATCCAGCTCATCCAACACAAGCTACATAGTCGTACGTAGTGCAGCAGGAATCAGAGTTCACTGATCACATAACAAAAGTAAGCAATGCTGACGAGATGACTGACAGGACCATGGCGGAGGATTCCTTGAACAACAGAGCCTAAGCGTCTGATAAATCTTATCTTGTAGAATGTGCTCTCATCACCGCCTCTGCCTATTCACAGAGAACGTGCAAAAGCGAAAGTAAAACACGAGCGCGCATTCAAACTCAATTTCAATACCCCGCATTTTGAAAGCGGCTCCCTGATGCATGCACATATCTCCCAATATGAAAGCTAGTTTAGGCTGGTCCTGTGTAGTTATGACCATCTCTCAGCTCTGTATCATGCTTGAAGAAAAATTTGGTCTCTATTTGCACTTTGAATATTGAGAGAGTACTTTGATTATGGTTGCACTTATTGTTTGCACTTAATAAGACTAAGAGAAAACTGTTATTAATTTTTATTTATACTGTTTTTTTTTATTTCTATAGTCAATTTGTGGAAAGGATTTCAGTTCAAAAGGAGGTCAAAAGTTGTAGAAGCTCATAATTCATGTACAGAAAGGTCTGAAGAGATGAAATCATACAGGAGAGCAGCAGTCAGTTGTGGCAAAACCTTTTACAGTGCTTTAGTATTATTGTCTTTTACTGCATATGATAGTTCATATTCAGAAAGTAGAACTGAAATTATATTCATTACAAGATGATTAGTTAAAACATTTCAAATGCAGATGCAAACTATTTTAGTCACATATTTTGTCATTGAGGATTTCTTAAAAATACTGTGAAAATCTCGTCTTGTGAGCTAACTGTCTCGTCACAGCCCTACTAACTATTATCTTTTGACTTGTAACTTGTCCCACACAATACTAACCTCAAAGATGATAAAATGTGAAAGAAAATGTGATTCAAATGGCATAGCATAACTGTATAGATTTATAATATCGGCTATCATATCAGTTTTTGGCCCTAACATAATTTAATTATCCGTTATTATACATTACATTTTATACACATCTCGCTGGACCATCGCTGACCGTTGTAGTAGCACAACTATATTGTTTTTATATAGCTATGATAGATTCATTTCTTTATTCGCAAATAATAAAATAATTTCTACTCAAATCTATATTTCATGTCTATTTATTTATTTGACAAGTAGCTGTGTAAAAAGTGGAATAATATCAAGTCAGTCTCCATTTTGCGTCAGGGTTCTCATCACGCTTTTGGGTTGGGTCTGCAGCTGACATGAGAAACCCATATTGATTGACCAACATTTACATGCATTAATGCAGTCAGTATGTAATGACAACATAAAAGTTTCAATACAGTTGATTATAATTTGTCATGTTGTTTTCTTTATTTTGATCTTGGAAATCCTTTGCAAATGGTTTTATCTGATTGAAAAAAATGAATGTAAATCCTAGTACCATTAGAGCGTGTGTTCAGAAAACCGACATGTATGGTCACACAGCTTTTCTAATGATATTCTGTGTGTTTGAAAGGGAGAGAGGGCAAAGTGTTGTGAATTTCCTTTCATAAGGCAGTTGTTGCTGTTGAGTTGCTCTGCCTTCAGTTTTGGGGAGGTGAAGGGATGTGATGTTAATTGCCGGCAGTTTGCTGCTGAAATGTGCTGGCCACATGCTGCCACTCACTCACTCACTCACCCCCTCAACAAAGACACAATTATTCAGAGAGAGAGAGAACCACACTCTACCAGATCTCTACCCAGCTCACACTATTTTACCATGTCTGTTCATTTTTCTCTCTATATATAGAGAGAGGAGGAGATACAAGGGCTGTGTAGTATAGCATTATATAAAATAATATAAAAATATTTGCTACTTATTATTTCTACATTATATTTGCATTAATGAACACTGAATAATATTTAATAATTTATATCAATCATATACTAATTTAACAAATACATACTGTACATGGTAATAAACAGCAATATTTACCTTTCATATATTTTTACTAAAACATTTTTTTGCTCATAAAATGCCATTGGGCACTTCCATGAACATTTTTTTTTTATGATGCACAATTCAAATTTTATTATCAGTTTGAACCGATTCATTGAAATGAGTCAAGCTTAGCAACTCTAATGCCATTTTTGCTACTGAAGTTTAATATATTAAGACATTTTTAACACTCCCATATTTGTGAGGCAGTGAGGGGAACTTTAGTCTAATGCTGCGGTCTGTATCAAGTGCATTTAAAATCATGATATTAGCTTTTTCCTGAATTTTTTTTTTTTTTTTTTTTTTTTTTTTTTTATTGCCAGCATCTGCTATTCTAAACATCAAATACATTGCCCAGTCCTAATCTACATTGTGTAACTTGTCTTTTCTCTCCAGTCTTTTTTATTCAGTAAAAGTCTTTGTTTCCCCTGATTACCAGAGTAAACATGCATTTAGCTTAATTGTCTACAATGATGTATTCAGCACATGTAATGAGTGTTTTTATGAAGGTTGAGTTGTGTTTGTCTGGCGTCAGTATCTTAATACTGTATTTTACCAAATGGAAACTTTCAAGACTCATGGACTGACATTTCACAACTGTCTGCTTTGCAGCGGAAGATCCGTCTGAAAACTATGTGAAGCTGAGAGATTTTGTGCTGGTGAAGCTGTGCTTGACTCTGCCATCTTTCTCCAATGAGAAACTCTCTCAGGGCTTCAGTGAAGAGATGGCATCTGAGGCCAGAGAAAAACTCAAGATCAACAAGGTAACATCCCTTGCTGGTTTATTTACTGTATTGATTTTGCCTTTTTAGTGATAATGATATGAAAAACATAAGTGAAAAAAAACATAAGGAGAAGAGGTGGAAATAAGACACACTAAGTCACAAGCTGGATTCACACCTGCATCACACACGAGCACGTTTGTTATGCACGACATTTATTATTTTAATGCGATTTGGCTATTACGTTTTCTAAGATCATCCCAGTAGGCTAGCTTCTCAAGAGCGTGAAGACCAAGATATTTGAATAGCACCTCAACTATAAAACCTGATTAAATAGTTTGATTAATTTCAATAAATCTGTTTTTTCGAACTGTTTCAGTGAATTAAATCAGTGGTTTGGGATCATCTCTAAAAATAGTTCCTGCGTAGCATTTTATCTGCTTTAAAATGTTTTAGTAAAAAATATGTATTTAGGAATGTTTATTACTATACATTATTATTGGTGTATATCAAAATAATAATAATAATAATAATAATAATAATAATAGTCATTCTTTCTTATGTTAATTTATTGGGAAAACATGCACTTTTTTCTTTTTTTTTTTTACTATATTTTACTACTTTGAATCCTACTACTATTTTGAATCCACTTGCCAACAGTAGCTGTATGGTTGATAAAACCCCACACAATTCTAAAAAAGTCATTTCAGAGCAAACTTAACTGTATATTGTTTTTGGCAATATTACCAGCCCTATTTTTGCCTTGTTTTTGAGCGCTTTCTTTAAATCTTTTCTGGTGCTGTTTACTGTAGCTAATAAGGCCAAGTAATTATACAATTATTTCTAGAAAAGAGTTTGTCCATTTATACACAGAGGTTATGGCTTTTTCCTGATGGGTTTTCATCTTGTAATGCCCCTAAAGGTAGGAGTGAACATCCGTTTCCTCTGAGGGCTGCGGGCCATTAGCAGGTAGTGAGTGGGAGTGGGCCTAACAGTGACCCCTGTGGGACTCCTCTCTCTCTTGCCACTCCGGTCACTCTTTAACTGCTTCAATTATGACCCAGCATCTCCTTTTATGCCCCACAATCCCCTCTGTTCGTGTTGTTTGTGACTGATTATCTCAGGGTGGTGCCTGTGGCATGGCCAGGTAAAATGCTTGGCTCTCCATACTACCCTAGTGGGAACTGCGTGAGGTATGGTGGACCTCTCGGAGTCATGGTTACAGATTCTCTGCTCTGAAAGAAGCACAGGAATCCCAGAGCAAGATGCTTTTAACCCAGAGAAGTGGACACCGTTAAAGATTCAGTCCGTAATTGCTGTGGCTGGTACATTTTGTACAATGTATTTAGAGTCTCTGGTCTTTACTGTTACAAAACGACATTATTCTCTATTGACAGTTAGCATATGGACGTTTGACATTACATATTATTAGGGCTGTCACTGACAATTATTTTGGTAATCGAGTAATTTGTCGATTATTTTGATGATTAATCGAGTAATCGGGTACTTTTTTTTTTTTTTTTTTTTGTGGTAATAAAAATAGACCTAAGGCGAACAATTGCCTTTAAAATGACTTTAAATGCATATAATAACAATGAGGCAATAATAATTGGTTCAAATAAGTATCAGAAGCAATTAATCATGGTTTTATTGAACACTGCTAAAAAAAAAACAATAGAAACCATCACAGAAGTTCTAATGGTTTCCACTAAAAATACCATTACAAACATTACAAACCATCAAGCGTTAACCATTAAAACCATCACCAAATGATTTCAGTAGCAGTGTTGCCAAGTTTGCGGCTTTCCCGCAGAATTGGGCTACTTGTAAACTGCTGCGTGCTGATTTTTCCTCTCGAGTTTAAAGGTTTGACAAATAATTGTAATTCACTGGAATGCATGTATTAAAATATTATGCAGTGAAAGCTTCCTTTTCATGTTTAATTGATTAGAAACATAATCTAATTATCTATGGTCTTTGCCCTCATGAGTATAAAAACGAACGTTACACACATGGCACAGTATACATGATTATAACTCTAGTATGAGGGTTCTAGGCCATTTTTCTAAAATGCATGACATTCTTCCTTTGATTCAGGTTTTGTGTTTTGCATTTGTGTATGTCACAGCTTAGGCTATGTGGATAGCATCTGTGGCACACTGACAGTTTTGACCATAGACTGTAAAAAAAATATATACGACACACCTTTACTCTCTTCCATTGTAGAGAAGTGAAGCCATCAATGTCTAAATATGGCGCTGACATCTTGGAACCCGAGTCTGCGCAGTAGTGAACGCAGAGCCCGAGTCTGCGCAGTAGTGAGCGTGAAGTGGAGCCGCGTTATCAAGGCCCCACCCACACTCCCGCAGAATCTGTTAGTACAGTTTACTGCAGAACAACTCATTATATCAGTGTGAAATAAACAGTTATGGAAATGTAGAAATAAAGTTGAAGCTCCAATCTCCTCCTCAAAAAAAAAAATCCCCCAAAAAATAGCCTCAGTGACTACTTTGCTCAGAGAAGCTGTCAATCTCAGCTGTCAATCATGACGTCTCACCCCGTTTTTATAGCATCAAATAACTTAACTAAAACCTAACTTATTTAAAAATGAACACTTAAACTTACATCAGCGTGATAAAAACTACATAAAATGACAGAAACCATCTTTGGACAAAATTTATTTGAAGTGTAATTTGACTATTTAGTTTGTCTCAAGCCCCATTAGTTTACATGAAGAGGGCGGGGTTTATGACCTATACTGCATCCAGCCACTTGGGGGCGATCAAAACGTTTTGCCTTCACTTTTCAGGACTTGTGCGGCACGCTTGGTTTTGACACATTTCTTTTATAGGTGCTCGTTTCACTCCGGGCTCTCTTTATTTTCACATAAAATCATTTAAAATCAAATCAATATTTCATGTCCATGTTTTATTTATTGGTGAAAACAATATAATTGGATGAATATTGCACGGTCAGTTGGTCATTATCAAAATAAACCTCTTTAGGGTGCTCAGCTTTGTATCCTAATCACCCTATCTGTGTTTATTTTGCAAAAATGATGGGCCTACTGAACTCTCCCTGCAGGAATTACATTGGTATGGCATAACTAAACTTTCAGCTGTAATGGCATCACTAAACTTTTCCACCTCTAAAGTACTATATTAAGTACTATTCTTGTACTAAACCTCACATATTCTGCTTTTAAATGCTCAGGACTGCAGTTGAAATTATTGCTACAGATGCTGTCCCCAAACCTTAGGTTAAAGATAAACTAGAATGTGTGTTACATGAAACAAACCTTTACAATATGCTTCTTGTTTACTTTCTAACTTTCAGAAACATGCAAGGCGTGTTTATGAAATTCTGCGTCTCAGAAACACAGACATGAGCGATGAAGAGAAAGCCAGAGAATTTCGCTTGGAGGTGAAAAAAAGACTCTATGGACCCTACAGAGTAAGTGTGCTTGTTTGTTTTATCTGCTCATGTCGGCTATAGGTCCCTCCGTCTCTGTCTATGCTGATAGACTGCTTTTAAGAAGCAGAATGACTGCAATCTGACTTAGTACACAAAGTACATTACCTATTAGGCGTAACTCCCATGCAATGATTAGTCAGTCATAAAGTGCAGAGAATGGAGCCTGAACTTCATGTACTGAATGTGGATTTCAAGAAACAGCAAAACAAGTGAAGTCTTGCCAAAACAAACCCCGACTGCAACTGCCAAGATTGGCCTGCTTGTGTAACGTTCTCCAAACCGCACAGCTCAAACTACAACATGTGAAATGAAGCATTTCTTGACTTCAAAGAGAGCTGCACATTTCTAGACCAGTTTATATTAGTGTGCTGTGTAAAAATGAACAGAAACAAAACTCTTTCAGTGCTGCCGTTCTGATATTCTGCAGTCTTTGTCTGGCGTAATTTATTCATTGAGTGGTGTGAATAGTTTGCGCCGTTTCCTGTGTGATCCTCTCACGCGGTGTTAAGAGCGAGAGGGACCCGAGGCCTCAGTCTGGGTTTGTTTGAGGGTATAATGGCTCACACCGGGCGGCAGCCGCAGTCTCCACATCCACACCACGAGCTCCATTCACAACAAGTGTCATTATTACAGATTTGCATCTGATTTAAGCGAAGCCATTTAGCAGGGAGAATGCAGCACCCAGTCACCTGCACACGGACTCTCTCTCTAATCCGCTCTCTCTGCATGAAGACACGCTGCAGTTGTGTATCTCAGGATTGGAGCTGTGCCTCCGAGCATCAGTGCAATATCACTAAATTCTTTTGACCCCAGTAGTTATCTTTCTGCAGCCTTTGTATGTTATAGTTATAATTTGGAGCAGTTTGACGCAGTATTTTAATGTCTTAAGTAGTTATCTTTAAGCCCACACAACCTCTGTGCAATTTTATTGCATTTTTCTGCACTGATTATGGGAGAAAAAAAATCGATGCATTATCAAATTGGCCAAAATATTTAAAGAAATGCACTAACGTTCAAATGTTAGGGTTAGTACGATTTTTTTTTCCTTTAATAGTAATTCAGAAAGGATGCATTCAATTGATCAAAAGTGACAGTAAACACATTTATAATGTTACAAAAGATTTCTATTTCAAATAAATGCTGTTCTTTTGTACTTAAAGAAAAAAAAAAATCAGTTTTCACATCTGTTTTCAACTGATAACAATAAGAAAAATTTGATTATGTAGTTAAAAAAGATAATTGCGTTTCAAATATTCCTCATTTTTGTTCTAAGTTATTATTTCTTTCTTCTGTGGAACACAAAAGGAAATATTTTCACCCTAAAAATAAGTACATTATGCAACCACAAATGAGATTTCAGGAGCAGTATTTTCAGTGAATATAAATTAAAATTTTGTCCTGATTCTCATGCAAAACTCATCTTCAGGAGTCTTGGAATACAGTATATGACATTCTTTTATGGTGTTTTTTTGGAGCTTAACATGTTCCAGTTACTGTATGTATTCAGTGTATGAAAAAGAGCAAAATGAACATTCTTCTGATTTTTTTTTTTTTTTTTTGTGTGTGTGTTCCAGAGTAGAAGGAATGTCAGACAGTTTGGAACTTTCCAATTCTCAGGAGGTTTTTGCAAAATCCTGTGACCAAAGATTCCGTGCAGTGGTCTTTATCTTTTCATCTTACTTAAATTGTAACTCGATTAGCTGTTTCTTTTCACTGCATGTGTCTTGATTCTTCTTGGAGATTGTGGAGATATTAGTTGATATGTTGCAGATAATGTAAGTTGATATGAGATGTGCTTTGGTGCTGAAGCTCCAGCAGTGGTAATCTGTTGGATCAGAACCGCTCTCATCATGACACTGTCCAGGACAGAAACTCTGACAGCAGTATAACCGCACAAACACCAGACAAAAAGACAGAGCCAAAGAAAGAGTGAAAAACATGAGGCTGGGAAGGAAATAGATCAGGATCTGCAGACCATATGCCTCTCTCTCTCTCTTCTGGAGGTCTCTTTACTTTGAATGTGTTGCAGATTTTCCCGTTCTCACAACATCTTGTCTGTGCGTGTATGCAGGTAGAGATTTATGGGGTTACTCACTAATAATTAACTTTTCAGTACATACTTACATGAATTTTTTAGGTCTAACAACAAAAATTGTTTGATTTTTATATTAATGACATAAGTTGGATTGACACTGCAAGACCCAGTGCACAATATTTTAAATCCAATATCTAATCCAATATTTTGCCTGTTTAAATTCACTTTAGATGTTAATCTCTCATCAACAACTCATTGTGTAGCCCGCATGCACATACACATTGTGTTTGAAGGCAGACGCCTGTGCGTCAAACAGCACTCATACAAAGTCGGCATACTTACGAATACTGTACCAATGTTGTAGTTTACAGCAGTGACAAGCGCATTCTATAACCAAACTCACACCTGTACATTTTCTGGACTCACAACCGCGAAACCCTGCTGTGTAAACGGAACCGGACAACTTGTTTTCTGTAAAGTTTGGTAACTTACAAAGACGTGGATATAATCTACAGTATCTCACAAAAGTGAGTACACCCCTCACATTTCAGCAACCATTTTATATGTTCTCAAGGGACAATACTATAGAAATGAAAATTGGATATACTTTAGAGTAGACAATGTGCAGCTTGTATAGCAGTATAGATTTACTGTCCTCTGAAAATAATTAAACATACAGCCATTATTGTCTAAATAACTGGCAACAAAAGTGAGTACACCCTAAGTGAACATGTCAAAACTGTGTCCAAAGTGTCAATATTTTGTGTGAGCACCATTGTTATCTAGCACTGCCTTAATCCTCCTGGGCATGGAATTCACCAGAGCTGCACAGGTTGTTGCTGGGATCCTCGTCCACTTCTCCATAATGACATCCCGGGCTGCTGGATGTTAGACACATAGCGCTTCTCCACCTTCCGCTTGAGGATGTCCCACAGGTGCTCAATAGGGTTCAGGTCTGGAGACATACTTGGCCACTCCATCACCTTCACCTTCAGCTTCCTCAGCAAGGCAGTTGTCATCTTGGCGGTGTGTTTGGGGTCATTATCATGCCGTTCAGCCCAGTTTCTGAAGGGAGGGCATCATGTTCTGCTTCAGAATGTCACAATACATGTTGGAATCCATGTTTCCCTCAATGAAGCAGAGCTCCCCAGTACCAGCAGCAATCATGCAGCCCCAGACCGTGATGCTACCACCACCATGCTTGACTGTAGGCAAGACACAATTTTCTTGGTACTCCTCACCAGGGTGTCGCCACACATGCTGGGCAAGTTTATCTTAGTCTCATCAGACCACAGGACATGGTTCCAGTAATTCATGCTCTTGGACAGGTTGTCTTCAGCAAACTGTTTGCGGGCTTTCTTGTGAGCCAGCTTCAGAAGAGGCTTCCTTCTGGGACGACGGCCATGCAAACCAACTCGTTGCAGTGTGCGGCGTATGGTCTGAGCACTGACAAGCTGACCTTCCGCTTCTGTAACCTCTAAAGCAATGCTGGCAGCACTCATGCATCTGTTTTTTGAAGCCGGCATCTGCACCTGATGCACAGCACAAGGTCTCAACTTCTTTGATTCAACTTCTTTGGCCTTGGAAAACCTCTGTATGACCCTGGCCATTGTACTGTAACTCAGTTTCATGGTGTTACCGATCTTCTTATAGCCTAGGCCATCTTTGTGGAGAGCAACAATTCTAATTCTCAAATCCTCAGAGTTCTTTGCCATGAGGTGCCATGTTGAACATCTAGTGGTCAGTATGAGAGAATTGTACTCAAAGCACCAAATTTGAACTGCTCTAATACAAGATCCACACATTTGTATGGTCCTGTCAAGCAGACAAAAACATGAACATGATGAATAGGACATGTGGCTTTGCATGGTTAAACAACATACAACTGTTATCACTTAGGGTGTACTCACTTTTGTTGCCAGCTATTTAGACAATAATGACTATGTTAAGTTATTTTCAGAGGACAGTAAATCTGTACTGCTATACAAGCAGCACATTGACTACTCTAAAATATATCCAAGTTTCATTTCTATAGTATTGTCCCTTGAGAAGATATACTAAAATAGTTGCTGAAATGTGAGGGGTGTACTCACTTTTGTGAGATACTGTAGCTATTTTAGCACTAACAATGTTTTCATCCAAAGTTGCAAATTTAACTTATGTGCAAAATTGGAATATCGTGAACATTTGTGAATAAAGCACCATTTCCATTCCCATGTGTTCAAGAGAACACAATTGTCACTTCCTAGGAAATTGGCACAAAATATCTGTAATAAATATGAAAGTTGCTGAAATCGGGGAAGCCACTGTAGCTCTTTTATCCTACATCAGGGGTCGGCAACCTATGGCACGTGGAGGGGTGATCGCTGGCGCGTGAGCAAAAGCGAGAGTGGTGTATGTACTTCATTCAGATAAAGTACTACCTCGTACCTGCATACAGAATTACATTTTGAGGTAATCATTTCTCATAGTAACGCAGCTAGTTTTATTAAATTAGGAGTTAAAAAGTGTGAGAATTAAACTGCAGAAGTCAATGAAAGTGCGCAGCTCTGATAAAATATTAGCGCGACCACTGCACAACTCGCACACAAGTTACTGACTGACAGCTTACAGTTTGTTTCACTGTACATACAGTCAAACCAAAAATTATTAAGACACTAGATATAATTTTTTATATTTTTTTTACTAGTGGGTGCAGGACACTATAGTTTATTTATGTAAGTGAGGATAGCAAAATAAAGTAAACTGTGACATATCATACCCAAAAATTCTTCATACAGTGGACTACCAGTAAAATTTATAAAAATTTGGGACCAAAAATTATTCAGACACTTTGACCTGACCAGTGTTATCTGACATAATTAAGATTAATGTTTTCTGACACAGTTTAACTCTGAGTTCTTGTCATATTTTATTACCATTTTTTAAACTATAGTGAATAAACTGTAATAATGAATAAAATGTTCAAGGTGTCTGAATAAATTTTGGTTTGACTGTAGTCAATGCTATAAATTTCTGAGATATTCAACCAAGTATATTGGTAAACATTCCACACACATCAAAATGACTGTGGTGCATGTGGAAACTCTGTGTACCTGGTCACTTCATGTGTTTTCATGTGTGTAAAAGCGTCAGCCCCTCATGGACAACGGCCGCACACACATTAACAAAACATAACGTAAATCCAGGCCTGGTCCTCTCTCTTCCTTCACTGTCGTTGCTCCTCCTTTTATGCTTCCGAAGCTCCTCTGTGAGATGCGAGACTGGTGGGGCATGCGGGTGACGCTCATTATCAATCATGCCACTGGCCTCGCTCCATTCTCACGGCCCTCAGCCTCGTCCTGCTTGCCACATACCCCCATCGCCCCTCTGACTGCGCTCTACTCACGCTGGCTGACGTAAGGGGTAAGGACAGACGAGGCGAGAGAAAAGGAGACGGAAGTATGAGGAGTGACAGAAATTAGAGAGGGGAGAGAGGGAAAAAAAATCTTGGTCCATTTCCCAAAACGCACTGCCATCCAGTCCTCAGCCAGCTGGGAGAACTCCTCTGTGATGCCTGGCGGTGGCACTGAATAGCCCTTGGTGTACGGCTCGACACTCCTCCACTGCCTGGTGGACTGTGACGAGTTCGGGCAGCCGGCAGGAGTCCCCCGTTCCCAGCTCCTCCGCTTCATGGTGGACGGCAACAGGCTTCGGCCTCAGGCAAACGGTGGCAAGTCCTCCGCTCCCTCACGGACAGCAGCCACCCCTGCACAACCCTGATGGCCGGCAGCAAGTTCGGACGTTCCCCTGGCTACTCAGTCCAGCCGATGGATTCCCCACAGCGGTGAGGGCTCTTTGACAGAGCGTTCCTCCTTCCTTCCCGGGCTTTGGCACCAATGTAGCAAGTTACGTTGTTAAGGGAAGGAGGCGGCGGGAACCGGCGAATGTTCAAACACTTTAATGATCATAAAATAAACAAACACAAAACGAAAGTAAAAGCGGCAGCCCCTCACCGACGACTGCTGCACACACATAAACAAATCATAACATAAATCCAGGCCTGGTCCTCTCTTATCCTTCACTGTCGGTGCTCCTTTTGTGCTTCCAAAGCTCCTCCGTGAGATAGAAGAGCGGTCTGGTGAGCAGGTGACGCTCATTATCAATCACGCCACTGGCCTCGCTCCATTCTCTCGGCCTTCGGCCTTCGGCCTCGTCCTGCTTGCCATAGTCCAGTTGTTTCCATCATAGTTTATGCGCATGTCTTCTTATCTGATCAAAGAATTATTATTAATGCTATTGGGCTCAAGTTTTTTTATGCACATTTTTAGAATTTATGCACATCTTGATGTTTCCATCCAGTGTTTTTTTATTTTTTTATGTGATATCCCAAAATTTGCATAAAAATAGGTGGATGGAAACATGGCTACTGTATTCCTCCCTTGAGTTTTTGTGGTGTGCGTACAACTCAAATGCTCTGAAAAAAGCATTTGAGAAAAAGCTGCTGTCATTTAATTTGATGGATGAACTTGCGCCTCAACTTTTGTCATTTCAAATGTAATAAGATTTTACAGTTTTAGACTTTTACATCTTTGATATTACTTTAGTCACTGTCACTATGGTTACAGTTCCTGTCTCATGTTCATATAGACAGTATTCAAGAGCTAAAAAGTCACATCATGCATAATCTTGACCGATCATTGTTTACATTATCAGTCTTTGGTGTCACATGATTACTCATGTACAGCCCAGTTAAATAGTTTTATGCTGTGTTATATATAGCTAGTGTTATGTTGCAATGTTTAGTATTTGCAACAACCCAATAAATTCATTTAACATCTTAACTTCAGGTATTTAAAACAAGTTGGAGATTATCCTAACTTTAAGAGATTATTTACAATGATTTTAAGAACGTTCTTTTCAGGAATTCAAATTCTACTTAAGTTTGGTCTTTAGAACACTCTAAGAGTTCACCCAAAAATGAATTTTCTGTCATTAATTACTCACCCTCATGTCGTTCCACACCCGTAAGACCTTCGTTCATCTTCAGAACACAAATTAAGATGTTTTTGATGAAATCTGAGAGCTCTGACCCCTCCATAGACAGCAATTTAATTACTACTTTCAAGGCCCAGAAAGGTACTAAAGACATCATTAAAATAGTCCATGTGACTGCAGTGGTTTAACCTTAATTTTATGAAGTGACGAGAATACTTTTTGTGCACAAAAAAAAAAAAAAAAAGACTTTATTCAACAATATCTTCTCTTCTGTGTCATTCTCACATGTTGTTTACATCCAGCGCTTCCAGGTTCTACATCAGAACGCTGACTCATTATTGCTCCTGCGTCAGCATCACATGCATGCGTTGTGCTGCTCACGTGATCAGCTTTGGCCAATACTGAGCCGGCGTTCTGACGTCAAAGTTAAAATTATCTTAATCTTCATCAAAAATATATTAATTTGTGTTCCGAAGATGAAAGAAGGTCTTACGGGTTTGGAACGACATGAGGGTGAGTAATTAATGACAGAATTTTCATTTTTGGGTGAACTAACCCTTTATGTACAAAGATAAGCATTGTTGAGAAATGTTCTTGGGAATACCAAATATTCTTAAGTTTGAAAATAAGAAGAAAATGGAAGAATTAAGAAGAATGTTATTCTTGAGAATGTTTTGTGAAATGTTTGACATCCTTAGCAGGGACACGTGACATCCACACACTGTCTGCACTGCTTTAGTGCTTACTAAAGGAATTACACAATAAAGTTGTTCAGTCGTGATATCAGTTTGTAGGCTGACCCGGGAGGCTAATTCACCATGGCTTCTCTCTGGAATTACCCATGAGTTTTCAATAGTGCTTTTTTGATTCATGAGTAAAATGAGGTTCTGTGGTAACTTTACTGTTTGTTTCATGTAACATAAATTACGCAATCATACCTTAAATGTTAATTTTGAAGCTGCTATGTTTTTTTTTTAATGTAAGTTGCTGTATAAGGACTACAGTGTTTGTCTGATTTGTCAATCATGTAAACTCCTTGTGGAAGTCGTCCTTCTCTTAGCAACTTATGTTTTATAAAAAACAAAGTAGATTTACAGGGAAATCAACTGACGAATGGCTTGCTTATAGTTGTTACTGCGAATTAAGCTGTGATAGTAGGAAGTATTTTAACATCAGAAAAAATAAATGCAGAAAAATTAAAGATCCTGGTTCTTGAAATCCTGTTTGGTGCGACTGTTTAGCGAATGCTTTTGTATGCGAATGCTAAATCTATATACGTTTTGTGTGTGCGCTTTCTTCTGAATTCATGTTTTGTGAGTCTTGGTTCAGTGCCAAAGCCTCTCAACAACCTTACAGACTCAATTTCTGTTCAAGGCTCTTTTATTTCTCCCTTCTTTCTCTCCCTTTGTTTTTATACATGAAGTTTAGCTGTGATGTAATCACATTTGCCCTGGGGTTTCTATTCAATGGCAGTTTTTGGATGGGATCGGGTGAGCTGGTTTGCGTCTTATTTTCTCCTGCGCTGTACTGACACCTGTGTATTTTCTCCCAACGCTTTTGCCATGTGTGTAGAAAAACCAGCGTGAGCTGTCTAAGATGCAGAAATGTTTGAGGCCGGAGGAGTTGGCGTCCCACATCAGCCAGATGGATACAAGACTTCAACACGAGGAACTGGAGAAAAGCTACCAGGACGTGCTGGCGGATTATCGGCGAGTCCTGGAGCGACTGGCTCAGGCTTGAGCACGGGGAGACTTCTGCATCGTTCTGGAAAGACTGGCCGAGACACACACACACACACACACACACACAGTTCTATTGCATTGTACCCAGTGTTTATAAGGGATTAAATATGAAACATCTGCATTTGTTACTTGTGTGATAGACAGATGATGGGCAGTTTTTCACATGATGAGAGATGAGTGCATTGGTCTACTGTGGAGAAGAAGATTTTTGAGTTGTTTTTTCCATCAAATATTTTCCTTAATGTAAAAAAATGTAGATTTTGAAGCACTTCCTTAAAGAACAAATAAAATGTTTTGTATATTGCTCAAATGTATGATTTGCCATCTCTTTGGTGATGTGTCTAAAATAAAAAGATCTTCATTTTACTTAACAATGTTTGATATATTATGTAAAACTTGCATAGTACAGTATGTGTTTGAAGTATGAGACAGTTCGAAAGTTAAAAAGAATAAAAACTTTTTAGCAAGGATGCATTAAATTGATCAAATGTGACAGGCTTGATTTGTTACAAAAAAACTCTTGAGCTTTCTATTAATTGCAGAATCCTTAAAAAAAAAAATTGTGTCACGGAAAATAGCACAACAGTTTACAACACTGATAATCAGAAATGTTTCTTGAGCAGTGAATCATATTAGAATGATTTCTGAAGGATCATGTGACACTGAAGACTGGAGTAATGATCCTGAAAATTCAGCTTTGATCACAGGAATAAATTACATTTTAAAATATATATTCAAATAGTAAACAGTTATTTTAAATTCTAATAATATTTCACAATATATACGCTTTTTTTTTTTTTGTATATTTTCAGTCAAATAAATGCAGCCTTGGTGAGCATAAGAGACTTCTTTTAAAAACATTAAAAATATTACCGATCCCAAACTTTTGAACGAGTGTGTGTTTGAGCACACTGAATATGTTTCTCATAACCTTAAAGGGGTCATATAATGCCACTTTTTCAAGATGTAAAATAAGTCTCTGATGTCCCCAGAGTGTGTGTGTGTGAAGTTTTAGCTCAAAATACCCCACAGATCATTTTTATAGCATGTTAAATTTGTCACTTTTTGAGTGAGCAAAAACGCTCTGTTTTTGTGTCCCTTTAAATGCAAATGAGCTGCTGCTCCCAAGAAGAGGGCGGAGTTTCAAGAGCTCATGTTAGCAGCTCCAATTACCTCATGCAGATTCATTGAAAATGTCAGAAACTGTTCAACCTTTTATGTTCAAACCGGAGTCGGACAATGATGGAGAGACTCCAGAAGATGTGACAACATGTAGAAACGTCCTGTTGCATTACAGGACGTTTCTGAATGGTTAGTTGATGAATTTTTGTAGCTGATGTAGAGTTAACTATCTTAAAGTCATTCATTAGCATATTCTGTCATGATAATCTATAAATCGCTTGTGTGGGAACTGTTGTAAGATGCCTACAGAGCCAGAGAATATATGCTGAATGAAGACAGAACAGGTATAGTTTAGTTTAATTATGGTTATAACTTGCCATGTTGTCATTTGTTACGTACTGTATTGCAATAACATGGCTTCACCCCCTTTGTTGCGTGTTCCTGGGGGCAGGGTTTATGTAAATTTTAGGATTAGTGATGTCACTAACCCGGGAAGAAGCTTGTTGTAGTCCCACCAGCCGTTTGTTGTAGTCCTTAAACAGCGAATTCTTTTAAAGAAAATATCTCACTTTGCTTTGAACTTTGAGCGTCGTAACTGCAGATGTTGTTTGTGCTCAAACAGCAACACTACAGTTAAAAAAGTGAAATCATAATCAACCAACCCTTTAAGAAATATATATCTGAGAACTTATGCTTAAATGTTAATGGCAGATAAATATAAATGAATTTCTTTACAAAACTAAAGTGCTACTTCATTAATGAATTAATCTATTATTTTAAATGGGTAAGCTGGATCAGATAGTGGAGGAAAAGCACCGTAATTCGTGCAAAATATTATTTGAATCACAGAAATAAATTACATTGTAAAATATAGTAACATTTTAACATTAATATTTCACAATATTACTGTTTTTACTGTATTTTTAATCAAACAGCTTTGTGAGCATACAAGACTTTCAAAAACTGTAATGTAATGTACTTTAATATTTGGAGAGTTGACATGAAATGAAATATTTTAGTTGAGATTTTTTTTTTAAATTTACCTGCACCTGAAATATATCCAAAAGAACTGATATTGAATCAAGATTCGAATTGAATAAAGAGTGTTATACTACATATACTATCAATTTTGGAATAGCCTACTTCTTGATAAATCACATTAGAGGATTAGAATGAGCAACTGTATAAAAAAATATCCCTATAAATGTGATTTGTTTACTTTACATTTTGATTTCAAATGATCTTATTTAAGACTACTTAATTTGTGAACTGTAAACCTCATGGCCAAATGATGATTTCCTGGGTTGAGGTAAACCTGAGTGTCTGCAGCTCCACATGATGTTAAGACAGTCACTGACATGCGAGCTGAGATCTGAAGATGAGCCGGTGATACACTAAGAAGAGTTAGAGCTGGCATTACTGCACAGTGATACAGAATTTAAACCTCTGATCATTCACTCATTTCAAGTCAAATCAATTTACAAGCAGAAACGTGCTGTAAAATTTGCTCCCTCCCTTTTGCAGCTAATGCATCTTCTGATTGCATTTAGCATTGAGTGCTTCGCTAATGACTGTTACGCTGAAACCCTTCCTGTCCTCACGCCGACCACTCATGCTGATTCCATGGATGAATTACCATCTCTTCCCTTTTACTCAATGCAGTTAAAAAATTAAGGTCTGGAGGTTAATTTTCATTTGTCATCCTCTCCAAATGTGAGAAGTTGAGCCCAGAACTCTTGACCATGTCAGATATTAATTGTATCCTCTCATGTTCCTCTGGCTCCTGAGTTCATATCAAGGCCTCTCGTCTAAATCCAAATAGAGGAGAATAATTAATGTGGCTGGAGTATCTGGAGTGTTAAGGAGGATTTCTACTGAAGATTTTGACAGTAGATATTTATGGTGGAACTCATGATGCTTTGGGATTTTGTGAAAGATTCAACCCAGATAACTGCTAACATCTGAGGAGCTTGAATTCCAAGTCTTCTGAAGATATTTGTTTTGTGCTTTTCAGCTGGTGACCAGATTAAATAACAAATAAAAATGATCTAATTGACCACAGTATTTGGGCGTTTTTGCAGCAGAATTTTGCGGGCAGATAAGGTCTATTGTCGATAGTGTAGCAATGAATGAAGCACAGCTCACACAGAAGTCGCTTCCAAACAAAGTAACTTTCTGTTCGTCAGCACGCCGAATTTGAAACCTTTTTGCCTTCACGAATTCCTGATTGTACGGAGCCCCTAAAGGGACATGGTGATGGAAAAAATATGAGATGGGAGGAAAAATAACAAGTCAATGCTTGCAAATGTTTTGCGTTTGCCTGAGAAACGTTGCATTCCCTTGCAAAAACTTGTGCGTTCGCTCGCAAAACGTCTGTGTTCTCTGCGAGTGAATGCAAAGTTTCTTGGGGGAACGCAAACATTTTGCGAGCGAACGCAAAGTTTCTCAGGGGAATGCCAAACTTTTGCGAGAGAACGCAAAAGCATTGCCAAATTTTCCTACCATCTCATACTTCTCTTTCTTCACCATGTCCCTTTAGGGGCTCCTTACATGCAATACATGCACGAAGCACCACGCAGAAGTCTCTCACTAGGACACACGTTTTGCAAGAGAACGCAACAGGATTTGCGAGAGAACGCAAATATCTTTGCAAGATAACGCAAAAGTTTGCGAGAAAACGCAAATATCTTTGCGAAAGAACAAATGTTTTGTGAGCAAACACAAAGTTTCTTGGGGGAATGCAAACGTTTTGAGAGAGAACACAAAAGCTTTGAAAAATATTTTTCTCCCATCCCATATTTTTTCCCACCACCATGTCCCTTTAGGGGCTCCGTACGATCGTGCAAATTCCTAGTGAAATGTCTGGTTTTCGCCCACGAAATTTCACCAGGCAAAAACTGCATCGTTGATCTGCCCTTGTAAACCAGTTAAGACCATCTTGGACTTTAAACTGGTCCAAGCTGATCTAAGCAGGTTTTTCTTTAGGAATGTATCTTGGATCCACAGCAATTTCTTTCTTGCTCTTATGTACTTGATACTTATTATTTAACCCACAGATATTTATTTCCACTAGTCTGCTTGTCATATTTCAAGTGTGTGTTGTAAAATACACCACTAGAGTTCTTAGATTAGTACACAGTCCGTCACGCTCACAGGTGAAATGTCTTAAAGCTGCTGATGGTCTATGTATGTGTGTTTTGGGGAAAATAACTGTGTTCTTGGAGGCATCACTCTGAGAGCTGTGTAAACCGTAATATGTGCTTGTATTGCAGGGTTTCCCCGACTGCAGTCACTCAAACCGCTGAGCCCCTGAGAACCGAACACAGACATCAGAGTTAACGCGCACTGCAACAGAGCCTTTTGTGTTTTATTGTAGAGGATCCATCATCATCACCGTCAGAATGGCTGTCAGTCAGTGATCTGAGTTCAGTGCTGGGTGTAGGAAAGGTTAGATTACAGGAATCTTACTGTCTGCACCTCTTTTTTGAGATTAGCAGGGTTTAGCTTTCGTGATCCCTGCTTCCATGAACTGAGATGGGTATAAATGCTTTCATAAGTTTGATTGTAAACATTCATAGTGAGGATCATGCTGTATTTGCAAATGTCTTGAGCACTTTAAAAAAAAAATAGTTTTTTATTCGATTTTTAGTTCCACGAAGAACCTTTAACATCCATCCAACATCCAAACTTTCCATTGCACAAAAGGTTCTTTCTAGTGGAAAAAAAAAAAATATATATATATATATATAAACACTGCCCAAAAAAAAAATTAAAGGAACACTTTTTAATCAGAGAATAGCATCAAGTCAGTTAAACTCCTGAGATATTGATCTGGTCAGTTGAGTAGCAGAGGGGGTTGTTAATAAGTTTCAGATGCTTTGGTGTTAATGAAATTAACAACAGGTGCACTAGATGGGCAACAATGAGACGACCCCCAAAACAGGAATGGTTTTACAGGTGGAGGCCACTGACATTTTTTTCTCATCTTTTCTGACTGTTTTTCACTAGTTTTGCATTTGGCTAGGGTCAGTGTCACTACTGGTAGCATGAGGCGATACCTGGACCCTACAGAGGTTGCACAGGCTGTCCAACTCCAGGATGGCACATCAATACGTGCCATTGCCAGAAGGTTTGAGGTGTCTCCCAGCACAGTCTCAAGAGCATGGAAGAGATTCCAGGAGACAGGCAGTTACTCTAGGAGAGCGGGACAGGGCCGTAGAAGGTCCTTAACCCATCAGCAGGACCGGTATCTGCTCCTTTGTGCAAGGAGGAACAGGATGAGCACTGCCAGAGCCCTACAAAATGACCTCCAGCAGGCCACTGGTGTGAATGTCTCTGACCAAACAATCAGAAACAGACTTCATGAGGGTGGCCTGAGGGCCCGACGTCCTCTAGTGGACCCTGTGCTCACTGCCCGGCACTGTGGAGCTCGATTGGCATTTGCCATTGAACACCAGAATTGGCAGGTCCGCCACTGGTGCCCTGTGCTTTTCACAGATGAGAGCAGGTTCACCCTGAGCACATGTGACAGACGTGAAAGGGTCTGGAGAAGCCATGGAGAATGTTATGCTGCCTGTAACATCGTTCAGCATGACCGATTTGTTGGTGGGTCAGTGATGGTCTGGGGAGGCATATCCATAGAGGGACGCACAGACCTCTACAGGCTAGACAATGGCACCCATTCTTGGACCCATTGTCAGATCCTACACTGGTGCAGTGGATCCTGGGTTCCTCCTGGTGCACAACAATGCCCGGCCTCATGTGGCGAGAGTATGCAGGCAGTTCCTGGAGGATGAAGGAATTGATACCATTGAATGGCCCCCATGCTCACCTGACCTAACTCCAATAGAACACCTCTGGGACTTTATGTTTTGGTCCATCCGACGCCGCCAGGTTGCACCTCAGACTGTCCAGGAGCTCAGTGATGCCCTGGTCCAGATCTGGGAGGAAATCCCCCAGGACACCATCCGTCGTCTCATTAGGAGCATGCCCCGACGTTGTCAGGCATGCATACAAGCACATGGGGGCCATACAAACTACTATTTTCAGTTGCTGCAATGAAATTTCAGCAAAATAGACTAGCCTGCTGCATCATTTTTTCACTTTGATTTTCGGGGTGTCTTTGAATTCAGTCCTCTGTAGGTTGATAATTTTCATTTCCATTAAACAATGTGGCATCCTTTCGTTCCTAACACATTACCCAGTCTATATCAGTATAGATATCCAGCATGATATTTTTCCCCATTGAGATCTGATGTGTTTTTAAAGTGTACCTTTTATTTTTTTGAGCAGTGTATAATTTTGATATATATTTAAATGTTCTTTACACTAAGAAAAACATTGTTATTTTAAGAACTGTTCACTGAAAGGTTCTTTGGGGAACCAAAATGGCATTGCTGTATAAAAAAAGAAAAAGCTTTTTGATATTTTACTTTAAGAGAGTGAGCTAGATGTCTGTTATTGAGCTATGCTTTTATGCACATTTATACAACAGCTCTTTCTGGTTCTCGAATCTGATTGGCTGAGAGCCGTGTGATATTCTAGTGACTCCTACCTTTTCACTGTTTGTATCACTCCGCTTGAAGCGACTGTCATGGCGGCCGAGATAAACCTGAGATAAACCTGAGAAATGGGCAATCTTTGGTCTTATTAGTCTATTACTTGTTCCTGAGCAAATCGAATTCATTAGATCCATTAGATGGTGGGAAACTTTGCGATGAATGAGTCGGTCGCAAGAGACTTTTAAATTGAAATGGACTTTTGTAAACAAATGACGGTGTTTTAGCGCTGTTATAGAAAATACCCTTAACTGTAAAATGGAATATAAATATCACATTCATAACCGTAGGATATATCAGCACTGTATCAGAATCTGTATATCAGCATGCTGTGATTACCTACGGTATTCGGCCTACAGCCGAATCACAGCCGTGCTGTAGCGCACAGCTACAAGTGTGATATTGCCCATATAAACATTGATCAGCGCACCTACATTGAGCACATCCAACATGGTAAATGGAATCTAAAACATACTTGCTTGAGAACAAACCTCATTGGTTATTTTGCATCAAGCAAGCACATTTGAGCTTCTGTGTGCACTGACATGTACACTGATCAATGTTTATATGTGAAGAAAAGCCTAAATTAAAACTGTTCATCATATAAAGTGATCTCTTCACAAGACTTGTATTAAATCACTCAATTTATATGGAGTGCTTTTATGATGTCTTCATGAACTTTTTGAAGCATGAAAGTTTTGTGTGAATGGACTTAAATGAAGAGACATAAATCTCTCATGTTTCTTTAAAAATATATTTCTTTGTTCCAAAGATGAGCGAAAGTCTTATAGGTGTGGAACAACATGAGTTTTCATTTGTGGGTCAGGGAAATTATTTCAAATTGTTCCTAAAATATGCAGTTATTACATGGTTTCAGAAGTGTTAAACATTGCATGAGATGTTGTGACACAGCTTACCAGCCATGTCATGTACAGAACAACAAAGAAAGTAAACCTAGCTACTTTCATTTTGTGTCATCACACCAGGAAGAGACATGGAGAGGATCCTTACAGTTCTGTATATAGGGAGTGACCTCCACACGTAGGAATTACAGTGGTGACACACAACCAGAAGTTATTCCACCTAGACAAGTAGTTCTGCTTCCAAATGATGACTTAGACAGCTTAAACGGTTTTAGTGAAGAATTCATGTAAGTGTTTTAAGGAAGAAAAAAAATTCTAAACACTCTGGAACGCTTGTCTGCTAGGCTTTCGTAGTACAATGTTTCCATTTCGTTTATACAAACTGTGTGAATATATATCCGGAATATCCCTGTAGGAAGGTGTTTTGTGCAGTAGAGTTCTAGATACTGTATATGTTGAGTATATTCCAGTGACAGCAGTGTTTCCCTCTGTAATTATGATGGACTGGAAGTTTCAATCTGGGTTTTTGGATCTCCAGTTACGCTAGTTGGCACGTCAACTCCGCGCCTCTCGTTACCTGGTGGCGCCTCCGTATCCCTGGCCTGAGACAGCGAGGAGCGGTTGGAACTCATCCCAGTCGTCTGCAGCAGCCTTACAAACCTGATACCTCTCCTTCGGAATCCCAGCGTCTCAGTCCCAGAATTCCCAGGGGGCGGGAGAGACAGACATGCAGTATCCCCCCCTTCCTTATCGTGTTCCCAGACCATTGTTTCCCTGTGCGCCTTCTCATGCCTGAGGGACAGCAGTTCTCCTCAAACTCACTTTTCCAGACCGCTCTCTTTCTGCCTTAATTGAGACCTTCTTTAGATACCCTTTGACATGCTGACAAGCCAAACCCAAACACGGTTAAAGAAACCAGGTTTGACATCTTTTAATTGCGTGTGCCAACAGAAGACTGATTACGGTGGGGGGGATCAGGTGGGCAGGTTGGGCTGTAAACCTGAGCGCTCTGATGTGTTTGTGTGTGTGTAACAGAGCAAGGATCTCTAGGGGCTTGTGGCAAAGCGTCACGCTGTGTAAACACACACAAACACACGCACCTCGCTCTACCTCGTACAGGTGCTTCTCCTGCTTGAGATTCACTTTAGAACCTGACGGTTTTTATTATAGCTGAAATTTCTTGAGTCCATCCTTGAGATGATATATAACCTCATGCAGGATCAATGTCAAAAAGGTCTTTATTGAAGCATTTTAATAGAATTCAGTTATATATCTTTAGATTATTTGTGGTGTTTGCTAAGACAAGCATCCTTATTACTATTGCTCATACTGCCGAAAGTGCACGATAAATAAAGTTATTGTCTCTCAAAGGAAAGAATCGACTCTGAACAGGCTAAACGAGTAATCAGGAATTCCAGTCTCACTTCCGTGACGGGTACACGTCATGCCCGCCCGAATGCCCGCCTATGTTCTACGTTGTCCGTCCGTGAACAACTTGACCCACCCTCAAACACTGTAGCTTTTTCTTGTCGAAAAGATGCCGCGTCCTATGCTGTGAACATAAATTTGTTTTATTTTCACTTCCGAATGATGAGGCTGCGAAGAATCAGTGGTTAAAATTAATTTTTTCAACGATACCACAGCAGTACAATCCCAATCTTTTGTTGTGTTCCCGTCATTTTACTGACGACTGCTTCTCAAATCTCAACGCGAGATTCGCAACAATGACGCTGCTATCACGTCTTATAACATACCACAAACTAAGTTGACACTAACCAATGAGTAACGTCCTGCTCCATTCATGCTTGCGATTGAGTTTCTGGTTGATCGACTACTTCAGGCGTTTCATCGTTAGACTCGGGCTAGAATTGAGGAGGTAGAATCGATGCTTTTCTGTCTACACATTTTATACAATCTCTTGAGAATTGTTAAGCCTCTGGAGCTATAATTCAGTTATGGCAATGGGCGTTTTGTTTTCGACATGCGCTGTATGCAGTAGACCAATCACAACAGACTGGGCCATCTGACCAAGCAGAGCAGCGCAAGCTCTCGGAAAGGAGGGGTTTAGAGAGACTGAATCTTCGAACTGCTTCGAACTAATCATTTAGTGAAGTTCCTAAATGTAATTTCGGGAGGAGTGAACCCATCTAATCTTTCATTTAACTGCCGGAGCATATAAGCAGCCGCTCACCTTAATCCGGCATCAGCTGTTTTGGCATCCCTCCACTTCCCCAACTCCACCAACATAATTTAGGCATCTTGCTACCAGACTCATCTTCCATGCATATAGTAGTCCCACTGGGGGGTATATCTAAGCTTGAGTTGAAGATGCTTTCTTCGAGCCCCTCCACTGCAGACAGCAAGCCAAATACGTTTAACCTTAATAGCTTAAAGATTATATGGGAAAAAGAACTCTTTTTTTGTGAAATGAGGTGATATTAAATGTATACTAGTGTTTTTTCAACCTGTAAACCTGTTGTAGGAGACTCGAAAACAATATTAGGAACCTTAAAAAATGGCATAATAAGGGCACTTTAGATTGAAGGAGGGGCTTGAGCCATGGGACTTGATGGTAAGCTGTTTTGACTTGGAAGAGTAAGCAACTCCCTAGAACACCCTAGCAACTGCCTAGCAATGGATGAAAAAACACTCTGAACATCTTAAGACTGGAATACACCACATGACTTTTGCCCAGGTTTTTGCCCCAAATTGCAGTCTGGAGGAGTCTAAGTCATAGTCTGTCTGCAGATTTTAGGCAGTCGACAGATTTCACAGAAAATTGCATAGTATACAAACAACAATCCTCAGCCGTCCCCAGTTTTTCTTCGTATCCATTTTGGCTGGTATATGATGCCTAGTATTTCAAAATCTTTTAAGATTTTATAAAAATCATGTAGTATATTCCAGCCTTTAGTAACTCTCTATTCAGAGAATGCAGAAATGTAGTTATTATACATACACTAGAAAGATAGTTTCTTGTTGGGCGATGACTTGGTTCTATGCAACGGTTGTTGATTGGATTTTGAGATGTGGCTGTTGCACTTAAAGTCACCATGAAATCAAAATGGACAATTCTCATTTTTTTATGGAATATTGCAGTGTTTATTATAAATGATTTATCCATGCACATACAACTTCCCCTCCCTTTTGCAACAACATCGCTTCTCTTCCCTGATGACGTGTTTACTGGCGGGAGGGCCTGTCAATCACATGAGATCGCAGCAATAGCAACGGACAGTCATCCAATAATCTAATTAATTCTGATGGACAAAATCAAGTCCCATTTTTCCATTTCTGAGAAACCATTTCACCCAGATATACGCCACAATATAGGGAAGAAAAGACTGTCGCAAGTTCCGTTTCATGCTGACTTAAAAACTGAAGTCTGGAATAAATCACCAAGTATTAAACATGCATAAATGAATCGTTCATAATAAGATGTACAACATGTATTTACAAAATAGATTTTACTTTAAAAAAGAATATTTGTTACGAAAGATTTGTTTACAATGTGAGTGTTCCAGAGTCTGTGATTTTAATCATTTTGAGAAGACTTCACTTGTCATGTAATATCTAATTGTGTAGCTGAGGCAAAGTCAGACAGAATCGGAATACTAAGTGTGATTTTGATTCGTTTGGTTTTTACAATT
Organism: Mylopharyngodon piceus; assembly: GCA_039654765.1. Taxonomy (NCBI): domain Eukaryota; kingdom Metazoa; phylum Chordata; class Actinopteri; order Cypriniformes; family Xenocyprididae; genus Mylopharyngodon; species Mylopharyngodon piceus. Next base: position 31,709,030 of record CM077441.1, on the reverse strand, counting down.
AGCCTAATATGTATCGAAACAGACTGGTGCAGCAGTAAGACTGTAAGAAAGCACTTGTTCGCTGTGCATCTGGTTATAATGATTGACGTTGATTGAACAGTTCCAGTCCTCTGCTTGTTATTTTTTGTCACTCGTGATGTATGTAGGTAGAGCTGAGACCATAAACAGTCCATCCTGAATCGTGGCTCGATATCGCTCAGGTCGGCAGCCCTAAAGCCCCTTCCTGCCAGTGCGGCTTAGCAAAACATTTAAACTTTTTTGTCGCACTCGTCTGATGAGCTCATTTGTTACATCGTTTCCCCCTCCCCTCGATCCTTCGCTTGTTTAACGTTTTGTTTTTTTAATTGATTCTAACAAATGCTAATGGGCAGATGTCATTAGGCTGAACGAGCCGTGCTGAGTGACCTTCGCTCATGGCGACTGAGGGCTTTTGTTTCTCCTTCACAGAAAGTGAACATGTCACACTTTCTTGGTTCAGACAGTCAGAAAGTGGAAGAGAGAAAGATTTCTATTTGAGCTCCTCAGGAGGGGGCTGTCTCGCTACACACAGCACAATTCAAACAGCCGCACAATGCCTATGTGCTGAAACAAAACCAGTTTCCCTTTAACACCAATTAAGTCGGGAGGGCGATTTTTTTTAAACTATAAATTCATAGCTAAGATTCACTCACCATGCAGCAAATCTACATTTGCATAATTTTTAAACAAGTGGCTTTCTTTCTGAAAAGAAAAAAGAAACATTTGAAGGAAACTGGAGCTGCTTGGAGAGATTGTTTGTAACTGGCGCAAAGGAATAAATCAGGTCTCGCTGCGGTTCAGAGCGGAGACATTAATCTCTTGAATCTAACGAGCGGCGGGTGCGGAGGACGTCTGGCGTACTGCAATTAAAAGAGCTGGAGTCTGTGCGGTAAGATCAGGGGCCAGTTGCATAAACTTAGCCACTATGTTAAGACTGTGTCTTAAGAACTAGTTTGACCAACTAGCAGTTAGTTAACAGGTAATCAGGCTTTTCTGATTCACATTAGATCAACCTACCTTTTTATGTGACTGACTTTAGGACCAGTCTTGAAAAAAAAGACTAACTTTTAAGAATATAAGAGTGTGACCAAACACACACACACACACGCACAGATGAGGGGTTGGACAGAAGCGGTATGGTCAAATGAAGATGGAAAGATAGAGAGAGATAGAGATAGTATCAGGGCAGGCAGACAGGAAGTCTGTGATGTTCTGAGGTGATGGATCTGTTCTGAGTCTGACTCTTCCGCTAATTCAGTTTAAACCGCAACACACAACTTAAATACTCTTATGCAGCTCTGCGTGTACCAGCGAACCCTAATTTAACTCGTCATGTTATCATTCACTGGCAGTGGCAGTACAGTGCAGCAACATGGTTGCAAAAGTGTTTATTTTTCATATATGTATTGAAGTATTGAGGAGACGTCACCATAAAATCAAAATTGACATTGCAGCATTTATTATAAATAATTTATCTGTGCAAATCTTTTTTATTATTATTATTCATGTGCCCTCGTAATCTTTAATCAAAATTTACCCTCCCTCTTCTTCATGATGACATGTTTACTGGCGCGAGGGCGGGACAACCTACTCACATGATATCGACCAATAGCAAACCACAACCATCCAACAATCCAATCAGTTCCAGATGGACAAAATCAAGTCCTGCCCTACATTTTTTCTTGTTTGAGAAGCCATTGTGGTGACAAATCAGGTCCTGCTCGAAATCGGGTCTCCATTAGGACCCCAAGCGATCCTACTGGCTCAAATTACTTTAAATAGGTACTCTCTTTAGTGCCTGATTACAATTCCTACAAAATCATGTTATGATAAATACTGTTTGAACTACGTTATAATGACTGTTAATGTCTGTATTAGTTAGCTTATGTACTGGCATAGCATACAGATACCCGATTAGCCTGATAGCTTAATTTATACACGCATTTGCACTTACCCTGCATGTTTTCACAATCATCTTTAATGTAATTATGTGTTAAACTAAGTGTTAAATTATCAAATATTTCAGTTATAAAAAGAATGTGATGTTCATTTATTCACTTAATAGGCTATTATGGTCCCACTTTATATTAGGTGGCCTTAACTACTTACATCAAAAAATAAGTACAATGTACTTCTTGTGTTGATGTTGTATTGTGAAACACGTGTACAGCTATTGAGGTGGATATGGGTAAGGTTAGGACAGGTTTGGTGGTATGGGTAGGTTTAAGGGTTAGTTAAGGTGTAAGGGATGGGTCAACAGTGTAATTATAAATGTAATTAAAGAAATTAATTACAGATGTAATTAAATGCAGGTATTTTTAAAATATAAATACAATGTAAAACATGTATGTACACAATAAGTGCAAATGATTAATTTAAATGTACATAAAGACACCTAATATAAAGTGGGATTGCTATTATTATTTATTAACTAATTAACAGTTTATCAAGTGAAAAAAACTTTCGGTTTGTTTTATTGTGCACTATATCTTAACCTATACATATTTTAAATTAATATAATTCGTATGTACTTAGTATAATCATTAAGTTCATAGAGACCCATTTTGAGGGAGGGCCCGATTTGTCATGACACCGTTTTACTTGAATATAAGTCGGAAGAAATGACGATCACAACTTCCGTTTCATGGCGACTTTAAACAGAATTTGTGAATAATAAATTGTATAGTTTTTAACATTTAAACATGTGACTTCTAATGACATTTATGAAAAACTCTTGCTCCTATAATACATTCATCCTGTCAATTAAAATCCATTTTCGTTATAGTCGACTCTTGTCTGAATGTTTGTGGTTTTATTGTGTTTACTTGTTTGCCAACAGCTATTTAAAAATATGATAATTGTAATTTTAGTTTGGAGGACTAGAATTTAAAGCCAAGAGTTCCAGGTCAAAAATATTTAAATTTAAGAGTGCTTTGAACTCTATATTGAAACCAACATACAGTTAAAAAAAACAAACAAAAAAAAACATTAGAAAATAAAAATTTACTGAGCCTACTGTTTAATGCTTGACTAGATAGTCTTCATGTAAACATTTCTCTTTGAGAGCTTTGGTTAGGGGTGCATGGAGAGGTTCTTGAGACTCCAGCAGCTTCAAATACCTGTTTGCTGCTCAAGTGTGGCTTTTTTTTTTTATGGCTTTTTATACAATTAATTTGTTTGACAGAAACTTTCCTTAATAGGCCTTTGTACTGTCACTTGCATAATAATTTGAATAGTGTAATAGTTTTGGATTAGCTATTGATTTACCTCTAAATCATAAATAATCATATATGCATGAAAAAATAAATAAAGAGTGAACGTCTCCCAGTAAGTAGCTGCTAATCCAGGATCAGGCTTTAACATTTCTGTTTCACCCGTTCTGTAGCAAAGTCCTGCTGTGGTGGAGGTTATCCTGACTGAAGACAGATTACAGATCTGCCTCGTCTCCTTCAGGGGCCCGTGTGTCACGACCCTGATTACACTTTGATTTCTGAGGAGAGGATGTGTTTGTTGAAGCCATGCATTTGTTTAACAGTTAGTTTGCATTTCTAAAACAATATACATGGTAAGCCCATATCATAATCATATATTGTATTGCATTATATTAGATTTAATATAATTGTATTATATTGAGTATACAAAATAATGTAATATATTACAATATAATACATTAATACTATTTCTGCACACTTTTTCAGAATTGGGACACTAAATACTCCACCTTTTACATGTTGGTTAATGAATAGGCTATAAATTTATTGTTATCAGTGTTGAAAACAGCGTTTATTTGAAATAGAAATAAATATTTGAAATAAAAATGTCCTTACTGTCATTTTTGATCAGTTTAATGCATCCTTGCTGAATAAAAGTATTAATTTCTTTAATTTCTTTCAAAAAAATAAAAAAATTCTTACTGACCCCAAACTTTTGAATGGTAGTGATAATGTTACAAAAGCTTTCTATTTCAGATAAACGCTGTTCTTTTGAACTTTCTATTGATCAAATAATCCTGGAAAAAAAACAAAAAAAAACAAAAAAAAAAAACAGACACAACTGTTTTCAACATTGATAATAATAATAAATGTTTCTGAGCATCAAATCAGCATATTAGAATGATTTCTGAAGGATCATGTGACACTGAAGACTGGAGTAATGATGCTGAAAATTCAGCTTTGATCACAGAAATAAATTACATTTTAACATATATTCAAATAGTAAACAGTTATTTTAAATTGTAATAATATATATATATATATATATATATATATATAGTATTTTTAATCAAATAAATGCAGCCTTTGTGAGCATAAGAGACTTCTTTTAAAAACATAAAAAATCTTACTGATCCCAAACTTTTGAACGGAAGTGTATGTTTGAGCACACTGAATTTGTTTCTCATAACCTTAAGAAATATATATCTGAGAACTTATGCTTAAATGTTTGAGATTTGGCAGATTAATATAAATGAATACATATAAATTTCTTTACAAAACTAAAGTGCTACTTCATTAATGAATTAATTAATCTGTTATTTTAAATGCGTTATCTGGAGCAGATAGTGAAGGAAAAGCATTTGAAAACATTTGAAACATGGCACTGATGAAGGGTTGAACCCAAAAACGTTTTTTCTACACATTGCACCTTTTGCACTTTATTTGTGGCCTCTGGATGATACATTTATGTGAGCTTTTTGGCTTATATTTTGATGTGTGCTGATCTTCATTTTTCAGTATTATTTGTGTATCCCAGGATGCACCTCATGAAGCTGATGAAGTGAATGAGTGCACAGAGCTGAGATCTAGGCCAAGCCCAAGATAGTTTTGATTTGTTAAACTTTGTTTGGTCACTATATCATTTACATACTTCTATTTTTGTTATTTCATAGTTTTAATGACTCTTATGTGGAAAATAGTAATAATAAAGAATGAGTAGGTGTGTCCAAACCTTTGACTGGTAATTGTGTTTATACTTCAACTACGAAATCACATCGGTTTTGGGTTTACAGTTATTTTTTGGTCTGGATTTTCATTACCTTGGGTTGCCAACAGCAAGTACTGTATATTTTATACTGTCACCCTGCAGGATGTTTGTGAAAACCAATAATCACATCATGTAGCAATTTCTGGTGTCTCTTTTTGAGTTTTTTTTTTTTCTAATGAATTATTTTGTAGGCTAATTATAGGTTTTGAAGGATTGTTTATTGGGTATTTTTTAGTTATTCACAGAGAAGTTTTGGGGTTTTAGGCAGCATGATCTTACTAAGGGAATGGGAATGTTGCCAATGCCGCGAGGAGACAAGCTGAAGTTTCCCAGATGCAGAGCTAATTAGCCTTGAGTATTCCCATGATGCAGAGTGTGTGAGAAACCAGACCAGTACAAAACTAGTACACTCCTGCACCTCAACCTTTAGGACATGCCTTACAGGCCCGCTGCTGTTTACATAATGCAAACACTCCCAGTGCAAACACCTCTTTGCTATTTGCTTTACAACCCATCAGGGAGTTATTTCAGAGAGTGAGAAACTGTCATGCTATAATAAGGTTATTCCAGAAAGATGGTTTTGATAGTTCGTGAAAGGAAAAGTGAAATGAATGCCATGGGAACCTGTTCAATATGTTAGTGTGTGTGTCTATTCTGTGGGAGCTTCATGTTGGAGTGTTTTTTTTTAATTGACATTTGTCAGACTCTTTACAGTTACATTTAAATCTCTCTCTGTCCACTTCGGCCTTTTTCCGCCATCCTTCCTCTCTAAACCCGTAGCCATTTGCCGTTTTTCTGAAGAACTGTACTGTAATTACACGTCTGTACGCTCTGGCATACACGCTCTCTCCTACACACCTCTGCCAATCTCCCTGCTGGGCTTTTGTGTTCTACAAATCCTACAGTATGAACAGAACTTTATTTACAGGCCATGGAAGACTCCATCCATCCAGTGCTGTTTGGCTGTAGAGAGCAGTCTGAATCCTGCTCCTGCTGTTTAGAGCGGCATCCTGCATCCGTACTCTACTCAACACATTCACAATGACATGCTACCACAGTATGTGCATTTGTATGCATGGAAAACATGAATAGCCTTGAATACTTCCATTTTCAACGTGACGATTGAATTGAAAGCAATATCAACAATGATTTTAAAGATATCTTATGTTGAATACTATATAGTACTATATAGTCCATCTTAAATGCATAGATTACCCAGATAACCTATACTTGCCAAAATGTGCTATAGACCATATGCGCCAGAGAAACAAGCACGCAGCCATCTTTAGAATTTTGTGTTTGTACTTTCGTTTTTGTGGTAGCTCTGTATATTTCTATGGCATCGCTGTCGAAGAGTAATTAGCTGGTGGATTTACTTATTGTAGCGTTAACGAAAGTTATCATGAGCATTGTAATGTTTGAAGCAGATGTCATAACCAGTGTTGGGGAAAGTTACTTTTAAAAGTAATGCATTACAATATTGCGTTACTCCCTAAAAAAGTAACTAATTGTGTTACTTAGTTACTTTTTATTAAAAGTAATGCGTTACATTACGCGTAAGTAATTTTTGTTTATTATTATGGTTGAATTAGATCATTGAATGTCAGCTGCAAAGACATTGGTTTAATAAAGTGAGATTAAATACATAAAATATATTTGTGTAATTTAATATAGTTAATTATTTGTGTAAAATTCTGAGATTGTATTTCAATGTTTTTATTCATTTTGAGGAATACTGAATGTTTTCGTTCAAGTGAGATGAGTAAATGCATGTTCACATTTAGTATAGAACTACAATAACCATCATGTTCACACAGCACACACAACACCTCTACACTTTATTTTTCTCAAAATGGGGACAGGAGAGCTGTCAGTCAAAAAATGTGAAAAAGTAACTTGCATTACTTATTTGAAAAAGTAACTTGGATATATTGTTGTAAATTTAAAAGTAATGCGTTACTTACAAGTTACTTGAAAAAGTAATCTGATTACGTAACTCAAGCTACTTGTAATGCGTTACCCCCAACACTGGTCATAACAAATGTCAGTAGACCGGGAAGATTTTAAACCGGATGGTTCATTCATAAATCCGTAAGATCTTACCTTCATGCTGTGGAAATACAAACCTGAAGACAGAACACAACAAGCGCAGCGCTGAAATGGGGTGGGACTACAGAAAGTCTATAGTCTACAACTAGAGCACACTGTGTAAGACACAGTATCCCACAATGCAATGTGCTCCATTTGACTTTCTATTTTCCATGTGAGAAATGAATCAGAAGTGATATCAGCTTTAAAATGTTTTTGTACACATTACCGAATCCGATCAAGTTTTGGGGTCAGTATTTTTTTGAAGATAAATTAATGCTTTTATTGAACAAGGAGGCATTAAATTGATCAAAATTGAAAAGTAACAGTTCTATTTGCTGTTCTTTTAAACATTATATTCATCAAAGATTCCTGAAAAAAAAAAAAAACATGTATCATGCATTCCACAAAGATATGAAGCAGCACAACTGTTTTGAACATTGATAATATTAAGAAATGTTTCTAGAGCAGCAAATCATCATATTTGAATGATTTCTGAAGGATCATGTGACACTGAAGACTGGAGTAATGATGATGAAAATTCAGCTTTGATCACAGGAATAAATTACATTTGAAAACATATACAGATAGAAACAGTAGTTAACAATATTTCACAATAGCACTCTTTTTACTGTATTTTTTGATCAAATAAATGCAGCCTTAGGGAGCATAAAAGACTTCTTTTAAAAATATTATATAAAATATATTGATAAGGTCATGTGACACCAATGTAGCATATTACTGTTTGAAACCTTTATTGTTGCATAACACATACTAAAGTGTCAGCTTGATGAGGATTCTTCAGAGTAACATCACTTCAACGAAAGAGCTCCAAGATGACATCATCAGCATGAATCCAAGTTGTGTTGGGAGGGTTATTGCCGTGGGAACCATGTTTTCTTGGTCTCCTAGCAACAATCCCATCAGTTTAGCACTAGAGAAATATGATATGTACCCTTATTTGTGCATTAAGGCATTGTTTGGAGAAAGCTCTTTTGAAAAATGTTATCAAAGTAGTGAGATAATTCTGAGACTGATTTATGCATTTTTATGGGATTTTTTTAAAGCCGATGCACCTTGCCTAAAAATGACTTTAATGAGTGCCTCTCATCCTTAGAAGGTGTCATTGTTGAGACCCTTTAGGCTGTTTTGTTCGGTTTATTTAAAACAGGAAGGACAACACAATACAGGAAGTGATCTGAGCCCCTGTGTTCCGGTGGCTTGTGTTCGTGCTGTGACTGTGGTACCATTTCCTCTTTCTCTCTTTCTCTCTCTCTCCGGGCTCTGGCTTCTGTCCAGACCTCAGCGCTCTGATGGCAGGTCAAGGCAGGGCTGACCTGCTCTCTGTGCGAATGTTGTTATTATTGGTGCGCTGTGCCCTCCGGGCAGCCTGTCGTCCCAAGGAGGAGAGGAAATGCAGAGGGCCGCTAGATCTCAGAGCTGGCGAGCAGCTGTGCTGGTCTGGTGGTCTCTCCTTTCTACACCCCTCTCAAGGGACAGACCTGCTCCAGTCGAATCAGAGGGGAAGCGGTCTAATCCTTAAAACATCTCGTTCTGCTTTGTGCTCAAAGAAAGTTTGCCACATGTTGCTGTTTCGACTAGCAACTAAGAATAATCGTAATTTTTAAAGCCAATTCACACTGCACCAACATAAGGTTCCACACACCAACAAGAGACACGTTTGTCTGGTTTTGTCAGATCAGTGTGTTCCCTCTGTCTGCATCTCTTAGTGTTGGTCGCTGCTTGTTTTTGCCAGTTGAACATGTTGAATCAGTGTTATGGCTGAGAAGTAATGTAGTGTAATCATTGGTCAGTGTCTGTCTAAATTCACCTTTAAATGTGGTGTTGTGAAAACTCCACATACACAATGGAACCAGGGCTTGACATTAAATTTTTTGCTCAGTCACTGTGGCTAGTGGTTTTCCAAAGTTACTAGCTACTCAGAATTTTCACTGGCCACAATTTTGATACCAAGGGGAAAAACTGCCATATAGATATTTTTAATAGTATCTCATAATTTGTCAGCAGGTATATGAGAATGAGAGAATGAGAATGAGATTAGGCTGCTGTCACTTTAAGACCTGATGCGTGGATCCATTATACTGTTACACATGCATTTTCTTTCTCAACTGTTTACTTTCACTTAATATATAACTGTGTAAAAGACGCTCCATTTTCCAGTGTGGTCTCTTGGGTTTGGACTTGAGGCCAATTGATGTTGTTATACTTTTTAATTTGTTACTTTAATAAACATTTTAAAAGTGTTTTAATAAACACTTTTTGAAATAATTTAATCTGCGTGTGGCCTCCCCGTTAATTGTTACACCGCTCTGAGCCATGCGGGTTGTAACAATTTGGGGGCTCGTCCGGGATTAACTGGAAGAAATGACCAGTAGTATTCCCCTTTTTAAGAGAGTTTTTTTGGGGGGGAGTCATTGTTGGCCGAATTTAGGTTTGGTGGGGGAGCTACGCGGATTTATATTAAGTTGGGAATAATCAAGTGAGCCAATCAAGTAATCTGCTCGAATTGGTGGTGTTTAATTTGGGGTAAGGCATTGTGTTGCATTGGCTTGACTAATAGAAAAAAAAGCGGTTTAGACTGCTTTATAGAGCTAAAGTTAACCCCGTGTTATGGTATAGAGCGTTTAACGCTTTTTGTTGTTTTAGTTTTTTTTTTTGTTTGGTGTGTCGGACGCAGGTAGACTGCTTCGCAGTTGAGCTGCATGTGGGCGCACTGAAGAGGTTAGGGGAGTTTTTTTCTTGTGTATCTTTCTTGACAGGGTAGCTCTTAAACATTCTGAAAATGACTCTTTGTTTTGCGCTTACAACCTCTGCAGTATGCCACTAGTCAAAAACCAGTAAATTAATTTTATGATTAGTTCCTAATTCTCGATTGATAAATGGATAATTTGGAAAAACTTGAGTAGTCTTTGTTTGGGTTTGGACCAGAGACTTTAGCTGTGTTTCCATGTGCAGGAACTTTCCCCAGGAATTAGACCTTTGGGGTGGTACTCAATGTGTTTCGATCACAGGGACCAGTGTCTAAATGAATATCCAGGTAAAAATTTCCCCCTCAGAAAGTTCCTGCTCATGAGGTAGTACTTTTCCCACCCCCGGAACTTTCAGGGAGTTGGACTTGGGCACTGAACATGCCGATTGGTTGAGTTCACGCAGCATTTTATTTCAACCACCATTTTTAAAAGTCTGTTGTTGTGCCTGCAGTAAGAGTTATCAAAGAACCGACAACGAGGTTCAGGCTTTATTAAGCTTATACGCGGAGGACAAAATCCAGCCAGAACTGGAAAGTCGCGCGCAGTCCTATGTCACTGGACTAATCTTCACGGTACTTTAGACCACGATGGAAACTCAGACAGCAACAGGTCTGGGGGAAAAAAGTTCCTGGGACAAATTGTTCAGAGTCATTTTGGTGGAAACAGGCTTTTGAGTAGTCTCTGTTATTAGTGGGGGAGGTGTTACGACCCAGTGTAGCTCCTTTTCCTTCAATTGAATTGTCTGCCTCTAGGTGGCATTGTGTTCTGTTTTGTGTGTGTTTTGTTGTGTGGTTCTTTGTCTGTTTATTAAGTTTTTAATGCCATGTTAGCACCAGGGATATTTACGTAAGCACAAGGTCAATATCACAACATAATATAAAACATTTCAACTTGACATAAGATAGGAAATCTAAAATACATTCGGGTGATACATTCTGAAATATTCCATGTAAATATGTTTCTGAATAAAAGCATTTTCTAGCAGTATCATAAAAATTACAATCCAACAGAATATGTTTAACAGTCAAAGGAACTTGACACAAGAGACATAAAGGAGGAACTTCGCCTATCAATAAAAACCCATGTGTGTCTTGAGTGACCCTGTCGGCACCTAGTGAAGACGACTTGGTCATGTCTTGATTTGAAGTTATGAAAGATTCTTCTTTTTATACTGGGGTTTATTCCTTGCAGCCGTGTCTGCTCTTTCATTACCAGTCAGTCCAATGTGACTTGGAACCCAGCAAAAAATAATATTAAAGATTTCTTTTTTAAAAGATCTAAATTAGTTAAAATTTCGGCAATTATGGGGTGGTCAGTCTTTACGGATTCAAATGCTTGAAGACAAGGCCTTGAGTCAGAGGCAATTAAAAAGTTCCATTCTTTGAAGCCTTCTCAATATTTTCCAGAACCAGGAGTAATGCCCGAGCCTCAGCTATGAAGATAGCGCCTTGGTCCGGAATTCGAATGCCATATTGCTGATCTCCTATCACTGCTGCTGCTGATACACTGTTACTGGTCTTTGACACATCCGTGAATGCAGTTCTGTGTAGTGGAAACGAACACCTTAGCTCTAAGAATTTCTGTTGGTATTCATTTGGATGAGTTTCTATCTTTTTGTACTGAGTCAGAGTCAAAATAATGGTTGGCTTTTTCAGAGCCCAGGGAGGTACAGAGCAATAATGGAGCTGTTTTATATAGTCCAGATTGATATTTAGATTCTCGAGATGTGGTTTTGTTTTGTTGTGTGTTTGGAGGGTGGAGTTGAGTGACAGGTGCTGTGGATTACCTTGATCTGATAAGAAGACGCTCCTTTTTTCAGTGTGGTCTCTTGGGTTTGGACTTGAGGACTCTCCTTCACCAGAAGTTCTTTTGTCTTATTTGTTTTTCTTGTAATTCTTTCAAGTTTATTTTCTTTTGCAATTGATGTTATACTTTTTAATTTGTTACTTTAGTAAACGTACTTTTGGAATAATTTAATCTGCGTGTGGCCTCCCTGTTAATTGTTACACTGCTCTGAGCCATGCGGGTTGTAACACAGCAAAAAATAAATCAATTTAGTACTGAGAGGCGGCTTTATTTGTGCGCACTCTGGGTGTGAGCACAAAATCTGCAGGAATGAGTAAAATTATGCGCAATACGCGCAATCCCATGCTGAAATTCAAGCCCTGTAACACCAACAATATTCATCTTTAGCAAATGAAACAAGTGAGTGAGAGGAGGCGGGTTTGTGTGTCAACTCGCTGTCGGAGAGATGATAAAGCGGAAAAGCGCAGCTAGTATCGTGTATCTGTTCTGCGGAAAATGAGTATTGGAAGTGTTTCAGATATTTCAGTATCGATATGTATCAAAAAATCTATATTTTTACAACACTACATTGCACTTAGGTTATTTCAGATGCCTTTTTAAAAGATTACACTTGAAAAATGTATATAAAATTCAAGCTGGCTAGCATGAGTTGAAATCCACCCACATTTGGCGGGTTGGTGGGTGTTAATGTCAAGCCCTGAATGGAACGTTGAAATGAGAAAAAGCTCCGATTTAGCCTAAAACTTTAAGTGCTGTAGATTTACCTTCCTCTGAAAATCTACAAGACTGCGTTCCTCTTCACCTCAGACAGGTGTTGGAAGGATATTATACAGCAGAAGGCTGTTTGCTGTTTAGATGCCCTCATATGATTCATTTGGAGGAACATGTGCCGAGACACCTGCGAGTCATGCGTGTTTGTCAACTCAAGCACAGTCACAGGAGCTCATTTACGCTCCTACTGTGACCACATGTTCAGAAAATCATGTGAAAAGGAATCGTCCAATTGATGTATTTTACCACGTCATTTGCATGTTCTCCAACCATTAATATTTCTTCAACCTCATTTGCCCGCTTGTCTGTTCAGTGGCCTTGTTGTTTGATGAGGACTGTTGATTTCCAGTGAAACTGAGGCTGTATTCAGTTGGAAGCATCTGTATCGTCCGATCTTGATCTGTTCTATTCCTGGCAGGGTGGGAGGTACGTTCTCCGCTGTGTAAATAGGCTTGCAAATTGTGCATGCCCTTTGACTGAGACTGTAATTGCATGCGTCTTGGAGTATTTTGCTTGGCGGACGGGTGGGTCAGCCCTTGAACCAGTCCTGTTCTGGTGGGGGGTTTTGAACACCTTAAAAATCTTCTGCATCTTGGTTTGGTCCAGTGAAGACTTTGACGAGTTTGTCAGTGACATAATACCTGTCTACAAAAATGGCCATCCTGACAACTTGATCTTCACGTCATATAAACATCTAGAAGGATAAGCTCAAATAATGCTTTGCACATGGCACCGAGGTTTTTCCAGTATTGTTTGATGGCACTGGGAGCTCAAACCTTAGCACTTTCTAAACGGCTCTCATCAGTGGCCTCAGCCTTTGACCTTCTAAGCTCAGCTACTTTTACTGCCGTGGTGCCCGTCTCAATCCACTCGTCTGGGTTATTTAATGTGATCGGATCTGAGCCATGTGCAGAATTCAGATGCTAATCTTTCAGCTTTATGATGAAATGTGGTTATTTTGAGAATGTTTGGAAATATCAAATTTAGGAAAACCTTTCTTTAGATCTCCTTTGCCATATTTTTTGAATTTGACAGGCTTGCTAGACTGAAAATGGTTGGTCCATTTGGTTGGCCCATTTAAGTGGTCCATTCTCAGGAAACAGCCACATGCAATTTGAAAAAGTTACTGTTGATATTTCAAAAAAAAAAAAAAAGAAATTAGGCCCCAAAGAATCAGGGCCTAAGCTACCACATTGGGGAACCACTATAAGTATAATATATTATATATTATTATAATATATATTTTGTTTATATTATGTTTGGTATATATACACTGGCCAGCCAAACAAAAAAAAAAAGAAAAGTTGCTGTTTGGATTCAAATGCTTAATAGTCTATGACTGGATCATTATTGCAGTGATTATTATGTTTCAAGCATGTTGTATGTTTGGCAACAGTTCTTCTAACCCTAATTGATGGAGTGTGTAGTTTTTCATTTCTTAAACAACCATGTAGGAAGACACATCGTGGCCACATTCCAGGATGAAAATGTGAAGATTAATCAGGCTCAAATTGTGAAAAAATGTTTGGGAGGGAGCATAAAGAATCATTTTCACACATGAATTGGCACCAGGCCTTAAATTCATTGAAAGTCTTTGGGATGTGCTGGAGGAGACTTTACAGAGTGCTCACCTCTTGCATTGTCAATACAAGATCTTGACCAAAAATTGATGCACATCTTGATGGAAATAACATCACAACATTTATTTCTAATCATGAATTACCCAATATAATTTAATGGGTTTTGGAGAAAAAAATAAAATGATATGGTAAAATATTATATTGTGAAATGTTATTTTAATTTAAAATAACTGTTCTTCTATTTTATAAGAAAATTCTAATTTATTCCTGTGATCAAAGCTGAATTTTCAGCATCATTACTCCAGTCTTCAGTGTCACATGATCCTTCAGAAATCATTCTAATATGATGATTTGCTGCTCAAGAAACATTTCTGATTATTATCAGTGTTAAAAACAGTTTCATATTTTTGTGGAAACAATGATTTATATTTTTGATGATCCTTTGAGGAATAGAATCGTATTACCTTATGGTTAGTATCTGACTTTTCAGTAGTGAATCATGAAGACTCAAATGGCATTATAAAAGGCCAAGTATGTTCTTACATGACAATTTTTTTTCCAGTTTACTCTCATCATTCCACAAGAAATAATAAGTATCCATAAAATCATCAACATCCAGAAATGACTTAAAATCTTACTGTCCTTTCATATCAGAGCAAAACACTACTTGATTTGTGAATATAATCAGAGCGGTGTGTGTAGGTGTGGTCGATGGAGAGGCGACCGTGATTGTGTAAGTGTTCTGCAGATAGGCCGTCCACCCCACCCTGTCTGATGGTGTAGCTATATGAAATGGTCTGTGAAGATGATGTTTTTTCTGGATTCATGGCAAAAACAGAAAAAACACACAAAAGAATAAGGAGAGGGAGAGAGCAACATGTTTTTCTCTCTGCTGACTCTTGCAGACCACTTACTAACCTCTCAATTGACTCCACACTGAGAGGAATCACGATTTCAATCCAGTCCTTTGTGTATGAGGAGAAAGATTTATTTTAACAATGTCCATCCTATCTGAAGCTTATTTTAAGATGAAAGCTTGCTTAGTTCTTCATGTTAAGTGAGGTAGAAGGCTAAACACCATCAACTCTGAACTCTTTCAAGTCACGTCTATATGAGTAACGCAATTACTGCATCCTGTATTACAGTAAAAACCATGAGTCAAGTGCTCTGGACTACAAACCATTCCTGATCTCGATTTCTATCTGGATCTGGATATATACAGTATACACACACGCATAAAAAGTAATTTCCCAATGCTTTCTTTGTTAGGGCTGACTGATGGTTACTTGAAACTTTAGGCTCCTGAGTTTGATAGGACACACGCAGTGTTTATAATAGATCTTTGGCTTATCCGGCATGCTTGACATTAAGGATCTGACATTAAAGTATTTTTATTGAGCAAGCCTGTTCAGCTGGACAAACATTACCAATGCTTCTGGTTTAAAAGCAATAGTCATGCCAAAATGAAAATTATGTCATCTTTTACTCCCGTTATGCCATTCCAAAACTGTATGACTTTCTTTCTTCAGTGGAACACAAATAAAGATGGTGAAGCTGATCTTTTTCATTCAGTCAACGTGATATACAGTACCGGTCAAAAGTTTGGAAACATTACTATTGTATTTGAAAGAAGTCTCTTATGCTCATCAAACCTGGATTTATTTGATCAAAAATACAGAAAAAACAGTAATATTGTGAAATATTATTACAATTTAAAATAATGGTTTTCTATTTTAATATACTTTAAAATATAATTTATTCCTGTGATCAAAGCTGAATTTTCAGCATCATTACTCCAGTCTTCAGTCACATGATCCTTCAGAAATCATATGCTGATTTATTATCAGTGTTGGAAACAGTTGTGCTGCTTAATATTTTTTATAACCTGTGATACTTTTGTAATCTTTTGTAACAATATACACTGCCGTTCGAATGTTTGGGGTCAGTAATTTTTGTTTTTCTTTCTTTCTTTGAAAGAAATTAATACTTTAATTCAGCAAGGATGTGTTAAATTGATAAAAAGCGATAATAAAGACATATTGTTAGAAAATATTTCTATTTTGAATGCTGTTCTTTTTAAATTTTTATTCATCAATGAATCCTAAAAAAAAGTATCACAGGTTCAAAAAAAAAAAAAGAAAAGAAAGAAAATAAGCAGCACAACTGTTTCCAACATTGATAATAACTGAGCATCATATCAGAATGATTTCTGAAGAATCATGTGACTGAAGGCTGGAGTAATGATGCTGAAAATTCAGCTTTGATCACAGGAATAAATTACATTTTACAATATATTAAAATAGAAAACCATTATTTTAAATTGTAATAATATTTCATAATATTACTGTTTTTTTTTTTTGTTTGTTTGTTTGTTTTGTTTTTAATCAAATAAATGCAGTCTTGATGAGCATAAGAGACTTCTTTCAAAAACATTAAAAATAGTAATGTTTCCAAACTTTTGACCGGTACTGTATTTCTCAAGTCATATGGAAGCTTTGTATGAGGAACAGACTGAAATTTTGTTATTCATTGAAAGTATTCTGCCGTAGCTATCATATTTCGTTCACTTCGTTGGACGTCAATGACAAGAAATGCAAGAACCAATGACATCGATGTCAAACCTGGTGTACCACATCTTGACACGTCTTTTTTGAACTGAACACAATAGATCTGAGGGTTATAACATAATTTTTGTGGTAACTAGCCCTTTAAATGAGGTTTATCACTCACTCCCAAAGCAAGTTTTTGGAAATAGCATGGGTATGGCTTTTCTTACTGTTTTGATTCTAGCACAGCTAACTGGCAAATAAGACTGGCTTGGTCTTTTCTGCTAGACAATGGTCTACTGAACGAGGGAGACTATCTAGATAGATGTGGGTCATGGCCCTTGTCAGCAGTGTAGTAACAGCTGCACAATCAAGGATTCAGTCTTTCCTCCACCAGGACGGAAGAGGTTCATCACGTCTTTCTAGATATTGATGAGCTGGTTGCGTGTTCAGCCACAACGGAGTGACCTGATTGGTTGAGATGGTGGGCCGCACAGGTGCTGGTAATCACAGAGGTTTTAAAAGACACACTCAGCACTGTCTGGAGGACTGCACACGCACACACACACAAGCACATCAGATGTAGATATACATGTGCCCTCATCAGCAGGTCTGCATACACACACATTTTATGTTCTGCTAATCAGTGAAGATGCACGGATGAGATTTACTGTATTAGTTTTAGATTTACCCCTAATGACCTCTTGACCTCAGGGCACCTTTACCTTTGATTCAGAACAGTTTAATTGCTCAGAGGTTGCTCTTTCAAAACTCAGTAGATTTAAAGGGATAGTGCAGCCAAAAATGAAAATTCTTTCTTTTGTGGAAAATAAAAGAAGGTATATTGAATATGTCAGTGTTTTGTTCGTCTTGGGGTTTCTGTCCATACAGTGGAAGGTAATGTACACCAAAACTATTTGGCTACCAACATTCTCCAAAATATCTTGTGCTGTTGAACATAAAAGAAGATATTTTGAGAAATATCTTCAACAAATTTGTTTTTGTCCATATAATGTACATACTATTAAAAATGGTACTTACTACTAAAAAGATAGGTAACACTTTACTATGGGGAACAATTCCCACTTTTAACTAATTGCTAATTAGCTTGCATATCGGTTGTTTAGTACTTATAAAGCACATATTAATGCCTTAATCTGCATGACCATATTCTACATCCCTAAATCCTACCCAAAATCTTAACTTAAATGATACAACAACTACCTTACTAACTATTAATAAGCAGTAAATTAAGAGTTTATTGAGGCAAAAGTCGTAGTTAATAGTGAAAATGTGTTCCTTATACCAAAGTGTTACCTAAAGATAATTTAAAAGAATATAGTTATTCTGCAAGCAGAATACAATGTTAACGGACATTTAATTACATGTGAATTGCAATTGATTACATGTAGCTTACTGAAAACAAATTGTAGTTTAAATTGAGGCTATATTAAATACAGTGAGCTGAACTTTAGAGTGCTTTTTTGACCCATTTAAGTGGTATATCATTATGTATACATTTACTATATTGTGTATATAGTTTATATTTCATAATTACTTCTATTGTCTTTGAAATATAGTGCTGAATGTACTGATAAGAATTTATGGTAAACTAAAATATACATTAATTTCATTTGTTTTAAAATGTCACGTAATTATATTTTTAAAGCAATTTAGTATATTTGCTCTATATAAAATTACTTTACATGTGCAGTAAAATATGATAGTCAATGCATCAAAATAAGTGTATATAGAATGATTTAAAATGTACTTTAAAGTAACTCTTTATTTGACATTATTACAAAGTGCTCTTTCTAAAAGTGTACAAGAAACAGTCATGAAAAAAACTCTAAGTACATTTAAGTGGCTTTTTATTTCATTAATATTATTACTTTATTTGCAAAAAATACATATTTAAAAAAAATATATATACTTCAGATATAAGATTTGAAGTACACTACAAGTGCACATTCAGTACAATTAAGTGCACATGAAAATGTTGTTTGGTTACCGACATTCTTCAGAATATCTTCTTTTATGTTCCACAGAAAAAGGAAAGTCGTACAGGTTTGGAATGCAGGAGGGTGAGTAAATGATGACAGAAGTTTCATTTTGGGGTGAACTATTTCTTTAAATCATATTTCCAAGACAAAAGATTCAACCTTTAGATCTCTATGATATTTTACTGTGAAAGTTGTCAGGTATATTGTGTGTGTGTGTGTGTGTTTGTGACATATCAGGACACAAATTTGTATAATGACATGGGTATGACATAGGTATTACAAGGAGAGGGTGACTTATGAGGACATTACCCAAGTCCCCAGGCTTATAAATCATACAGAATGAGTTTTTGTGAGAAAGTAAAAATGTGCACAGTTTCCTGTGATGGGTAGGTTTAGGTGTAGGGTTGGTGTAGAGCGATAGAAAATACAGTATAAAAACCATTACGCCTATGGAATGTCCCCACAATTCACAAAAACAAACGTGTGTGTATGTGTGTGTATATATATATATATATATAGGAGATCCATGATAACTGCATGATTTGTTTGCGAAAGAAAAAAAGCCAGAAGATTGTGTGAGAGAAAGTGTGTGTTCAGGTATCTGACTGTGAATGAAGGCTTCTCTCTGCAGAGAACTGTGTGAACGTGTGAGTGTGTGTGAGAGAGAAAGAAAGAGGGCTCTCTATTGGAGACCCTGCTGAGGCTTGTGGAAGAATATGCCTGTGTGCGTGAGTGATTGTATATTCAGTGGCCCACTGATGGCTTTTGAAATGCATGTGAGTGTGTTTTCGGACCCATGCTGTTCTCTGCCAGGAGATGTCTGTGTAGGAGAGCGTTTGTATGTGTGCGTCTTCCCCGCTGGGCGCAGTGTGTTGAGAGTGGCTGTAGTGCTGTTCTCTGATTGGTGGGTGATGAAGATGATGAGGAGAAGGACAGTGTTGAACCCCACAGTGCCGCACCGCAGAGCTCCGCAGGACCCTCTGGGCTCTCCGCTCGGGGCCTGATTGGCCCATGAGATCACAGGGCCCCCTGCACACTCTTACATACACACCAGAGAATCTGGACCCACAGACCCCTGTTGATTACTGGAGCACTGAAACAGGTCGCCAGCCAGTCCAGCTGCAGTGTGTGTGTGATTTTAAACAGGCAGCATTTTCAGTGAAACACATTTAACCACCCCATCATGACTGAGCATCTTCATATGAGGTGGCCTGATTACGTTGACCACACTGCCATCTCAGCGTCCAGAAATGCACTAGTCAATCTCAAGTCTAATGAATCACTCGTGACAGAGTGCAGAAGTCTGATTTTTAAGTACAGTGAAGATTTAAAAGTTTGCTACATCTGAAAGAGACGGCTCACCCAAATTTACAATTCTGGTCAACATTTACTCACCCCCACGTTGTTTCAAACCTGCATAATTTTTCTTTAAAGGGGTCCTATTATGTTTTTTCACCTTTAGTTAGTGTGTAATGTTGCTGTTTGAGCATAAATAAGATCTGCAAGTTTACAAAGCTCAATGTCCACTCCAAAATGAAGTATTTTATTTAACAGATTCCACTTTCCAAGAACTACAACGAATGACTCGTTTGCACTGCAACATGTTTTTTCCAGGCTTTGTGAAGTCACAATGTTACTCATTTAAATAATCCCCGCCCACAGAACATGCAAAAAAGGAGGCGAGGCCTAGTTGAGCTGCCGCTAGAATCTGTTTTTTCCACCCCGTTTCCAAAACTCATTTGTTTGACCTTCCTAAGGCTGACAAACTTTAAAAATTTATTTTAAACATTGTTCCTGAACATTATAACCCCAACGTTTATCTGTGTGCTGCACATTTTATGGAGAACTTCTTCCAGAACCTAAGAGAAAACAATGTAGGCTACGCACAAAAGCTTCTCGTGAAATGGAGCAGTTCCCACTTTGTTGCGACAATCTGTTATTTGTGGATCTTGT
Source organism: Mylopharyngodon piceus (assembly GCA_039654765.1). NCBI lineage: Eukaryota > Metazoa > Chordata > Actinopteri > Cypriniformes > Xenocyprididae > Mylopharyngodon > Mylopharyngodon piceus. The sequence continues at coordinate 31,688,514 of CM077441.1, read as the reverse complement.
ATGTCTTATTATTTGCATTTTCTATTAACAGTTCCAATTGTCAGTTTTATGTTGCTGTTACGATGTAAAGGGCAAAGATTTGCCTCCGCTCGCCTGCTAGCCAACATTAGTGTTGATATAGTGTTTACTGTAGCTTTTGTAAGCTCTTGCTTTTGTAAGCCTGTTCACCTTTGGAAAATTAGCCATACTTCTGTGATCGATTACTGCTTGTATTACCATAGTTTGACAAATATCATGATTAAATGGTGTATAACATTGTATCTAAAATGTATAAGAAAATTACAAAAAAAACAAAAAACAAACAAACATACCACTCTGAAACATCCTGTGAAATCCGTGCTTGCAAAGTCCATGCATGAAATCCGTTCTGGACTATCCTCTTGTTTGTTAACATTCTTAAAGGAACACTCCACTTTTTTTGAAAATAGGCTCATTTTCCAACTCCCCTAGAGTTAAACAGTTGAGTTTTACCGTTTTCGAATCCATTCAGCCGATCTCCGGGTCTGGCGGTACCACTTTTATCATAGCTTAGCATAGTTCATTGAATCTGATTAGACCGTTAGCATCTCGCTCAAAAATGACCAAAGAGTTTCGATATTTTTCCGATTTAAAACTTGACTCTTTTGTAGTTACATCGTGTACTAAGACCAACGGAAAATGAAAAGTTGCGATTTTCTAGGCCGATATGGCTAGGAACTATACTCTCATTCCGGCGTAATAATCAAGGAACTTTGCTGCCGTACCATGGCTGCAGCAGGCGCAATGATATTACGCAGCGTCTCTCACAAATGTTTCCATGGTTGCAAGGCACGCTCCCGGTGCAAGCAGGGGGTCACATGCACTGCGTAATATCATTGCGCCTGCTGCACCCATGGTACGGCAGCAAAGTACCTTGATTATTACGCCAGAATGAGTTCCTAGCCATATCGGCCTAGAAAATCACAACTTTTCATTTTCCGTCGGTCTTAGTACACGATGTAACTACAGAAGAGTCAAGTTTTAAATCGGAAAAATATTGAAACTCTTTGGTCATTTTTGAGCGAGATGCTAACGGTCTAATCAGATTCAATGAACTATGCTAAGCTATGCTAAAAGTGGTACCGCCAGACCCGGAGATCGGCTGAATTAATTTGAAAACGGTAAAACTCAACTGTTTAACTCTAGGGGAGTTGGAAAATGAGCCTATTTTCAAAAAAAGTGGAGTGTTCCTTTAAAGGGTTAGTTCACCCAAAAATGAAATTTCTATCATTAATTACTCACCCTCATGTCGTTCCACACCCTATAAGATCTTCGTTCATTTTCAGAACACAAATTAAGATATTTTTGATGAAATCCGAGAGGTATATGACTCCTCCATAGACAGCAATATAATCAACATTTTCAAGGAGAGATTGTTGAATAAAGTCGTTATTTTTGTTTTGTTTTTGCGCACAAAAGTATTCTCGTCGCTTCATAACATTAAGGTTGAACCACTGCAGTCACGTCAAGTGTTTTAACAATGTCTTTAGTACCTTTCTGGACCCTGAAAGTGTTGATTATATTGCTGTCTATGGACGAGTCATATACCTCTCGGATTTCATCAAAAATATCTTAATTTGTGTTCCGAAGATGAACGAAGGTCTTACGGGTGTGGAACGACATGAGGGTGAGTAATTGATGACATAATTTTCATTTTTGGGTGAATTAAACGTTTAAGTCTGAATCAGGCTTGAACTGGTTTGAAATTGACGCCATCCTTAATATTTAAATCTGATTAGAGCTCACTGTTATGGTAAGGTACGTGACATTTCCCGAACACGCGCTAAGAGGTGCCAATCACAGCACATTTCGTATTTCAGAAGGAGGGGCTTAATTGAAACAGGAGCTAAATAGAGCGTTTGAGCCAGACTGGGGAGAGAAGTGCTGTAATAATGTAAAATATGTGAAATATAATGTGTTTTTTGAACAATCCAGCATGAAAGCATATTCTAGTACATCCCAAAAACAAAATCAAGACTTAATAGGGCATAATAGGACCCCTTTAAGAAGATGTTTTTATTGTAGAGTGGTTTCTGAGCTCCAAAAATGGCAAAAACCACCATAAAAGTAGGGCATACAACTCTGTAGTCCAAGTCCTAAGCTGTGGTCATACTAGAGCACACATATATGTCTTCTTCAAAAACATGATTTAACACACAAAACATAAAAATAGGCAATTTACTCCACTTTACTGCAACCTTGCAATCTTGCAGATTTAAATCTTGCAGTTTGTATTCATTTAATTCAGCTAAGCGATGACTTCCTGGCATATCAGTTTTCTTTTGATCACACATCTTCATGTTATACAAATTTGCAGGGCAGATTCACCAAACAAACTTTGGAACACAGTGAAATTTTCATGAGCTTGCATGTGAATGGAAGTCAATGGAACAAAAAGTGTAGTGGTTAGTTCACCAAAATTGAAAAGTCTTGTCATCTATACACCCTCATGTCATTCCAAACCCATCAGACTTTCGTTCATCTTCGAAACATCCATAAAGATATTTTTAACAAAACCTGAGAGATTTCTGTCCCTTGAAAGTCCATTCCACCAAAATTTAATAACACATCATAAAAGTAATCCCTATGAATTGAGCAGTTTAATTCAAGTCTTCTGAAAAGACATGATCACTCACAGTGGTTAGTGGCCATGCTCTTGGTGCTCTTGGAGATAATGCATGTTCATGTCCAGCTAGTCTCATGTAACCAGACATTTGACTATCTGGCCTGGTCTATTTTGCAGCTTATTTAGGCCAAGAAGCTCCCACTTAGGCAGGAAAAGGCCACTGTGGCAAGCAGGTGGGGCCGAGAGCTGTGGGAACAGAGCGAGGCCAGTGGCACGAGTGTTAATGAGCGTCACCTGTGTGCCACACTAGTCTCGTGTCCCACGGAGGAGCTCCGAAGGATAAAAGGAGGAGTGACAACAGTAAAGGATGAGAGAGGACCAGGCCTGGAACATTTATGTTGTTGTTTTGTTTTAGTTTATGCAGTTTTGGTTCCCGCCTCCTCCTTCCCTGAACACAAACCTTGTTACAGCCATCTAACTGGAATAAAAACATTGACAGATCACAGTGTGATGCAATACTGTCACGGTCACTATCTGTGTCACCGTCCCTGAACTCCATTTCCCAGCATTCCTCCTGATCCACACCTGCACCCAGTCAGCTCATCATCTCCTCGTTACATGGATTCCCTGCACCTGCACATCATTACCTGCACTCACTATAAATACTCTCTTCTCCTGCACTCCCTTGTCTGGTCTCGTCAACGTCAAACTTTCCATGTTGTTTCGCCTGACCAACTTACCTGTTGATTACTTACCTGTTGATTACTTACCTGTTGTTCCTGTGCTACGTTCCAGTTCTCCCTCGCTGTTGTTCTCCGCCGTCTTCACACTACTCAGCTCCCTCCAGATCCCCTGGGACACACAAAGACACCCTCAGACTCAGATAAGCCACACAAGACTTTCCCATTCCCCGCCCGCTTACCTGGACTGTCCTCTCGCCTGTGTTGTCTCCATCACTGTTGAATAAACCTGCTGTTATTTGTACCACTTACCTCTGTGTCCCTTGTCTCTCTGCTGACAAATACACTGCTGTTTAGGGGCGAGTTCATCTAAAATAGTTCATAGCATAGTAATTAAAAAGTATTTCAGGGGACCTGTTACCACAACTTAAATAAATGCATGGTTGCTAGTTAAAAATTCTAATTTATTGTTTTAATTAAACCTTTTGTAGAGTTCAATTGACATAATAATCTTGATCATTACATTAACTTAATATCGTCTGTAATTTAAACTCAAATTTCTGCATTAATTGACTTTTAAAAAAAAAAAAGAAAAAAAAAAGGTTGTAGTAACTTAATGAAATTGTCCCAATAACTTCGGAAATTAGGCAGTGGATTTCTAGTTCCCAGCATGCTTTGCATAGGACTGGATGAGGAGAATAAATATTGTAATTAAGTGTTAATTTATTTATTTTTAGTGAAGGGAAAGACCTGTTAGTGTTTAATGCTGTTATGTTTGACATTTAAAAGAGTTTTTGTAAGGTTTTTGTGGTTACCATTGTGCTGAAGAGTAGATACATGAAGGTAAACACTACACTGACTCTATAAGCAATGACTGTGCTAATGCCAGTGCTAATTTAACAATATACATGTTAAATAAGTTATGTTAGCATGTGCTATGATAGCTGTTGATTTGAACTGAAATAGATAAGATTAATGCTGCCTTCATATGCTAAAGGAAATTTGATAATTCCCACTTCTGAAGTCATGATTACGAGCTTATTGCATTCAAGTTTCGACATGAGAGGGCGTTCATGTGCAATTTTTTACCTAGGAAACTCATATTTACAATAATTCCGAGAGCATGTGAAGGCAGCATAATTAGATTCCAGGGCTACAACTCTTGTAGTTGGAGCGACTTAATTTTTTTGAGTAATCAACTTAAAAATTTGTGTTTATGCTACAAAATATTAAGCTCCTCCAACTCAATGTAGCTTGTTGGTTGAACGTAAATTCACTCAAAGTTGTCATAACTCAAAAAAATTGCAAACTGTTGCGTTAAACTTTTTTGTTGCTGTTGAGCCAACACATTATTTTTTAGAGTGAAGGAACTCATTCAATCAATGCTGTAGTATTCCACAAAATCCAGTAACAAAAACAAACAAAACAAAAAAAAAAGTAGTGGAATAAGAAATTTAGATTTTTTTTAGTAATTGAATATTATTTCAAAACCAATTAATATTGATTATTTAAAAAAAGCAAAATATCTAGTTTAGTTACTATTAATCCTATTAACTGAACAAAATTCTAATCTAGAAAACTTTGTCAAATCCAGTCACCTTGTAAATCCAAACTTGCTTCCAGAACTGGTAAACATTCGTAAAAATAGTCTGAGAAGCTGTGTAATGTCTCCCAAATTAGATTTGAGCTTGCTGGATCAGGAAAATTCTTGCCATTTTTATTGTGCAGTATGTATCAGTTGGGTGGTCAATGGGTGAGCTGTATGAAACCAAGACTCTCTGTGTCTCTCTCTTTATACAGTACATGTCCAAATAAAAAGGCAAAATGCCTGAAAAGTACTGGGTAGTTTATTCAACACACTAATTAGAATTTTTGTTTTTTCTTGATTTTGATGTGCAATGAAGCTCAGCAACTAGACCATATAATACTGTATGTCGGGTTCCTTATTTTAGGCCAGCTCTTATCTAACTCTCTTTGCCCTGAGCATGTCTTTGGAGGATTGAAAGCTTCAGTGGCAGTGTGTGATTCATGTGTGGAGAGGGGGCGTCAGCGGTCTGTCTGTCCCCAGGGTGGAGATCCGGTCCTGGGGCTGAGGCTTGTAGACAGAGGGGCTGACGGCCTGTGAGCCTGGAAGGCTCAGTGCTCTAAATGAGAGTATTGTAAGAGTCAACCTGCTCTCATCTTCATGTACAATCTCTTTTTTTCCCCTTCTCTCTCAGCACATTACTAGCCCAGACTACATGACGACAACCATTGTGTCCGTGCCGACACACACACACACAGACACACATGTTGAGTATAGAGGCTGCAGTGAGATTTTAGAGTCCAAAAACCTGGGAATCCCCTGCCCCAGACACACACACACACACACTCTCACACACACAAACACACACAACATGGGTTTCCATGTTTTATGGGGACATTCCATAGACATAATGATTTTTATACTGTACAAACTGTATATTCTAGCCTCTAACCCTAAACCTACCAATCACAGAAAGCTTTCTGCAGTTTTACATTTTCAAAAAAACATCACTGATGATTTATAAACGGTTTTCCTCATGGGGACCAAAAATGTCCCCACAAAGACAAGGACTTCAGATATTGCCATCTTTCTGTGGACATTTTTTCCCCATAACGTAAGGTTTACCAGGACCACACACACACATATCTTTTTGAATCTAATAAAATGCTGTTTGTTCATTTTGTTTGAGCTAAGCTAGTTAGTTCTAAGTTAAAGGCCATCCTAGGTGTATATGACTATCTTCTATCAGACGAACACAATCTGAGTTAAATTTAAAGTTTTTTTTTCTCCATTACAACGGAATGAATCAATACTGAATTTACTTAAGCTGGACAATGACACCATTTTCTTCTAGAGCTGCTGTGCAGCCAAAATTATATACCAGTTATCACTGTAAAGCTGCTTTGACACAATCTGCATTGTAAAAAGAAAAAAGGTGACTTGACTTGATTTAAAAATATCCTGGCTCTTCCAAACTTTATAATGGTAATGAATGGGGCTCGAGATTTTGAAGCCCAAAAAAGCACATCCATCCATCATAAAAGTAATCCATGCGACTCCAGGGGTTAATAAAGGCCTTCTGAATCTGGAGCGAAGCGATGGGTTTTTGTAAGAAAAATATACATATTTAAAACTTTATAAACTATAATAACCGGCTTCCGGCAGACAGCCGTACATGAGTTGAGTTCCGGCGGAAGAGTGACCCCTGACCTCTGACTTTGTTTGGTGTAGAAATCATAACTTCATTGTCTGCCAGATTGTTGTTTAATTGGTTACAATTTATTTTAAGGTGTCATTGTTAATTTCACAAATAAGTACTGAGTAATATTATTTAACAACATGTACTTACTATATGGTTAGGGTTTGTTTTAGGGTTAGATGCTTGTAATTGTGCAAAATGAATACTATTACTATAGTAAGTACATGTAACATGTATAATAAGGACACTGTAAAATTGTTACCAATTTTTTTTTTTTATCTCACATTAAAGATGCAGTCCGTAACCTTTTTTGGTTAAAAATTATACAAAATCAATTTACTGAGCAAGTACATAACCAGCCAGTGTTCAAATCAATCTCCTTACCTTAGCCCGATTCACAACGGTAAGCTTGTAATAATGTTTTATAATAAAATCGGTACTGGTGGGTTTCCGCTGGAAATTCGAGCATGCAGCCGTTCGTCTTTGCATCATCACGTCACGTCTGTAAACAGAAAGGATACCCAGCTAGTAGGCTATATGGCATGTGAGGATGCTGCTGGTGACGGATCATTTTTAGCCATTTCTCACAGCAGCTGGAATAATTAAATTTATCATTTTGATGGCGGATTGTAATCCAGAAAGGTCCAGATGACAATCATCAGTGACAACTGGAGATTCACCGGTAGTCAAAAGCAAAAGACTTTGGACTGTGGAGTGGCTACAGAAATTGAAATCTACAGTTAACGCTAATACACACTAAATACACATAGTCACGCAATGCTGATGTTGTTAACTAACAATTTGAGAACAAAGTATAACAGTAATAATAATTTGCACAGTTTGACGTGATCCGAGCTAAGCGATCTTAGATTTAGATTAAATCACCATTGGAAGCGCGATTTAATGCAATGCTTTTTTCTCAGTTGGTCAGAACAAAAGTGGCAGACATGTTACTTACTTGATCAGATGACATTTTCCAGTGAAAATTCTTATTTTGGTCATACTTCCAAGACGTAGAATCTGTGATTCCGAAGTACAGTATCCACACCGGTGCGGTCACAGCAAACATTAGATTCATCCACGCTGAGGAGCTGTGCCGATGCACAACCCACGTAAAGATGATAGTTCCGCAAATAACTGCAATTGCAGGTTTCAAACAGAGATGGCGACAAAGAGGCAAAACTTGCGGACTGCAGCTTTAAATTAAAGCCTGCCTCTCCTTAAGCATGAGAATTGAGCTATCATTGCGTGGGACAAGTTACAGTACATCATGTTACAGTACATCCCTTAGTAGGAGCAATTTCAATCCGGAATCCAAAATAGCAACAGAACTGTCCTTAACCAAATGTTTGATTGCTGCTTTCATGCACATTACACATACCCACGATTCATAAAATGAATGGTTAACACCAGATACGGTGGATCCATCTCTATATTGTTCTTTGGCTGCCCCAATATAAAAGTCTCATTGTGGAGCTTTTGCTTCCATAATGACCCTCTGTGACAAAGACAGAGTCTGATGTAGTTACATATTCATGGAAGCCGTTCACATTCTCTGAGACGGCGGCGCAGGCGATCACACACACGCATGGCTGAGTCCATTTGCTCAAATGGTGAGATAATTGTACTGAAGCCATTAGCATCTCAATATCAGTAGCACACTTCTCACATGTAGAGAGAGGGAGAGGACACAGCGCACCTCACACATGGACACGGCCCTTAATGGAGGCTGTTTAATGGACCTCATTCTCCACACACTCGAGTTGTGATTGTGACACTTCTCTGCCAAGATTTGCGTCTCTTTATAGATTAGTTAAAAGACTTCCCTGGGAAGTTATTTATTTATTTATTCATTTATTAATTAAATTAATTTATTATTTAATCCACACCGAATTACTTATTCTGTCTCTCCTAGAAAAATCAAGTCAAATTTATTTGTATAGCACTTTTCACAAATCACATTATTTCAAATCAGCTTTACAGAAAATCATAATGTTAATGTTTACAATATCTTAATATCCTCATGCCTTATAGCACATTAGAGCTGGGTGATAATAAAGTTTACATTTTGCAATGATATACACAGTTGGATTTACTATATTATATATATATATCGCTTTACGTGAGTGTACTGGAGTGTACTGTATGCAGGTAATGTTGGATATACTTAGAGTAGTTGTAGGTTTGAGTTATTAATTTGTCATGTGGTGATATTGAGGATTATGTGATTAGGATTAAGGTTTTGTTCCATTTATAACAATTTATGACAAGCCTAATTTGGTCATGTGTATCACTGTCACAGGTAAATGATGCATATAGATGACAGGCTTCAAATTATATCATATCACCCACACCTAAGCAATTTAACCAAGGAGATAATTGTAAGTCATGGCATAATACTTACATAACACATTGTACATAGTACATGATATATTTAGTCCCCTAGTGTGCAAGCCAAAAACAACTGTGGCAAGGAACCTACATTCTGCTTTAAACATTTTGCGACAAATACATGGTTCAACACAAACTCTTGATTCATCACTTGCTTCTTTTTTGACTAACTACCAGTTTAAGTGAAATCTGCTGTATTTATTCTTTATTATATATTAGAGAATTTGGTTACACTTTAATTTAATGGTCCCCCTTTAGTCATTCAGTTCACTATAAGTAACATTTCACACCTACCTGTCAACTAACTCTCATTAGAGTATTAGTTGTGTATTAGTAGACTGTTAGGGGTAGGGTTAGTAAAATAAGTTGACATGTACTTGCAAAGTTAGGGTCGTCAAAATAAAGTGTTAGCAGATATTAAGCAGACAGTCTACTAAAACTCTAATGAGAGTTAGTTAACATCAGGGCTTGACATTAACTTTCTTGCTCACCAGCATTTTCACTGGCCACAATTTTGACATTGATACCATGGGAAAAAAACTGCCATATAGATATTTTTAATATTATCTCATAATTTGTCAGCAGGTATATTAGGCTGCTGTCACTTTAAGACCTGACGCACAGATCCATTATAATGCTTTTTCTTTCTCAACAGTTTATGTTCACTTAAAACATAACTGACTGTGTTTGCGTGAATACTCACTACGACCGGCATTTTGTCATTATTTTGTGTGTATTTGACTGTTTAAGCATAATAAGCAGCGAAAAAAAACTCAATTTATTACTGAGAGGTGGCTTTATGTGTGCGCACTTTGGGTGTGAGCACAAAATCTGCGGGACTGAGTAAAATTATGCGCAATACGTGCAATCCCGTGCCGAAATTCAAGCCCTGTAACACCAACAATATTCATCCTGAGCAAATGAAACGAGTGAGTGAGGGGAGGCGGGTTTGTGTGTCAACTTGCTGTCAGAGAGATGAGAGAGAGAGAAAGAGCAGCTGGTATCGTGTATCTTTTCTGCAGAAAATTAGTACTGGAAGCATTTCAGATATTTCATTATCGATATGTATTGAAAAATCGATATTTTTTACCACTCTACATTGCACTTAGCTTATTTTTTCAGATGACTTTTTAAAAGACTATTGAAAAATGTATATATTATATATAAAATTCAACCTGCCAAAGTGGCTAGTAGGAGTGACTGCGTTACACGCCACTGCTGAAATCCACCTGCATTTGGTGGGTTGGCGGGTGTTAATGTCAAGCCTTGGTTGATATAGTTGCAACGTTACTTATAGTGAACAGAATGTCTGAAGGGGACCATCAAAATAAAGTGTTACCAGGAATTCTGTTTGAAAGTAGTCGAGTGCCAGTCACAGTAAAGTATGGCAGATTGTGGATGTCTGCTGTATCTGGCATAACCGAACACTCAGAACCAGACTTCAAGATGAAGAACTGCACTTAGTAAATTGCATTCAGAAGACATTTTGGGTTGTGTTTGCAGTATTAACTGATTTGCAAAATTCTTTTATTGAATCAGGTTGTGAAACAACACGAACAGCAAATACACATCAGCAATCATCAGTCATTTGTAATGACTTGCCCCCTATCTTTCAGTTCTGTGTTTCACTTTTCACTTTATTTTTCTCTTTTCTCTTTCATCCAGGTTGGCATGACAACAGATGAAACCAATGGCTTTATTTGGCGAACTGGCAATCACACAATTCCCATCAGCCCCCTCCACTCCGGCCAGGCTATCCGAAATCAATCTGAACCTCCCCAAACAATGTTGCAATGTCACCGTACACCTGACAGGTATTGAGGTATTCAGCTCATGTCCTGTATCACGCTGGGGACCCCCCCCCCCAACTCCATCCATTACCCACCCATTCAGAGCAGTCAAAGCCCAGAGCTCAAGCAGGCAAAACTGTTATGATCCTCCAGGTTTGGGCTCAGATAAAGCGCAGTTGAGGGAACACACTGAAGTCTGTGTTTGGCTGATATACACACACAGAGCCATTAGGAGACCTCAGCTGACATGAGATAGGGAGGTCTTGTATAGAGACTGTACAACACTGAAAAACTTCATTGATGCCCCGTCTCACTAATGAAAGAGACAAATTACACACGGCCTGGTGTAATGACTGGTCTGAGATGGGAAAGTGTGGTTTTATATTACCAGAATGATTAAAGGTATTGTTGTTCAAAGCGCCAAAAGTCACATGGTCCTTTGTGTTGATTCACTCTGGAGATGTTTGACAGCTGGATGCCGTCATACATTTTTACAAACCGTTGCTCCGAAATTTGTCCATAGAGGCCATGACTTCATTAATCTGCGGTCACAGTTAATTGGCCGCCTCATTACTTAACAAACACAGTAATTTACAGTGTACCAATTGTGGAGACAGTTGCTTTGGAACCACCTGGAATGAAGTCACACTTTGTTTCACTCCATGCTCCAGAGTCAACCTACTTCATGTTGAGTCTATAATGTATTTTAAAGGTACACTATGTAACTTTTTTTGTTCAAAATTGAACATCAGATAGAATGTTGTTTTAACCGCAGAAAGACGTCAGTACACACCATGTTTGAAGTCCACGACGTTAATCTACTAACTCCCCTGACTGCTTTGTCGGACATAATGGCGGATTCGGCGTTATGACTGGTTAGATCGCCTGTCAATCAAACTCCCGGCAAAGAGTCAATTAACACAATTTAAATAATAAGTCAATACATCATCAATACTTCTTCCAAAATGTGTATTTGTCTTACCCTGATTCACTATGGTAAGCCTATTATAAGTGTTTATATTTTAGACCTGTTGGGATGGTTTTTGCAGGAAATTGCATAAATACGTTACTTGCCTGTGTGTGTCTTGTCATATCCATAAATAGAGAAAAGTTGCTCTGGCTACTTTGACGGGTATATGGTGTGGAGCGGCACTGGTTAGTTGTCACAAGAGCGGGAAAGGTTGACATGGAGCAGCTAAATCTCCAACCTCTGGGGAATAACCTGTTTTGAACAAACACCAAACAGAAGAGAGTCTTCTGGCAAAAAAAGAACATGACAAAAACACAAATAAAACAAGTATCAACACTGGCTTTTCAGAGATGGTGAGAACTGAGGGATTTGAAATATTGCAAAAGCGATGCGGAGATGGCGGTTTTATTACTCAACAGGTAAGGTATTTTATTGAACAGAGAAAATGCCATATTTAGCTCTCCAACAGAGTTCATTGTAAAGCATTATCTATTGTGAAGGGTCATTTCATTATGGATGTTGTAGTGCTATGCTGGAATTTATTTTCAAGGAAGTACCATGTCTATTAATGGCTAAACGTAAAAGAGTAACGTCTTCAGCTATTCAGCTTGAGATCCTTTCCATCTAAACTGGTTATATCTCTTCAGCCTAGTAGTGAATGTTTTATGAGCAGTAGGATAACCATATTCATCCGCACAGTCACGCAGAGCCAAAGCACAACCAAAACAATGTTCTTCTGCAAAATGCATGCAGTTTTGTTTTTTAACTGCTAGAGGGCCAAAAGTTACATAGTGAACCTTTAATATAGAAATAACCTGGGTTATTATTGTTTTGTTTTTTTTTGTTTTGTTTTTTTGTTTTTTTCCCCAACTACAATGTGTGATTAAAGCATTAAGTGATACTACCAGGATTCTGTTATCTGTTCAAATTATAAGTAAGTGAATTCTATAATTACCATGACAGTTAAAATAGGGTTAGTAGTAAGACAAAAAAATTATTGGCACTGGTGAATGAAACCGCATATTTAGGATAGCTGTTAATAGTTTTAGAATCAGCCACTAAAATTGATATTTGTTGACTGTATGTCCCCCAACAGGTCAGTATTTTGCACTGGTGCTTTGGGCATGAGGTAGGAAAACATCAGCAGTAACCTTTTCAAATGAAATTATAAATATAAACTTTTGTGCACATTTAGGCACATATGGCAATGCTTCCATGTGACCATTAGGTTAAAATCTAAAAAGTCTTCTTTTCAGCATCCTGCTGATCTCACACTAGGTGACCATTTTTTTCCTGATCAGGTGAGACTTCAGTATGTGATATAAATGCTACTGGAAATAATCAGCTGCTTGTGCTTGTAATAATTTAGTTTTTGGTTTTCCTGTTGCTGACTGAGTCTTTATTATGCAGCTAAATGTTTAGATCTGTAGATCAAATCATGTCCCAAAGGACAATTAACCAGAAATTGACCCAAATTGCATCTAATTTTATGTTTTTCTCTATTTTTTTTTCCAGTCTGTTTATCTTTCGCTCTCTTTCTCAGAAACTCCTTCCTTTTTAATCACTCAGAATGTTGTTGTTGTTGTTTTTGCATGCAGTTTTCTTCCTCGGGAGGGAGATGTTATCGATGGCGAGAGTGAATATTGAAAAAAGTGGAAACCTGCAGTTGTTACCTTAAATAGCTATTTCTACCTGATTTAACCCATAAAAATTTGTTTTGCTGGTATAAATTAATGTATTTAGCAATGTTAAATAATATTTTTGACTTGAATAAAACCAAATAGTTAATTTAGAATTTAGTTATTACCATTTTTAGGTTAGCATTTTTTTTTTTTTTTTCAGTGTATTTGTTGTATATACATGAGTCTGCAGTCCATTTTTAGACAGGTGATCAGTTGAGTGCTTCTATTTGACATTCTTTTATAAATTAATAGAAATTTTCATACAAATTATCAGCATAACAAGTATTTGGGAAAATATTGGGAAAATCCCAGATTTTCAATGTGTTCTCAGACTTTTTTCCCCCTACCGCATGCAGACTTTTGATATCCTTTGATGGGCCTATGTTTTGTTTTTTTGCATGAGTGGCAGTGCCAGGAAAAACAGCAGACTGAGAAAGAGGAATGTGTGTTGTTTGCTCAGGCAGCTGTTTAGTAACTCCCGTCTCGTTTCATTTCACCCCTCTCGTTATTCTGTCTTTCCTTCCCTACGTTTCTCAATTCCCACTGACCCCAGGCGCGCTCCCATCAGCCTGCGAGCCAGGCCAGTGTCACGGACAGAGAGAAATGGAGAAAGAAACAGGAGTGGAGGGAGAGAGGGACATGTGAGCGGTGTGACTCTGCCGAGGAGTGTTAATAGTTATTGATCCGCTGTGTTTTTAATGTGCGGCGTGGGCCGACTGCCACAGCGAGGCGGGGGAGATAGACGCGCTCACGGGCAAGCTAACACACTGAGAGCGAATGTAATAGAAATCTCGCTCCCCTGTTTTTTGCGCCATGTCCCTCCCCTCGCTTCCATCTCTCTATCTCAGGCTGTAGATTGATCTTCCTCTTCCTGCTGTTTGGGGCTCTGTCATTACCCTCTCTGTCATTAGAGTGGAGTCAGCAGCCGGGCCGCCCTGCCCGCATCACTCTACACAGACAGCTCGACTCATCCCTCACACTAACTCTACATTTATAACCACAGCTGACACACACACACACACACACACACATGCATCCAGACCAATGGATCTTGAACCCCTCACTTGGGCTCCAGGGGTCTGACAGCTCTGTGATTTTCAAAACACAGATGAACTAAAACACACCTATTGATTTTTTTCTTCTTCAACATTTACATTTTGCACGCTTGTTTCAATATATTCACCAACGTTGCTGCCTGAAAACCTAGGACAGCAAAATGTACCATACTATTAGCATGTTTTTTGTTTAACAAGGTTTTTATTGGCATTACCATGGTATTTATTTCAAAGAATACAATATAAATTCGTTGAATATGATGATTGTAGTTGTCACCTTAGAGAGATATTTTGTTCATTAAATTGACATTGGTATCTGTCCTTACACAATTAATATTTTTGATTTGAATAAAACCACCAAGTTTTACTGATATCACATAAAGCACTTTTTTTTCATATTATTCAAGTAATATAATAGTACTGTCTTTATTTAGGATGCAAATATAGTATTATTGTGTTACATGGTTTTAACAGCCATCCAGTCTTTTTGTAATATCTGGCACTGTTAATTTATATATACATTTACATATCAGTTCATCTAATCTGCTCATATCTAGATTAGATTTAAATGGTTGATATACTAATATATACTGTTATTTTATATACATTTAGCAGGATTTTTATTCATTATTTTTTTATTCACTGGACATCTCTTTCCAGCACTCTAAAAAATAACTGTTTTCCATTGAAACAGTACTATACCATAAAAACAATGCATTCTGTGTAATATTTGTCATTTTAAGAAAAGAGGCCTATAGGTTACTTTCTCAAAAACAACAAATATTATTACCCAGAATGAATTGTAATATACAGAAGTAATATACTGTAAAAACAATGCATTCTGGGTAATATTTGCCATTTTTGAGAAAGTAGCCTATAGGTTACTTTCTCAAAAACAACAAATAATTCTGCCCAGAATTCATTGTTTTTATGGTATAGTACTGTTTCAATGAAAAACAGTATTTTACTGTGTAATTTTTTTTTTTTTTTAAGTGAACTGCCCTTACTGCAACTTTAACTCTTCTATATTCTTAATATTGACCTCATCTCTCCTTCACTTTTTTATTGCAGGATTTCCCAAACTTTTTTGTCAGCCAAACCCCTCTGAATGAAAACATTTACTTGCATATTTTAAGTTAATATTTCAATAATTTTACAACACATTCACATGTTCACAGTTCTCTGATGTCTGTTAATGGTCACATGACATGCAGATAAAAAATAAAATATTTAATCTTTTATTTAGTAAGTGTTTTGTTTTGGGTTTTGGGTTTTTTTTTAATTTATTTTATAATTATTTATTAATTTCAATTATACATTTTAATGTTTTAATTAATGGTCCCAATTTATATTAGGCGGCCTTATGGACATTTAAATGAATCATTTGATACAATGCACTTATTGTGTACATACATGTTTTGACATTGTAGTTATATTTTAAAAATACCTACATGTAATTACATTTGTAGTTAATTTCTGTAATTACATTGATAATTACACTGTTGACCTTCCCTTACACCTTAACCCACCCTTAAACCTACCCATACCACCAAACCTGTCCTAACCTTACCCGTATCCACCTCAATAGCAGCACAAGTGTTTTGCAATACAATATGAACACAATAAGTACATTGTACTTATTTTTTGATGCAAGTACATAGTAGTTAAGGCAACCTAATATAAAGTGGGACCGAATTAATTATTAGCCCCCTGCAGTTCCCTTACTAACCCTCAGTCTTATTGGATGTAATAAAGACATGAAGTGTGGCATTACAGTATATGGCCCCCATGTTTAGCAAATGTGAAAACGCATATACTGCATTCAGTAAGATCTACCATCCAATCAAGTGCTACGTTGTTTGTACCTTTTACATAATGCACTGTATGATTGATTTCTAACTTGAATGCTCTTTGATCCCACTGAACTGTATTGGTTTATTGTAATTATTCCCAAGTCATCTGTAAGGAAATGTCATAAATCTGTATAAACACAGAGCATCTGCATCACAGGGACTGAATACCTACACAATCTGCACTTTTTATTATTAACACATACATTTAGAAATATAGGTTACTGTGTTTTATCTTAGTGCTTTTACACATAAAATATGAAACTCTTTTGAAACGCCAGTAAATCAAGCTTTTGATTATTGCTCTGTTTATTTATTCATATGTTTAACGTTTGCAGGTGTTTTGTGCTGTTGTCTCTTCTTTTGTTATGCTTATTGAGGTCTTTATTAAGCTGACAGATGCAATGCAAATGAAGTTATTACTTCAGTTTAAATTATGATAATTGTTGTTTTTGTCATTATTGTCGGTGTTAGCGACTGAAGGACAGGGGTATCTGTCTGTTTGTTTCTTTTTGATGGAGATGTTAAACGTTTCAGATAACACGCTCTGGTTCTTAGGAACCATTCCGCCAATTACCATGCTGACATGACAACTGGTCAACCATTACTGCTCCAGGTAATCATAGCAGGAGTGTGTTTCACTGAGAGACGGATACGTGTGTCCATGAGAGAAGGGGACAAATAAGCTCAAGAAAGAGTTAAAGGAGTTAAAACATGTTAACCTCATCCCGTTGTTACTGATGGGAATCAGAAATCCATCGACTGATTCCGTTCTGAACGGTTGAGCTCCCAGTGGCCTCGATTTCTCCAGATGTCTGTGGACCCCCACACAGGGGGTCAGACCTCGTACATGTGGGAGCAGTTTAGGGATGAAGAGAGAGGTAAGAAGATACCTGAGGATGCCTTTGTGTGGAAACCATCCAGGTGCCGTCCAGCGACGGAAATCTCGAGGACTAGTCACATGCGACGGTCCCCTAACCACTTTACTTGTTGAAATATGAAGGTTCAACAGATCTCAGTCTCAGTCTGTGTACATTTCCGCTTTGGAAGAGTAAATATTTGAATACTTTCACCATCTCCCTTTCCACTTTGCCCCCGTAAAAAGCTAATTTCATTGCAGAACTATTAAACTGGAATCGCAGGTTATGAATATGAATTACTCGGCATTTACATGTATCATTTGTGAAGTGACGCAGAATGAATTCTCTTCATAGAGAGAGCGAGGGAAAGAAATTACAGGCTGAGCTCTTTCTTGGAGAAGAGTCCTGAATATCCTTTAGCATTGTGAGGAAATGTTTAATCTGACTCCCGCTGGGAAACAGAAGCCTAATGCAGTATCTCAGTGCCTCTGCTGTCTGCCGGCAGAATGGCGGAGACATTTTAATGCATTTCAGAGTTCTTCTCTAGGTACGAGATGATGGACGGAGGAACCTTATATTTGCGAACACCCAGGGTTTAATGCACTCAGCGCCGCTCGCCGCCTTGTCTTCCACCCAACAAAACATGTTCCGTGGAATAAAAGAAAAAGCAAAGCACAAAATTATTCTCCCTGCCTTCTATCAAGCTCCTGCATTCAGCAGCGCGTCTGAAGGGCGCGTCAGTCCGCCTGCCTCTCTCAGAGAGGTAATTATCCTTTTTCCTGTCACAGGGCTCCAAATGATCTCTAACCACTGGGGAGCTTTTTTAGGGGCTCAGCTTTGTCAATAGGAAGTCGAAAGAGCTTTAATTTTCAGACAGCTGCACATGTACTTTCATCTCGGCATTATTCCCCTATAGCGGTCATCTATCCGAGCGCGCGCGCCTTTTGTTTGTGACGTGGGGCCGCGCGCGCGTGTGTACGGCCTCCCCGCATTAACATATTTATTTATAGACTTGCACTTTTCTTACAGTCATTTTTGTGTAACAATTTTCACACTCGACATTGTCTGTGTAATTTCCCTTTCAGTGTCTCTCTGTTTTCTCCTCTCTTTCCTTCCCTTTCAGAAAGAGCCATGAATGGATGGAAAATTATCACAATTACTCACATAATTGAGCCGTCTTTGTGGCAAGTGCAGCTCGAGGAGCCCTTTTTCCATCAGCCAAAATGGTTTCATTATAGGGGTTTTCATATTCCCTGACACAGGGCACGGAGGGGGGAGGCGTGCGGCGAGGGGCTGAGGAGCGCTGTAGTGCGCGGAGAAGTCGCTGGGGGAGAAGGCTGGATCATTAAGGTCACAGTGGGGATAATTATCTTGACTATGGAAAGAGCATCCAGCACCTTTTTCTCTTCCCCACCACAAAAGCACCGTCCCTGGCCTTTCGGCACAAAGAACTTCGAAATAAATGGAGCTTCCACCTACAACTTATTCACAAAGAGAGAGAGACTTGTATCAACATGACAATTTTCCATTATTAAGACTAATGGCGGGCTGCCTTAGCAGATCAAGGGGAGAGGGGAACGTGTTCAGGTGTGCTGGAGTACTGACCTCTCCCCCGTCTTTGTTTGGGACTTAACTCCGAACAAAACCCCAAAGAGAAGGAGAGCGTGGCTCTCCAGCCGCCCGCTGCCCCCTCCGCCGCGCCTCATTATTTCATTAGAGAATTTGCATGTTTCCCCTCTTTATGGGGCCATTAATTGGACAATGGGGAAGTGCGTTTGCGACGGTGTAATCAAACCTTGTTTCTATATGCGTACGAGAGCGACCTAAATAAAACCGTGCTATAGAGGCGGGCATGTGTAGATCCAGCTGTTTGAAATCATCCGCAGGCCTCGGCTGGTCCAAATGATTCTGTTTTGCCAGGCTATGACTTTTATTGATTTTAATTTGCTGCTTAGTTTGAAGATTTGATGACTGCCTGTCTCGAGCTTAGAGAGACACAACAAGCAAACATACCGCAAGTGACAATTCCACAGCCATTTCTGTTCTTGATGCATTAAGTAACCATCTATTGGGGCGGATTTTTCTATTTCTCCCAGTAGCACCTAACTCAGGTAATTGGTCATTTTTGGAGGGCAATTTTGGGGCAGGTGGGGAGATGCTGGGCAGACTGTTCTGACCCCTGCTGCTGTAGTAATGATGGAGGTTGTTGGCTGGTCTCTCTCGCGAGCACAGAGCAGCTGTGTGTTGCGCCGTACGGTCTCCGCTCGCCCTCACCTGCGGCCCAGGTGAGTGATGGGTGCAGATTAGCAGGTAGCAGAAGATTCCGGGCTGATTCCATCCAATCGCCCACAAAACCGCTGCTGAATCGCAATCGTGTGTTTTGGTAATCGTGTGACACGCACACCTGTCATTTGATGCTAGATTTCATATTTTAGGGAATGAATGGGGGGTCTTTTAAAGGCCCTGATCTTTCACTAAATGAAGAATGCTCAGAAAACCAGACTAGGGGGCGGATTTAACACTGCGATTTATTTATTTCATCAGCAAACATGACATAATATAATTTAGCATAATATTATTTGTTCTAATACAGTGTTATAATACTGCACTGTCAATAAAATAATATATTACAGGAAATCCAAAACAGCAGTGGCCTGCAGAAAGAGCTCACGGCTGGAGAGAACATGTTGTGTTTCATCTACAGGTGTGAACCATTGGCCAGCTCTGCAGACATTTTTGTTTGTATGTTTTCCCAACGCAGAACAAGAGGTGAAGAGACCCATCAGCTGAAGCTGAAAAACAAAATCAGCAAATTAAAGGACTGAAAATAATATTATGAATTTATGATCTCAAAACATACGGTATGTATAGAACATAAACAACAATCTATAATCTATACATAGCAAGTATGGACTTATTACTGCTAATAGATACACTGCTGTGAACATGTACTATATTCTGCTGCTGCATAAATAGACATACATAAATCCCATTGCAGATCTAGGCAGGTGGAGCTGGGGAGGTGGAGGGGTTCATAAAAACGCTTACAGCAAACACTGAACCAGACTATTTAAATGTTGAGCAAGCTATCTCATTGGCTGAAGGATCAGCAGAGGCCAATCAGCTTGTGCCATGCGGCAATAATGTGATTGCTTGCAGATTGCCCAGCGCCCTCTAGAGTTTCATGGCTGAACTAGATATTTAAACTCAGTTTGTTATGCATTACAAAAATATATAAATTTTGATGAAACAGAAAAATATCTGAATGTCAATGTAAAGCTATGTAAAATTCTAGAAAATATAAGAAGAGTTACAAAATACTTGGTAACACTTTATTTTAAGGTGACGTAGTTACACGTTACTTCATGTTTTTACTATAGTAATAACTGTAAATTCTGAGTAAATGATGCATAATTTCAAGTAACTAACCCTAAACCAATCCCTAACCCTAACCGTAACTCTATTGTAAGTACACGTAGTTAATTAATATTACTCAGTACTTATTTGAGTAAGTACAATGTAACTACATCACCTTAAAATAAAGTGTAACCAAATATTTTATTAAATGACAATTCAGGAAAAAAAAATGGGACATGAGTGATTAAATTGTGTCTAATTCTCTCAAAAAGCATCTTGTCTTCAGTCTTTGACATTCTAATGGAAACAAAACATTACAAACCCACCAGCTGCATTATTTTAACATCACACTTAACCGTTCCATACTGATTGACACAGTAATCTGTGGTTACACCTCAGAGTGTCCTCTCTCTCTCTCTCACACACACACACACACACACACATGTTGCTCTCAGTCTCAACAAATAGTCTCACAGTGTCTCTTTGTCCATTGGAATTCAGTGGAGCAGCAAATTGAAGGTGCTGCCTGCTTAAAACCCTCTGAGAGGAACCCAGAAAACCCACAGCTTTTTTTTATCATCAGGATTGATCAGATACTCTAAAATTGGATCATTACTTCTGATCGAATTTGGCACTGTGTGTCTTTGCTGCTGGCAGGGAAGAACAGGGGTGAATTCATATTAGCGGGTGTGTGTTGCTTTGTAAATAAGGTGTAATTGTAAGTCCCTGGGTAAAAACTGGACCAATACACATCCCCAAACACAGAGCATAGATGCATCCAGTTGAGATGTCAATGTTAATGCTGTCTTAATAACGTTTTAAACAGCTCCACTTATACCTGATTCATTCAGTCGAAACATGCGATGGAGGAAAACTAAATTGAGTCTAGGGCTTTTTTACGCTGTCGTTTTCAGTGTAAATATGTGTGTGTTTTACTAATATGATAATGGGATCACATTCCATTTCATAAGTGCTCTGTCTCTTTAATTTGAAATACTCCTCCATCATAATGTAGGGTCTGTCAGCAGGATGCACTTTCACATGAGGCAAACACATGAAGTGTAGACTGAATTAGAGCTTAAGTAGTGCACTACAACTTATTTATGTCTGGACGTTATGCCAGATTTACTTTATCAAGTTTGAAAGCTGTAATGTAAATGAATTTAACTCACATTTTGATCTAGTAAACAACTATGTGGATCTGAATTGACTGAAAATGTACTTGACCCTGCTTAAATCACTGGAAAACAGAACATGTTATTAACAGATACTAACACAAAAGCACTGTGCTCTTCTGACACTAAACTGCATATTAATGTACAGTTACATATTCAGTGATATCATATTCATATTACACTAGACCCACAGAACTATGAATTTCATTGTTATTAATTCCCGGTTTCATTGTCTTACAATCTGTTAACCATTTTTTAAATAATTAGACATCTGTCCGGATTTGGGGTTTGGTTCTCAGGAACACTTTATCAACAGGACATCTAACGGGTCACACTAACCAGAGAGCTGGTAGGAAAGCTTCATATTGAAGCAATTAAAAAAGAATCCTGTGCCACCAAAAACAGAAACTAATCAGGGACTTTGCTTTAAATTTACTCCGAACGCACATTTAGAAGTCCCTTTACAGTTCAGAATTAGACCCTGCTGAACGGACGAACGAGGCCATAAACACAATTGTCTCTTTTTGAAGCAGTTTGTCAGCTCATGTCTGTATCTGAAACACACACACACACACACTGAGTGGGCCTGAACTGGCCTGGTGCACTAAATCAGGCCAGCATAGCAGGTGTTTGACTCTCATTCTTGATGATCCTCTTCTCTGGAAAGTGCTCTAACTCGTCATCTCACATGCTGCTTTATTTGAGTTGCGTCTAAACAGAAAACTGCTGTGGTTTCATCCTGACACGGTGGGCAGTTAGGATGTGCTGTATAATTATTATGGGACTGACCACATGGATAGGAAGATACTGTTATGTGATGTCAATAATATTTCATTAATTGAGACCAACGTTTTGCTGTTATCCTTTAATTAAAACCACTCTTGAAATGGTCCTAAATAGTGCCAGATTTAGAATAGCAGAACCTTTTGGTTATAAGTAGATTTTTCTTTTTGTAAGATTTTCTAGTCTAGTGCAAGAGAAAAAAGTATACATGTTTCTAAAGTTAACTATTAATATCATTACATAATCTGATAAGAGAATCTTTTTTTTTATATATATAGTTTTATTAATATACCATTTGCCACGATGATTCATTCTGTCTTTACTTTAGATCTGGAGTAGTGCTCATGAATTGTATTATTGTTGCTCATCCTAAAATGTTAAAGATCATATTCAATAAAATAATAATAATAATAACAACAACGAATGTCATTGCATTATTATAAATCATTGCTAATACAAGAACAAATCCATTTTCTAATTAAATAATTGTACACGTTTGGGAATTTATGTAATTATCAATGTTTGTTCTACATGAAATTTGCTGTCCTTATGCCATAACACTTTATTTTGTTTTTCTCATAATTTCAGATTAATCGAAGACAATAAACACATGTAACTTGCTCGGCGTGATCTGAATGATGATAATTATCGGTTGTAATACCGTCATTATTTTCGCTATTGTTGAAGTATCCCCGTGGTAGATTGCAAATGTCATTTGAAATACAAATTGCTTTAAATTGGACAATTTTGAGGACGGTGGATGTCTAACAGGTATTGTTCAAGTGTGGTCGTCAGTCCATATCATCTGGGCATCGTGTTGGTGCCAGTGACATTTTTGTCCAGTGTTCTGGACTTTTGCTCAAGGCTATTCTGTTTTTAATGTGTTTTATCATGACGGAATGTAAGTAAATTCATGTGGAGATTATGATCATTTCAAGGAAGACTGTGGGAAAGACAACCGCAGAGACTGAGAAAGAGAGATGAAATGAAAGGAGGATGTGGAGGTGTGATCCGTGTTCAACGGGGAGTCGCACACAAACGGTACGACCATGTCTCGTTCTCTAAGCATTTCCTTTTTCTCTTAAACCGTTTCTGTTTGCATTTTATTTATTGTCTTGAAAACGGACATATTTTCAGCTTGCCGTATTATCGAACATCTAAAATGTTTTATCGAATGGTGTCGTTTTGCTTATGAAGCTCTCGTGATAAATATTTCTGAAAAAAGCTACACATGTGGGAAAAATGTTCCAATCAGTTCGTGTCACTCCAGTCTCTACATGCGTCGCCAGTTATCATTTTAAACCAGTGCATTTTAATGTCACAGTTATCCTCGAGTAAGTCTCCAAAATGCTGCTTGTTCTTTGAAAAGGTTTGACAGATAAATGAGTAACATTATTTAAATAATGAAATGTAAGGCAGAGAGTAAGGCCCATATTCAGTTTAATGGCAGGCAATGGTTTACACAACTGTCGCGACGATTTCCAAGTCAGGTGGTAAATTAATTCATTATCAAAAATAATTAATAATGATACGATTATTTTATTTTTAACTTAGTGGTTTTTAATTTTGCTTCCTTAATCTCAGGTAATGAGTTAATAACTACAACCTTAAAAATATATAGGCTCTTTTTCTTGTATTTAGAATTTTTTACGGCTCCGTAATTAGATAAATACACTTTTTTAGTTTATTCGAACCTTAATTCGAACTGGAATTGTGTGGAATGTTGTGATATTGCAGCTGGCGTAATATAATGTAGGCCTAGTGTAAACTTTCAATGGTAGGTAATAAACATGGGAACAATGTATGTCCTTGGTATAGAGGTGCTATTTGTTTATTTGTTTTCATGCTTTGAATATTTCTTGATTGTTTTCAGCATTATTGGGCCTGTCACGTGTGGATTAATCGCATTTAATGTTCAACCAAAAAAAAAAAAAAAATCTACAAACTTTTTTTTTTTTTTTTTTTTTTACAATAACCATACAATATAAACCAACACACTGCAATATCAACCAAATTTAGATCTGAAAGGAATAGCAGGAGCTGTTATCAACATCGACCTGTTTCTCTGATCCTCACGCGCAATAATTCAACCCACGCGCGCATGCGAGTGATGCGAATCTGCAAGTGTTAAATACACAGCTAATTATGCGTATGAAAATTAAACAACAGTGTTATGCTAATTTAGCTGGTTTCAGCTGTGTCTTCAAGCACTCGAGACTAGCATTTTAACCAAATGAATCATCAAAGTAATTCATCTTTGCTTGGAGACACACATTTATACCTGTACTTAATCATATTTGTTAGGTGTTCAATTTTTTTTTCTTTTTTTCTTTTTTTTTTTTTGTTCACGAAGCCGAAATTTATCAAAAAGCAAAGCAAAAATTTAGGGCCATTTTAAATTTTTTCATTATATCGACCTTTATTCTTTTATATGTCATACAATTTTGTTTAGACTTGTTTATATTAAGAATTGTACTTCAGTGCATTGATGATTATAATAATATTACTCATCATCATGACATTATTGACACAAATTGTAACTAAGAGAAAATGTTTGTTCAGATCTGTTAATGATTGGTTTTAATATGTAGTATTGTTTTGTGTTCATTTGTTACCTAACAGGCTAACTCTGTTATCAAGACCAAATATCAAAATGCTGATATTTTACCAATTTTGGTGGTTCGGCAGGAATGTGTTTGAGCTCTCCACATACGGCCTATGTGTCTTGGTCCATTCCCTAAATTTCTACATTAGCATTACACAATAGAGTCACAGGTTGGTCTTATTTCTTGAGTTTATCAGGTCCGTCGGACCCGACCCTCGGATTACCAATCCGCGTCGCTCTTGGAGGGAGTGGACCAATCAGAGAGCACCTTGGATAAATATTCATGATTCCCTGATTCAAACCTTTGAGCGAGTTTGTGTGGATCCACAGCATCGTACCTAGACTTTTCACAGAGACAAACTACATTTTCTTATGAATGGAAAGTGAAAAAATCAGTTGAGCTTAAATTGGGATCCATCCTTCACTCAGATCATAGAAGAAAACAAAAAAGCAGGGAGAGAGAGAGAGCGAGAGACATGACCATGTCTACAATACCAGAGAGTCTAAACAGCCCAGTCTCAGGAAAGAGCGTGTTCATGGAATTTGGGCCACCAAGTCAGCAAATGTCGCCTTCATCTATGACCCACGGACATTACTCAATGCACTGTTTACACTCCTCCGGACACCCGCAGCACGACAGCGCATACAGCCCGGCTCCGTCCTTCCCCAGATCTCTGCCTTATCCATACGTCAACTCGGTCGGTAGCCATTCCTCCAGTCCGTACCTCAGCACCGTGCAGACTTACCCCAACAACTCGGCTTTGGCGCAGACCAGATTGGAGGACCCAGGTAAGAAATGCTGCATGCGTGTCTTTTGCTGGTCGTTGCGTTTGTCGGCGCACTGCAAGAATGTTGGACTGGAGTAGCCCAGATGTGCTGTTATTAGGCTTGGTAATTATTTATTGCGTAATGCTATAAACAATGTATGCAATTAAGGCTAATTATACCTAAAGTGCCGCCTGTAAAACTTGTGCACAGTGATGTGAGCCGCACTGCATGAACAGTCTGTGAGACAGTTTCTTTTCTTTCTCCCTCCCAGCACCAGAGTCAGAGAAAAACACCGTGGTGGAAGGCGGAGAGGTTCGTTTCAACGGCAAAGGCAAAAAGATCCGCAAACCCCGAACCATTTACTCCAGTCTCCAGCTGCAGGCTCTGAACAGGAGGTTCCAGCAAACTCAGTATCTGGCTCTGCCGGAGAGAGCCGAGCTCGCCGCATCACTGGGGCTCACGCAAACACAGGCATGTGCTCAAGCTTTTACACGTTTTCATTGAAAGAATTAGACTTTATGACAACGAACGTGAAACATGTCGCATGTAGCCTATAACAATTCAAAGAAATTTAAGGTTGTTTTTTAATGCATTTTATCTTCGCATGTCCTTTTTGAAATCGACTAGTTTATAACACGGGTCTGTAGTTAGTAGTTGCATCTGTTTGAGGGAATATTTTGAAACGTAAAAAGTAATGGCGTTTCTTTATTGAAGGAGAATTGAAGTCCTGGGTATTCCCGAATTCGATTCGATTGCACACGATTAGATCACAGAAACAGATGTTGTCGCTCGCTCTGTTTGATTTTGCCTTTCTTTTTCTAGGTGAAGATCTGGTTTCAGAATAAACGCTCCAAGTTTAAGAAACTGATGAAGCAGGGCGGAGGAACAATAGACACGAACGCTTTGGCTAACGGGCGCGGACTGTCCACCGGATCTCCATCCGTAGCGCCTGTCTGGAACTCAACCGCCACCGTCAAAACATCCACACCGACCTCGTATATTCCCAGTTACACCTCATGGTATCCCACAGCACACCAGGACACTATGCAGCAGCCACAACTCATGTGAACCAGGACTGCTAAAACAACCCCGCCCCTCTATCCACCAACGGCCCAGTTCAGGGGACCCGACACAGGCCAGTCACTCTGCGGCCTTCCACACACCGGCACTCCGCAGCCCAGACCAGATGTGAAAACAGACAACTGCTGACACACTGGCCAGCGTGGACTGAACGAGAGTCGTCCGCGCCGCCGGAGAGGAAACAAGTCTCTTTTTGAATTGAAGGGAATGCCGGGAAAGTGGGTCAAATCAAAGCTGCTGCTCTCCCCTTTCCGTGACTTTTTGTTGTGTAAAAATCACGAAACTGTACCCTAGTCAGAAATGTATTTCATTTTCTTCAAATTTGTAGTTTTCCATAAGAAATTTGGAATTACCGGTTTGTCCCTTCACAACACGGGCTGTGAGATCAACATTAACTGCGCATTTTCCATACGTTGGGCTCATACAGTCGCTTCAGGCTTCGCCATGGCGCGGTGAATGTGTAAAAAACTGGGATAAATCACACCGTGAGCAAGTATGATTTTCCCCATTTTAAAGGGAACAAAGAATTCTTTAAACAAAGTTATTTTCTATGTATGGCGTTTTGTGTTTATTTAAATATAACTTATTTAGAATTTGTTTGTTTTTTTTAAATCTGTTTGTATGTTTTATTTAAAACAAATGTTCTTTAAATTATGATGTGAGGCTGCACTATAAAACAGAAACACTTCCCTCGGATTTGAACCCAATTTGTAAAGCCGAGTGTTTTTCTGGATCGTACAAAGAGGAGCCCAGTGCAGATAAACGCGTCCATCATCACCGTCAGATGGGAAGTGTTGACAGCTCTAATGTACAGAAATAGTCGTTTTCGTTGTGTGCTGAATAATTTGTGCAAAAGGATCTAAACATGATTGTGTTTATTAAAATTCATGTGTTTTTCCATTTCACATTGAAAAAAAAAAATAGTTTTATAGATTACCGGTCACATTAATTTATTGTTTTGTTTCATGGAGTCTTGTATAATGTGTAAACTCGAACAGTAAAAATCTGTTTATGAAAGAAGCTACAAAATGTCATCGCAACGTTTATTGCTTTGTTAAAAATGAATGAAACTCAGGTAACTGATGACACAACTGAATAACACGAATTAATATGAAAAATCAAACTTATTTTGTAGCCTACTGAAAAAGGCCAAGAAAATAAATAGCCCTATCTCACTATTTAGCCAACGTATTTTAATATCCAAAAGGATTTGTTGCCCACAGACAACGCACCTTTAAAACACAATAAAAAAATAGTATTAAGCCATTCAGACCGTACAGATATTAACGTAAACCTGTACAAAAATATTCATAGTTTTTCTTGCAGTGTTGTGTCTCAAAACACCTCTAGCTTTTCATTGCAATCTGAGCCACCGATTAATCTTGTGGTGGTTTCTGTAACACAGTAATTCCTCCGACAATAAGGCCACTTGTTTCTTTTCACTTTCGTTTAGCCGCTATAAGCTCTTTTCTGCTCTTGTGTGGTTGCTTTTGATGGCCGTGTGTTAAGTGAATAATCGGGCAGGTGCCGCTCAGAGGGGCAGATGAAGAAAGGCTGGGTCTGGAGGGGGGGAAATGCAGATAGGTAAAGAATGACATGTTCAAAGTGTCTTTTGTTTGGGGCTGATGGTTTAACTGCGCATTTTAAGAAAATTCTGATGCAGATAGATGCCGGCAAGTAACAAAACAAAGGATATTTCCAGTAATATCTTTTGCGGATAGATTCTTTCGATTCTAACCCGTAGACTTGACATTGTAATTTGCTTGTTTAGCTAGTTTATTATTATTATTATTTCTATTGATTAAATAAATAATGATAGTAATTTACGATTTTAACTAAATTATAATATAATACATTATAATTTATAGAAGGGAAAAAATCAGATATTAAAAAATACTAGGAATTAATTTACCCTTGCATCTGTTGTTTGAGTATTGAGAGTTGTTATATTGCACTAGGTTCTGGGGGTGCAGCAATTATTGTGACAAATTTTGACACTCTTCATGTGTGGTCTTTAAAAATGGCCTGGTCAAAGCAGGAAATGGCCCCGCGCGCTCTGATCACGAGCTCACTTCTCTCTGACTCCATTAATAGTTTTAAGACTTGTTCAATTTTTTAACTCTCCAGATAAAAAATACATTTAATACGTTTATTATTATTATTATTATGTTATTATATTAATTTCGTCACCTTGGAGTTATAAGGTTCTATCTGATATTTTTGTCAAAATTTAGTTATTAACATTATTCTGTGACAAACTGTTTTGCATTATGTGAATTTTTTTTTTTTTTTTTTTAAGTTGTATACATTTTGTTACTTTGTTTGAAAATAAAAAGGGTCTATCCACAAATGAGTAGCCTATATAATGCAAAAAATAAAATAAAATTTGAAGCTCAAAATCTCAAAACTGCTCAGAATGCACATACAATCTTATAATTCCAAGGTGGCGATTTGTTGTTATCGTTGTTTGTAATAGTAGCTATTATTATTCTTTACAGTCTCTAAAATCTAAAATTCATAGCCTAGTGTTTATTAATCCGTCGTATTTTACTGGTTTCCAAACTAAATTGGACTCATCTATTTTTTTCTACCCAAAAAAGGCCTCTCGAGGATTTCCAGCTGCCTCGCTAAATTTTCAGAACACGGATTAATAATGTCTAACCTTCTAGTTGAAAGTTAATGATTCAATTAATGATGAAGGTTAAGCATTAATGCTAATACTGATATGAATCAAAAAACTTGTATATGTCTGATAAGTGTTGCAAAAATACAAGTTTAAAATCTTTTTTTTCTAAACATATTAAAAACACAACTCTTGGTAAGGAATAAAAGAAGAAGCCGTGTTGTTCTGTCTCTTTCTCCGACATGCAGCTGTGGAGCAGAGAGGGTCAGCGTTATTTCACTCTATTCTCCTCTTGATTACGCGCTGGGCCCATCAAACCAGACATAATTACAGTCATTCCCTCCTTACTTATTCTAATGCAGCTTCCCATCTACGGGATAATTATGAGCAATTTTTTTCGCACGTGGAATCTTTTGTTAACAAAAGAGATAGCGTACTGAAAGAAAATTTGCTGTGCGATGGGGGGAAAAAAGAAAAGGAAAAAAAGAGAGTGAAATAGGTGCGCAGCGGTAGTTATAAGTAAGGCTGGCAAATTGCTTGCAGGTGTATACCGAGAGATTTGTCAATGGGAAGAGGGATCAAAATGAGCAAAAGCACAATGTCGGAGTGATGAAGGCAGAGGTGAAATTATAGAACAAGGGCTGCTTTATTTTCAACTGGATTCTATAGACGAACTATCTCGCAATTTCAGACAGACTCTATTAATGAGGTAGAAAGCAGCGATTGGTGTACTATATTTTGTTTTCTCTAGACAACCGAATAAGATCCACATTCCCATTCCCAGGCGCTAAATTTGTTCAAATGAACCAATTCGTTTAGTGACAACGTTTTTATTAATGTTACTGTTTGAAGAAATACGGCGACATTTTCACGTCTTTTCTACTACATAACAACATATTAAAATAATATTTTAAATGCAAAGTACGACAAAACTCTTTTTCAAACCACTTCGTTTCACTTATCACAATACCACACAATACGCATAATAATGTATGCAAATTCCCCCAAAATAACTAAATAAAATAAGCCGAAATCGCATCCTTCTTACCTTATAATGTTCAATAAAGCAGAACACCAAGATTGGCGGCGTCAATAGTAGCCTGTAAGACGTCTAAAATCACTCTCGAGAGAAGCAGAAGAATGTGAAAAGAGCATCCAGCAGTCATGGCATGGGTTCGGCTCTTTGGGTCCCAGAATGTGGCTCCTCTAGCTGGGCTCAGAGCTGACAGACGCTCTCCGAGCAGGAATGAAAAATCCTGCTTTATTTTCCCTCTTTATAGCTGATGGAAAAAATTGCTGATTATTAGCATAAATGTTTACTCCTCATTACGCTGATGACATTGTGCACTCGAGATCTTGGTAATCTTTGGGAAAATTATGAGTAATTTTTAAAAATTTAAAGCAGCAGTTACCATGCAATTCAGGCTAATTTTGCGTAGGCTCCAAACGGATATAATTATCGCGGAGTCAAGATGTTATGCTAAAAACTATGCATTGATATTACCATTTATTATGTACATACAACTTTGACAATGTTGATGCTTGAAATAGCTGGAAATTGTCTTGCGCAAAAATTACAGTCCATATTAGGACATCTAAAATTGCGAAGAATTATATAGTAATTGCAGGCTTTCAGATCGGGGAGCCAGAATGCTCAACTGGAGCAATTGTGGATAAAATTACAGATCAGAGTATAAATTAGGGATGGGGTATGGCATTTTTCAAGTTGTCTACAGGATTCCGGAAGTGTCTAAAACCACATCGTTGCTAATCTTTCAGAGAGAAAAGCATGCAGACAGAGCATGTGCTTGAAGGCAGCTCCAATACAACTTTACGTTCGTTTGCATTTGCAAGGTGTGACACTTGTCCATGTTGAACCTCCCGAGTTGAGAGACCTAATCAGTGTTAACACGGACTGTGGCTATTTTTGCCGAGACAGCAAAAATACAGGCTGACAGAAAGAGGTGCAAAACCCGTTGGTGCATGTCGTTTGGAATACGGGTTAACATGATCTGGTTTGGTGCGCTAGAATTGATGTGCTGTTTCATTGTTCTTGATCGCGTTAAGCTTGTCTCAAGGGACGGCGCGCATGAACTGTTCTGAGACGCGTCTCGGGCCTGTACCGAAAGGCGCTCTGAAGGAAGCCGACCGCTCTTGGTTAAACATGGCATTCCCGTTTCCTGTCGTGTTTATTCTGCTGAACGGATAAAGTCTGGATCTCTGCGGGGCACATTTCAATACGGGCGTAGTCTAAGCCCGGGGCGACACCATAACATCTTGTAATGTGGCAATCACTGGCATGATACATCCTCGTTACATCTGTATGCTTTACAGCTTTAACCCTCAAATAAACCAATTAATGTAACACGAAAAGCAACCATGCTTTTACCTATATATTATTTCAAAAAGAACAATGGATATTTTAAACATTTATCTTTTAATTTGAGAAGCTGTGACACTTGTCATACATAATTAATAACAGGACAACTTCGTTATAATAGCGTCTAAAACAGCATGGTTTTTCGAGTTTACCATTTTCTTTATCAGTAATTTAATTTAATTTAAAGTCAAACTGAATTTATCACGGTAGGCTAGGCCTATATGTTGTTGCAAAACAAAAATTTTATTTGAGCGATTAAACCATTTAATTTGAGTGCGTTATTTGTTTAAATTGTTGCATTAAATGTGCATGCATCACCAGTTTGAGCATCTTGCATCACTCAGATTCCCTTGTATAATCGGCATTATATTTTCTACGAAGCTTCTAAACAAATAAACAAGTTTTCCTTTGTTATATTGCATGGAAAATTAATGTAGGCTACACGCAGCCGAGACCCTATAACAAAGGTCTTGTGTTGTGCGTGGGGTTGTGGAAGTTGTGAGAAATGTTTCCATGTTGTTTTGCTCGGGGCATTTGTGAGCCTGCATGCTTTCTTGACTGCGCTGACTTCATAAAAAGTCTGGAGCGCAGAGCTCTGACTCCAGAGAGTCTGAACCCAGCCGAACGCCTTCATGCCGGGGCGTGTTCGCGCGCTCATTCCCAGCCCGAGGCTCTGTAGCGCGTCTCGCTTCTGTCGGGCTCCCCGAGCCTTTGTCTTCAAGTTTTATGTCTACAAAAAATTAAAGAACGTCAGACCATGTTCCTTTAGTGAATTAAAAAGAAAAAAAAAAAAAAAAAAAAAAAAAGAACGGTGCTCATGCTATTTTTGAACCCGAAAAAAGTTAGGCTACATAAACTCTCTTGACCTACTTATTACAGAGTAAGCTAGACACACCTGTCACGTTAGTCAACAAAAGGTGAATTTGTGGGTTTTGTGTGAAACTTTTACAAGACGTTGCATCGCGTCTCCAGCCAGACTTATTAAAGACTTGAGACTTAACTGGCGCCGAAGCAAAAAGAGGGAGGCGTGGACTGATCTACGAAAAAAATAAAAATGAAACCCAACAAACATTCGAAATCCCCAATGAATCAATACATCTACAATGCGTTCACATGAAACATTTTATTTAAATAAGTCTGAATCATTATAGTGGCAGAAATGTTCATTCGGATTTCAAAATAAATAAAACAAAGTACTCCAGAGAAAATATCCTTTTACATGTGAACATGGCTTTAGGACAATCAGTAGCTTTCGAGTGTTTTTCATTAGTGTTTTGTCCGTATTATTTAAAACAATGAGAACCCTATATGATATCCTATAATGACAACATTATTAAATAGACGCGGTGGAACACACGGGCAGAGAGGGACACCAAATTCCCAACTTACCTTACTTACTAAATATAAATCTAACATAAAGTCTAAAATTAAAGACAGGCGCATGAAACACATTTACGGTGGGAAAGGACAGTTAAGTTATTTTCAAAAGGCACCGAACAGCTTCAGGTTGTGCTACATGTGCTCTTACACCCTGCTGTGATATTCACTCCAATAATGTCCACGTGAGTTCTCTAGGCTTTGGATCATAGTAGGGTTTAATCCATTGATGTACCACCACCCATAGAACAAAATAAATAAATACAAAAATAATTGTATATGTTTGATTCTTTAGTGTCTGCTTGTTGACGACATTGCATGAAGAGAAACAGTGTTACGCCCAAATCGCACTGGCAATGGTCAACGTGGCAAAGGTGAAGAGATCTCACCATTCAGACTGGAAAACAGGCCTAAAAGTCATTTGTTGCAAGTTCACAAAATGAATTCCCCAGTCTTTTTTGAGTCAGTCGAGTCAAAATATGGTCCCGGCGCTAACAGTTGTGTTGTGGTGATGCGGTGGCTGTAGATGGGTCGCAGAGTTCGTGGATGTGTACCAGGGGTAGTTTGTCAGAAATGAAGGGGTAGTTGTGTTCGGGGGGCTGCTGCTCTGGGACAAACCCCCCGTGTTTACAGTGTTCATTCTCTGGTTGTGCGCGAAGTCCCAGGCTGTGTTGAGTGGCGGCGAGTGGTGAGGTGGAGACTCGCTGGAGGCCACATGCTGCTCGGGCGGGATTTCTCCACTTTTCCACAACTTCTTGAACTTCGAACGACGGTTTTGGAACCAGATTTTTACCTGAAAAACAAACCAACAATTCAGCATCTAGAGTGGCATTCAAACAACGCCGCTGAATCATGTTTTACAAAAATATATATCATTGTTTTCATTATTACCATGTGTATGGGATGTTAACTTCACATTTTGTAATAAATCAAACCGAACCCTTGAAATAATCACACGCACTGTTCGCTTTAATGTTAATTATATAAGAATAAAGGAGTGTTATTAGGATTTAAAAGTTGTTGTTATTATTACACACAAAATGCTGGGTTGTTTCAACCCAAATTTGGTTCAAATATGGACAAACCCAGCCGTTGGGTTAAATTTTGAAATTAAATTTTTAACCCAACGGTTGGGTTTGTCCATATTTGACCCAAATTTGGGTTGAAACAACCCAGCATTTTTAGAGTGTACTGAATCCCAATTTTGTCAGAGATTAATGAGCATTTATGCTATTAAACAAAATCATAACTAAAGCGTATTTGCTGGATGGTTGGTGTTTTATTTCGATGTGGAAAGCATCTGTACCTGTGTTTGCGTGAGGCCCAGAGATGCGGCTAGTTCAGCTCTCTCCGGCAAGGCCAGATACTGAGTCTTCTGAAACCTCCTCTGCAGGGCCGCCAGCTGGAAACTCGAGTAAATAGTTCGCGGTTTTCTGACTTTCTTTGGCTTTCCATTAACCATTCGAATTTCAGGTTCACTTTCTTCTTTTTCTGGGAGAGAAAACAAACAAACGTAGTTGTAAATACAAACTGTCTGAAGGAACTGAAATACCTCATGGAAACGAATCTTTCGAAATAAAACCGCAGTGCAATAATAAAAACAACGTTTATGTTTCACATATTAGCCTATATAATTACAATAACACGCGCAATTAAAATCAGCTCTACAAAATAATGATTTATGCATTGTAATAGACATGTAATAAACTTGTAATAATTGTTTTTCTTCACTGCTACTCAGTAAATAAATACTAACAGTACCATTTTAATGTAAGTTACAACGAATTGCCACAAGTGAGCAATAACAAGAGAGAGATATATTTACCAGCATCTGCAGGAGTTGGTGAGGAGCAGGAGCCGTACGTGCCGTAGGGACCAAAAGCGTTACCGAAGCCCAGTTCATATGATTTGGTGTTGTACTGAACGCTGTTCATGCTGTTGTTCTGGTATTGGTAAGAGCTGATCTGGTCGTACGGAGAGCCAGCGCACTGTCCGGCCTGCTGGTTATTATTATAGTAGCTGCTGTCGGTAGCGGTGGAGACCGGAAGAGTCGGTGATTCCTGGGATTTGTGCAGACTGTGGTAACTGCTGGAGGTAATCTGGTTTGAATGCATATCTGTACTGAGGCTGTCAAAAACTCCAGTTATGTTTTTCATAACGCAAAAATACCTAAATGCACGTCCAACGAAAGAACAAACCCATAAAAACTATTCTAAAGCACAAAACTTGATACGTTTTCTGAGTTAAGTTGCATTCCACTTTGGAAGAGAACAAACGCAGAAGCGACGCAAAGCAGAACTGTGATTGTCTGTCAGCAGAGATGCGGGAGGACGGACATTTATCGCGCGTCATGGGGGAGGATGAACTTGTGCGCGTGAAGCAGCCAATGAATGCGGGATACACACAGCTCACATATGCATACACATGAAATGTGTGCATCCTGTGTGGTGATGGTTAACGGCAGCACTTTATACTACATAAAAACAAATTTTGCAACAACCTTCTTAAAAAACACAACATTTTTATTCGTTCGCTTAACGAATCATTGATGTAGCGTGATCAAATTAAAAACGGTCATGAAAACATTGATTCTTATCGCTATTTCACGTAGGTAGGCTACTTATGGGCTTCTTCTGTAAATCTGTATAGCCTATAACGTTTGTTGATTTATTAATAAAAGGTTTAACCAAAACGGTAGCACAATGTGCTTTGTTTGAATTACGCTTCAGGAACTTTTACAAATGATAGTTTCAACGCGCAAAACCAGCAATAGCCTATGCCTGAAGAACAAATAATGGAAGTGCACATTTTGCAATGTTTCTTCTTAAAACAGAGATGTGATTTCAACCCAGCAGTTAGCCTTTTGACTTCAGATTTGCTTGGTTCTTAGTGTTAAACAACACTGGGGAACTGCTCTTTTCTGCATGGCATCCTGACCTGCTGCGACACCTGTCGGTGAAAATGTCACATTTTTCTGCATGTGTTTGCTGTCGTCCTGTTAAACCGTATTCTAAAAATTACATATCTTATTGTTTTAAGGATTTAACACTGATTGAGAGTGTCTGGCTAAATAAAGTTTCCAGCTCATATAGAAGAAGCAAAGTAAGGCTATAGGCTATCTGCAGTGCAATAAAGGTCAGTCCATTCATTGCGTCTGTCAGTAAAGAGTTCATTTTTCAGTTGATTTTACAATGTACACCCTCTAGCAGTATCCGTGAATTTGAAAAGCCTAGTTTTAGGAGTAGGCCTATTAAGTGCTGAAATGCATCGTAAAAAGACAAAGTCAGTTACCTGAAGGACAACCGCAAGTAAACCCGCAAAATCCCCTTCAGCGGCTTATATTTTAAATGATTGAATTAACTAACTCATTAAATAAAATTCTTTTAATTTGATTTGTGCGGTCTAATGTTTGCATGCTTATATATATATATATATATATATATATATATATACAGTGCACAGCATAAATGAGTACACCCCCTCTGAAACTTCCGAAAGTCAGCAATTACTCAATTACTTAGAAGACATGTTAGGGTTCTTTAGAGATATAATGTTCCAGCAAGTCTGCTTAATCAATTACCAAAGAAGCATGTCAAAATTATTCAGGAAAATAAGATTTTCTTATCAAAGTGATAAAATGTTGTGTAGCAAAAATGAGTACACCCTCCTAAAAGTTACTAAATAAAACGAAATAAAAATTTTCTGGTGTAAGTTTAAGGCAATGTTTGATCAACAGGTAAGTATGTTGAACCAAAACATTTAAACAGAAGTAATTTCTTGACAATTAAAAGTGTTATATAGCCCACTGAATCATTCTCAGACTTAATGCTGACAACAATGGAAGCACTTGGGAGAGAACTTTCAGGAGACTTATTTCTTAGAACAAAAGAGGACAGTGGTAAAAGAGGATTACCAAATCATTGTTTTAAGTGTGAAAATATAGAAAAAGTAACACAAAAAATTGAAAAACAATGGACTTGTGACAAGGCCCCTGAAATAATCACTTTTATTTAGTGATGAGGGATTTTTTTGCTAGACAAAGAGCAGGAGAAATACCAAGCGAGTGTCTCAGAGCCAGCAAAAGCTATGAAAAGAGTGACTGTTTATCTCACAGAGTAAGATGCAGCCTGCAGAAATGACATGCATGGCTGTTGTTCTCAACTACCTACTGTAGCCAAAGCACAATAAAGTCAGTTAGCCATTTCCAAAACCCATATTTACAAAATATAGATTCTGGGAATCAATACTCTGGTCTCATGAGACCAAATCAATCATTTTAGATCTAACAGCATCCAAAATGTTATGGTGTTGCTAGAGGAGGAGTACAGTAAGTGGTTCCCACAGTAAAGTTCAGTGGTTGTAAAGCTCTTATATAGGGATGTATGAGTGCTGAAGGTGTGAGGGAGTTGTGCTTTATCAATGCTGTCATAAATTCCCACACCACTGTGTAATTTAATACACAAACTTGACACAGAAGATGTTACCCTTTCCTCATTCCCTGCATTGTTGGGCATTTTTTCAACATGACAATGAGGATATGCATTCTCCCAAGGTGAAAAACCTTCTGTGGACATGTATTGCACTCAATCTTAACACTCTTGAGCGCCTGTGGGGGATTCTGTAGAGACGAGTTGAGCAACACTCCCCATTAAAGATCAGGGCATTTAAGGAGCTCATCATCTAGGAGTTAAACAGGACAGATGTGACAATTTGTCATGAACTTGTACACTCAGTGCCAAGAAGGGTCAGAGCAGTATATTCAAAATTATGGAGGGCATACTAAGTGCTAGAATATTATACATTTGTTGAATTAAATCTAGGGTGTACTCATTTCTGCAATCCTTAATTTAAACAAAATTGGCTAATTTACTTATTTTATGGCTATTAATGACATATATTTCTCAGTTTTTATTATGTATATGTTTAATACATTTTAGTTTTGCCATCTTTCCATTAATTGAATTAGTGATCCTAAAGAAAATACATCTTTTGTATTTGTTCAGAGGGGGTGTACTCATTAATGCTGTGCACTGTATATATATATATATGTATGTATGTACCGATCAGGCATAACATTATGACCACTTACAAATGAAGTGAATAACATTGATTATCATTGATCTTTGATAACACTGGGATATATTAGGCAGCAAGTGAATATTTTGTCCTCAAAGCTGATGTGTTAGTAGCAGGAAAAATGGGCAAGCTTAAGGATTTGAGCGAGTTTGACGAAGGCCAAATTGTGATGGCTAGACGACTGGGTCAGGTCAACTCCAAATCTACAGCTCTTGTGGGGTGTTCCCGATCTGCAGAGGTCAGTATCTATCCAAAGTGGTCCAAGGAAGGAACAGTGGTGAACCAGCGACAGGGTCATGGGCGGCCAAGGCTCACTGATACACGTGGGGAGCGTAGGCTGGCCCGTGTGGTCCAATCCAACAGACGAGCTACTGTAGCTCAAATTGCTCAAGAAGTTAATGCTGGTTCTGATAGAAAAGTGTCAGAATACAGTTTGTTGCATATGGGGCTGCATAGCCGCAGACCAGTCAGGGTGCCCATGCTGACCCCTGTCCACCGCTGAAAGCGCCAACAGTGGGCACGTGAGCATCAGAACTAGACCATGGAGCAATGGAAGAAGGTGGCCTGGTTTGATGAATCACGTTTTCTTTTACATCACGTGGATGGCCGGGTGCGTGTGCGTCACCTACCTGGGGAACACATGGCACCAGGATGCACTATGGGAAGAAGGCAAGCCGGCGGAGGCAGTGTGATGCTTTGGGCAATGTTCTGCTGGGAAACCTTGGGTCCTGCCATCCATGTGGATGTTGCTTTGACACGTACCACCTACCTAAGCATTGTTGCAGACCATGTACACCCTTTCATGGAAACGGTATTCCCAGGTGGCTGTGGCCTCTTTCAGCAGGATAATGTGCCCTGCCACAAAGCAAAAATGGTTTAGGAATGGTTTGAGGAGCACAACAATGAGTTTGAGGTGTTGACTTGGCCTCCAAATTCCCCAGATCTCAATCCAATCAAGCATCTGTGGGATGTGCTGAACAAACAAGTCCGATCCATGGAGTCCCCACCTCGCAACTTACAGGACTTAAAGGATCTGCTGCTAACATCTTGGTGACAGATACCACAGCACACCTTCAGGGGTCTAGTTGAGTCCATGTTTTGGCAGCAAAAGAGGGACCAACACAATATCAGGAAGGTGGTCATAATGTTATGCCCAATCGGTATATATATAGCCTATATATATAGCCTATATAGCCTATATATAAAGGCTAGACAAATAGCCTATGGGAAAAAATCTATTTGCATGTATTGACTCGTCAAGACGTCTCCCCACGCCATCTTCATTCTCTTCTTCCTCTCTGACTCTCTCCAGCACCACAGTCACTGTTATCTCTTTAGGAAGGAAAGAGCAGGGCAGTGAGGGCATTGGTGAATGTCCCTGAAGCGCAGCTTCCACCTCCAGGCTATTGTGCACTACTGCAGCACTGGCAACACGGTGAACCTAGTTATTGGCCCACTCAATATCCTCGTTATTTGCAGGATCGCTCAAGGCCTCAGACTGGGTAATCGCTGTCCCCATGCCTCCACTGACCCTGCAGCGTGCGCTTCGACCCACATATGAATTTCTGAAAATATAAATTAAACACTGAACGAAGCATTGTGTAGCTACATATAAGTGTTTGTGTAAAAGTAATAGATTCTTCTGCACAAAGTAATTAAATAAATAAAAAAATATTTAATTGTGCAGGTTATACTGTGACGAATGCTGGGGATTTTAAATGAGAGGTTTATTGCAATACGTTGCAGTTATACAGTATACCAAGTAAATATATAATATGTTATATAATGTTATAATACAGGCTATGTCACCATGTTGCATGTGCCGTTAATTTTACACAAGTTAAAAAAAAGAAAAAAAAGAAAAGGAAAAAGACGACGTTCGAAGACAAAGCAACTTTATTTATGGTACATTTCATACACATTGAATAGTCTATTGAAAGGGCTTTCCGAAAATAAAATAAAATAAAAAACTAATCATAGGAGGGATTAAAATAATAAGTAGGCCTAGCCTAAATAAAATGACATAAATGAAAAATCAAATATGTAAACACTTTCTCTTTCACACATGCACACATTCTATAATTATCATAACCGGTAGTTTAATACATCCAAAGCAACGGATCAAAACCTCTTTCTCTTTGAAAGCCGATGTGAGAGTTAAAAATTAATTTAGTGTAATCTAGGGAATTCTAACAGGCAGCTGTGCTTCTCATGAACAGTATGAAGCACTCTGACGTGCTCTTTTCTATAACTGGCTCACTGTGGGCAAAAATATGCTACCGACTATTCTGCCATGTTGATGTAATTTTGATATCTGGATTAACTGTCTTTCTTTCTTTCTTTATTTCTTATTTTGTTGTTGTTGTTGTTGTTGTTTATTTATTATTTTTTTGTCCTGCTTTATGCTTATGCTTGAACCACTCATGATGACACGCTAACAGGTTGCCAAAGGTCATTAAAATAGCAACAGCACCTCTACTGATAGTGGACGGTATCACATCCAGTTTAGTGACCACGAGAGGAATACGCCCCACTAATCCTACATTTGACTCATGGCTCATGCATATTAATTAGATTACTCGACGTTCGCCCAGAAGGCCTGTTTGATTGGCTGAAAGGCAAATCTTGGTAAGCAGTAGTCTCTAGTCGTTCATTAATACTGTAGCCTACGCTACGTGCCTAGACGTTGCTGCAAATCAAGCAACATCAGAATGACCTATTTAAAATTCGTGACATGTTACGCTTCAGAAATCCACTTGGACCCTGGCAGCAGTTACTGCAGCGAGCCAGCAGATGGCTCTGCTCTCCGCGCAATGAAAAACCAGCAGTGCGCTTCCTTGCCATTTGTAGGTAACTTTCTACATATGGCAACATATGCTCTACATTGACAAATATGCATATAGTATAAGCTATTATTACATGTTATACTGCATTCACTTTGATATTCATCGTCAAATTTATTGTTTTGTGTAGCCTATTATGTTGTGTGTATAGTATTAAAAGTGAAAGATGTTTGAAGTGCCT
Source organism: Mylopharyngodon piceus (assembly GCA_039654765.1). Lineage (NCBI taxonomy): Eukaryota > Metazoa > Chordata > Actinopteri > Cypriniformes > Xenocyprididae > Mylopharyngodon > Mylopharyngodon piceus. Next base: position 31,647,180 of record CM077441.1, on the reverse strand, counting down.
TTCAGTGCTGAGGGTCATCGCGTTGTTGCTAGGCTATTATGCAAATATGAGATATGACTAGTCTTCTTAAAGGAATAGATTAGTTCAAGTCACCTTTATTTATAGCGCTTTGTTCATATGATTTTTATTGTCAAAATATTATTTAATAACTTAACCTTTTCACTGTATAGCATAGGTAGGCCCTATGTCCAAATTTACAACTTTTTTGCTATTACAATATAAACCCTGTAACCACAAAAACAAGGATTTTAACTAATTTACAGCTCAAATAATGCCTGAGTTTTAAGATAATTTTTATAAAATTATAAGCTGCCCATTAAACCCTGAAAAAATGGCCTCATTCACTTCCATTGTAAATGCCTCACTGTAACCTCAATTTAAAAAAAGAAAAAAAAAAAGAAAAAAAAAAGAAAAACAGGGATGAGTCAAAATTAATTTTTGAGGTAACATTGTGCCAAAATGCTGTTAATAGAGCTAAACTTGTTATGAAACCCATAACATTCCTTGAAGTGTTGTACGTTTGCTTATACTGATGGATTGAGGTCACATACTGCTAAAGAGCAAGCACATTTTCCAGTTTAATCCAGTCTGCTGATATGCCTTGTTGTGTTTGCAAGGACCTTTTAGTTGGTTGGTATAGTTATCTGTCAGCCTAAAATTGTTTGTGGTGTCTCTTGACTCATATCTGAGAGTGCGTTCATTTCTGAAATGCTGAGGGCAGCATCTGTATCAGCAATGATAAAAGTTGGAAATGAGCCAGTGGTTTGATGCATCTTCTCACAAGGTGATTCCAGCATAAAGAGCAGTGTCATTGTGGTGTCTTTTGACTTTCCCAACATGGATGAACATCACAGTCATTTATTTGCTTGTTTGTAATGAAGAAAATCCAGAAATCTGATCAAGTTTCAGTACGGGATTCCATTTTTAAAGTAGATGCATTAGCATACTGATAACTATAGAGCCCCTAAATGGACATGGAATGGATGATGGACAAAAATATGAGATGGGAGGAAAAATGATATTTCAGTGCTTTTGTGTTCTCTCACAAATGTTTTGTGTTCCCCAGAGAAACTTTACATTCGCTCGCAAAAGCACTGAAATATACACATATTTTTTCCTCCCATCTCATATTATTTCCATCACAAAAGTTTTGTGAGCAAATGCAAAGTTTCTCATGGGAATGCAAGAGATTTGCAAGGAAATGCAAAAGCATTGGAATATAATTTGTCCCATCTTTTTACTATTACCATGTCCCTTTAGGGACTCCATACACTGTCAAAAAAAGAAAAGAAAAAAATGTCAGTAAAAATAGGGCACAATGTACAGTATAAATATGGAGGGATTTTCCATCTTGTTTTTCACAGGTGTTTTACCTGTATTTTGTATTAATGGAAATTTCCATAAAATTACTGGATAATGTCCTGGCAGAAAATGTTATTGTTTTTCACCACCAAATTATGTGGCAATTCATAGGTTTTACTTACAAAAATCATAAAGTTTTGATAGTATCTTACAGTACAATTACATATCATGTGATATTAAACCATTTGCCATATGGTAATGTAACATAATGTAATAAAGTTAGTCAATTTACAGACTTTTTCTGTAGCATTTTTACAGTTTTTTTTTTTTTATATAAAAAATATATTTCACAGTGATCAATATGAAGGCCCTCAGTATGGTGATGTTAGTCATTAATGCATGATTCTCTTTATTACAGTTTTAACAGAGATGTAATGAAGCACATTTGAAGACTTTTAGGTTTACAGTTGTCCGCATATTTCCCAGCCTTGAGATGTAGTCATCAAATACTCAGCTGCTATCAAAATCACAGCAGCTGAATTGTTGCCTTTCATATATGTAAAGCAAATGTGTAACAGCAACTTTTCATAGTGTTTTTCACAAGATTACTTGTGGTTGATGAGTATTTTCCAGGTGAGAAGTCTTTGTGGTTTCTTAACTTTAGGAAGTTTAACAAGTTGCAGAATGAGAACAAACCATTAACCAAGAGACGGTCAGAGGCTGTTTGGCAGGACAGACAGCATGTGTAATATGTGATCCATGTGAGATGAGCAAATGTTCAAACAGAGGCTTATGGGTGGGTCTTTCATATTCAGAGAGGAAGGGTTTTCACATGCAGTTGAAGAGCATGAAATTAACTAGTGTTCACTATGCAAATAACAATGAAGTCTAGTTTCAACAAGCATGACTTCACTTTCTATAATTTACATCAACATTTGCTCATTTTTTTTTTGCCAGACACTTGTTATGGTTTCCTGTGATTAACTGGTAGAGCGTGAGGCTATACAGAGATCATGGTTTCAGTCAATAAAAAGCATGCATACTTAAGTTATAATGCCTGCTACAGACTGTGTGATTTCGGCAATCCTATGAGATCATTACAAATCACACTGTACGAGATGGATCTAATAAACTTGGGTACAACATGTAGGCTATGTAGACTGTATGATGATGACACCTATTTAATGGTAGGCTATACAACGTACGTTAATATAGACGAATAAAACGTCATCAGCATGCACTAATGGTAAACAAACAGAGCAAGATGAATATGCCATTTCATGTTTCATTTTTATTGGCTAGTCAGTAGACATAGGTCGTAGCAGCAAACACACTGTGAGATGATCATGCTAAATTTCTGACACTGTCAGAAAATTATCGCAGGCCATCTTTTGAATCGTGGCGATTTCTGTGGTCATGCATGGCACTGTACGATGTAGGATCACCATTTAGGAGCCATGCACGACCACAGAAATCACCACAATTGGTCGTCTTTCATCTGGGACAGCCCAAAATTGTGTCCCAGGCATATGACATGCACCCTGAATGTGCTGTACAGTAGATGAAAGTGCCTGCATATGCTATTGTCCACAGTCAGAGAATACCTTAAATGTAGTGTTTCTTTGGAATCAATCACATGACTGGAAAATCTACTCATAATGTTTTTAAAATCAGTGTGATGTTGTCATACACACGAGAGTTCTGAGATGTGCTGCACCAGACAGTGCCGGCCAGCTGACACATTGCTCAATCAGATGTAAAAAACGAGATGAGACGGGAAGCAGGTGGCACACCGGCTGATGTCAATGCTCTGGAGCTGTGTGCATATTTATGGTTGAGTTAGCAGAGTATAATCATTTAAATTATGATGTCATCATAAAATCAACCCCTCTGTGTTGCATTGTGGTGTTAAGACTATTCATGCACTTATTTCCTTTTTTAAAAAAATATCAGTACAATGTAAAAACGAGTATGTACACAATAAATGCATTGTATCAAAATGTTCATTTAAATGTTACTACATATACACCTGATGTAAAGTGGGACCCAATATGCCAAAAATGAGAAGTACGACTAATGATGACAAATGATGGTGCTGGTCACTTTATCTGGACTCCAAGATGGTCACAACTACTTTCAGTTTCATCTGTTTCGAAATCCTGCAAATGGTACTGACTTATCATGAATGTTTTATCAATCATAAAAAGCTCATGAATTGTTTAGCACATTTTACTATGGCTCTCATTCTTCTATAGGTGATTTCTCAGACTCTGATGTGTCTTTTAGGGAGTTATTAGAAGAGACAGATAAGGATTAGACTCCGCCATTTGTGATTTCATGCACTGTAGCCACAACAAGAAACAGTGACCTTGCCCTCTGTTCACACTCCTCTTGAGACACACATAGCATTGCAATCAGTACATTACTCTCTTTCAGACTAAAAGGTGTGCTGGCACCTAAAACAGTTGCAGGAATTGCTAATTGCTAATACCATTTTAAAAACATTATCCCCTCTTTTCTTTTCTTCCTCAGTGGTTTTTGGACTCTGTAACAAAAACAGATTCCAAATCCATTACAGGATAATCTTGTCTCATAGCAACTGTGTCATATTTAAAAAAGTTGGCTCTCTAATTTACAGCATTGTTAAAGATTTATTTTATTTTATTTTTTTTTTTAAAAAAGGTATTTTATTTAATGAATAAAGCAAAAGTTGTAACACCAGTGACTGGACTAAACTCAATATAAATGTAAATACAAAAACTAATACAAATGATTCACACACAAAAACAATGAAATGACACCAAGTGACACCATGTAAACCAAGTGAAATTTTAAATTAAAAAATAAATTAATAATCTTTTCAGTCTGGTGGGGAAAGCACAATGTACATATTGGAACAGCCTTTTCTTCCTTTGAACTTTAACTTAAAATTCAATACTAGTTTTTTTTTTTAACATAGTTAACACCAATGACATCAAAACTACGAAAGAAAAAATATAATTAACATATTATTAAATTATAAGTTTTTCTTACTTTGACACTTTTTTTCAGTATTTATTTTTCAACATTCATCTGGATTAAATTATAATATAATATAGAAAAGCATAACTAATTTAAAACAAATCTAATTTATTAATTAGTTAAAATCTATTGTTTCACCTGTTAAGCTGCTTACAAGCAAAACACTTTAAAAGTTCATCAGCAGTTATAAGCTTGTCTTCATTAGGTTCAGTTGTTTTCCACTGCCCCTTCTCTTCTGATGAAACGACAACTATGAATTTTAGCCCATACATGTTCTGTGGATTTAAAACTAGCCAAATTTGAGCTACACTGGACTGTAAAGCACATTGACATTTATAACTACACAAATTATTACAGAGGACTTATGTGGTTCTGTGTGGCATGTAGTTATAAAGGCTTAATAAACATTAGAAAGCATTCAAGTTATTCATTCGGAGCTATTCATCGGTCACTAGGGGCAAATCAGTGTTGAGGCTGTACTGTACTGAGGGGTCAAAGGTGAACACCACTCTTACAGTCATCATCAATCACAGGCAGCAAATAAAGCACACAGGATAGTGAGGACACAAAACCACAAAGAGACTCTACAAGCTATTGTGAATTGTCTTCTATCTGTGGGATAACTTCACAGACTTCCCAGCATGCTTTCTTTTCTAGAACTATATGGGATTTCTCCTTTTTGCCCATTATTGGACCACCAAGCCTAAATATCCTAGGATCGATTTAATAAGTGGGGGAGGTGCGAGATTCTGCCAAGTGAAATCCGGTCCTGGGTTACATTAATGGATCTAGAGAGCAGAGCATTACATTTTTTCCTGTGACGTATAAATCAAGTCCAGCACCGCCCTGTTCCTCCTTAAATGTAATTTCATTGTTTTCAGATTGCATATTCATATGTCCTGCAGAGAGCACCAGACCTCGCTGAGCTATTCATCTCCATGGTAACCTGCCCTGAGCGTCAAAGCCAGCGGTTAGATTCCTCTAGGTTACTCAAACATGGAGACCATGTGTGGAGCGGGACAAATTAGAAAGTACACAGCTAGTTAATGTTTGTTGACCCCAGTTACTGTTGAGGAAATCTACGAGAGAAATCTGGTGTTTGCACAGGATGCCGTTTTGCCTCTGTTTACAGCTCACAGACACAACTGCCAGTGCTGACTTGGAGGAGATAAATCTGTAAGCTTGATCGTAAGGGGAGTGTAAGGGGAACCGGCATAGTTGACTGTGGACTGTAGCATTTAATGGACTATAGCTTTATGTCCTTGATGTGTTAATACACTAAAACATCACTGACTGTCAGTGGAAAACTGAATGGCAACAAGAAACTTCAGCAAACATGAAGGTTCATCAGTGGCAATAATAATAATAATACACCAGTTATGCATTCTTAAATGAATGTCAGAAAAACTTCCTTCACTTCCAAACATCAAAAGTAAAGACAGTGAGCAGGACTGCAGGCCCCGGGACAAGGCTTTATGTTTGGACCCCCCTTTTTATTTAATCTCTCACTGCAGGGCAAGATTCCTGGTGGTCCCCACCTCTTACAACCTCTGATCATAAGCAGGATGAATGCTGTTGAACCATCCTGCAATGAAAAATGAAGAAGAATTTTGAGGTTTGTTTTGGATAATGATAAAACATTTGGAGAACATTTGGAGTGGAGATCCACTCATTATTTACATCACTAAAGAATGCTGCTTTATGAATGCATTTCATCAACACATATACCAATCATTTTATTTTAATTCAACATGGCAAGTGAGTAAATAAAGAAGTCTTGCATTTACAGTAAAGGAATGTTTCAGGTTCAATACCAGCTTAGTTCTATCAATAGCATTTGTGGCATGATGTTGACTACATCAGAAAAGTCACCAAATGTTCTCTAAATGTTTTATCATTATCCAAAGCAAACCTCAAAATTCTTATTCATTCTTGGATGCAGGATGTTTGATCAGCATCCAGACATTATTTGTGCCAAAATGTTGACAACAACAGAAAAGTTAATGTCTTTCTCATGCCTCAGAGAGCTCAATGCGCTGCAACTGGAGAAAATACATACAAAAGAAAAAAAACACCAGCAAATTTAGAAAACATCTTCATCAGTTTGACAGCACATGTGCTGCAAATACTCACGATGCAACCAAATACAGAAATGAACGGAAAATACTCACGATGCAACCAAATACAGAAACGCACTGCAAATACTCAACGCACCCAAATACAGAAACACGCTGCAAACACTCACAACGCAACCCAATACAGAAACGCACTGCAAACACTCACAACGCAACCAAATACAGAAACGCGCTGCAAATACTCACAACGCAACCAAATACAGAAACACGCTGCAAACACTCACAACGCAACCAAATACAGAAACACGCTGCAAATACTCACAACGCACTCAAATACAGAAACGCGCTGCAAATACTCACAACGCACTCAAATACAGAAATGCGCTGCAAACACTCACAACACAACCAAATACAGAAACGAGCCGCAAATACTCACAACGCAACCAAATACAGAAACGTGCTACAAATACTCACAGAGCACCCAAATACAGAACACACTGCAAACACTCACAACGCAACCAAATACAGAAACGTGCTGCAAACACTCACATTGCAACCAAATATAGAAACACGCTGCAAATACTCACAACGCAACCAAATACAGAAATGCGCTGCAAATACTCACAACGCAACCAAATACAGAAACGTGCTGCAAATACTCACAACGCAACCAAATACAGAAACAAGCCGCAAATACTCACAATGGAACCAAATACAGAAACGAGCCACAAATACTCACAATGCAACCAAATACAGAAACACACTGCAAACACTCACAACGCAACCAAATACAGAAATGCGATGCAAACACTCACAACGCAACCAAATACAGAAACGCGCTCCAAACACTCAAAACGCAACCAAATACAGAAACGCGCTGCAAATACTCACAGCGCAACCAAATACAGAAACGCGCTGCAAACACTCACAACACAACCAAATACAGAAACACGCTGCAAATACTTACAACGCAACCAAATACAGAAATGCGCTGCAAACACTCACAACGCAACCAAATACAGAAACATGCTGCAAATACTCACAACGCACCCAAATACAGAAACGCGCTGCAAACACTCACAACGCAACCAAATACAGAAACGTGCTGCAAATACTCACAACGCACCCAAATACAGAAACGCACTGCAAATACTCACAACGCAACCAAATACAGAAACTTGTTGCAAACACTCACAACGCAACCAAATACAGAAACGTGCAGCAAACACTCACAACGCAACCAAATACAGAAACGTGCTGCAAATACTGAAATGCACCCAAATACAGAAATGCGATGCAAACACTCACAAAGCACCCAAATACAGAACACTCTGCAAACACTCACAACGCAACCAAATATAGAAATGCGCTGCAAATACTCACAACGCAACCAAATACAGAAACGTGCTGCAAATACTCACAACGCAACCAAATACAGAAACGAGCCGCAAATACTCACAATGCAACCAAATACAGAAACGAGCCACAAATACTCACAATGCAACCAAATACAGAAACACACTGCAAACACTCACAACGCAACCAAATACAGAAATGCGATGCAAACACTCACAACGCAACCAAATACAGAAAAGCGATGCAAATACTGACAACGCACCCAAATACAGAAACGCGCTGCAAACACTCAAAACGCAACCAAATACAGAAACGCGCTGCAAATACTCACAGTGCAACCAAATACAGAAACGCGCTGCAAACACTCACAACACAACCAAATACAGAAACACGCTGCAAATACTTACAACGCAACCAAATACAGAAATGCGCTGCAAACACTCACAACGCAACCAAATACAGAAACATGCTGCAAATACTCACAACGCACCCAAATACAGAAACGCGCTGCAAACACTCACAACGCAACCAAATACAGAAACGTGCTGCAAATACTCACAACGCACCCAAATACAGAAACGCACTGCAAATACTCACAACGCAACCAAATACAGAAACGTGTTGCAAACACTCACAACGCAACCAAATACAGAAACGTGCTGCAAATACTGAAATGCACCCAAATACAGAAATGCGATGCAAACACTCACAAAGCACCCAAATACAGAACACTCTGCAAACACTCACAACGCAACCAAATACAGAAACGTGCTGCAAACACTCACATTGCAACCAAATATAGAAACACGCTGCAAATACTCACAACGCAACCAAATACAGAAACGAGCCACAAATACTCACAATGCAACCAAATACAGAAACACACTGCAAACACTCACAACGCAACCAAATACAGAAACATGCTGCAAATACTCACAACGCAACCAAATACAGAAACGCGCTGCAAACACTCACAACGCAACCAAATACAGAAACGTGCTGCAAATACTCACAACGCACCCAAATACAGAAACGCACTGCAAATACTCACAACGCAACCAAATACAGAAACGTGCAGCAAACACTCACAACGCAACCAAATACAGAAACGTGCTGCAAATACTGAAATGCACCCAAATACAGAAATGCGATGCAAACACTCACAAAGCACCCAAATACAGAACACTCTGCAAACACTCACAACGCAACCAAATACAGAAACGTGCTGCAAACACTCACATTGCAACCAAATATAGAAACACGCTGCAAATACTCACAATGCAACCAAATACAGAAACGTGCTGCAAATACTCACAACGCACCCAAATACAGAAACGAGCCGCAAATACTCACAACGCAACCAAATACAGAAACGAGCCACAAATACTCACAATGCAACCAAATACAGAAACACACTGCAAACACTCACAACGCAACCAAATACAGAAACGTGCTGCAAACACTCACAACGCAACCAAATACAGAAATACGGTGCAAATACTGACAATGCACCCAACTACAGAAACGCACTGAAAATACTGACAATGCACCCAAATACAGAAACGCACTGCAAATACTGACAACTCAACCAAATACAGAAATGCGATGCAAACACTCACAACGCATCCAAATACAGAAACGTGCTGCAAATACTCACAACGCACCCAAATACAGAAACGCGCTGCAAATACTGACAACTCAACCAAATACAGGAACGCCCTGCAAACACTCACAACGCAACCAAATACAGAAACGTGCTGCAAATACTCACAACGCACCCAAATACAGAAACACGCTGCAAATACTCACAACGCAACCAAATACAGAAACGCGCTGTGAATACTCACAATGCAACCAAATACAGAAATGCGCTGCAAATACTCACAATACAACCAAACACAGAAACACACTGCAAATACTCACAACACAACCAAATACAGAAACACGCTGCAAATACTCACAACGCAACCAAATACAGAAACACGCTGCAAATACTCACAACGCAACCAAACACAGAAACACACTGCAAATACTTAAAACGCACCCAAATACAGAAACACACTGCAAATACTGACAATGCAACCAAATACAGAAATGCAATGCAAACACTCACAATGCACCCAAATACAGAAACGCGCTGGAAATACTCACAACGCAACCAAATACAGAAACGCACTGCAAATTCTCACAATGCAACCAAATATAGAAATGCGCTGCAAATACTGACAATGCAACCAAATACAGAAACGTGCAGCAAACACTCACAACGCAACCAAACACAGAAACACACTGCAACTACTAAAAACGCAACCAAATACAGACACGCGCTGCAAATAGCACAGACAACAACGGAAATGTTTAAAGGGGACCCCAACAAGAGACATGCTTATTGTTCAATGTCTACTCGTCAGTGGTGTTGCTGATGACCTGAAAGGTGAGTTTTTTGTTTATTTTAACATTCTAATTGTATATGCATTTTGCAGCGCATTTCTGTATTTGGTTGTGTTGTGAGTACTTGCAGCACATGTGTTGTCAGGCTGATGAAGATGTTTTCTTAATTTGCTTCTTAATTTTCTTAATTTGTTTTAAATGAGGAAGTGGTCAAAATTATTATCTGTGGTAATCAACAATACTGTATGTCATGGATTCAGTAGAACTTAACCTAGATTAAACTCAGAACATTCCTTTAACACATGCTCTTTCATCAGGCTTTGAGTATGCATGGAATCTTGGGAACAGAGGCAGATAAGAAGCCTATGATCACATGTGATAATTGTTCTTACAGTGTTCAGTGCATGTCTTAACTAAGAAGAACATCTTTCAGTGCCTGCACACATTCATCCAGCAGATATTGCTGCAAGTTTCCTTTTGACTCAAGGACTCTTTGACCTTAAGACTGACCGCATTTTACCACCCTGCAACAGCAACAAAAGGGGATCCCCCACAATTCCCTGCGTCACAGGCAGGAGCGGTCTGAGAAAGAATGTAGTGATGTCCCAATGTTCTGACATCCTCATTGTTCTGAACCCCCACCCCCATCACTTGTAAACCAGAGCTGAGCTTTTGTGCTGCAGGAGTTGGGTAGATTTACAGAGATCCATGCTTCACAAAAGAGCCTGCACTCTGTCACAACACCGGCCGGTCAGGAAGCTCTCACTGAGATTAAACTCAGCACTTTACCAAGCCACTGACGCAAGGAAAACGGGCAGACTCAGTCTTTTCACTGGGTTGATATCACAAGCCACATGGTTTATGGATATGTCTGCACAGACCGGCAGTAAACATGCCTCTGCTAGCATGTTAATGTGTTTGTGTTGCATTAATCTTGCTGTCATTTTCCAATTCCAGTTGGTTCTTATGTTGATTCTGTTTTTGCTGTTTTCAAGCTTATGTTGGCACTGTGACGTGCTGTTTGGGTTGTTTCTGTGTTAGCATGGCTGTCTTTTGCTGTGTCTGGTTTATGTCTGTGATGGTCCATATGTAAAGCGATTTGAGTACCCAGAAAAGCGCTATATAAATGTAAGGAATTATTAATTATTATTATTATTATGTCGATAACCAATTGTGAGAAAACCTGCAAGTGTTTTGTTTCCAAGATGCATTCAATTCTCAGGCTGCAGACAAGCATTTAACTAACCATAGGTTTGTTCTTTTAAATAACAAACATAGCAATTTTGGGGAAAAATACATTATGTAAAAAATTAATAATAAAATTATATAAAATAATATATAAATAATAATATAAAAAACTATTAATTAATAATAATTAATTAATAAAAAAGCATCTCTTACTCTCACCCATGTCTCAAATTCAGGTGTTGGCTAGTCTCACGTTGCCAGACCTTCAGACTGATGGCAGGACCGCAAGAGGACATTGACATGTAAAGCAACCGATCACAGTTCGTTTTGTTCAGCATCATGTTTATGGGTGTGGAAATGTAAATTTGATGTCTCTACAATAACAGACCAGAGTGTAAAACTATTGGACGTATTTTAAAGAGTCTATGCAGTGAACTTCACATACTTCACATACTTTTTAAAAAATTCAGCATTTAGTTGATCCTGATAAGCGCTCAATGTCACAGTTGTAAAAATGATGGCTTTCTTCTTCCATGAGGGGGTTTGGCGCCATGGCATCTTTGTTTCCAGCCGGACCATTAAAGAAAGTGACACACACGCCTGGTGGAAACCCTATAGAATTTGCATAAATAAGATATGTACATTTTAATCCTCTCAAATTGTACAAAAATAAAAAAATAAATAAACGAGTGAGAACATGTTATAGGCTATCTGACTCTCAGCTGATCCACGTCTACCTATAGGAATACGACGCCTATCACAGCATCCATAAGTCCTTCAGTATTATCAACAACTTATCGCATTGTTTAGGAGCTAATTACGCTTTTCCTTCCCCAGCTCCTCCTCTACTTCATATGTATAATTCTTACTAGATAAAAGCAAATTTGGATTCCTTGATACTTCAGCTTGTTGCCAGGGTCATGAAGTTAAATATATATATATATATGACAACTATCAGACACTTGTTATATTTAGACAGCATCTAGTTTTGCTTCCTCTTTTTTTTTTGCTATATTCAAACACATATTCACACTTTGGCCAAAGTGTTGGTGAAATTTAGTTTTAAAAGCATGTACATGTTAATCCTGCAAGAAAAAGGAATGTTAGTTTTGATTAATTACAAAAACAAAAATCCTTAACAGAACTAACTCAAGGAAAAGTAAACTTTTAATCGATCACAGTTATCGGCTGATACCAAGAGTTTAAAAAGACAAATATCAGCTGATCATTTGGCCTGGTTGGTAAATATTTGTCAGTCTATTAAGAAAACACTGCCTTCATCTGATATTCTACCTACTTAGAATGAAGTATATAATGTTAAATTATATATTATGTTTGAGAAGACATGGGAAAAGTTGATGCAAATTACCCATCTACACCTAGTTTTACATGTATTTTTTAAACCAGCAGGTGAAACACTATTACAGTGAGTTGGCTGATGTTAAAGAGTGTCTTTATTGAAGTCAAGCCCTCAGTGTCAGATCAGGGGTGTCTGGTGACAGCTTTTGTTATTCTGTCAGAGGATTCTCTGTTTCCTTGTCCTGATCTGATACATATGGAAATGACTCAAGACTCAAGACACGTTGATGAAATCAGTCTGTTTGGTGACTGCATACATTCTGACTGATGCTTATGGAGATTAAACCTTAATTTCCACACAGACTCTGCTGGCTCATTTCTTATTAGCATAAAAGACTAGTCTAAGTGAATGAGGGACAGAATGAGAGAGTGCAGTTTAGTCATCTAAATGCTTTTCAGCCACGTAATCCATAACATCTAAAAGCATTTAAAAGCAGAAAATATGTTAGTTGTTGTCCATGATGGATGAACTTGCATTAGAGAACAGTATTGAAACTTTTGGCACTTTTGGTAGACTATTGATTGCTTCAAACATTGTGTGTAATTTCTATACAGTATATGCAGCTCACAGACACTAGTGCTGGTTCACAAAGTTTTGGTTCAGAAACCCCCAAAGTGAGTGTTTAACTGTTAACAGCTGACACCTGGTAGATGACAGGTGTAATTGTGGGGGTTTTAAAGACAGCAGTGACTGACTTCTCATCATGTTACCATTCATCAGTTTCTTTAGAGAGTGAAATATACCTGTATATGCCTCTTTCACTGGATTTTTAATGTGCCTGACATTAAACTTCACATTTCAATAAAATAAATTAATTAATTAACAAAATCAAGAATTTATAACTGTGTACCCAAATGCCTCACACCGTGTGTTATGCGTGTTATGTGCTGTGTTTTCAATAATTGTCTCCAAGTTAGGTTTTAGCCAAAGCTGATCAGCATAAATAATGTTTAAACCTCTTTTGACAGAAATCATTAATGATTATGGAAATTTTGGAAGTAATGGAAGTTCACAGTCAACAAAATCAAGATATATAGCAAACAATGGGTATTTGTTCTTGTAAAAAGAAATTCTCCAGTGATTGTGCTGATTTGTTGTAAATGTACTATGTTTGCTTTCAATGAATGTTCATAATGCACAACACACTGATGACCTCAAATTCATATTCCGTCACTGGCAGGGTCAAATTCCCCGCACTGGTCACATTGGTGGTCTCCAGTCTTTTGTCATGTTGAGAGATTGTAAGTGCCCACACAGTGAATCAGCAGTGATCTCACAACAGTGTCATTCACATTCTTCCTGCTTCCTGTGCTGTCAGACAAGAATGTGGGCTGACGAGTCACCCTGCACACATATGCCCTGCCATTCAAGGCCTGGAAGAGTCCCAGTTAGGTACAATGCACTTGTTATATTGCAAAACTCTTTTGCTGCTATTGAGGTGGGATACGAGTAAGGTTTGGAGAAGGGAAAGTTGGTGTAAGGGAAGGCTCAACCATGTAATTATAGATGTAATTACATATAAGTACAATGTAAAAACATGTATTTACACAATAAGTGCACTGTATCCAAGGATTCTTTTAAATGTTATTACATAGAGTTATAAAGTGGGTCTGAATACTTGACTTTCGTGTTCACAACTCTTTTTCTTCTGTGAGATGTTGCATTGGATAATCTGGCATTCCTTAATGCAGTGTGTTTCAGAGAGATACAGGCTGGCAGCGAATTATTTTATCACTTTAAGGTCGTGCCAAGGCACAAGAATGTCACGATCTGAGAAAAGGGAGGATGCAAAATCCTTCCACCCTTAGGACAGGTCATAATTCACACACTCTCTGTACTGATTTTTTTTGGCTTGATCATTTTTTTTTAACATTTCTAATGGCTAATAAATTTTATCTTATATTGTGTACTGATTTTAAAGGGCACTCTTTTCACAAGATGTAATATAAGTCTTTGGTGTCCCCAGAATGTGTCTGTGAAGTCTCAGCTCAAAATACACGCCGTTTTTGTGTGTGTCCCTTTAAATGCAAATGAGCTGCTGCTCCCAGCCCCTTTTCAGAAGAGGGCGGAGCTTTAACAGCTCGCGCTTCGGTTGCTCAACAACAACAAAGCTGGAGAATCTCACACAGTTAAAATGACGATTGTCAGTAACGGTGTTCAGCCTTACATTGTTCAAACTGGAGTCGGACACTGATGGAGAGACTCAGGAAGGTTTCTGAACTGGACGTTTCTGAATGATTAGTGGATAAATGTGCTGGCCTCTGCAAATAAACATAGCGTTTTTAATGTTTTGTCTTTACAGAAAACGTACACAGTTTTTTCACCTTTTACACTGTTCTTTACAAACATGTGGTTATACAGTATATAAACAAGGTTTAAAATAGACAACAGACATATGGTCTCTAAGACAACAATAGCTTTAGCCGCATTTGTTGTGGAACTGGCTAACAGGCTAACTGGCACATCGACTGATTTGTTCAAAAATCATAAAAAATAAACAATGTGACACTTAAACTACTTCTTCTGAAGGTGAAGCTGGATCACGAACAGTTGGTACAGATCAATCCTTGAGTACCAACTTTTTTGCAAAGCCTGCCTTGTATTGCCCCTTGTTCACAATGCAGTTACATACAAAATACAAACATAAACACAGTTAAGCTAGCACACACATACGTACATGCTACACAAAGCAAGGAATGTTGTATATAAGGCATACTATACAGACAAATTTAAAGTATACAGTTTTCATTGTTAGGCAGGTTCTAAGAATGTTAGGTTTGGAACTTTAAGTCAAGTTGCTGTTTTCATACTTCTGTAATATTTTTCAGTCAATATTAAATTACGAAAAGAACTATGAGTTTCACTTTGTGGTGTATTTTTGTAGGTTTTTTAAAGTAACTTGATTGTAAAGTAATTAGTAATCTGATTACTTTTTACATGCAGTAATCAGTAATGTAATCAAATTACAATTTTAATGTAGTGATTTGTAGTGGATTACTTTTTTTGAGTAACTTACCCAACACTGTTGTCAAGTCACCTTTATTTATATAACGCTTTATACAATAAAGATCGTTTCAAAGCAACTTTACAGTGATAAACAGGGAAATAATGATTCAGTGATCCAATCCAAAAAATAGTAAACAGTCATTGTTCAGCTGAAGGCAGTCCAGTGTTGATTCAGTTTAGATCAATAACTCTGTAAAGCTCATCAATTATGAAATGAGTTCAATTCATCTATAAAGCAGCTCTGGAGAAAACAGTGATGTCATCACCCAACTCAATTCAGTTCTTCTCAAATAGTGTCAGTGTAGTCAAATCAATAATATTGCTGAATATTAAGTGTCCCCAACTAAGCAAGCCAGAGGCGACAGCGGCAAGAACCCAAACTCCATCAGGTGACAGAATGGAGAAAAAAACCTTGGGAGAATCCAGGCTTAATTGGGGGACCAATCCTCCTCTGGCCAACAAACGAACATGGTGCGATTATGATTCAGGCAACATCACAAGTCAGATTGTGGATTGATATCATTGTCAATATAACAAAAGGGTAAAAGAGGATCACACAGGGAACACTTGAACTCTTCCATCATCCAGCAAACCATGTCTTAACCGCAGGAGGATCCTAACATATTGATCAGTAGAGGTGAAGCCATTGTTTTTCTGTGATGGATGACGTTTATTAATTTCCTGAAAGAGACCATTTACTGTAATACTCTTTGTGGTAAAAGGATGATGATGATGATGATGATGCACTTTATGCATCAGCCTGGATGAGAACTGATGACTGTATATGGTGTGTGTGTGTGTGGTTCATGTATACCCTACGTTATGAGGACAAAATGTCTCCACAAAAATGGCAATATCCAAAATCTTTGTCCTTGTGGGGACATTTTTGGTCCCCATGATGAAAACAGCTTATAAATCATACTAATTTATGTTTTTTGATCATGTAAAAATGCAGAAAGTTTTCTGTGATGGGTAGGTTTAGGGGTAGGGGAGAGAATAAACAGTTTTTACAGTATAGAAATCATTATGTCTATGCAAAGTCCCCAAAGTGTGTGTGTGTGTGTGTGTGTGTGTGTGATCTCATGTTGTTTCATTACTAGGAAGAGTTTTTTCCAAATCAAAATGTTCTAATCTACACAGGTTAAGTGCATCATCACATACTAATGGAGTTTTAATGGTGGAAGAGCAAATACCTTCAAACATGAATTAAGTTAGTATGTACTCTCTGGCAATATGTTTACAAATAAAAAGCAATTTTGGAGGTTTAAATGGCACTTTTTGCAATTATGTACTGCATCTATAATGGTCTCCAGCACTAAATATGATTTTAGATAAAAAAAGCCTTGGGTGCCTGGAAAAATCAAAATAAAATATATTTTTCCATATAGTCTGTAGCCATCTATTTTTTTATTTAGTTATTCTATAATTGAATGCAATTGAGTTAATTAACGTTGTCTTTTACAATCTTTCTTACTTGTACTTGTATTTTTGAACTGTCCAGTGTAACAAATATCGCAGTTTCTTGACTTTCAGCTGTGTGCGCTGGTTTATCAGGATCACATTATTTGCTTCACGCTTCATCGACCGACCGTCCATATGGACACAGCGGGATCGATGCTTCTCTCAGGCTGACACAAGCGCATCTTACATTTCAGCTGTATCGGTGTCCCATCTTTGCTTAAATCTAAGAATCAGTCAGATGCGGCAGACTAACACACCTCTGCATTGCAAGAGAAAGATACGATGCACAAATCGCAGTAAACGGATTCGCTCATTTTAATGGACGCGCTTTTGTCGCGTCCATTGTTATGAAGATATTGTTGAAGATAAGATATTGTTGAAGATATGTTATGAAGATATTGAAGATATTCAATATCCAAATTGAATGGATATTCAATTCTCCAAACCCGTAAGACCTTCGTTCATCTTCAGAACACAAATTAAGATATTTTTGATGAAATCTGAGAGGTATATAATAGGTTGAGGTATAGGACTCATCCACTTTCAAGGTCCAGAAAGGTACTAAAGACATCGTTAAAACAGTCGACGTGGCTGCAGTGGTTCAACCTTAATGTTATGAAGATATTGTTGAATAAAGTCGGACATGCAGTCGCAGTAAACGGATTCGCTCATTTTAATGGACGCGCTTTTGTCGCGTCAAGAGTAGATTTTTTTCTTATTTCCATTAGAATTATGACATAAACATATTTTACATAAAATATATTTTTTTGTTTTAATATCAATTTAAATCGTAAACTTTGCTGAAGTGCAGATTCTACAGACTTAAGTCATGAAAAATGATACTAATTATTGGTAAATTTTGCTGTAGGCTACAATATAATAAACTGGCTCTGTCCCAAATGGCACCCTTAGAAGTTGGTCCTCCTCCAAGTTCAAACTTTAATGACATACAGTAGATATAAAAAGTCTACACACCCTTGTTAAAACTGTTTTTGGTGAAGTAAAAAAAAAAAAAATGAATCGTAGAACTTTTTGCACCTTTAATGTAAAAATTACAAACTACAGCGCTGAAAACCAAAATGACACATTTCAAAGAAGAAAAAAAGATAAAAATAAAAACTTTAAATAACCTAATGGCATAAGTGTGCAGACCCTTTTATAACTGGGTATGTGGCTGTGTTCAGAATGAAAAAATCATCAAGCTCATGAAATGTGAAAAGGTGAAGACAGACCTAGAGTGACTCTGATAAACTCCAAATAAATCTCAGCTGTTCTTGAAATATTTTTCTAACATCTTCTTGGTTGTATGTTACTATAAGAGCCAAAGGCCACAAAGAGATTACAAAGCATCAACAGGATCTCATTGTTGAAAGGTATCTCTCAGGTGACACTACAGAGAGAAAAAAAAAAAAAAAAATTCAAGGCATTAGATATACCATGAAACACAGTAAAGACAGTCATCAACAAGTTGAGAAAGTATGGCATAACAGTGACATTATCAAGAACAGGATGTTCCTCCAAAATTGATAAGAAGACAACAAGAAAAGTGGTCAGAGAGACTGTCAAGAGGCCTATAGTAACATTAAAAGAGTTGCAGCTCTATCAAGCACTGGTTGCTCCCAGCATGTGACAACTATCTCCTGTATTCTCATGTCTATGGTGCAGGCTGGCAAGACACAAGCCTTTTCTGACTATATATTCAGTCTCCCAGAACCATTATGGTCTAATGAGACCAAGATTGAACTTTTTGGCCAAAACTGTAAAAGGTATGTTTGGGGCAAAAACAACATAACACATCAGCAAGAGAACACCATATCCACAGTGAAGCCTGGTGGTGGCCCAGCCAGAACCCAGACACAAATCCTATAGAGGGACCTGAAGATGGCCGTACAAAGGAGATGCCCTCACACTATAACAGATCTGGAACTTTTTTGCAAAGAAGACTGTGAAAATATTCCTAAGTCAAGATGTGCCAAGCTGACAGACTCCTATCCAAACAGACTGAGTGCTTTAATAAAATCAAAGGGTGATTCAACTATTAGTTCAGGGGTGTGCACACTTATGCAGTTCGTTATTCTCTCTGAAATGACACTTTGGATTACAGTGGCATTGAATGGGTTGTAATTTTTACATTTTACATTTTTACAAGCATTCAGAAGTTCTGATAAGATTTATCTTTGTTTCATTCTTTACATCACAAAAACCAGCTGTTTTAACAGGAGTTTTATCTCTGGCCAAACACGCCATATTACGCACATAAAGAATATTGTTGTTCAATCCTGTTCCTAAAATATTTCATTGTAGATCAAGACAGAAGTTCATGAAATTTTTTTTTAAATTTTATTTGTAATTTTGTAAATTCATTTCATAATATTTTAAGATGTAATTAAGTTTTTAAAGGGTTAGTTCACCCAAAAATGAAAATTATGTCATTAATTACTCACCCTCATATCGTTCCAAACCCGTAAGACCTTCGTTCATCTTCAGAACACAAATTAAGATATTTTTGATGAAATCTGAGAGGTATATAATAGGTTGAGGTATAGGACTCATCCACTTTCAAGGTCCAGAAAGGTACTAAAGACATCGTTAAAACAGTCGACGTGGCTGCAGTGGTTCAACCTTAATGTTATGAAGATATTGTTGAATAAAGTCGTTATTTTTGTTTTGTTTTTGTGCATAAAAATATTCTCGTCGCTTATTAAGGTTGAACCACTGCAGTCACGTCGATGGTTTTAACAATGTCTTTAGTCGGCTACCTTTCTGGACCTTGAAAGTGTTGATTATATTATCAACACTCATATACCTCACGGATTTCATCAAAAATATCTTAATTTGTTTTCTGAAGATGAACGAAGGTCTTACAGGTTTGGAATGATATGAGGGTGAGTAATTAATGACAGAATTTTATGAATATTAACTTTAACTAAAACAAAACAAACAAACAAACAAACAAAAAAAACCGTAATAAATTCAAAAACCTTGTTTATAAAATACAGCCGAGTAGATGGGGTGAGACCGGCTGAGACGCATCCATCGCTCAATAGTGACGTAGGGCGCTGAGGGGACAGTAGTGAGAGGAGGGGCGATGGGTCCCTCTCCCTCTCTCACCCTCTCTCTCTCTCTTATTGAGCGCAGTGCAGTGCGGATTACAGATCCTGTCCTCTCAGTGCAGCGGGAACTACTGCAAACAAGGGCTATATTCATACAACCACATTAATTACAGGTAATGGAGCTCTTTGAGAAGGAACTCTCTCGGAACCTGTGCATTTTGTCGTTGCTCATATGGACTTCTACAAGTGCATTTAACCTGGACACGCAAAACGTCCTGAGGAAGAATGGTCAGCCGGGCAGCCTCTTCGGATTCTCCCTCGCCTTGCACCGGCAGCTCCAGCCTACTGATAAAAGAATGTGAGTAGAATCAATTATTGTAGATCGATGCGATTATTTGAGATCGTGAGTCTGATCAGATATGCGCTTTAGGCGCTTCAGACCCCTTCATCTTCCGTTCATCCTGCACCTGTGCCGCGTTCATTTTTAAACAGTTGTGTTTCTTCAGTCTCCTCTATAAAAGCATGAGCAGATGCATGTAATTGTCTGATAATTAATAAAGAAATAAACAGCTCTTTTTGAATGGTTAAGTGTTAGTAAGTGTATGTCCGAAGGCTGATTAGTCCAGTAAACGTCTAGCTGCGGCGTGTGGGGGAAGGCATGGTGCTTGAAGAGGCTGGTGATTACTTATAGACAAGTTAACAATACCCAACGTGATGCGACAAGTCACCAATGGACAAAGGCTTTTCACACTGAAAGAATTCAAAGAGAAAGTTCAGTCTTAAAAGTAAATGTTCTTCAGTGGATCTTTTCAGCACCCATTTACAATAAAGTATCATTTTTGGTCCTTATATGGTTCTTGAGTTGATTATGTGGTTATTTGGAGATTTAAAAATTCTTGATATTTTATTACAATAGTAATAATAACCATAATAATATATTATTAGGTTCTTCAGATCATCATACTGGTTTCTGTGATCTCTAAAGCACCGTGAACCTGTTTTTGAAAATTGCAGTTGGTGCTGTTTAGTCTAAACCACAGCCTTGAATGAAATCTGTACTGAAGAGATACAAATATACTCCCTATGTGCTGGAAGTCTTTTATAAAATGCATTTATTATGCATACAAGTTAGTCTTTTAACTTTGCTTAGTTTTCAAGTCAGGTTGGTCACTTTGGCTTTCTTCATGTTCTTTAAAGCTTTCTCTCTGTCTGACTCTGTCTGGTACAATTAAAGATGGGATGCTATGGTCTAAGGCTGTACAACATCTGTCATGATGGGGCACTAACAGGGCTCCTTTTTGGACTAGTTTGAAATGGACAAGCCAACACACCCTCATGGCAACTATTTTATGTTTTGGCAAATTAGTGGCTAATTAATATAAATTTGTATGATCTCATACGTTTCAGTTTAGGGGTGCGATTAGGTGTGGATCTTTATCTTTACTTTTTTTACTAAAAATTGAATATTTCCATACAAATGACATCATACAAATTCATTAAAAAATGGCACCTTGTAAAATAGTTGTTTTATCAGGTCCATTTGATGTAAAAAAAAAAAAAAAAAAAAAAAAAAAACCCAACAACCTTAACTTCGAACAAGTCCAGTTGTTAATTCATTCTAGAGTTAAGATGGAAAGACATGATGTGTTGCTTTAGAGAGACCAATTCTCTGCATGACTAAAAAAGAGTTTGCGATTTGCGATTAACGAAAAGGCTGAATGATTTACTTAGAGTCCGAGTGTGAGGGGGGTCACTGGCTAAATAGAACACACAGGGATTTCTGTGTGTGTGTGTGTGTGTGTGTGTGTGTGTGTGTGTGTGTGTGTTTGTGTGTGTGTGTGTGTTTGTGAGGGTGTTTAAACAGTTGTGTGAAACGAACAAGTGTGAGTTTTCTTGTGTGTGTGGTAGAAGACACCTGTTTACAGCATCTATTGTGCCATGAAAATGTCTTGCACCTGTGAACAGGCTTGTCTGTCTGTTTTCTTTCTATTGATGTGTATGTCTGTAGGCCTTTTCATATTTATTTTCAGTCTAATGTGGATTTTGTTGATTCTTGTGGGGTGGTTGAATAATGTATGTGAATAGGAATGTGCTGGTGCTCAATCTCTGGGTGTTTGCCAGGCTGCACAATGGCTCACACAGGTCATTTCCAGGGTGAAAGTGGTATCTGATACACTTCATGCAATGTTCTTCTCAAATCTACTCATGTGAGATTGAGAGTGTAGTGAGAATGTAAGAAGAAGGCAGTAATGTGTGTGCATTTCTGTTTGTCTGTGTCGATGTGCATGAATTAGATCTTTTTATCAATACATGCACCCAAATAATCAGTTAGTAAACGGATTGATGGATCAATCAGATTGAAAAGCCTTTATATAACACCTCAGTAAATCCAGTTGAGCTTGATCTGAGTGAAATTTCAATCAAATTGAAAGGAGTGGTGTAGACCTGGAATAATCTGATCAATAGGACAAAAACTAAGCATGTAAACGCTGGAATTTGACAGTTTTCTCAATCAGATTCAAAAATACCTTGCACACACATGCTGTGCATGTGTAATGCATATGTTTACCAGAGCCCTTTTATAATATGATCTCTGTTTATATACATTTTATTTCTTATGAACATGCAAAATGTTTGTCTTACAAACTGGTCAGTGGAAGAGACTGAATATTAACTAAATATTTGTCAGTTTTCCTTTTAGGTATGGCGGTTTCACAGACCAGGCTTAAGCTAGTCCCAGACTAAAATGCATGTTTGAGCTTTTTTAACTGAAAGCAATTTGTACTGATATATCTTAAAATATGTCAGTGTCATTGTTTTGTGTCAAGATGCACACCAGTAATGTTTTTTTCTAGTGTACGTTTATAAAAGATACTTAAATATTCTAATTGAACTAAGGCCTAATCCTGGCTTAGTCTAAGCCCTGTCTGTGAAACCGGGCCAAAGTCAGAATTGCATGATATAAAGTTAGAATTGCATGATATAAAACCAGAATTGTGTGATATAGGCTAAAGTCAGAATTGCTAGTTATAAAACCAGAATTGCGTGATACAAATTCAGAATTGCGAGTTATAAAGTCAGAATTGTGAGACATAAACTCGCAATTGCATATTATAATGTGTAACTGTGAGGGAAAAAAGATTGATGTTTTTTCCAGACTGTCCTCCAAAAAAAACCAAAAAAAAACGACCCTATAGGTCATTTTTCAAGCACCTTATTATGACCTATATTTATGTTTTAAAGTCATGCGCCCTCTAGCCGGCGTAAAAATAATGACAATGTCGTGTTATGTCTGTCGTCATGAAATGACGTATGACTGTCGTTACCAATCAAAATGCTTGTTCATTTAAATGCAATGTGTGGACTTTTTACACCATTTGTCCTATTTCCATTTAGCAAAACTCATGGTTTTATTAACGACTACACCCACCCCACCCCACCCACCAATGAAAGTGTCCTGTTGTCGATAGGGGCGCAACTTTAGTAAACGCTCCTATGGGTTGTATTTCAGGGAAGTGACAAACGACCTATATAGGCATATTGGTTGGAGAACATGTTGGTTTTTTCTCAGAATTGTGAGTTTATATCTTACAATTCTAAATTTATATTTCACAATTCTGACTTATTTCTCAGAATCGTGAGATATAAACTCGCAATACTGAGAAAAAGTCAGTTTATATCATGCAATTCTGAGAAAAAAGTAAGAATTGTGAGATATAAAGTCAGAATTGCATGATAAAAACTCGCAATTGCAAGAAATGAAGTCAGAATTGTGAGATAAAAAGTCGCAATTACCTTAATAATTTTTTTATTTAGTGGTGGAAAAAAGCTTCCATAGATTGAGGCACTACGTAGGCGCTGAAGTTTTTTTTATTTTTCACATGTAGGCTAAATGAAAATGTGAATTGGATTGCAAAGTTAAAGGTTCAGAATCAGATTGGATTCATTCAGGTTTATGAAAATGAGTGCATGTAATCATACCTACTGTGTCTTTTCTTAAAAATCTGAAAAAAAAAAAAATTCTATAAATTTTTTAAACATGCAAAAAAAAAAAAAAAAAAAAAATATATATATATATATTTGTACAGACCTAATGTTTTACCAAAACAACTCACAAAGCTTTTCTCGATATGTTTGTTGTTAGATAAATTGCGGGTTACATTTGACTTGGGCTGAGAGTTTCCAAACTTCTTTTTGCTATTGTAGATTTGTCTGTTTTGATCAGCACATTGGCTGCTTGGAATTCTTCAGCAGTTTGCCGGTATTTTCTCTGTTTACCCCGAAAAGAGGATCAGTTCTGTGGGGTTAAGGTTAGGTACACAGAGGAGTCTACCAAGGACAGGAAATGAGGGAATATATTACAGAGAACCTGATGAGGTTCTGTCTTATTGCTTTAGTTATGACAGTCCCAATTTTAATATGAGAATACATTAGAACATTTTTGTCATTTTTTTTTTTTTTTTTGGCGTTTTTGCCTTTATTATGATAGTAAGCAGACAGGAAGAGAGGGGGGACAGGGTCGGTAAATGTCCACAAGCCAGGACTCGAAGTCAGGTCGGCCAAAGTGCAACAGCACTATATGTCAGTGCTACCCACGAGGCTATCGGCACTGACCATTTTTGTAATTTTAATACTGTGCACTGACATGTACACACAGTTTGAGTTGTGCCTCATTCTGTCCAACATTCTCATATAAGTGTGTGAATGGAGCTCAACTCTGGTGGTGAGACTGCATTGGGCTCTGGCGTTGAAAGGCTATTTGTGCTGCATGAATGCATTTCCCTCAGTCAGAGGTGAAGCCGTTTTCACATAGAAATGTGTTAAATGTTAACTTCTTTAATAACAAGATGATGTTGAACAGAATGAATTAGAATGATCAGCCTTTGCACAGTTAAATAATTTTTCTCTATGTGGTTGTGTTGTGCACAACTATTGTGTACCTGTATCTCAGGAAATCCTAGCAGATGCCACACACTTAGACTTTAGTAGCTTCTCTTCAGTGCCACACAAAAGGTCTTCCTTCCTGTCATTTTTACAGCTTCCTGTTGTTGCTTATCGACTATTGTGCTCTATTAAAAGAAGATTGCACAAAAGAAAAAATAAATTCTGATGCTGTGAGTATCAAGAGTGGTCGATGAGCAGGTTGGCATTTGTTTACACTGGAACAGGAGAAATCAGGGAATATGTACACCAGGCCATCTGTGCTCATGTAACATGAGAAAGAGATCGCTAGAGGCCCCTTTTCTTTTTGTGAGAATGTTGGCTCCTAGTTGTGTGTTTGTGTTGGTCTCCTCAGGTGTGGGCATATTTTAAGTCCTAGAGAGAGGCCTGCTTTTTATTTGTGGCTGCATCAAAATGAAAATACTGGGCTGAAACTGAATGCAGTTATATCCAAAGATAGCTGATTTTTGCATAATACCAACAACATCTGTAGATTACAGTGTATTTGATGGGATGTTGATTAGTCTCTCACTGTCTGTGTGCATGGGGCTGACAAGTGCATCTATGCAGTCTGTTCGAGAATAGATATCAGTCAGTATCCAGGAGAGGAATATCAAGGAATATATTTTGTATATATTTGTGCATGTACAATTAGGAAAACCAAATGTAAACTGAACTTGCAAACACGTTTTAATTTTGATAGCAATATACTGCTCATAGACTTTATTGAAAGAGTGCGTTTGATCATAGATGGGAGCAGTTGCACTTGTCTCATTAACGGTAAATGCATGTACAATCAGACGAGATAAAATGTTTCTCCAAGCAACTTAAGAGTTGTTACCACAGTTCTTATACATTTAGTCTGTCTCAGTTTCTTCTGTCTCTTCATGTAATCCCTGACTGACTCAATGATGGTGAAATCAGATCTCTCTTTGGATCATACCATCTGGTGCCGGATTCATTGCGCATACAAAAATCTCACTAGATCTTTACAATTAAAGGCAAAATTTGATGTTTGAAAATGTTAAAGTCCCCCTGTAGTCAATAATTTTATCCCTTAAAATTCATCTTTGATCACCAAAATGACATATTTATCCTGTGGAAAAAAAAAAATCTTCATGCCTTAAAATAGCTTGAATTTAACTCTACACCCTTGCTTCATTTAGTATACGCGGATGCATGAATATGCTAATTAGCCCCGCTTCCACTCACTCGCACCAACTCAGAGATGAACTCGGTCAACTTACTGAGGTAAACGCTGCACAATGGTATCGCTCTTTACAACATCGGACACATAACAGTAATTAATATGATTAGCCTTTTGCTTGACTATGTTATCAAACAGCTAATAATGTGTTGCTAATGTTACACAAACCATGTTACTGTTCGCCATGTCAGAGTCAGACAGCTGCCTTCTAACAATCAGCATCTTACAAACGCTTTGAACAACTCAGTACGTCAGTGGAGAAAGTTCATTATAACATCGTAATATATATCATACACCTGCCATATTGCTAAATCTACACGATTTTTCACATCAACAGAAAAATATACCGGGATAACCTGGCTTCTCTTGAGACTCCCCTGCTAGTTCGCTGTTAATGATATGCTAAAGCCCGCCGGCACGTTGACGTGATTGGTTACAAGGTAGGTTGTGATGTCAGAAACACCAGCGATTTCAAACCGTGGGTCTTTTTTTCACTGCAGTTTTAAGGAGAAAATACTCAGCAATGGTGTTGACTTATGAATTTGTACATGGTTTGTCTTAAAGCATCTTAAAAACACCACACTGACATATAAACAACATTAAAAAATTGATTTTCACCACAGGGGGTCTTTAAAACAATTTTTTGATGAAAAATCTAATTGATTCCACTATTCAACTAGTTGGTTGTTGGGCTCCTAGTGAGTTAATTGAGTATTGTGACACATCCCTACCCAAAACAGAAACATCGCACCCCATATAACCCAACACACCCACCATACCCCAACATAAAACAACACACCAGCATTACACTCAAGCATAACTCAACATAACACACAACCCAAAGCAAACGCATTGCAATCCAATTTAACCCAACACACCCATCGCACCCCAATGCACACATCACACCACAGTGCAATACCCAACACAAGACGTCTGACACAGTCAAGCTTTGTCAGTGTAGACCATTTCAGACAACTGGAGTGATCACACTGAGAATCATTCTGTTAAACGTCTAAAACAGTTGCACAGCTCATGATTATGAACTCTCTACTGAGCATGCAGTGTTTGGGACACATCACAGCTGCTGCAGCTTTGGCACGGATGTTTTTGGACTGTGTAACACTTTGAGAATTATTGAAAGGTTATGGCTGTGGTATATTTCTAATGGAAAGATGGAAACTTCTGCATGACTAAACAGATGAGCAGAAACAGCTGAGTCTGGCCATTTGCCCCTTTCATTGATGAAGCAGCAATCTGAAACAGGTATTAGCTGAATCATTGGACTTGGGTGGACAGGATGAATGTATCTACAATGTGACAGTAGTATTGCTGTACTGGTAGTAGTAGTAGTAGTAGTAGATTGCAGTATCTTGTAATATTTCAGGTATTACACTTATCACTTGACTTTATCAATAAAAGCTTTCCTTAAAAATCTGATATTTTGCCTTCACTTTAGGGACAGTAATTTTTATGTCCCATTTGGGGACAAACACAAACTCTGATCTAGTCATACTTTGAGGACTTTGATGGTGATACACAGACACTGGTTAAGGTATACTTTCAGGACTTTGTTGTAACTTGAAGACACAGAAGTAGAATATTACAATTCAAAGTTTCAGTACTGGATACTGAAATTAAGCTAGAGCAGAGATACAGGTGTGAGAGAGTAAAACTGGGTTTTTTAACTTCTTCAAGATCACTGAAAATGGGTTTTGAAACATTTTATTTTGATTTGCAGCTTGAGATCAGGTGCCTTTGGCTTGCTCAGTTGGGGAATGACGATTAACATTCAGAAATATTATTGATTTTAAAGGGTTAGTTCACCCAAAAATGAAATTCTGTCATTAATTACTCACCCTCATGTCGTTCCAAACCCGTAAGACCTTCGTTCATCTTCAGAACACAAATTAAGATATTTTTGATAAAATCCGATGGCTCAGTGAGGCCTCCATTGCCAGCAAGACAATTAACACTTTCAATGCCCAGAAAGCTACTAAAGACATATTTAAAAAAGTTCATGTGACTGCAGTGGTTCAACCTTAATGTTATGAAGCGACGAGAATACTTTTTGTGGGCCAAAAAAACAAAATAATGACTTTATTCAACAATATCTAGTGATGGGTGATTTTTAAAACACTGCTTCATGAAACTTTGAAGCTTTACAAATCTTTTGTTTCGAAACAGTGGTTCGGAGCGTGTATCAAACACAAAAACATGTATTGGGTCACAAAAAGTATTCTCGTCGCTTCATAACATTAAGGTTAAACCACTGTACTTTAATTAAAAGAATACATTTAAATAATTTAAATGTATTCTTTACTTTTGCAGTTTTACATCTCACATATTTCAAGGGGACATCTTGCATTATTAATATTTATTATGATTTTTTTTAAATAACCAAACTTTAACAATATGAAGGTAAGATCCTTCGAGCGCAGCTGATGACGCTTTGAAGTGATGCCTGAGTGATCAAGAACATTCCAATATACAAAGAAAATTTCCTTCGATTCCTCCGTCCTTGTTTTCTTTCCTTGCATCCTCCCCTTACATCCTACGGGGGTGGAGCTGAGACGCGAGGAAAGGAAGCGAAGAAAGGAAACGAGGATGCACAAATAAGAAATGAGAAGCACCCCCTGTGTTTTGGTTTGACCTAGTTTTCTTATCAGTTTTCCCGCTACTTGTTTGTTATTATGGTTACTGATTAGTCCTCACCTGTTCGTTGTTCTGTTGATTACCACCCCTGTGTATTTAAGCACTCAGTTTCTTCAGTCCTTTGTCTTGCGTTGATGTTGATATTGTAAGCTCGTGTGTTACTCATTTCATTAAATCTCCTTTTGCTTTATTTTCCTCTCGTCTTCTGGATTATATAAACAGCAAGTGTGACACTGTTAATATTCCCTTTATATGATGTAGTTAAGTATATGTTAATGGTGTTTTACTTGTAATTAATACATTTCTACTGTATTTTTCATGAAAATCCATTAAAATAGAACCTAGTGACAAAATTTTATGTAAAGCATTCATAGCACACTTTTAAGTAATGCACTTATAAAATACTTCTGAATATTTGGTTTACTTTATCTGACTACACTTAAAATCAGTTTAAGTGTTAGTGCACATTAGTGCATTTATATTAAGTGTACTTAAGTATCACAGTTGGGAAAATGTACTTATAACTAGTACATTAGTAATATATTTTTAATAAAATCCATTTAATTTAAATTTAGGATTACTATATAAAAGTCTACTAAGATATAACTAATTTTTAAAGCATTAAAAGCACACTTTTAAGAAATACACTAATAAAACTCCTCTGTATATTTTTGCGGTAGTATACATTATTTCAATGCACAAAAAAAAAAAAATTAAGTATTAGTGGAATTTAGCATACTTTTTCAAGTGCACTGAAGTACTACTGAAGTAGAAATATACATTGTATTTATAGTGTATAACTTTTACAATTTTATTTAGCACAAAAAAATAAGAATGTACTACAAATGTACTTGCTTGTATTTAAGTAAAGTTTTAGTGCGTTTAAGTATACTTTATTTTTACCTGGGGCTAGCGTTCGCATCAAAGTTCAAACGGCAGTTCGCATGTCATTAAATTCAGTGAATTAATCGAGATTTTAATTATAACGATGATGATGATATGTCTCAGCAAAGACTTTAGGTATTTGTTGTATGGAATGAGATCCTTGTGGTTTGTTTTATATAGTTAAAATATTAAAAAAATAACGTTAAAGAAAACATTAAGAAAGAATGAGATTTGCATTATAATTAATAAGTAGATTATAGATGAGGAATTATAGATACAAAATAATGTTAACACTTTACAATAAGGTTAAATAAGGCAATATATCATAAACTAACAAATAAAAGTTTTTTTTTAAAGAATTTAATATAGACTAATGTTAATTTGTAAATATATACTATTGTTTATTTTGAATTCATTTTTGCTCTTATTACATTACCTAATTTTAATTTATGAAACTAACAAATACCCCAAACAAGTGCCTATAACACAAGGTCATTGCTGTAATATTTCTGTTTGTTCAACCTTCAAAATTATTCAGCTCAAATCATCACCTCATTCCAAAGAGAGGATGCAGGTTTCATTAAAAATAACACAAGCAAGAGTATTGAAAATTTAATGTTTTACACTGTATTTAAATGTTAATAAAAACATTATCACTGCATCACAAGTAAACAGAGTTCAACAACAATTAAAGTTAAAGAAAGTTATGGGATCTATGCACTCTAGATTACATTTATATTGATTCTGGATTAAGGAGTTATTGTGAACATAATGTGGTACAGACAAGGTGTTACATCTACAGAATGTAACTGCTCCAGATGGAGGCCAATAGGGCGGTGCTGAGAGCCCCAGCCATGGACAGCTGGACAGCACTTGCTCCATTGCACAGGTCTGTGGTACAGCAGGATTTGGTCACTGTGTATCCCGCACCCAAGATGGATCCACTGGTGCTGTTGCAATCAGATGTGCAGCCACTCGTGGACAGGCTCAGAAAACCAGTCACATTGAACTCTGTGAAGTATTATACCATAGAGAACACCAGAAGCAACATGTCAGGATTTGACTTTTGTTTTCATGTAAATTATTATTATTATTAATATTTATACTACTACTACTTTAGAAGAAAATAAAAATAGTACCCCGGTTTCACAGATAAGGCTTAAGCCTAATCCCAGACTAAAATGCATGTTTGTGCTGTTTTACAGTTTTTTTTTTTTTTTTTACAATTGCTAGGACTCATTTAGGAGAACTGTGTGAAGAGTTTTGAAAAAGTGACCCACTATGTTTTGAGAAATGGGTCCTAGCGATTGTAAAAAAAAAAAAAACTGTAACTGAAAGTAACTTGCACTGACATATCTTAAAATATGTCTGTGTCATTATTTTGTGTCACCAGTAATATTTTTTTCAAAGGCACATTTATAAAAGCTACTAAAAATGTCCTAACTGAATCCTGGCTTAATCAAAGCCCTGTCTGTGAAACTGGCCAGTTTTTTCTAAAAATCGACCAAAGAATTTTACTTTAACTTCCAACAATTTGTTACATATTTAAAAGTCCTGGATTATGTAAAATAGTTAAATGTGCCTTTGTTTGGAATAAATTTGTTTAAAAAAGTTTTATAAATCTGACAAAATCCGCCTTTGCCTCTTCAAAGGTACAAATGATTCACAATTAAAACTGATAAATATATATTTTTTTGTTTCCTTTTACAGGCAGGGTAAGTCTGTAGTCTTTATAATTATCTTTATGTTATAAATAAAACAATACAGTTCTATGGAATTTCCTGCAAATTGTTGCAAATATAATGAAATTACATATGAGGGCATTTGAAGTGGCTAACTATATGAAAGAGCAATATATTTTTACTACAGTACTAATATAAACTGATTTGTGTGAGGTTTAGGGTTGGGTTTTAGCAAATATCCTCAACTCCATATAAAACCATTGCAACCATTACTAAATGATGTCCTATGAAACTAATGTCTCTGTGTGTGTGTGTGTGTGCGTGTGTCTGGGTCTTGCCTGACCTGCTTTTGCAGAGAAGCAGTTGTTCATCGAGGTGGTGCAATCCACTTTGGAACTTAAAAAACATTTGCCTAGAACGCCCACTTTGCACGAATTACATGTCAGGGCTTCAGCTTGAGAAACACAGATAGAGAATAAAATGAAATAAACATTCTTATAAACTTTTGAAAACATCCCCCCAAAAATGGTCTGGGTAAATCAATTTAAAATCACAATGACTTGGTATCAGAATACAATTAGTTATTGTATGATTGATTGAAGTGTACACTGTTTTTGTGTAATCTAGAACTATATATCGAAATTACAAATATTTTTTCATACAAAAACATTCCACATTGTTTAATGATAGTACATTATATTCTTTTGTAGACCAAGAAAAATGTAATAAAATTTTCAGTACCTACCTGGAAAAAAAAAATTGTTTTTATTAATGTTTTATGTAACCGTTTTAGTTACCAGTCATTATCTACATATGTTTTAAACAAATCATATTTCACTATCAATTGAGTTTAAAGACATTAATCAACCTATTTAATATAAATTAAATGCAAATACAATTTTGTTTTTACAAAATTGTTGACCTGATGGATTGCTTCATTTCCCCCCTACATGCATCTAATTAAAAAAAGGCCCTATCATAATGACATATTTCTCTGTAGACTTACATAGAGTGAAGAATCCAATCACTGCAATGACTCCAAGCACAATTCTGTTCATCATGTTGACAATGTGAAAAGCAGAGAGCAAACTGAATTCTAAAAGGTGAGATCTTCAGATGGTTCTTCTGAGATGAACGGGTCTTTGGACAGCAGCAGACTAGATGGCTTGTTTGAAAACACCTGTTATATGGTCATGATAAAGAGGGTGGAGTTTTTTGACAGGGGGGACAGCAATGGATATGTGCAGGTGTAAAGATGCATCTGAATGTGAAGAATCTGGTTTGGGGAGTTGAGCGAAACCTGATTATTCACTCTCACACACACATGTACGCCCATACACAAGCACACATACACACATGTTGGGTTTCACACATGTTTTATGGTGACTTTCCATAGACATGATGATTTTTATAGTGTACAAACTGTATATTTTATTCCCCAAACCTAACCCTAAACACAACCCTCACAGAAAACATTCTGCATTTTTGACATTTTTAAAAAAAAAAACATCATTTAGTATGATTTATAAGCTGGACCTCAGGCACTCACACACACACACACACACACACACACACACACACACACAGGTTTGTTTTGCTATCAAAGTGAGGACATTCCATAGGCATAATTGTTTTTATACTGTACAAACTGTACATTCTAGTGTCCCCTTACACTACCCCTACCCCTAAACCTACCCATCACAGAAAACATTCTGCATTTTTACATTTTTAATAAAACATTGTTTAGTATGTTTTTAAAAGCTATTTTAAATATGAGGACTCATGAAATGTCCTCATATTTTGTTTACGTCGTAATACCAGTGTAATACCCATTTCATTATACAAATTTGTGTCCTCATAAATCACAAAAAACGTGCTCTCACAAACACACACACACACTGTTTAATTTACTTGTTAATTATATATGCTGGAGTTTGTAAATCTATGTGAACTCTTACATCTGAAAATAAAATAAGGAAAAAGAATGCTTATGTTTTGTACATTATATTACATTTAGTGTGTAATAAAACTGCATGAATTGACAGTGCAGATTTAGAATTAGTATTTACGTTTTCTATACAAATAAACCTGTTTAGTTGATTGAGTAAAGATAATCATAGATTCCCATTCTGGCTTCTAGAAAGCTATGTTTTAATGTCCATTGTTTGTAAGGGAATTCTGCTCAAACAGACTATAAACCTGACGACCTTGATTACTGTGGCATGCTTGGACTAATCAAACTCAAATCTTTCTCAGAACAATGAATTGCCTTTCATGCCCGAAAATAAGACGGGGCAACATTCTTTGGCTTTTTAAGTAAAATGCTGTTTTCCCATCATTTCTCTAATGAGATCTTTTGTCCCTTCTTATATTGGTTGGAAATGGGGAGTGTCAGGTTGACTGGCCACATTCTCCACATTCAACTTTAATGATCTGTCTCAGTCATTAGTCACTCTGTCCAATAATGACCCAAGGCCAGTATCCTCTACCCTTTCTGTGATTCTGTGATCTCCTCCAACTTTAAAATCGTCTGACATCGTTGTTTTACCTTTCTCTGTAAAGGCCGTTTGACTTAGTCTTTGCACGTTCGCTTTGTAAACACTTGCAGAGTGACCTTTCCAACGTAATTATGCGTGACGCATCGCAAAGCTAGTGCAAGATGAGCATTTGTGATTAAAAAGTATATAAATTTTTATTTTTTTTTAGAAAATTACCAATCGTTTCGCTAGATAAGACCTTTATTCCTCGTCTGGGATCGTGAAGAGCCCTTTGAAGCTGCACTGAAATTGCAATTTGGACCTTCAACCCGTTGAACCCCAGTGAAGTCCACTATATGGAGAAAAATCCTGGAATGTTTTCCTAAAAAACCTTAATTTCTTTTCGACTGAAGAAAGAAAGATATAAACATCTTTGTTGACATGGGGGTGAGTAAATTATCAGGAAATTTTAATTCTGAAGTGAACTAATCCTTTAAAGTGCCAGAATAACAAGAGTTTTTTTTTTTTTTTTTAATAATGTAAAACCATAATCTGTGAATCTTCTGCAAAGAGTCTAAGTAACCCAGAATCTTTGACCTCAGTCCTCACAGCCCTCTTTTGAATCTATACTTTGGCACATGGTGTTCTGGGTAATAGTCTGCTACACCTGTGTGATTACAAAGGTGCTCGTGAGCACACTTTTGAAAGCTAAAATAACAAATGGGACAACCTGCATGGACTTCACGGATGCACATGAGCGAAGACCACAAGACCGAAGTCCACATTAGATGTGCCACTTGTGCCATTTTTTACATGATAGTGGTAGATTAAACCACAGTTTTTTGTGGTAAATTTTGTATATGTTGTTGAGTTGCTCATAAGGTCTCATGGGTTGTTGTGGACGTTCATAATAGACATATGTGAGTGACAGTGCCTATTATCTTGTGATTACAATGAAACATTTCATTCATCTGTATGGTCGAGTGTCCCAGTCGTAGTAGGCCACTGGTGGTCTCCTCTGTTCCCACAGTCTGCCTACATGCTGATCTGAATGGACTCACCATGGAAAGTAGATTAAGGGGCACTGGGTGCACAGATGAAACGCTGATGAAACCTCTCAACACCATAATGGCTGGCCTGTTTCCCATGCAGAAAAACTCCAGCTCTGGCATGTAAATCCCAGTGTTGTTCATCGGATATGTGTTGAATTTCCCAACCATGACTTAGGGGTGCTGTGGTCCGGGAGCTTTCCAGACCTTACTGTCCACCTGCCACATCTTTGTGGAAATACTTGCTGTAATGTTTTACCATGGTTATACTTACAAGCACTAAAAGGGTACACTATCAAGCAAATTAAATAATTTATCTAATCAATATTTCATATCTGTTCACTCAACATAAGTGGAAAACATTTTTGCAAAACTCCAAAAACTTGCATACAATTCACTGCAGTTTTCAGCTGAAATTAACATTAGTAGCAGTAAAACACCAACAGCTTTTATTCCTTTTCACACAAATTATGATTGGGGCAGATTATTGATTAATAAAGGCATATTTTTACACAGTTCCTTGAACAATACCATGTTATGGCCTCAAAACACTTTAAAGGGGGGGTATCACACACAGTTTCTGCCAATCTCATGTTAATCTTGAGTACCTATAGAATAGTATAGCATCCTTCATATCGCCAAAAAGTCTTTAGCTTTATCATATTTATAAAAGACAGATATGCTGTACCGAGTCTTTTTGAAAACAGCCGAGCGCCTGGAGGCGTGTCGTGAGAGCGGAGCTAAAGAGTGACGAGCATGCGCAGCTTTTGCGTAGCGATCGTCTGCAACCTATCAATGGTCAGCAAAACAACTGTACTTAAACACACACAATACACCATCGCATTATCCATGGATAACTTTTGAATCACTATAATGAATATAGCGTATAGTGAATGATGAATAATGAATTTATGAATTCACTACGTTCGTGTTGTTTACATTATATGCACTTAGGCGCCTATTGCCAACAAAACATACATTTGAAGCAGTTTTACTCACCACCTGCGGTTCCGACTCATGACTGGGATCATTATTGCTGTGACCGCTCCATCTTTCAGTTTCAAACAATCTGTAAATCCAGCGTAGAACTGGGCCTTGTTTATGAAACCATAAGCGCCGATCCTGAGGGCTCGAACAGCCACGGAAAAACATGAGATATTCTCCATTCATTTTAACCAATAAAAAAGTGATTGCAACTATCAGTTTCTATGGTTATTTTAATAACAAATATCGAGAGCGCATCAATGTAATGCGTGAGCACAAATCTCTCAGCTCCACTGAACACTGGGTTCTTTGGGAAGCAAGGTTATCTTTCCCTCACAACCAAAAACACACTTCTTTGGTGACATTGTCGATTTCGTGGTCTAAAAACAAAGTGACAAACTTTCTCGAGCAAGTTCTGTGCAGGGCTGCCGATGACTTCCGTAAACCCGAACGAAGCACGTTGATGGGCGTGCTCTTGCTCTCTCGCTCTGGTCGACGTGTGCGCGCATGCTCTTCCGGGAGAAGTGCCCGTACAAGGAATTCCAACCTTTCTGATGTCACACAGGCACATACTCGAAAAAAAGATCCCGAAATTTAAGAGGATTTGGAAGAGTATTTTTGGTCATACGTCCAACTCGTGTTTTGAAACTTTGGCCATGTTTAGCATGAGAATCCAACTCTTTAACAGTGTAAATAAGTCAGAATGCATGAAATAGCATTATACCCCCCTTTAACGATAGTGCATGATTTGTAAACTAATACATTTTGATGTTTGCATCACATAACCAGCTCCGTATGTATGGCTTTTTTGCCTTAGTAATCTTGCTTGGTAGCTCACCTGGTACAACACTACACTTGTGATGTGAAGCGCTTGGATACGAGTCCTGTGAAACACGAGTCACGAATCACGATAAAACAGCTCAAGAACTTGTAGAAGCAAGACAAAATGGCATGGCTGCTTCAGCATATGTTTTAGCGCCGCTCACTGGGCAACGTAATATCATTTTGCAGAAATTTCACCACAGGCATGCTTTTCCAATGACCCTGGTTTGCATGTAATTATTTAGTAGTTATTTCTTACAGCATTCTGGAATACCAGATTCAGATTAATCAATAGTATGAATATTTTTGTATAATGAACCTAAACTGTTTATTTGACTGTTGTGCTAAGCAGCTGATTTTGTGCATAGCAGTGATACTTTCATGTCTGTCGTATCACGCAATTTTGTGTCAGGGTCCTGATCACCCTGCTGGAGCTTATTTAGTGATAATGATCAGCTGACTGTACATCATTCCTTACTTGTTTACCCGTCCAATTTTTCAATTTAATTTGCAATCCGACATTGCACACTTGCAGTGCAGACAGCTTTGTTGATAATAATGGTGACAATCTAGTTTTATTGTGATTAATTCACTTGTGTAGCAGTATAGACCCAAAAATACAACTTTTTGTAGACATTTTGAAGTTTTATGAACCTTTTTTGATGACATCCCCAAAAGAGTTTGTTTTAGATTTAGCAAACGTCTGAGGACATTTTTCATTTATTTTGTATGGAGCCCCGCACATGAAGTGGACAAAAATATATAACATGGCCACAAATTAGGAATTCGCTCTCTCATTTTAATAAATCGTTGTCATGAGCAGGCAGAGATGTGGACCTAGGCGCAGGATCGTTTAATAAATAAAGTAAACAAAAACACAGAGAACACTAGGAACAGGAACTTTACATCAAACAATGACTGACCCAGTAACAAGGAAAACACTAGGGCTTATATACATACCAGGGATACAAGCTAAACAAGATAACAAGAAGGAGTGGCTAATAGGAAACACATGGGGAGAGCTAATCAACAGGAAAGACTACAAACTGACTATAGAATTAGTAAAGTACAGGAAACATAAAAGTCCAAGGACACACATAGAGCACAA
Organism: Mylopharyngodon piceus; assembly: GCA_039654765.1. Classification (NCBI taxonomy): domain Eukaryota; kingdom Metazoa; phylum Chordata; class Actinopteri; order Cypriniformes; family Xenocyprididae; genus Mylopharyngodon; species Mylopharyngodon piceus. The sequence goes on along the minus strand of CM077441.1, from coordinate 31,609,160 downwards.
GTGACAATTTGTTGCCACGTTGAAGTAGTTTGCTTGCTCGTTTTGATTTAACTAAAATAAGGGAACGAATTATTACAACTTAGCCATGATTTAGTAAAATGAGGGAACAAATTATTATATAGTGCTCACGATTTACTTAAAATGAGGTAACGAATTAGTAAAATGTGCTGACGTATAAGTCAGTCTTGGGAACTAAATATTAATTTGTGGCAACGATATACACATTGGCTGCGCCCGAAAGCTTAGTCAGCTGACTTGTTGCCTCACTGCCCTATGGCAATGACTTTGCAGGTATGCGAAGGTACCTTACGAAACGGATTTCGGACAGACTTCTGAGGGAGCATAGCGGTTTAATGATCTAACAAAACAAAATAGCAAAATAGAAAGAGTTTTGGTGGTAACAAAGCAAACATTTAATTACTACAACAGTAATTTCTCCCTAGAAAAAGTGGATAAAGTTGGTAAAAAATGTACATTTACACACAAACTGACAACCAACTGCAACTTTCAGACAGCATATTTAGTACATTTTAACTTTCACATAATGGGAAGCACAGGAATTGTGGGATATCAAAGGCAGCAAAGGATACATTTGTGCTGCCTTCAAAAATCCGTCAGATGAAGGTATCTCAGGAGAGGGGATGTGGCCAATCATTGGATTTGGACGTGCCTTGCTGCCTACCTCTGTATCCTGCCAGTGGAGGCAGCATTTTTCAGCTTTCAGACGCAGCCATTTTTCCTCATAAATGTGTGGGGCTCTGTAGTACGGTCTCTAAAAGTAAGTCAGAAACATGCTTAGAACTCTGCCTGGAAAAAAAATGGATGCCAATATTTATTTATTCCTTTATTTGTCTTACAATAAGTTCCCTGTGTTGACTGTAAGTCTGACAGAGCCAAGTTTTTCATTTTTTAATTTACTGAAGTGCCCAGAACAGTTGATTCATAAGGGCTGTCAAACAAGAAGACTGTTCTGGAAACATTTCATCAGAGTAACAGTTGCTGAGCCAGCTGTTCTGAACCGCTGTGTGTGTGAACTTACTGTAACTGCCACTGTGTGCCTCACTGTCACGCCATGTTATATCTGTCTAGTACATTAAAAAAGAAAAGAAGAAAAGACTATTCATTGAAAAACTTAAACTGCTATTGATGTAATAGTAGGCAGTGATAGAATTTTCCTTCTCTCGGGAAAGGTGTGTCTGGAATGAATTGTGGAAAAAGGGATTGGTTACGCAGCAGATGGATATATGGTCATATTTATATTCGATGTTTATTTATGTGCTGTGATACAGTGAAGATATTGAGGGAGTCAGGTCCTGATTTCATGTATATTCTATTTTTTCTCTTCAGATTTCACAAGCACTTGCTCACAATTTATATTTTGATAAGCAGTCATTAAAAGTGCAAAATCACCGGCATGACTCATGTAGAGGTCATCGCTTCATTTACCAGCATCTCTTAATGAATTCTTTTCAACGTTGATTTAAAAGAAGACACATGATTAGGGTTTCCCACAAAATCTACACTAATCAATGTGTGTTTAGTTCTGGTGTGATGACAGCAGTGTATATGTAAATAATTGATTTGCTGCAGCTGGCTGATGGCCGTGGAAACAGGAAGACACCCGCTGATGAAATAATCTGTCAGATCCTCTTCATCAGAAAGCACCAGTCTCATTTATGAAAGACTGATAATCATGTCATAATTACAAGGTCTTTCCTGTATTTTGTCTTCCTACCAATCTATGGCTCTGTTCCAAAATCATCTATAGCAGCAAATAGTGCTGCTACTCAACTGCTACTTTAAATAGTGCTGCTGCTCAACACTACACTTTTCATTCCATTGTCTTTCATTCATACACATGCAAATGCGAGAGACAGGAAATACAAGCTCTTGTGAATTTTGCTGCATGCGTTCTGAAGTTTGAGTTTTTTGAACTCTTTCCTGCAAATTCGTATCATGTGACCTTGTCATGTGATTTCAAATCTGACTTTTTTTTACAGTATCCAAAACATTCTGGTGCGCGAACACGGGTAGAGTGTTTCTGTCATCTCTACATGATTTTGTGTTTTTTTTATTTTGTGATGAGTGACAACCAGCGTCATGGTGTGATACCGCCACCTATTGTGTTGGAATATCAACTAGATAGTTACTGTTCACCGGATTATTTATGATATTAGAATATGTGATGTATGAACATGATATCAGTATTTCATTTTTAAATATCACAGTTTTTTTTCCAGTACCAGTATACTGCAACACTCTTAATTCCAGTAGACATATATTAGCATGGTGCTACGTTATTGACGCAATATTGTAGCAAGTACAAAAAATGCATAGCATAAATAGTCTGTTTCAACTTTTTCCCCGTCACTGACGGAATTTTCTGTCATTTATGAGACAACCATTCCCCGCCATTGAAGGAATTTTATGGCTTTCTTTGTTTTCACTGTTATACGGTAGGGGGCATTATTGTGCAACTTCTGAAAGAGTACAGAAACAAGTGATAAAAGCTTTGCTTATGCATGTTATAGTCTTTGGGGAAAAAAACCAAAAACAAAAAAAAACCTTTTCTCAGCTTTTTGTTCAAAATGTGGCTTTTTATGAAACTTAACCACATGAAGCAATGCATGAAGCTAGAATAAAAGCACAGGCTCTGTTCTTTATCTTGATATACTGCATGTTCAGATATTCATACAACAAAATATTCTGGGGGCCATGAAATTTTTGAAAATTATAAAAAATGCTAGTGGTGGCTAGCAACTTTAAAAAACAACAACACACAAAAAAAACACTGGCGGCGAAAGAGTTAATTATATAGAATATAATGAATTCTGGGATTACCTTATATTTACACAAGATACATGCAATGCTGACTATAATTTAACCATTGCTGGAAGTTATTGGCAAAAACAAAAAAATAAATTATTTTAAATTTTTCTGTTATTTATTTATTTTTTTTCTCTCTTTCTTTCTTTGCACAGATTGTTGATTGGTGCTCCCAAAGCCAGGGCTTTATCCAATCAGGGGGCAAACATCACAGGTGGGCTGTACAGCTGTGACATCACCTCCCATCCTAATGACTGTACTCGAGTGGACTTTGACAATGATGGTAAGCAGAAAAATCATCTTTGTACCAGAGATTTAACAATATCATATGAGAATTCAGGTGTGTGCAGTAGATGTCTGCTGACTGCTGTCGTGAATATAATTTTAGTGGTTTCAATGCTCAAGTCAGCAGTACCAGGATTCTCTGATAGATCTTGAATTCTAATCGTGACTTGGTTTTTGTTCACGGTGACTCTCACAGTTGATGTTCGTGTGGAGAATAAGGAGAACCAGTGGATGGGTGTAACTGTTCAGAGCCAAGGACCTGGAGGCAAGATTGTGGTACGTCAGTTAATGGACCATTAATTGACTTCCAGTTACAGTGTCATCACTTCGACAGTTTAGATTTATTATTTGTGTCACACAATGTCTGACACGTACTATATCAGCAAAGAACTCTTTCTTTCCGTGTCAGACATGTGCCCATCGCTACCAGCGTCTGTTGTTCCCAAACACACCCCAAGAGGCACGTGACATCACTGGACGCTGCTACATGCTCAGTCAAGACCTGAGCATTGACAGCCAATCAGATGAGGATGGGGGGAACTGGAAATTCTGTGATGGCCGCACTAGGGGTCATGAAAGATTCGGGGCCTGTCAGCAAGGCTTGGCTGCCACCTTCACTAAAGACTACCATTATGTCATCTTTGGAGCACCAGGGGCGTACAACTGGAAAGGTAGAAATGACATTTGATGCAATACATAAAATGGTGTTTTTGTGTGTTTTAGGCGATGCATGTACACACACAAAAACACACTCACACACACACACACACTTATTTGATAAGATACTGAGGTAACTTTGAGGTATAGTACACTAGAAGTAGCCTCCTGTAGCCAGACTTTTTGGGCATAAAGTCTGATCCACTCTGAAATTGAAAAATAGCAGAAAATATGCATCAACTTTATAATCATAATTTCTGTCCATCAAAAAGTTAAAAGGTCCAGGCCATTTCAGAATATGCATTATTGAACAGACTGTGTGTGGTCTGGGTGTGAGAACAGGTCAGAAGTGACTCACAGGTCATTGTTTTGACCTTTGGCATGCTCTTACCTCATGAACACCTCATATTGCTACCCTTTATTTATTATGATGGACTGATCCATAAAAAAAGTCAGTGTTTTTACTTACATTTTATATGCATTACGTTTTAAATGCTTAGTGACCCCCACTGGTGAGGAGAAGCACTGCAACATTTCTCATTCACTATTTACTTAATTCACACTGTTTTATTCCCTTGTGAAAAAGAAGTATATTTTAACTTACTTTTAAAAAGAGTATTTATTACAGAAATAATACACTTTGAAATAATATTCTTAAGTGCAAGCTGAATGTAATGTTTTTGGACACTTAATTGCATGTTAATTGCAATTAAATGAAAATATGTTGTAGTTTAAATTTATATTAGCTGAACTTTAGAGTGCTTTTTTGACCCACTTAAGTATATCTTTTGAGGTTAACTAAAATATACTTTAATGTCATTTCTGTTGAAATTTGTATGCTATGTATTTTAAAATATTCGTAATTGCACATTTTAATGATAAAGTTACAACTTAGTACATTAAAAATATACTAATATATATTAATATAATAGCAAATACCACCATACAGTTACAATCAAGTATTTATGTTCTGTAGTTTGTTAGTCAACACACTGAAATACATGTTCTTCTTTAAAGCATGATAAAATTACAACATTTTAAAATTGTACTTAAGTGTGATAATAAACATAGTCATGAAACTGTACTCACTTTAAGTGCACTTAAGTGGCATTTTATTTCATAAATATTATATTATCCACACTGAAGTTTAAAATATATATATATATACTTTCAAGATTTGAATTACAAGTGCACATTCAATACAATTAACCACACTTTTTTTGTACAGGGGTTTGCACAGTTAAATACATGTTTCTCATAACCAGTACTCAAATAATTTGTTTTGCTGTGTCACAATAATCTTGTTGTTTAGCACTCACCCCGACACGTCCATTCTCTAGGTATAGTGCGCGTAGAGCAGAAGAACAACACTCTGCTGGAAATGGGCTTGTTTGATGATGGTCCATTTGAGGTCGGGGATGAAAACCGCCTTGATCCAAATCTAGTGCCAGTACCAGCCAACAGTTACTTAGGTGAGTGTGAGCACCATGTATGTGTGTGAATGTGTGTTTGTGTGTGCTGTGGTCAGTCAGCTAGTGTGTTTTGACATTCATGCTTTTGTGACACTGAATCTCGCATATGTAAAGGCTTCTCTCTAGATTCCGGCCACAGTATCACAGAAAAGGGCAAACTCATCATAGTGTCAGGAGCGCCGAGAGCCAATCACAGTGGTGCAGTGGTATTTCTGCGGAAGGAAGGCGAAGCGTCCACCATGCTCACACCTGAACACGTTCTGGAAGGACTAGGACTCGCATCCTCATTTGGATATGATGTTGCTGTGGTGGACCTGAATGGAGATGGGTGAGAGATACAGAAGATCTGTAAAAAATAAAACGTTGTTTATTATGAAAAGAAGTGGGTAGATTGTGAGGGCCCTTGTAAAAAAAGAGTCTGCTCAAATCTCAGTCTGTATTGCATGTGCACTTGTTGTGTACTTGAAATGTCAGATTAAAAGTTTTACTTTAAAGTACGTTTTAAATAATTAAATTTAAAGTATTTATTTAAAAAATTTTTGTCTTGTTTTAAAGACATACTATACTTATTTTGATGTGTTGACTAACATCATACATTATAGTTGAATATAGTTTTAACTAGTGTTAATATTTTATATTTCATTATGCTGTTCTCCATGCACACCGCTCTGTTTGTTGTTAGGATGACAGACAGTTTAAAAAGTTACATTTTTAGGCTGGTCAGCCTCAACGATCTAACAGCACTCGTCAATGTCAAAATGATGGCGAATCAGATCAAAAAAGGCGGGCTTAATGTTCACTGAAGACGAGAGTGAATTCCAATGCGACACTTTTCGTTTTTACATTGAAAGAGTTCATGCGTGGTAAGATATAAGTAGCTAAACATTAAATATATGACAGCAGTTTTAGGATAGATATATTTAACGACCCACAATAACATACAGTGATGCAAACTATTTTGAATTGAAAAATGCTATTTAATTGATGTCATTCATAACTTAATGTGACGAGACAAGAGACGTTTTATACATTTTTGACATATTAGACATACAAACAAGAGTGAACGTGTGCATATTTTTAAATTAAATATTAATTGCGAAGAGTTTAAATGGACTACTTCACAACTGTAGGACTATTAGACCTAGAACTTGTTTTACCTTTCTTATTTCTTTTTTATTCCCTTACATCCCTTTTAATCCTTTCATTATTTAATTTCTTTAAATAAAAATTTATTTAAAGAAAATACAAAACAAAAAAAAACAAAAAACAAAACAAAACTAAAAACAAAACAAAACGGAAAAACTTTGCATCCGATGCTTTGCATTGCACTTGGTGATGTAAGGCTTGGATGCAGCTGCTCGGCCATGGAAACCCATTCCATGAAGCTCTCTACGCACTGTTCTTGAGCTAATCTGAAGTTTGGAGGTCTGTAGCTATTGACTCTGCAGAAAGTTGGCGACTTCTGCGCACTGTCTCCTCAGCATGCGCTGACCCCGCTCTCTGATTTTACGTGGCCTACCACTTCGTGGCTGAGTTGCTGTAGTCCCCAACTGCTTCCACTTTGTTATGATACCACTAACAGTTGACCGTGAAATATTTAGTAGTGAGGAAATTTCACGAATGGACTTATTGCACAGGTGGCAACCTATCACGGTACCACGCTTGAATTCACTGAGCTCCTGAGAGCGACCCATTCTTTCACAAATGTTTGTAGAAGCAGTCTGCATGCCTAGGTGCTTGATTTTATACACCTGTGGCCATGGAAGTGACTGGAACACCTGAATTCAATGATTTGGAGGGGTGTCCCAATACTTTTGGCAATATAGTGTATATTTACATACTTGCCATACAGGTTTCAAAAGTATATTTTAATTTACCATAAATGCTTGTCAGTATATTTTGGCAGTACACTTTAACCTTATTTCAAAGACAATAGAAGTAATTTTTAAATTATATATAAAAGATGTACTTAAGTCCTACTTAAGTGTGTCAAAAAAGCATGCTAAAGTTCAGCTAATTGGATTTAATGTAAATTTAAACTAGAATACATTTTCATTTAATTGTAAATAACATGTACCAAAGTCTCTGAAGACATTACATTCAGTTCACACTTAAGTATACTCTTTTAAAGTATATTATCTTCATAGTAAGTACTTTTTTACGGAGCCCCTAAAGAGACATTTATTTTCCCTTTTAGGGCTCCATACGTTTTTAAATAGGCTAAAGTGTACTACTTTTTCAGAAGGGTGGGCAGCTAAATTACATTGATTGTCCCTTCAGTTGGCAGGATGTTGTGGTTGGTGCACCCCAGTTCTTCCAGAGAGATGAGGAAGTGGGTGGAGCTGTGTATGTTTACATCAATAAGGCTGGAAGATGGAAGGACGTCACCCCAACTCGCCTGAATGGAACCAAAGACTCCATGTTTGGACTGGCTGTGGAGAATATTGGAGACATTAATCTGGATTCTTTTGAAGGTTGAGTGCAGGAGTTGATCTTTAGTTTAGAATGCAAAATATTTGAATTATTTTTGGTTTGTTTAATATTCTTCCTGCGTGTTTCTCAGATATTGCAGTAGGTGCTCCATATGCAGACTCAGGGTTTGGTAGCGTGTACATCTACCACGGATCTGCTGACGGCATCAATACCAAACCAGCTCAGGTTAGACACTCTCTGCTTTCTGTCTCTCTCAATTTTCTCTTCTGTCTGCCATTTTAATGGAACACATCAGTGAGAAATTACTTGGATCAAGTAATGGTGGAACTGAAAGGAATAAATGGCACTATGAGCATTTTCCAATGTTTTTCAGTTTAAAAGGTTTTCCATTTTCAGGATAAAACATTGGTGAAAAAAACAGATACTTACATATTTTAACTGTACATCTGAATTCCTCTGATGTAACTTCATACTAACTCTGTCTGTTGTGACCTTTAAAACAAAATATAATTTTAGTCTATACATGGTGTTTTTGTTGTTCTTTGCTGTTAAACGAATGAATAAAGCCTTACCTGTGTCAACAAACGCTAAGACATCTGACATTATCTTGCAGATTTTGGAGGGCAAGCAGCACAACATTAAGATGTTTGGCTATTCTTTGGCTGGAAATATGGACCTGGATGAGAACTCGTACCCTGATCTCGCCGTTGGGTCACTCTCTGACACAGTTTTTATATACAGGTGCTGACAGCTCACTTTTCATGTCAAAGTTGTTACCTGAAGATTTGTGAGATGCTATAGCAACATCCCTCTTGTGTGCAGGTCCAAAACGGTTATTAGCATCAAGAAAGACATCAAGGTGACGCCAAAGGAAATTGACTTGATGAAGAAAACGTGTGGCAACAGTATTTGGTGAGATACTGACAAAACGAGAACTTCGAAAGCATCACTTATAGATGTGCTAGACATTTTGAACTCTGTCCTTTGAGAAGATAATTATGTGTGTTTCTTCACAGCTTGACTGTGGAAGCTTGTTTCTCATATAGAGCAAACCCTCCCACCTATAACCCTAAAATCAGTGAGTCTGTTTATGCTTATCATGAGAAACTCTCATTATCTATTACAGTTTTTTGTTATTTAGTCTAAAGGGCCGTTCACACCAATGACGATAACTATATAAAGTTTTAATAATCGTTCTAATTCTACAGTATGGGAATAGGGAAGTCCTCATCTCAACTATAACGATAACAACTCAGAGAAACTACATTGTTGGAATCAGTCTACAACAATGTGATGAACAATAAAAACATTGACCGCCAATCAGAAATCAAAGGGACTTTAAAGAGCTCTAGCATTTAAAGTGGCAGAGCACGCTTATAATAAACAGAACTTTAACTTTGTCCATTGGTGTGGACACTATATAGTTATCTCTATCTTTATAGTTATTGTTCGTAGTGTGAACGGCCTGAAGATTTAATCCAAAAGTATTCTTTGTTAATAATGCTGAAACAGAAGACAAGATGCGGTAACGCTTTAGATTACAGCCCGGAAAGTACTGCGTAATTACAACAAATTTACAGCGTAACTTTCTATAATTATAGTGTACCTATAAAGTAACTAAGGGGTACTTATACTATTATGATAGACAACAATCTTACGTTTGGGAGCAATTTAGCGAGAAAGTGCACTGATTAAGTTGTTTCAAGGCAAGTAGAAAGAACTATTGCAATCTTTTTTAATACATGGGGAAATATACTTTTGTTTCATGTAGTTACAGGGTAAGTATGACATTGCGGGCTTTAAATTAAAGTGGTGCTTGTTACACTCTTGTTTCATGTAGTTACAGGGTAAGCAATTAAAAAAAACGCAAACAATCTGTTATCACTCGGAAAACTTTATTTGAAAAACAACTTATTTCAAAACAGATTTAAAGTTACAACACTTCTTATTCGTTTCTCTTGTTTGGCTACCTCCTCCTCTTCCTCTTCTTCTTTTTCTTTCTTTCTACTGATGAATCTTAAGAGGGAATCCCATGTCATTTGCTATTCTGTATTAACAGAAAATACAGTAGCCTATGTGCTCACCGTTTACTCATCTTTTACCCTCATGCCATCTGAGATGTATATGACTTTCCTTCTTAGGATGAACACAAACAAAGTTTTTTAGAAAAATAAATCATATCTGGGAACGCTTTATAATGCAAGCTCATGTGTTCCTAAAAGTCGAAGCATCAAACAGCACATACAGCAATAACAACAGTAATCCATACGACCCCAATGGATGAATCAATGTCTTCTGAAGTGAAACGATACGTATTTGTAAGAAAAATACCAAATATTTTAAAATTTTAAACTTTCGACCAACTGTCACCTGCGCGTGCATGAGAGGGTTGAGAGTTCATGCTTGACACAACTTGAAGCGTGACGTAAGCCTGCCGAGAAACTCACGCGAAAAGTCACGCGGATGTTGGATGCCGTCAGTTTTTTTTATTTTTTTATTAATGCTCACAACAAAATACACAGAATAACAGATAATGATAATGAGAAACAAACAAGACAGAATAACAGAGACGGCAGTTCTCGCATGAGTTTCACATGAATCTCCTGCGAGAACGTCATGAAAGCTTCACGTTGCTCATTACAATATGCTTCGTCAAACGCAAAGTCGACTCTCATGCAGGTGCTGGTGACAGTTGTTCGGAAGCGAAAAGATGAATAGCCTAAACCATGAGCATATTTCTGGGTGTACTGTATTTTCTTTTAATACAGAATAGCAATGGGATTCCTTCTTAAGATTCATCAGTTGAGAAAGCCAAGCAAGAGAAACAACAACAACATCAACAACCAAAAAAGGACAAAACGTGTTACTTTCTGTCAGGACTTTAGAATTTGAAATGAAAAGTTGATTTTAAAAAAATGAATAATAAGTGTTGTAGACCTGTTTTTAATTAAGTTGTTTTTCAAATAAATGTTTCGGAGTCAGTGATATCAGATTGTTTGCGTTTTTTTAAATTTATTATTACTTACCCTGTAACTACATGAAACAAGAGTGTAAGAAGCACCACTTTAATTTACGGCCCGCAATGTCATACTTACCCTGTAACTACATGAAATAAGAGTGTAACAAGCACCACTTTAATTTACGGCCCGCAATGTCATACTTACCCTGTAACTACATGAAACAAAAGCATATTTCCCCATGTATTAAAAAAGATTGCAATAGTTCTTTCTACTTGCCTTGAAACAACTTAATCAGTGCACTTTCTCGCTAAATTGCTCCCAAACGTAAGACTGTTGTCTATCATAATAGTATAAGTACCCCTTAGTTCTAAAATACTTACAGTATAAATCATTTATTTTCCTGGTTGTTACCTTATTCCCGAGACTTTACATATTGTTCCCCTATACTTACACATACTTACTTTATAGGTACACTATAATTATCGAAAGTTACACTGTAAATTCATTGTAATTATGCAGTACTTTCCGGGCTGTAATCTAAAGCGTTACCCAATATGCTGCATGTTAGATGCTATGTTAATTAGAGTAAATAAGTGTACTTCATTGTTCTGAGGTCTGAAGCTCACACATTCTAAATCTTTTTTGTTTGTTTTTCCAGCCATTTCCTGTACACTTGAGGCAGAGTGGTACCGCAGGAAGCTGGGTCTTCCATCTAGAGTCGTGTTTCTGGAGAAGAACGAGATGGATCAAGACTTCCAGTCGACCGGCACTCTGGAGCTACGAGGACAAAACAAGAAAGCTTGTTACAAGACCAAACTCAGATTACAAGTAAATAAAGCTTTAAAGTCGTAGCGATAGATATTTTCTTCCATATCGTGACATGTAACAGATTTTTTGAAAAACAGAAAATGTGGGGTGGGCACTTGATTCTTTGCATCGGTTGTTGTTTGGATGTTGAGATGTGGCCATTGCAAAAGTGGAGGCAGATGAACGTGAGCTTAAAGAGTTTAAAGAGGCCACATTATGCCAATTACAAAGCATTGATTTTGTTTTTGGGCACCATAGAATAGGTTTTCATGCTTGAATGTTCAAAAAACACATTATTTTTCACATATTTGACAGCACCTCTCTTCTCAGTATGTCAGTAACACTGTTTAGTTCCTGTTTCTATGAAGCCCCTCCTTCTGAAAAGTGCAATGTGCTCTGATTGGTCGGCTGGACTAGTGTGTTGTGATTGGTCAACTGCTTTGAGCATGTTTCGGAAATGTCACGCCCCTTACCATAACTGCTAGTTTCAACACTACTAACAAAAGCCGGGTTCCACTGTACGATTTTGCCCACAATTTGGCCGTCTGAGACAAATTTTGTGAATCCTAAAAGATTCCTCTGGTCCTAGGCCAAAATTTGAAGTCTTTGATCGCTAGTTTGACATGTTCGCTGACAGCTGATTAATGACTATTGCAAACAAATTTGACCTCCGACAAAATTCTGGAAATTTTCTACGAAATTTTGTAATGGTTGTGCTTTTCTGTGCAACTACAATGAATGGGGGACTAGAGATTTCAAGCTTCAAAATTGACACCATAATAGTATTATAAAAATAGCCCACATGACTTATTTGTGCTACATTCAAAGCCTAAAGTCATATGATGTTTTTATGTGAGGAACAGACCAACATAACTAAAATCTTCCTCTCCAGTGAGCTGTTAACTTGAGAACCTCTACAACCACATCAATTCAGTTTTTGTTTGCAAGTATAATACATCGGCACTTCTATCATACTGTACATTGGCATGATTTTCATTTCTGGATTTTCATAATTCTCATTTTGGATTTGGGGACTTTTATTATGACATGCCAACAGCCTCTGTCTAAGCTCTCATTAATTAAATGTTATTTTGATACATGTTGACTGAGTGGGATTTGCTGTGTGCTGGTTTTCAGGAAGGCATCAGGGATAAGCTCAGAGCGATTCCTATCGAGGTGTCTGTGGCCATTCAGAGTGCTAAGAGAGGCAAACGGCAGAGCTCGCTGCCACAACTAGTGCCAATACTGGACTCCACTGTGCCCAACAAGACAATCACTGAGGTATACTCATCTTATTCAGGAAATCTAAGGAAGAGTCAATGCATCTTTAGATCCTTTACTGGAAACATAACGGAGTGTCTATTTACACCAAGCGCAAATAGCAAATAGCTATTACACTCTCTCCACCCACCATTGTCTGGTTGAGCCGGACAAAATTACAAAAGAAACCCGTCTGATAACAGGAGCAGTGGCGTGTGGGGCAAGTGGCCGTAGCTTTTGCCGTGACTGACCGCAGAGTCTGATTTACATGTACAACATGTTCCTGGATCAACATCTTTGTTGATTCTGGAACAACATTCCAATTAACCAATCAGATTTGAGGGACAAGTTTACAGTTTATGTCAAGTTTAGGCTTACAATCCTATCTTTTCCCTCTGATTTTAGGGATAAGTTAGGGGTAGGGATATGGTTAGGACTAAAGTTTCGGACAGGAATATTGCTCTAGGATCAACAAAATATATTGACTCAGGAACGCGCCTAACTCTGCAATATCAGGACGTGCCGACTGACCCGAGTTCGAATCCCCCTTTTTACAAACTCATTGTTCTCCCTTTTCCCATCGCATATCAGTTTGGAGAGCTGTTTATTTTAAATAAAAATGTTCAAAAAGTGGAAATATTTAATAGTGGATATGTAATAGTGTGAATAAAGTGTTTATTGGGTAGGGTTAGGCAGAGGGAAAAATAATGTCCCAATAAAACAGCATCCATTTATGATTTTAATAAATATAATCATAGACACTTAATATGTTATTATTGCATACTGTTTTATAGTGTACTACAAAACACTGAGGTGCAAATATCTGCCACTATTTGCACTAAGTATAAATAGCATCTAACTTCTATTTACACTTAGTGCATACTGCTATTTTCAGTGTAAATTGGATCTTTTGCTATATTTGCACTTAGTGGCAGATATTATTTGCACCTCAGTGTATTGTAGTACCTTATAAAACAGTACTTTTTATTACTTATATAATATAATGTAGAATAGTAAATGTTATATAATAAATGTCAACAATAAACTTTGCATAGACAGAAAAAATGTAATAGGCAGATTAATGAAGTAATACAATAAACCTACTCTACAGACTGTATTTGCCATCTTTCCTGGCCTAGGTGAACTTCCTGAAAGAGGGTTGTGGCACGGACAACATCTGTCAGAGTAACCTACAGCTGCAGTACAGGTTCTGCTACAGGGAGTCCAAACAGGACGTGTTTCCTCCTCTCCCTCTGTGTGTACAGTAGCAGCAATACACCACAAGCTTCTAGAACCATGCAACATAAACACAACACACACTAACTCTGTTTACACCTGCCATTTACATCTGTTATATGAGCCGATCACAAGTGGAAAGTGAGAAATCTTAATGTATCAGTAACATAACAAATAACAATACTAGATTTTTTAATACATCAAATGACTTCTTTATATGCCCTGATAGTCTGTTACCAGACATGATATATTGTTTGTCATTTAAGGAACATATATCAATATAAAAGGTTTGTTTGTTGGTATGCAGTGTGCTAAATGATTAAACCCATCTCTCAGGGAGGATGGTGTGCCAGTGATTTCTCTGAGTGATCAGAAGGACATTGCTCTGGAGGTCACAGTGAGGAACAGAAATGGAGATGATGCTCATGAAGCCAAATTGGTGGGGCACTTTGATGAATCCCTCTCATACTCTGGATTCAGATCTCTGAGAACTACTGTAAGTGTATCACAAATCTAAACTGCTGTCTTAGTAATGTGACCTGAACATTTCTGTTTTGGCACTCTTCTCTGTTTCATATTTTTATTCATTATTTCACCATTGAACCAATAATGTTGTTGTTATATTTCTATGAACTCTTTCTGTTTCTTCTTGTTGTTCAGTTGGTTCTGTCAGGGATTCAGTAGACTAAATACATCAATGTTATTTCAATCAATTACCCCTGATCCATACTGTACAGTGAAGTCCTCTCAATAGGGCCCTGTTTCCACCTGATATTAAGATGCGTTTTGGTCGATCGGATCACAAGTAGACGAGGGAGAAACATACCCATTTACACCTGGTGTTTTAATCCGTCTCTTTTGTCCACTTTCAACCACTTCTGTCCTGATTTCTTCGAGGGGAGAGTCTATGGGCGGGTAAATATATGGGTTTTTCAGATCTTTCGAGCTAATGGATGAAATAAGCTTACGCATTTTACACATGAACGAGCAAAGAGATGACGGAAAAACACAGAGAGCAGCAGCTTTCATTTCTGACCAACCGAACGCTGTGAGTGTGTGTTAAGCCCTGGGTAAACTTCAATTTTTTACGCGTACACTAGTGTATGCACACAGTTGAACGCACAACCTTGGAAAGTATACTACATTTGACTCATACGCATACACAGGCGCAATTTTGAGCAATCTCTCGCCACGAGTTACAACCCATGTAAATATCTTTGTATTCTTTCATGCTAGAGCTGTACAAATGAGGGTACTTTCTAACCTCTTCACACAATCTCTCGTCTATGTAGGCCTCCATCATCGCTGTAGCTTGCATACGTTCCGGTCTGTTCTGTTCATGCAATTATTTTTTGACTACCTTGTGAATCGACGCCCCCAGGGCACGGTTGCCACCTTGTGGATAAACTAATTACTGCAAAAAAAATTTTTAATTTGCATGTGCACATACAAGTACAAAAATCCAGCGGTTCGCGTACATTACACGCATACTCTTCTAATGACGAAATTTGCATCACGCGCACTGTACGCTGACCCTTGCGTAAAAAGTGAACTATACTTTGGGCTTCAGAAATCAGGAATGGTGAGAGAACATTGTGCTTGGTACGTTTTTTATGTTCAAACCCAACTTGGGTCTTCAGCCGACAAAGTTTAAATCCCGTCTTCCCATAATGTTTACACGTTCATTAGGCGGTCTTTTGGCTGTTCGAAGGCATTCGACCACATGAGCTATACACTACGAAAGCAATCCGGTCGAGTGCATTTTCGACAACCTCATGGAAGTAGTCGAAAGTGGACAAGCTCAAAACAATTTAGACTCTGTGTACACCTGTATTTAGCGTCGTCCACTTGTGATCCGATCAACCAAAACGCATCTTAATACCAGATGTAAACAGAGCCTAGGAGACTAGCAAACTGCAGATGCCTTAAATACGAATAAGATTAACCCAGTGCTCCATCTTCTGTGCTCTGATGTTGTGTGACCAAACCTCTGTCCTGCTGTAGGATAAACATGTGATCTGTGCTGCCAATCAGAATGGCTCCCTGGCAGACTGTGAGCTGGGAAACCCCTTTAAACGGGATTCAGAGGTCAGTAATACTTCAAAGATGCAATGTTAATCTATATCATGAATTTTCATGTTAATAAAAATGGTTGTTTTGTAGGTAACATTCTATATCATATTGAGCACTGGCAAGATATCACTTGAAACCAAAGAAGTTGAGATCGACCTTCAGCTGGAAACGTATGAAATATTATAAATATCAAAACCACTCTTAATTTAAACATGTTTGAACTAAAATGCCACCATACACCTGTTTTAAGTAATTGTATGATGAATGTATATTGATGTTCATGTTCTCATACAGGACGAGTTCACAGGAAGGCCTGAGCAAAGTGAAGGCCAAAGCCAAAGTGCTGATTGAACTTCTTCTTTCTGTACAAGGGTGCGTATCATCACTAAGACATTTGAGACATTTTTGAGATCTTTTTTGAATCTCGAGAGGAGATTTTTAAGGTCTTTTTTTTCCAGCAGTAACAGAAGCAGCAGGTGTAAGCAAACATCTGGATTAATCTCATATTAATCTCTAGGAGAGACAATTGAGACATTAAGGAAAAAATTTCTGACTTCCATTGCATTATAAAGTAATATTATACAAGTTGAACCATTACATTCAGGTTTTGTGCAGAACATGCAGCAGTAGAGCCAGTGGGACTCTTATGTCAAGGCGTCTCAAGCAGAGTTTACCATGAAGCTGTAGAAATACAGAAATCAATATGTCAGCACTGTACTCTTGAGAAAAGCACTTAACCCCAGGTTAAAAGCAACTGCTAATAACTACTAGTGTACTGTATCCCTGCCATCATATACTTAGCAGAATGACTCCCCTTTGAAAAAGAACACATTAGCATACTTTTAAAAAGAACACTTATTACGGAAATAATATACTTTAAAAGAATATACTTAAGTGCAAACTGAATGTAATATTTTTGGACACTTAATTGCATGTTTATTATAACTATGTATTATAGTTTAAATTTATATTAAATATAATTCGCTGAACTTTAGAGTGCTTGGACTTAAATAGATCTTTATGTAATTTCATAATTACTTCTGTTGAAATATGAAATATGGTTAAAGTGTACTGCTGAATGTACTGATAAGCATTTATGGTAAACTAAAATATACTTTAATGTCCTTTCTACTGAAACTTGTCATATTTAAATATATTTGTAAATGCACATCTGTAATGAAGTTGCAATTTAGTACATTTAAAATATATTAACTTTAAATGTAACATAAAATAACACACTAAAGTGAAAATTATAATCAAGTACTTTTACGTGCTTTGGTATGATTAGTCAACACATCAAAATAAGTGTACTTTTTTAAAGCACAACAAAAGATTATTAAAAAATGATTAAAAATTTACTTTAAAATAAAACATTTTTAATTTGACATTATTACAAAGTGCACTTTTTAAAAGTGTACTTAACTGTGTTAAGAAACAGTCATGAAACTGTACACTAAGGACATTTAAATGCCCTTTATTTCACTATTATATTATATAAAAAGTTTTTCTTTTTTAAAAAATATACTTTTAAAATTTGAAGTACACATTTGCATTTAATACAATTAAGCACACTTCTTTTCCACAAGGATCTTAGTAATGTTACATCCTGTTTTATCTGATTGCTGAGTCTTCTTGTTGTTTATCAGGGTTGCAAAGCCATCTCAGGTCTATTTTGGAGGTGAAATCAGAGGCATGAGTGCCATGAAGACAGAGGAGGAAGTCGGCAGCTTGATTGAATATGAATTCAGAGTAAATGCCAAAATAATTTTAAAGAGAAATTATTTCCAGCATTTTTGAAAAGCTCTACTTATAACTTAAGATTACATTTTTTTGCAGGTGATTAATTTGGGAAAGCCTCTGAAGTCTTTTGGTACTGCATCCCTGAACATTCAGTGGCCCAAAGAAAGTTCTGTGGGAAAATGGCTGCTGTATCTGATGAAGATCAACACCAAGGACCTGCATTTAGTCACATGTTCACCTGAGAGAGAGATAAACCCTCTCAGACTGAGTGAGGTACCAAATATATTTTATAATATATAAATATATCTTAAACATCTGAATGAATGCTGTTAGTCATTTTGATGAGTTTTCTATGTGTTTTAAACTGATGAAAAAATGATGCTAGTTCAAGAAAACATTTTAAGAGTTAAACTTTCTGGCTGAGATTGGTGCTAAATCAGTTAAGAACATGGACAAAAAGTAGATACATCTGTGACACTTTTAGGAGTCAACGTCAACCAGGAGAAAGCGTGAGCTGGAGGAGAGGAGACCATCTGACGGGAGTAAAACATCCCTCTTCACTGACAAACGCAAGCACAAGATTCTGGTAATGAGATTTAGTTATTTATATTTGTGGTGAACTTTCATTTTTAGGAATGATAGGACCAAAACAACTTGAACTTGATTATTTCTCATAGTCATGCAGTGGTGATGCCAGATGTGTGGAGATAAAATGCCCCCTACAGGGCCTGGACAGCACTGCAGTCATCATTTTGAAATCCCGGCTGTGGAATTCCACTTTCCTTGAAGTAAGGACATTGAGTAGTGCTTGTTTTGTTCCCTTGAATGAATGGATGAGTTTGTTAAAGCAATCTGTTTTGTTTTCCTCTCTAAAACAGGATTATGCATCCTACAATTACCTTGATATAATAGTGAAAGCCTCCATAAGTCTGGATGTTTCTGCCAAGAACATTGTCCTTAAAAACCCTGAGACCCAGGTAACACAGTTTCCTAAAGTGTAACACATTAAAGACATTTATACCTGTAAATGAAATATTTTGTTGAACAACCATACATTTGATGCCCAGGTGAGACTGACCGTGTTCCCAGAGGCGACAGTGACTCCGTTCGGAGGAGTTCCATGGTGGATCATTCTCGTGGCTGTATTAGCTGGAATTCTGATGCTGGCTCTCCTGGTTCTGTTACTCTGGAAGGTAAAAAAAAAAAAAAAAAAACACTCACACACACAGACATCAAGTAAACAAAAACCCAACATACCAAACCTGTATGAGTATACTGTATAACTGTACTGGTATAAAAAGATATTAATATTAATAGATATTAATAATTAGATATTATAACCAGACAGTTGACGGCACCCATTGACTTCCATAGTAGGAAAAAAAATACTATGAAAGTCAATGGTTACTGTCAACTGTCTGATTACTGACATTCTTTAAAATATCTTCTTTTGTGTTCAACAGAAGATATTAATTGTATACTAGTATACTAATCAGTATAACGTGGCCACAATTTACAAAACCGAGGGAATAAATTATTGTATAGTGCGGACTATTTACTTAAAACGAGAGAGTGAATTCTTAATTTGTGACCACGATAGTCTGCATGTCATGTGCAGGACTCCATACTACGATACCTTTTGAGCAATAAAATTAAATAAATAAATGTTTTAAAAAGTTTTAAATGACAAAATAATGGATATAAATTGTATTGTGACTGATTTATCAGGTGTCCTTTGTGAAAAAGGACACTGTAGCATACCAAAGAGTAGGCTACATATTACAGAAATGAATATGGTTAAAGTGTACTGCCGAATGTACTGACAAGCATTTATGATAAACTAAAATATACTTTATTGCCATTTCTATTGAAAGTTATATCTCATATTTAAATATTTGTAATGAATTTAATACATTTAAAATATATTACATTTAAATGTAATATCAAATAACACACTACAGTTAAAATTATAATCAAGTACTTTATATGTGCTTCAGTATGTTAGTCAACACATCAAAATAAGTGTAGTAATTCTTTAAAACATGACAAATGTATTTTAAAGTAAAATGCTTAATTTGACATTATTACAAAGTGCACTTTTTAAAAGTTAACACTTAAGTGGCCTTTTATTTAATTAATATTGTATTATCTGCAAATACAGTTTTTTAAAAACGGTAGCTTTTTTACTTTTAGGATTTGAAGTACACAAGTACACGTTCAGTACAATTAAAGGGATAGTTCACCCAAAAATGAAAATTCTGTCATCATTTACTCACCCTCAAGTTGTTTCTTTCTTCTGTTGAACACAAAAGAAGTTATTTTGAAGAATATGGGTAACCAAACTGTTAATGGGCCCCATTGACTTCCATAGTATTTTTTCCCCTCCATACTATGGAAGTCAATGGGGTCCATCAACTGTTTGGTGACCCGTATACTTCAAAATATTTTATTTTGTGTTCAGCAGAAGAAAGAAACAACTTGAGGGTGAGTAAATGATGACAGAATTTTCATTTTTGGGTGAACTATCCCTTTAAGGATACTTCTTTTTCACAAGAGGATAGTGGATCATGTTAGTTAGTTTGATTGTCTACACCTGTGTAAACTTGAGAACTAACTTCATACATCTACTAAAAATTACCAAAACCCCAGCTGATTAAAAGACACATTTTTATTCAGGTTTTACTGCCCAAATGCTTTTTGTGGCCACTGCATATTAATTATATTAACATTTGAATTCCACTGTCTTTAGTACAAACCTTCTCATGACATGTTTGCAATGACCCCTGAATTTGCCCCCTCTGTAGTGCGGTTTCTTCAAGCGGGCCCAGAAGGACGAGTATGATGCCGCAATTCACAAAGCTGAGATTCACACTCAGCCCTCAGACAAACTGTCCACTGAGGCCTAGCTCTCCTTACCAGGGTAAAACACGACCGCTGCAGCAGATCGGTGTCTGCATGACGTGTGGCCTAACTCACTAACTCATCCTTTGCTTTGACAAAAGGAAGGGAAAGACACATGCTGCACAGCGTGCTTCGCTCTTTCCGTGTGAAGCTCAGTTTTGTTTTGTATTGTGTTAATGGATGTGCTTCTACATGTCCTGTTTTGTCAAGCATGTCCCGTCTCTCAGTGTTCTCCAAAGCATACACGCAGAGTGATTTTTAAATGTGCCCGTTTTTAAAATTATGCTTAATGAGGTTTTCTTCTTTCTCTGTCAGTGTGGATTTTTCAAACGCTCCAAATACGAGGACAGCGTTCCGAAATATCATGCAGTGAGGATTCGTAAGGAGACACGTCTCTTGAAAGAAGGAAAGGACATGTTAGATCCCCTTGAGAAGAAGCAATGGATGACCACGTGGAATGAGAACGAGAGCTATTCATGAGACTGTCTCTGCATCTGATGTGGACAATTTAGCGCCATCAGGCGTCTCTAGTTGTGAAAAGTTTCAGAGGAAGTCCACCTCTGCGCGGCCTGAGAGCCCACTGTAGAACGGAGAGTTAAATATCACAGGCGTTTGAGATGAAGATGCCTTTACACATCCATGTGTTTCTGGTAACTAAAGGGTAAAGACTGACTGTTAACGCCTGGATATCTCTGGGCTTTTTGTTTGCAATGGCACCCCTTAAAAAGTGTTTGTATATTTTTGGAAGATGCATGAGATGCCAACAATGAATTGTCTTGATTGTCTTTGTAAATATTTTACATTGCAGTTTATTTATTTTGTCTTGTAATTTTGTACTAAGATGCCTACTGTGCATGAACTGCCCAAAGGTTATTTTTCATGTCTTTCGGTAACTGTAAATTACACTGAATGTTTTGAGGTCTGTCAGCTGAAACTCAGGCTGGCAGTGTCAGAAAAGAGAAAATAAACAAGTCAATGAGTTACTACTGGAAAATGTTAATGACCTGAATATATCAGTTATGCCACTGGAGTAGTTATAGATATAAGCAGACACAAAAACAAAACTCGTGACAACATATCAGCATCATTTTATGACATCATTATCATTATTATTAACCTTTGTTTAACCAGGCAATAAAACTCTATTTAAAATCTCTTTTACAAGAGGGTCCTGGCCAAGACAGGCAGCACATTTAGTTAAACATGAAACAAAATACGTTAATTTACATATACAGAAAAATACACATCACTCAAAACAATTACAATCAAATAAATCTGAGACCAGATCCTTTAAAATACCCTTAAAATCATTCAGTGATACCATTTCTTTTAAGCATAATTTATCTATCATGTCATTTCTAACCTTTAGAATGCTCACAAAACCAAACATTTGCTTGCTAATCAGCATGTTTAAGCTTTGTTGCCCCCTGCTGGTTGGCGTTAAATACATGGGCATAATTTATCTATCATGTCATTTCTAATCTCTAGAATGCTCACAAAACCAAACATTTGCTTGCAAATCAGCATGTTTAAGCTTTGTTGCCCCCTGCTGGTTGGCGTTAAATACATGGAGTGGGTGACATGAACTGGCTACAAAGAAAATATCTAAAGAAAAGTCTACACTTGCAGAAAAGCGTCTTGTTTTGTATAAGATCTACAACATTAGGTTCTCAGGTCATTAATTTCACTCCTATTCAATCAAGACTATTTCCTTAAGTCCTAGGAGGAATATGTAACCAGTATATAGGAGGTGCTTTAATGATATCTAACATGATGCCTGAGTATTTTAAAAGTGCATTAAGTATGTGTTTTTGTGAAGAGTCATCTAAATGGTTTTCACTCACGAGATAGCCTAAAGATTGTTAAAGATTTGAAGAGTTTTAATGATGCAGGTCTCAAATAGGTCAGGACTATTGTTCAAGCCAGGGGTTTTGCTAAACCCTTTTTACTGCGGCACAAGCCCCAGTAAAATAATACTGATAAATCCTTACATGTCAATGTTGATTATTGTATACCAACCTGAGGAACATTTTCAGCAACTGGTAGACTGACTTGATACGTTTTAGACTCAAGCTCATTTCAATCCCTGTGGATGTGGCAGATTCCCTTCCTGGACCTGTGAAGACACCATTATGCATGAACAGGGAAATGACCGGCGCTTACTGGCAGTGATGATTAGCCACTATTGACTTCTGTTCCATTCAGTCACCTTAATTAAAATGAGTGCAAGGAGTATGACAATTCAAACTTCTCTGTCAGGAGATGTTGAAAGAACTGCAGTGGCTTTACAAGCTCTGAGAAGATGTGAAGCTCTCATGATGGAGAAAGCTCTTTTCATTATCTTTTTATTTCTTATGCCAAAGGTATTAGGCACAGCCCGCTTTTCTTGGGGTGATGTGATGAACCACAGATGTAGATGAATGTGTCTCTACAATGAGGAAAGCCATGTAGAATGATGTAGAAGTACAGCTAGTCTATCCGTCAGATGCCTAAAACGCCTTCAGAAACTAGCCTTGCAAATGGATGTTTTGGTAGAGAGATGCAGTGCCCAGGATGACCAAGAGGAATTTAAGGAAGACAGATGAGCCAGATTTTAGAGGCTGGAAGCTGAAGGAGCCATAGAAAGGCTCCATTCAGCTGATAATTAGCTTTAAGATGTGGTTCCTTTACTCTTCAAAACTGCACCATCAACTGCTCAACTGCAAATCAACAGTGACTTAGTACAACTGAACTGAGTATTGAACATTATTTGAGTATTAATATTATGATACCATTGACCTCTTCACATAGAAGAGCAAGTAGCCGTTCTTCCTGATGTTACGTGAAGCCTTTGACCAGCTGGATTTTCTGACGCTGGTATCACTGCATTCCAGGCATTTGGATCCACTGACATCACGGATATGACTGATGTAGTGCCCTACAAAACAGAATATGATGTTTAGTGGTGAATGAGTAAATGAGACAAATGAAATTTAGAACAAACTACTTACCACAAAACAAGCTGCTGCCCAGATGTGACACGGCACCAGCTAGTTTGTACTGTGTGCTGCTGCCTGATGCTGAATCTAATCTGTCTAATCTGTCTGTCTGTCTGTCTGTGAATTGCTGTCTATATCTTTCCTGTGGTCCTGCAGGCTCAACTCTATTCTTCTTTCTTCTCTTTCGCTGTTGTTTTGGGCTTTTTCTGTTTATCGCTGTCATCTCTCTGCTCTCTGTTGAAGATCATACATCAAATAAGAAAACAATTCAGTAAATGTTCAACATTATTCAAATGCTGTTTTTCAGAGCAAACATCTTCCTGATGCCGTCTTGACTAATTCAGGTGAGTGTTCTATAACTGGCCAGCAGAGGGCAGATGTTTGATGAACTAAAACCCAAAGTATACTTCACTTTTTACACATATGCAAGGGTCAGCGTACAATGTGCGTGACGCGAATTTCATCATCAGAGGAGTGTGCGTATACTGTACGTGCACCGCCGGATTTTTGTAATCACACGTACTTGTACGCACAGGTCAGACATGCACATAAAAAATTTTTTGCACTAATTAGTTTATCCACAAGGTGGCAAACTTGCTCTGGGAGTGACAATTCACAAGGTAGAAAAACTGCATAAACAGAACAGACCGGAACGCATGCAAGCTACAGTGAGATTGTGCGAAGAGGTTAGAAAGTTCCCCATATTTGCACAACTCTAGCATAAAGGAATACAAAGATGTTTACATGGGTTGTAACTCGTGGTGAGAGATTGCTCGAAACTGCGCATGCATCGAGCGGCTGTGTATGCGTACGAGTCAAATGAAGTATACTTTCCAAGGCTGTGCATTCGACTGTGCAGTAGTGAGCACGAAGTCAATGTCCCGCCCACAGTCAGAACGACTCATTATGTCGGTGTGAAATAAACAGTTATGGAAATGTAGAAATTAAAGTTAAAGCTCCAATCACGTTGCAAAGATCCAGAAAAAAGTCTGTTTGCGCCTCAGTGACTACTTCACTCAGAGAAGCTGTCAATCTCAGCTGTCAAACGTGAGGTCACACCTCCTTTTTTATAGCATCAAATAACTAACTAAAACCAAACTTTTTTAAAGAAAGAACACTTGAACTAACACCAGCATGATAAAAACTGCCTAAAACGACAGAAATTGTCTTAATAAATATATGAAGCAATATAATAAATATTTGAAGTGTAATTTGATTATTTAGTTTGTCTCATATCCATCCATCCATCCTTCAAGGAGAGGGTGGGGTTTATGACCTATACTGCTTCCAGCCACCTGGGGGTGATCAAGACGCTTTGGCTTCAATTTTCAGGACTCTTGTGGGTTCAACTGTGTGTGTACACTAGCGTACGCATAAAAAAAGTTTACCCATGGCCAGTGTTGTGGAAAGTTACTTTTACAAGTAATGCATTACAATATTGCGTTGCTCCCTAAAAAAATAACTAATTGCATTACTTAGTTACTTTTTATCGAAAGTAATTCGTTACGTTACTTTTTCTCAAAAAAGTTCAATTTTTGGCAAATGTAAAGGCCCTTTCACACCAAAAGTGAAACGAATAGGCTAATCTTCAGGCTGATCATAAATGTGATGTTTATCTAAAGTCATTTTTGCTTATTAGTACGGTTGAATTGGATCATCGAAGGTCAGCAGCAAAGACATTAGTTAATAAAGTGAGATTAAATACATAAAGTATTTTTGTTTAATTTAATATAATTAATTTTTTTTTAATTTTTTCGGTTTGTGTAAAATTCTGAGGTTGCATTTAACTGTTTTTATTCATTTTGAGGAATACTTACTCTGTTTTTGTGCAAGTTATATGAGTAAATGTATGCTAACATTTAGTCTAGAACTACAATAACCATCATTTTTACACAGCGCACACAACACCTCTGCACTTACTCACGATTTCTCTCAACATGAGGACTGTCAGTCAATAAATGGGAAAACAAAGTAACTTGCGTTACTTATTTGAAAAAGTAACTCATATATTTTGTTGTAAATTTAAAAGTAATGCGTTACTTTACTAGTTACTTGAAAAAAGTAATCTGATTACGTAACTCAAGTTACTTGTAATGCGTTACCCCCAACACTGCCCATGGCTTAACCCACACCTGTACTGCAGGACAGTGAAAACTCTTCTGGAACTTTCAGTCTATTCTCTAGCTTGCGCATTGAGGATGTGACATCAAAGCGCATGACCAGAAGCACCAGGACCCTGTAGAGAGATTCAAATGATCAGAAATTATGGACTTGCTCGTTTAGTTATTCTGCCGGGTACTGACTGATTAACAGGGTTTCATACTGTGGAAGGGTGATTAATTCCAGGGCCTCGAAGGCCGTAGTGCCAGCACACTCGCTGCATGAGCAGTCAAACGAAGATGTCTGGAGAAAACAAACAACACAGACATCAAACACTCAGAAACTACTTAAATTTGCAGACTTAATGCATCCTCCTGTTGATATAATTTAATCAGTCATGTCACTGACTTTGAAGTACTGCTGCAGACTGTCTATGAGGCATCCTTGAGGACTGATGACCAGAGAGAGGTAGTTGGAATCCTCTCTGAAGCTCCTTTTAACTAGTTGTGGGACATTTACCCTAAGTGCATGATGTTGGTTGGCAATGATGTTAGCACAACATCAGAAAACTCAACATCATCCTCCATAATGCTCTTGCTGCTTTGCTTCTCGATCTTGATCTGCTCCTGCTGTAGACTGCACTGTATGAGCTGCAGTATTTCAGCCAGGGACAAACCGTTGTACTGGGCCGTCATACTGGCTAACACACTGAGGATGCTGGGAAAACATCAGGAATATGTTAAAAGGTTAGTTCCCGCAAAAATGAAAATTCTGTCATCATTTACTCACCTTAATCTCGTTCCAAACCCGTAAGACTTTCGTTCATCTTCAGAACACAAATGAAATATGATTTTTGTTTGATGAAATCTAAGAGCTTTATGTCCCTTCATAGACAGCTACGCAACTGACACTTTGAGACTTCAAAAAGTTCATAATGAGACTGTAAAACTAATCCATATGAATTGAGTGGTTCAGTCCAAATTTTCTAAAAAGACTCGATTGCTTTATTTGATGAAAAGATTTAATTTAGGCTTTTACTTACCTATAAACATTGATCAGCGAATACAAACAGAAGCTGATTCATGCATGAGAAAAAACCTCTTGCGGAAGATCAAATGTGCTGCACAACACAAGAATGAACCCCTCTGATTCTTGCGGAAGCTCAAATGTGCTCCGTAACATAAGAATGAACCTTATTGGTTGTTGAGGAAGCTCAAACGTGCTGCATGACAAGAATGAACCTCATTGGTTCTTGCGGAAGCTCAAATGTGCTCCGTAACATAAGAATGAACCTTATTGGTTGTTGAGGAAGCTCAAACGTGCTGCATGACAAGAATGAACCTCATTGGTTCTTGCGGAAGCTCAAACCTCAAACATGCTGTGTAACACGCGAGAATAAACCTCACTGGTTCTTGCGGAAGCTCAAACGTGCTGCGTAACACACAAGAATTAACCTCACTGGTTCTTGTGGAAGCTCAAACGTGCTGTGTAACACAAGAATGAACCTCATTGGTTCTTGCTGAAGCTCGAACGTGCTGTGTAACACGAGAATTAACCTCAATGGTTCTTATGGAAGCTCAAACGTGCTGCGTAACACATGAGAATTAACCTCATTAGTTCTTGCGGAAGCTCAAATGTGCTGCGTAACACGACAATGAACCTCATTGGTTCTTGCAGAAGCTCAAACGTGCTGCGTAACACATGAGAATGAACCTCTTTGGTTCTTGTGGAAGCTCAAACGTGCTGCGTGACACAAGAATGAATCTCGTTGGTTCTTGCTGAAGCTCAAATGTGCTGCGTAACCCAAGAATGAACCTCATTGGTTCTTGCGGAAGCTCAAACCTCAAACATGAGCTCAAACGTGCTACATAACATAAGAATCAACCTCACTGGTTCTTGTGGAAGCTCAAACATGCTGCGTAACATGAGAATGAACCTCATTGGCTCTTGCGGAAGCTCAAACATGCTGTGTAACACAAGAATGAACCTCATTGGTTCTTCCTGATGCTCAAACGTGCTGCGTAACACGGTAATGAACCTCAATGGTTCTTGCAGAAGCTCAAACGTGCTGCATAACACACGAGAATGAACCTCATAGGTTCTTGCGTAAGCTCAAATGTGCTGCGTAACACGAGAATGAACCTCTTTGGTTCTTGCGGAAGCTCAAACGCGCTGCGTAACACGAGAATGAACCTCATTGGTTCTTGCTGAAGCTCAAACGTGCTGTGTAACTCACGAGAATGAACCTTATTGGTTCTTGCTGAAGCTCAAACGTGCTGCGTAACACGAGAATGAACCTCATTGGTTCTTATGGAAGCTCAAACGTGCTGCGTAACACACGAGAATGAACCTCATTGGTTTTTGCGGAAGCTCAAACGTGCTGCGTAACACACGAGAATGAACCTCATTGGTTTTTGCGGAAGCTCAAACGTGCTGCGTGACACAAAAATGAACCTCATTGGTTCTTCCTGAAGCTCAAATGTGCTGCGTAACACAAGAATGAACCTCATTGGTTCTTGCGGAAGCTCAAACCTCAAACATGAGCTCAAACGTGCTGCGTAACACACAAGAATGAACCTCACTGGTTCTTGTGGAAGCTCAAACGTGCTGTGTAACACAAGAATGAACCTCATTGGTTCTTCCTGATGCTCAAACATGCTGCGTAACATGAGAATGAACCTCATTGGCTCTTGCGGAATCTCAAACGTGCTGTGTAACACAAGAATGAACCTCATTGGTTCTTCCTGATGCTCAAACATGCTGCGTAATATGGGAATGAACCTCATTGGTTCTTGCAGAAGCTCAAATGTGCTGTGTAACACTGGAGAATGAACCTCACTGGTTCTTGCGGAAGCTCAAACGTGCTGCGTAACACACAAGAATGAACCTCACTGGTTCTTGTGGAAGCTCAAACGTGCTGCGTAACACAAGAATGAACCTCATTGGCTCTTGTGGAAGCTCAAACGTGCTGCGTAACACAAGAATGAACCTCATTGGCTCTTGTGGAAGCTCAAACGTGCTGTGTAACACAAGAATGAACCTCATTGGTTCTTCCTGATGCTCAAACGTGCTGCGTAACACACAAGAATGAACCTCACTAGTTCTTGTGGAAGCTCAAACGTGCTGTGTAACACAAGAATGAACCTCATTGGTTCTTCCTGATGCTCAAACGTGCTGCGTAACATGGGAATGAACCTCACTGGTTCTTGCAGAAGCTCAAACGTGCTGCGTAACACGAGAATGAACCTCATTGGTTCTTGCAGAAGCTCAAACGTGCTGCGTAACACGAGAATGAACCTCATTGGTTCTTGCAGAAGCTCAAATGTGCTGCGTAACACAAGAATGAACCTCATTGGTTCTTGCGGAAGCTCAAACCTCAAACATGCTGTGTAACACGGGAGAATGAATCTCACTGGTTCTTGCGGAAGCTCAAACGTGCTGCGTAACACACAAGAATGAACCTCATTGGTTCTTGTGGAAGCTCAAACGTGCTGCGTAACACGAGAATGAACCTCATTGGCTCTTGCGGAAGCTCAAACGTGCTGTGTAACACAAGAATGAACCTCACTGGTTCTTCCTGATGCTCAAACGTGCTGCGTAACATGGGAATGAACCACATTGGTCTTGCGGCAGCTCTAACGTGCTGCGTAACATATGAGAATGAAGTCCAGTCATCTTCATTTTTTTTATAGTGCTTATCACAATACAGATTGTATCAAAGCTCTAAGAGAAAGTTATTATCGAGCTAAAGTACATTTTTGATTGAATCACTTCCGTTGTAAAAATTGTTAATTATTAACTTAGGGGCCGCTTAAATGACACCTTTTTAACTGAAGACAGAAGCCTTTTAATGCATTCTTGCCGTTCATTTACATGTTTAGTCTTTAGGTTTGCACGTTTGAATGTGTATGGGTGCAGACGCTTAGTTTTTTTTACAAAGTGACATTGCCAAATTACTTGTCTGGCCCGCATAATACAGAAAAATTAGTCGATTCCGCAGATCTATGCGAACTGGAATCATTTTGATAATGTTTTATCTATACATAGGGAAAGGAAAGGGAAGGAGGCCTTTGCAGGGGATAGTTTAGTTGACACTTCAGGGCTGCGTTGTCGTTGTGTCTAGGCACAGGTCCTTCATCTCATCTGCATACAGCCTGGACCTGGCAGACTACGGCAAACCTCAGGATAAACAGAGAGAGACTAATATTAGCGTAGATGCCATTCTTCTTATGATGTAGTGAGTAAATCAGGTGTTATGGGAAGTGTTCCCAGTTTCCGGCTGACCTAATTTATGCAGCCTAACAATTTACATTATTTGAATTATAGAAGTAGATAATGTGTTATGTATGCCAGGTTAAAGAGATGTGTTTTTAGTCTAGATTTAAACTGACAGAGTGTGTCTGCTTCCCGAACAATGCTAGCAAGACTGCTCCAAAGAACCATATTGGTTCTTGCTGAAGCTCAAATGTGAAAAGGATCTACCGCCTGCTTGGAAGGCACAAATCTCATCACAGAAAGCTAAAGCAAAAGGGGCAAGCTGGCCCGTAGTCGGTAGGGTTCGAATCTGCGCAGGAAAACCCAAATGGATTTCAAGTCTATCGCCTTAACCTTTTTTTTTTATTTTTTTTTTTTATTGAGAAATTTCAATCAATAAAATACAATATAATAAAAAATACAATAAAAAAAATAATAGTTTTCCTTATACAATCTCCTTTACATCACATTTCACACATTTACCATACATCATGCATTTACATAAAAATTCTAGAAATCTCCTTCACTCCCCGGCAGCTTCCACATTAGATCTTTTAAAACACAACACACTTGTGGCGTAAAAACATGATAAAAAGCATCCAACATATTTTCACATTTAAAATACACATACAGTCTTTCCATGTACACTTCTGTTTTTCTTTTAAACACAGTCCAAACATCCAACACAATTTTTTCCTTTTTAGCCACAATTCTTCTCTCCCATATTGCACTTTTCATCAGCATTACCCACAGATTTATAAACTTTTTGTTTTGACACTTTTTTTCCCAACCAAACATCACCACTCTGTTCCATTCCATTACATTTTCTCTTTAATCTTTAACCACACATTTACATTTCCTTAAAAAAATCTTCCAGTTCTTTACAATATAAAAACATATGTAAAATCCATTCTTCCCTTTCTTGGCACACTTTACACATAGCATTTTGTTCCATCCCAATTTTATTTAAAATAGACTCAGTAAAAACCACTTTATGTCTTATAAAATACTCCAAACATTCCAACTTTGTCTCCACACATTTTCCCCTCATGTTTCTCCATATACACTCTTCTTTTAAATCTTTGAATTTTTCCACCCAGTACTTATTTATAATTGGCTCTTTAAAAACACCATCTCTAAAAACACAATAAAACATTTTTACAGTACATTCTTTAAAATCACACAATTTTTCCCCCAGTTTCACATAAATGTTTTTCTCTTTTTGCTCTTCTTCCATACACTCTATTCTTTTAATCCACTCTTTTGGTATTGCATTTTTAATGATTTCATATTTGTTTGTTATTTCTTGTTTACTGTATTCTTCTTTTGCTACTTCCATTGCATCCACAATGTATTGTAAAAACCCCTCTTTAAACTCATACAAAACATCTCTCACTCTCGTTATCCCCACTTCCATCCATTTTTTTAAAAAAACATTTCTTTTTCTTGTCTTAAAATGTTGTTATTTAAGAACAGAGGTTGATTTAAAATGTTTTCTCTCCCATGTGGATCATACTCAATTCTCGTTAAAAACTTTCCCCAGGCACTAAAAATTTCTCTATAAAACACAGGTAATCCTTCTGTCATCCAAATTTTTGTTTTCATCCTGTAATGATCGGCCCTATTGGTCGATTTTACATGGATTAAAATGGGGTCAGATTAAACTGTGTGAGCTGTTATGAGTGTTTAAAAAGATGAGACAGACAACAGAAATTAATAAATAAGGTGTATTTACAATATTCACAAGGAACTTAAAACAACACAATAAAACTAGAAAAACTTAGGCTGTTTAAAAGCGTGGAGTCCATTTGCACCATACCCTAAAACAGTCCTTAAGAATCCTAGCGTGATGTAAGTCCCAATGTGAAAGTGTCCACCGGTGTATATATAAAGTACACGGAAGTGATAAACCAATGAAAAGTGATGTGATTTGCTGGAAAGGTAAGTCCATAAAATGTAACTCCACAATCCAGCTAGTATGTTTGTAATGAGAGATTGATTGTTTGCCATGCTGCCTCCTTTATGCTGGCTTACTTCCTGGTTCCTGTCATGTGATCAGTCACATGACAGGCAGACCCATACACATTTAAAGACATACACACATTAAAATAAGCAAGAGGAATAAAATGGCTAAGACAACATGTAACCCAAATAAAACTCAAATATACATAAAACCATCATGTTATATATATTGAGCGGATAAAACACGTGTCTTATGTGACAGTGTCACAATCCATAAAATTCCATCCCCCATGTTAAAACCACCACATTTATTTAAAAAGTATTTCATTGTTTTCTTCCACTCAGTTTTGTTCTCTTCATTTAGGTATTTCTTAACAATTTTCACTCTCATAGCATTTTTTCGTTGTTCCACATCCATTAACCCTAAGCCCCCCTTTTCCACCGCCCCTAAAATCGTGTTATGTGCAATCCTTGCTGGTTTCCCCTCCCATAAAAAGTCAAGAAAACACTTCTTCAACCTCTGTTCTGTCCATAAAGGCATTTCAGACACATATAAAACATACCAAAGTTTAGAAACCATTAAAACATTCAATATTAAAACCTTCCCCTTCAAGTTCAAAGTTCTTAATTTCCAAAAATTTAACCTCCTCTCTATATCTGTTACTAGTTGCTCCCACATTTCATCTCTTATTTTCCTCTCATTCTTCCCCATTAAAACTCCTAAAATCCTCATTTCTTCCACTTCCTTGAAATTAAAACAATCCATTAAAACCATAGCTTTACCAAATCTCATATACACTGTTTTATCCTCATTTACTTTGCTTCCAGACCCTCTACAATATTCTTTCACAACATTCATTACTTCCTTAACGCTTTCTTTTCCTTTTACAATTATCGTCGTATCATCAGCGTATTGAAAAACCTTATTTTCTTCAATTTCAATCCCTATTATTTCTTCTTTTTGTCTAATTGCCAATCCTAACGGTTCCGATACAAGTGAATACAATAACGCGGAAAGCGGACAACCCTGTCTAATTGAACGTGTGATTTTAAAACAGTCTGTTAAAAACCCATTACATTTAATCCTTGTTAGTGCACCCTTATATAAAATCTCTATGCATTTAATAAAATTCTCCCCATAACCAAAACTCCTTAAAACCTCAAATAAATACCCGTGCTCTACCCTATCAAAAGCTTTTTCGAAATCCAAACAAATTACATATCCTTCTTCATTTTTTTCTTTCATGTACCATATTGTGTCTCTTATACTCATCGTTATATCCGCTATATCTCTTCCTTTTACTCCATACGCTTGATTTGTTTTAATTATACTTGGCATTACTTCCTTTAACCTGTTTGCTAAAACCTTCGCTAAAATCTTAAGGTCTGTGTTCAACATCGTGATTGGTCTGTAGTTTTTTAATTCTACTTTTTCTCCTTTGCTTTTATATATCAGTTTCATTAACCCCATCCTTGTTCTTTCATTAATTTCTTCTTTTTCAAAAATGTCTTTAAAAACCTAATTTAAAATGTTTGTTAAAACTTCTTTAAAACATACATACAATTCAGTTCCCAAACCATCTATACCTGGACTTTTCTTTTTATTCAACTGATTTATTGCTCTTTCAATCTCTTCTTCTCTGATTTCTTGGTCACATTCTTTTTCATCTTCCTCGCTTACTTTTGCTTTTATCTGATTCAACAGTTCCCTTTCAAAGGCTACACTCAAAGCTGCACTTAGCGCTATGGGAATGTCTTTAGTCGTGACCAGCTGTGAATATGTGTAAAACAACGAAAATTGACCTATATTTATAGCCTGCGTGACATCATTGGAATGCGTCGTAGGCGAGGCTATAATTAGATGAACCGCAGGTGCATTTGCAGGTCTTTTGTCTTCAGAGGCCATACTGTGAAGTGTGTGTGAAGCAGCTCTGCTCAAACTCTTTCCTTCCTTCATCACTTTGTTAGGAGTTAGATTTGACAGGCAGTGCGCAGAACCTTCTCTCCCCTTGTTCCTTTTTCAACTCTGTCTGACAAGTGAAAAGTGAACACACATGTATTATATTTGAGAAAAAGTCATGGTTGAACAAAGCAAACGGTGTGTGTCTCCGTGTTCGCGTTCCATCTCCGAATCGGACACACACCAGTATTGTTTTGTTTGTTTGGGGAAGAGCATGCTGCCCTTGCGTCGTAACAGGGCGAGTGCGAGCAGTATCTCCATATAAATCCTCCTTCCCTGCCACCTCTGGTGCTTCGGGGGGCAGCGGTTTTCAGTGAAATGTTAGGTGTTCCGTTGATTTCTGTAACACATCAGGATGCGGAACATCTAACATCCCCTCAAAGGGAAGTATCAAAATTAGTGCCCATTTCAGAGAACTTGGCAGCATGGAACTACTGCCAGGGATTTCTGTGTGGGTTCTAAAGACAGTAGAAAAAGGATACAGAATCCAATTTATTCATCGTCCTCCGCGTTTCAACGGCGTGGTCTCCACTACCGTGAAGCCGGGGCAAGCGACTTTACTGTCACAAGAGCTGCAATCTCTTCTGAAGAAGGGGCCATAGAGCCCCCTCTAGAGAGAGAGTCAGGTTACTACAGCAGATACTTCTTAGTTCCCAAAAAGGACGAGGGGCTGCGTCCAATCTTAGATCTTCGAGGCTTAAACCATTCAGTCAAAGCTCTTAAGTTCAAGATGTTAACCGTAAAGATGATCGTGTCGCAATCCAACATCACGATTGGTTCGTCACAATCAATCTCAAGGACGCGTATTTTCACGTAGAAATATTGCCATAACACAGGAGGTTCCTGAGGTTCGTTTTCGGGGGCGAAGCTAACCAATATCGGGTTCTTCCATTCGGCCTAGCCCTATCATCCCGCACATACACAAAATGCATGGATGCAGCACTGGCTCCATTGTGACTACAGGGCATTCGCATTTTGAATTACATAGACGACTGGCTAATACTAGCACAGTCACAAGAGATGGCGTTACAACACAGATGTCGTACTAGCTCATCTAGTTTCCTTAGGGTTGAGACTAAACGAGAAGAAAAGTGTTCTCTGTCCTACCCAGAGAACGACATTTAGGGGTCATATGGGATTCGACCATGATGTGGGCACAATTGTATCCCGCTCGAGTCGAGACCATTCTAACCCCCCTGAACAATGTCAGGCTAGGCCAAGATTGCACTGTTCTGCAGTATCAAGAAATGTTAGGTCTCATGGCATCAGCGTCCTCCGTGATTCCTATGGGCCTCTTGCATATGAGACCGTTTCAGTTGTGGCTCAGAGCCGGGAGATTTTGTCCAAGCAATTCCCCACGGCAAATAAGGGCAAGGGCACGCACTGAATGCTTCGTGCCCTTTCTAAAATCCATGTTTATGGTAAGTCACGCGCTATGCTTCATGGACTTTCAAAAATCCATGTTTATGGTAAGGGTTACGCGCTGCGGCTTCGTTCCCTTTCTATGTGGCTCAGACCCCGGTTCTTCACCTTGGATCCCACTATATGTGTTGATGTTGCAAGATGCCAACAACAGACGCTTCCTGTACGGGCTGGGGAGCGGCCTTAGGTGGCTGTCCAGTCCAAAGGGATATGGTGAGGTCATCATCTCGATTGGCACATCAATTGCCTCAAATTGATGACTGTATTTCTGGCCCTGAAGTACTTCCTCCACCAGTTAAGGGGTTACCATGTCCTAGTGCGGGTGGACATTACTGCGGTAGCCTCTAATACGAATCGCCAGGGTGGACTGCGTTTGCGACGTCTAGACTAGGCTAGTGCAGCGCATTCTGCTCTGGGCTCAGGACAAGTTCCTGTCCCTCAGGGCGATTTATATCCCCAGATATCTGTCCAGACAGAGCATACCGACGGGGGAGTAGAAACTCCACCCGAGGTAGTGAAACAAATCTGGTAAAGATTTTATGAAACAGAAATGGACCTCTTCGCCCCAACAGGCAGCACAATGTCCACTGTACTTCTTTCTGAGTCACCCAGCTCCCCCTGGGTGTGGATGTGATACATGTGATACATGTGTTTCCTCCGGTTTCTATGCTCCCAGGAGTTCTAGCCAAAGTTCGGCAACAAGGGACTTGCCTCTTACTGATAGTGCCGCGTTGGCTGAACGGAATATGGTTCTCGGAGATATCTCTCCTCGACGGCTCGCCATTGGCGATACCAAAGAGGAGGGACCTTCTGTCTCAGGTGCAGGGGACAATATTTCATCCCTTGCCGGAGATGTGGAACCTTCATGTTTGGCCCTGAGGGGAACCAACTGAGGGACACAGGGCTTTCACCTGATGTTATCGGGACCATTTTAAATGCTAGGGCTCCCTCCACTAGATCAAGTTATGCCAACAAATGGGGTGTCTTTGAAAGATGATGTACTGCACACAATGCAGATCCAGTAAACTGCCAAGTTGCTACAGTTCTGGATTTTCTGCAGGAAAAGTTATCAACAGGCACATGCCCCGCCACTCTCAGGGTTTATGTGGCCGCTCTTTCGGCTTGCCACGCTCTGATTGACGGGGTGCCTTTGGGCAAGCATGTCCTGCTCTCTCGCTTCGTTCGAGGAGCTAGGTGGCTTAAACCTCCTTCTAGAACCAGGATCCCTTCATGGGACCTAGCAATAGTCCTAGAGGGCCTGGTTTGAGACCCCTTTGAACCATTAGAGTCAGTTTCTGACAAGCTGTTAACTCTGAAAATGGTTTTCCTAATGGCTATAACTTCTCTAAAGAGAACTGGGGACTTGCAGGATCTGTCCATCGTGCCATCCTGCTTAGACTTTGCCCCAGGAATGGTGAAAGCTATTTTGCATCCTCATCCTGACTATCTGCCTAAGGTACCTTTCTCGACCTTGCATCCAGTCACTCTCGAAGCCTTCTGCCCTCCGCCGTTCACAGCGCCGGATCAGGAGAGACTTCACAGACTGTGTCCAGTCCGTGCTCTTCAGACCTACGTCCACCGCACTAGCCAGTGGCGTAAGTCAGAGCAACTGTTTGTTTGTCATGGCGGTCGTAACAGAGGTGCGGCCGCCACAAAACAGACTATGTCGCATTGGATGAGAGATGCTATTGCCCTTACCTATGAGGCGCTTGGTCACACTTCGCCAACAGGCATCAGGGCTCATTCCAGTTTGAGTGTAGCCTTTGAAAGGGAATGGCCCGGGTTACTTCACTGTAACCCTGTTCCCTGAAAAGGCGGGAACGAGAAGCTGCGCTTCTTTGCCGCACTGGGATGTCCCAGGACTGCTCT
Source organism: Mylopharyngodon piceus (assembly GCA_039654765.1). Lineage (NCBI taxonomy): Eukaryota > Metazoa > Chordata > Actinopteri > Cypriniformes > Xenocyprididae > Mylopharyngodon > Mylopharyngodon piceus. Next base: position 31,571,965 of record CM077441.1, on the reverse strand, counting down.
TCAGACAAAATATCTGCAAATGCACCTGCGGTTCATCTAATTATAGCCTCGCCTACGACGCATTCCAATGACGTCATGCAGGCTATAAATATAGGTCAATTTCATTGATGTTGTTTTAAACATATTCACAGCTGGTCACGACTAAAGATGTTCCCATAGCGCTAAGCGCAGCTTCTCATTCCCGCCTTTTCAGGGAACAGGGTTACAGTGAAGTAACCCGGGGCGTTTCTTTTTTTCCTCCTCTTCCACACCTCTTGCACTAAATAGATCCTCATAAAAATACTTTATTTCTTCTAAAATCTTTTCATTCCCTTCTACAATTTCCCCATTTTTACCTCTTATTTCTTTTATCGTTTCAGCTTTCCCTCTTTTTTCCAGATCAAAAAAGAACTTTGTACATTTTTCTCCCTCCACCACATATTTTGCTTTACTTCTTAGCCTCGCCCCCTCATATTCTTTTTCTTCTATTTCTTTCAGTTTTCCCTCCATTTCCTTTATCTTTTGTATGTCTTTATTTTCTTTATTCAATTCCATTTCCAAACTTTCTTTTATTTCTCTTTCTTTGTATCTTTTACATTTCTGTATTAAACTACAATATTTGATCGAGAATCTTTTGATTAAAAACTTTACATTCTCCCACCATATTCTCTTATCCTCTTCATACATTCCATTTTCCTTTTCCTTTTCTATAATTTCTTTAACTATTGCAACATAATCTTCATTCTTTAAAATCTGTGTATTTAAAATCCATACTCCCGGCCCTCTTTGCATTTTACTCCAGTCCACTATAAAAAATAAAAACTTGTGATCACTAAAACTTGTTTCTTCGTACTTAAGCTTTTCTATAAAATTCTCCACATTTCTACTACATAAAACAAAGTCAATTCTAGTTTGGCATACAAACTGCCCCACTATTTGTCTCCTTGAAAATTCTTTTTTCTTTTCATTTCTTTCTCTCCACACATCTATCATATTATTTTCTTCCATTAATGCTTTTAATTCTTTTCTTCCCGTATCAGTTTTGAAAACCATTCCTTCAGCCATATCTTGCTTGCTAAAAACTGTGTTAAAATCCCCCATCATTATTATTTCTTTATACTTCTTTACAATATTTCTTAAAACATTAGAAAACTCTTTCTTTTCCTTCTCCTCCACTGGTGCATGTACATTTACTAAAATCAAATCTCTTCCTCCATATTTTGTCTCAACTACCATACACTTCCCCATCCTGTCCTTATACACAATTTTGCTCACTTTAAAAACATCATCCTTCATTAAAAAAGCCACACCTCTCCCAAACCTCCCATCTCCATTATTATATAAAATACCTCCATCCCATCTCTTTTTATAATCAATCATCACATTTTCTCTCCAGTTCGTTTCTTGTAGTGCAATAATATCTTCCCTTTTACATTTCTTTTACTTTTTCAAATTTTCCCATGTCCAACAGTCCCCTTGCATTAAAAGTAGCACAACTTAAAACCATTAAAAGAAAGACAAATAAATACTTAAAAACCATTATTCACCATTTTCTCCCTCCAGGCCCATTAACACATCATATCTGTTAGTTTTTGTCATAATCTTTTTTCTTGCACCTTCCAAATTTGGTTTTACCTTCAATGCTCTCCTTCTTATTTGTCCTCTCCCCCCTCTTTCTCTGTCCATGCTGTCCATCTTAATTTCTTCTTCACTGTCCATTTCTTTATTTTGATCCAACCTTCCTTGTCCATCTCTCTCCACGTCCTCCAAAAAAACTGTCCGATATCTCCATTTCTGTCCATTGAGTGTCCTGCTCGATTGTTTGTTCATTACTATTACTGTTGTCTTTTTCTCTTTCTCCTTCATCTCGTTGCTCCTTCCATTTCTTTTTGTTGTAGTCCTTCTTCCTCTTGTCCTTCATCACTTCGTCCATCCTCCTTGTTGTTTCCTTCATGCACCTGTCCGTCTACCTGTTTTTCCCTTCCTCCTTCCTCTCTCTCCATCCAGCATTCACATTTGTTTAAAACTTCCTGACACTCCGGGCACCTGACAGCATTGCAATCCCTTGCAAAATGTCCCCTTTCCTCGCATTTATAGCACGTGAAGTTTGGGCAGTCCTTCAGCAGGTGATCCGGGCTCATGCACAGCCTACAAGTCTTCACTTGATGGCTGTGCATCACCCGGAAGTACTGTTGCCCTTCGGCTGTCTCTAGCCTTGTGCTATATGGCAAGGATGCCACTTCCTTGGTGAACCTAACCTTTAGGAATCTTGTTCCATCCTCTATGTCGGTGCCTGGGTAGCATCTCCTTTTAATTTTACTTATGGGATCAACTCCCCATCCCTCCAATTTCTCTAAAATTTTTTCATCATCCAGGTAGACGGGCAGGTGCATGAAGGAAACAACATAATCTCTGTTTTGTAAGTTTTTCACTTCACAGTTCACTCCTTTTATTGTCAGTCCATCAATTAGTTTCTCGCATGTTTCTTCTTTTTCCATTGTCAGTTCATATTCTTTCCCTTGCCTTGGTCTCAGTGCTAAAATTTTGCCATGTCCACATTGTTCTGTTACAGCTTTAATAATGTCCTCCGCTTTCACCTCATTCACATTCTCAACATTCACGATCACCGTAGCTTCCTTTAAATATTTCCTTTCAACAAAATTTTCTCTTGCGTCTTGTTTCTTTCCATTCCTAGCTCGTAGTCGTTGATCCAGTCCAGTGTCGTTTGCCATTCGTTTTCCTCCAGCCAGTCCTGAGTCGTAATCCATTGAATCCGTCTGTAAAAAAAGAAAAAGAAAAAGGGTTAACCACCCTCCAGCCAGCAAAAAGCTGCTGTTAGGTGGTTTAAATGAAAAAACAAAAAAGAAACTAACTTAAAGTACAAAAAAAAACACAAAAAACAAACACAAATAAGAAAAACAAAATGGAGGAGAGCCTTCCTCTTCCAACTGCAGCCAAACTCACTTCCTGTGGCTCAATAGCACCCTCAAACTGGTATGGCCATAAGCACAAGCAACACAGCCATCTTTCCTAAGGCCTCACAACTTCAGGCGCATCGCAGGAGGACACAGTAGACAGGATTCGAATCTACGCGGGGAGACCCCAATAGATTTCTAGTCCATCACCTTAACCATTCGGCCACGACTACAGCAGGCAAGGAGTCCTCTGGGCAGTTTTCGTGCAACACGGTCCCAACAAGGAGAAACCAAGCTGCCACGTCTCTGGACCTGTGGACCCACAGCACTGGACATTTTGTATGTCTCTCGTATCCGGCACACTCAGTTGACTCCGCCGGCGCTCTTTCCCGAAGAGCTGATGATCTAAATCAGGTGTGTTGAGTAAGGGAGGTTCACAAAACGCGCTGAGGCTCTCCAGCTTTGAAAAGCGCTCTTGCAGAGAGTCGCAGCAGACTGAGGCCTCCAACAAAGCGACAGCCCCTTTGCCCAAACAGGGACTTGAACTCTGGACCCTCAGATTAAAAGTCTGATGCTCTACCGACTGAGCAGAAGGCCCGTGCCTTCTGTCTGCCCCTTGCACCATAACAGCCGTTTCCCCACAAAGCGTATGCGCTCCGTCCGCCAGAAGATCATTTTCCACGCGCACTGCAGGATGAAGGCCGCAAACGATAAGGACAGAAAGAGATGGCCTGCTCCTGGCAACTTGGACACACTGACAAGAAAGGGTGGGACTTCTTCCTGTTGACTTGCCAACTCCTCTGAGGTCTGGACAGAGGAGCAATTCTCGTTGGAATTTCATAACGAGCAGGCTTCTGCTTCAGGAGTCTAACAGAGCACTTAGCAGCTCTTGCCGTGGAGGCGCCGTGCATCATCACCGTGAGACTTGCGTCTCTTGAGAAATCAGAATCAGTGGTCCTCCAGAAATGCAGCGTTTCATAGCTCCGCTATGCACGTTTCTCTGCAAAC